>JAUIMM010000634.1:0-1200000 GCA_031769625.1 Taudactylus pleione
GCCCGAAGGGTAGATCCTGAAATTGGTAATGTTGCTGATCTACCACCAATCTCAGAAATCTTTGATGGTATCGTGCAATTGGAACATGCAGATATGCATTCTGTATGTCCAGGGAGACCATGAAATCTTTAGGCTCCATTGCCAGCATAATTGACCGTATGGTTTCCATACAGAATTTGTTCACATGGATGAATCTTTTGAGAGACTTCAGATTCAAGATACTGTAGGGTGATGTAACCCATTTGGTTTCTGATTCCATAATTTGAATAACCCCTTCACTGTTGCGTCACCGGAACGGGGATTATGACTCCTGACCTCAGGAGGGCCCCAATAGACTCCCGGAAGGCCGAGGACCCGAACGGGTCTAAAGACAGGGTTGTAACAACAAAACTTTGAGGGGGATGCCTCAGGAACGTGATGGCGTAACCTTGAGAGACCATCTCTCGAACCCAGGCATCTGTCATGGTCTGAGGCCTGAGAAAACTGTAGAAGCTAGCCTCCAACCCTGAGACCCCCCCAGGGGGAGGACAGCCCCTTTAGGCAGTGAGCTTACCACCCGGCTTGGAAGCAGGACACTTGATTGACCAGGATTTCTTCGTCTGCCGTTTCATGTGGGAAATATCCTTGCTAGATGAAGACTGTCCCTTTGCCCTATTCTGTGGACGAAAGGACCGAGCTGACGACTGCCTATATATAGGGGTAGTCGTAGATGGAATCTTAGCAGATTTAGATGTTGCCAGAGAAGACACTATGTCATCCAGCTCTGGTCCAAACAGTACCTTCCCAACAAAAAGCAAAGACTGCAGGGCCTTCTTGGAACCTGTATCCGCCTTCCAGATTTTTAGCCAAAGGGTTCTTCGAGCTGCAACCGAAGCTGACTATACCCTAGAAGCTAAGATACCTGCGTCAATGACCGCTTGCCCCATATACATAGCTGCTTCTCGCATCTGACAGAGGGAAGACAGCTGTTCTCTGGTAGCATTCGGCATGCTATCCTCCAGAGACTTTGTCCATTCTTCCATAGCCTTGGCCACCCACGCAACAGCCAAAGCTGGCCTGGTAATAGCCCCAGATAATGAAAACATGGATTTTAAATAGTTATCAAGTTTTCTATCTGTAACCTCTTACAATGAGGATGCTGCAGGAATGGGTAACGTAGAGCTCTTCATCAATCTAGTCACATGAGCATCTACCCATGGGGGAACTTCCCATTTGCTACATTCACCAAGTGCAAATGGGTATGGAGAGGTTAAATTCCTTGTAGCATGGAAATGCTTATTTGGAGTACACTATGCTTCAGTCATGAAATTCGTCAGTTGCTCAGACTGGGGGAAATAATCTTTAGCCACCTTCTGACACCTAAAGACCGGAGTCTTAGCTTTAGGAGGAGCCTCTATACTGAGGACAGATCTAACCGCTCTCACCAGAGAGGGGACATCCACAGAGGATTGATAGTGTGTGATGAGGAGGGTCAGAATCTTGAGACAACGTCTGAAGAGAACCTCTCTTATGCCCCTGCTTCTGTAATGCCCCTGGTCTATCCGCCTGTACCACCTGCTGAGGGGCTATAGCTGGCAGCATACTCTGACTAGAGTGATCAGAAGAATCCAACCAACAGGGATTCATAGGGGACATGTACATAGGAGGATGCAACTGAAATGGGTATCCCATAGCAGGAGGCAATATCGTGGCAGGAGCACGCGATGCTACGACCTTATCCACCATATGCGACAAAACCTACGACCAAGAAGCCACCCAGGATGGCTCTTGTGTTGGTGCAGGTGTACAAGATAGGAAAGCTGGCTGTTTGCAACAGGCACTACACAACTCATCTTGCACAAAATCCTGTTCAGACAGGCCTGCAAATCAGGATTTACACGATTTCAGCACAGGCTCATCCTTCTCTCCTTTACCTTCAGACAAGGCAAATGTGTGACAGGTATAAGGTATACAGTATAAATGCAAACAATTACTATTGCAAATTGACTCCAAATCAACTGACCAGCCCTGCAGGGATATTGGCAGGATATAGAGCGCTATATACCATACCCAGAGGAGAGGTATACATGGAGACAGAGCAGACCTCTGAGACACCAGCTTCAGCAGTACACACAAATGCGAACTGCGAGCGTCTCACACACGAGGTGGTCAGAAGTAGCAATCCAGAGGCGGGAATCCGTAACCAGAAGTTGCGTCCGGGTTGGGGGAGGAGCGGCCGGGGGGAGTGCCAATCTCCCCTAAGCTGCGATTTTGACAGCATGAGTACGTTGGCCTCACAGAAGTAGACGCTAACTAGTGCGTCTACTAACCATCCCCGGCAACAGAGTATATGGCCCCGGCCGCCTTAGCGAGTACACGTTACACGAGGCCTTCACCCGCAGCCGCCTCCGAAGCATCTCCTACAACGGAGGCCTTGACTGCGTTGCGCAACATTCCCTTCACGAGGAATCGCTTACCTGCCATCTCAGTGAATCCGATCGCAGTCCGGACCCCACCGTCGCCGCTAGCCAAGCCTCGCTGAGGCCCGCCGAAATCCCCAGGGCATATAGCAGCATAGGAGTTGCAGTACTTGCGCCAATTCGACGCTTAGAACCGCTAAAGTCAGAAGTTAAAAAAACTAAAAGTATATCATAAGAGAAAAAGCCTTGGATTGCCTAGGCAGTCCCGCTGTATAACAGGTGCGTCTGAATACTTGCCACGCACCACACAAAAAAACAAAATGCCTATGACTGAGGGCGGGTTACATAGGGAGGAGGACCAGTGCATTCTGGGAGCTTTAAAGCTGTAGCTGTTTGGTGCAAAGGATCTCTCCAACTACATACCCCAAGGTAGATCCTGTGAACACATTGGACCTTGAAGAAGGAAATATATTACACAACAAACGGGTGCTCCAGCATAAGGGGCAATGCCACCGTTTTGGATAGATGCCACCATCCCACCACATTCTTCTGTCTATAATTAATATTACCCCGATGCCAACTATTTACCAGCCAGGTCTATACTCCAATAACTTCACAGTTAAGAGGTCTCTTGTGTAACAAACAAGTCATAAAACGTCATCCTTACCTCAGCACTTACATATTTCTGGCATTTCCTCCATAGTAAGATGGTCATAATCATATACACGAGGGAAAACATCATAAAGAGTGCAAAAGAGAGCTGGTGTATCCCTGCAGAGACCGGAGAACGTCACATTAATCAGGGAATAAAGTACAAAGAAAGAAGATTCAGAACAGTGAGAATGGAGAATCAGAGAGGAGGAGGAGTATGGGGGGGAATATAACAGTGAGAATGGAGAATGAGAGAGGAGGAGGAGTATGGGGGGGAATATAACAGTGAGAATGGAGAATGAGAGAGGAGGAGGAGTATGGGGGGGAATATAACAGTGAGAATGGAGAATGAGAGAGGAGGAGGAGTATGGGGGGGAATATAACAGTGAGAATGGAGAATCAGAGAGGAGGAGGAGTATGGGGGGGGAATATAACAGTGAGAATGGAGAATCAGAGAGGAGGAGGAGTATGGGGGGGAATATAACAGTGAGAATGGAGAATCAGAGAGGAGGAGGAGTATGGGGGGGAATATAACAGTGAGAATGGAGAATGAGAGAGGAGGAGGAGTATGGGGGGGAATATAACAGTGAGAATGGAGAATCAGAGAGGAGGAGGAGTATGGGGGGGAATATAACAGTGAGAATGGAGAATCAGAGAGGAGGAGGAGTATGGGGGGGAATATAACAGTGAGAATGGAGAATCAGAGAGGAGGAGGAGTATGGGGGGGAATATAACAGTGAGAATGGAGAATCAGAGAGGAGGAGGAGTATGGGGGGGAATGATAACAGTGAGACTGGAGAATCAGAGAGGAGGAGGAGTATGGGAGGGAATATAACAGTGAGAATGGAGAATCAGAGAGGAGGAGGAGTATGGGGGGGAATATAACAGTGAGAATGGAGAATCAGAGAGGAGGAGGAGTATGGGGGGGAATATAACAGTGAGAATGGAGAATCAGAGAGGAGGAGGAGTATGGGGGGAATAAAACAGTGAGAATGGAGAATCAGAGAGGAGGAGGAGTATGGGGGGGAATATAACAGTGA
Source organism: Taudactylus pleione (assembly GCA_031769625.1). Lineage (NCBI taxonomy): Eukaryota > Metazoa > Chordata > Amphibia > Anura > Myobatrachidae > Taudactylus > Taudactylus pleione. Next base: position 4,091 of record JAUIMM010000634.1, read on the forward strand.
GAATGGAGAATCAGAGAGGAGGAGGAGTATGGGGGGGGAATATAACAGTGAGAATGGAGAATCAGAGAGGAGGAGGAGTATGGGGGGAATATAACAGTGAGAATGGAGAATCAGAGAGGAGGAGGAGTATGGGGGGGAATATAACAGTGAGACTGGAGAATCAGAGAGGAGGAGGAGTATGGGGGGGAATATAACAGTGAGACTGGAGAATCAGAGAGGAGGAGGAGTATGGGGGGGAATATAACAGTGAGACTGGAGAATCAGAGAGGAGGAGGAGTATGGGGGGGAATATAACAGTGAGACTGGAGAATCAGAGAGGAGGAGGAGTATGGGGGGGAATATAACAGTGAGACTGGAGAATCAGAGAGGAGGAGGAGTATGGGGGGGAATATAACAGTGAGACTGGAGAATCAGAGAGGAGGAGGAGTATGGGGGGGAATATAACAGTGAGACTGGAGAATCAGAGAGGAGGAGGAGTATGGGGGGGAATATAACAGTGAGACTGGAGAATCAGAGAGGAGGAGGAGTATGGGGGGAATATAACAGTGAGACTGGAGAATCAGAGAGGAGGAGGAGTATGGGGGGAATATAACAGTGAGACTGGAGAATGAGAGAGGAGGAGGAGTATGGGGGGAATATAACAGTGAGACTGGAGAATCAGAGAGGAGGAGGAGTATGGGGGGGAATATAACAGTGAGACTGGAGAATCAGAGAGGAGGAGGAGTATGGGGGGGGAATATAACAGTGAGACTGGAGAATCAGAGAGGAGGAGGAGTATGGGGGGGGAATATAACAGTGAGACTGGAGAATCAGAGAGGAGGAGGAGTATGGGGGGGAATATAACAGTGAGACTGGAGAATCAGAGAGGAGGAGGAGTATGGGGGGGAATATAACAGTGAGACTGGAGAATCAGAGAGGAGGAGGAGTATGGGGGGAATATAACAGTGAGACTGGAGAATCAGAGAGGAGGAGGAGTATGGGGGGAATATAACAGTGAGAATGGAGAATCAGAGAGGAGGAGGAGTATGGGGGGGGGGAATATAACAATGAGAATGGAGAATCAGAGAGGAGGAGGAGTATGGGGGGGGGGAATATAACAATGAGAATGGAGAATCAGAGAGGAGGAGGAGTATGGGGGGGGGAATATAACAATGAGAATGGAGAATCAGAGAGGAGGAGGAGTATGGGGGGGGGGAATATAACAGTGAGAATGGAGAATCAGAGAGGAGGAGGAGTATGGGGGAGAATATAACAGTGAGAATGGAGAATCAGAGAGGAGGAGGAGTATGCGGGGAATATAACAGTGAGAATGGAGAATCAGAGAGGAGGAGGAGTATGGGGGGGAATATAACAGTGAGAATGGAGAATCAGAGAGGAGGAGGAGTATGGGGGGGAATATAACAGTGAGAATGGAGAATCAGAGAGGAGGAGGAGTATGGGGGGAATATAACAGTGAGAATGGAGAATCAGAGAGGAGGAGGAGTATGGGGGGGAATATAACAGTGAGAATGGAGAATCAGAGAGGAGGAGGAGTATGGGGGGAATAAAACAGTGAGAATGGAGAATCAGAGAGGAGGAGGAGTATGGGGGGGAATATAACAGTGAGAATGGAGAATCAGAGAGGAGGAGGAGTATGGGGGGGAATATAACAGTGAGAATGGAGAATCAGAGAGGAGGAGGAGTATGGGGGGAATATAACAGTGAGACTGGAGAATCAGAGAGGAGGAGGAGTATGGGGGGGAATATAACAGTGAGACTGGAGAATCAGAGAGGAGGAGGAGTATGGGGGGGAATATAACAGTGAGACTGGAGAATCAGAGAGGAGGAGGAGTATGAGGGGGAATATAACAGTGAGACTGGAGAATCAGAGAGGAGGAGGAGTATGGGGGGGGAATATAACAGTGAGAATGGAGAATCAGAGAGGAGGAGGAGTATGGGGGGGAATATAACAGTGACACTGTAGAATCAGAGAGGAGGAGGAGTATGGAGGGGGAATATAACAGTGACACTGGAGAATGAGAGAGGAGGAGGAGTATGGGGGGGAATATAACAGTGAGACTGGAGAATCAGAGAGGAGGAGGAGTATGGGGGGGAATATAACAGTGAGAATGGAGAATGAGAGAGGAGGAGGAGTATGGGGGGGAATATGACAGTGAGAATGGAGAATCAGAGAGGAGGAGGAGTATGGGGGGAATATAACAGTGAGAATGGAGAATCAGAGAGGAGGAGGAGTATGGGGGGGGAATATAACAGTGAGACTGGAGAATCAGAGAGGAGGAGGAGTATGGGGGGGAATATAACAGTGAGACTGGAGAATCAGAGAGGAGGAGGAGTATGGGGGGGAATATAACAGTGAGACTGGAGAATCAGAGTGGAGGAGGAGTATGGGGGGGAATATAACAGTGAGACTGGAGAATCAGAGAGGAGGAGGAGTATGGGGGGGAATATAACAGTGAGAATGGAGAATCAGAGAGGAGGAGGAGTATGGGGGGGAATATAACAGTGAGAATGGAGAATCAGAGAGGAGGAGGAGTATGGGGGGGAATATAACAGTGAGAATGGAGAATCAGAGAGGAGGAGGAGTATGGGGGGGAATATAACAGTGAGAATGGAGAATCAGAGAGGAGGAGGAGTATGGGGGGGAATATAACAGTGAGAATGGGGAATCAGAGAGGAGGAGGAGTATGGGGGGGAATATAACAGTGAGAATGGAGAATCAGAGAGGAGGAGGAGTATGGGGGGGAATATAACAGTGAGAATGGAGAATCAGAGAGGAGGAGGAGTATGGGGGAGAATATAACAGTGAGAATGGAGAATCAGAGAGGAGGAGGAGTATGGGGGGAATATAACAGTGAGAATGGAGAATCAGAGAGGAGGAGAAGTATGGGGGGAATAAAACAGTGAGAATGGAGAATCAGAGAGGAGGAGAAGTATGGGGGGAATATAACAGTGAGAATGGAGAATCAGAGAGGAGGAGGAATATGGGGGGGAATATAACAGTGAGAATGGAGAATCAGAGAGGAGGAGAAGTATGGGGGGGAATATAACAGTGAGAATGGAGAATCAGAGAGGAGGAATATGGGGGGGAATATAACAGTGAGAATGGAGAATCAGAGAGGAGGAGAAGTATGGGGGGAATATAACAGTGAGAATGGAGAATCAGAGAGGAGGAGAAGTATGGGGGGAATATAACAGTGAGAATGGAGAATCAGAGAGGAGGAGGAAGTATGGGGGAGAATATAACAGTGAGAATGGAGAATCAGAGAGGAGGAGAAGTATGGGGGGAATATAACAGTGAGAATGGAGAATCAGAGAGGAGGAGGAGTATGGGGGGGAATATAACAGTGAGAATGGAGAATCAGAGAGGAGGAGGAGTATGGGGGGAGAATATAACAGTGAGAATGGAGAATCAGAGAGGAGGAGGAGTATGGGGGGGAATATAACAGTGAGAATGGAGAATCAGAGAGGAGGAGGAGTATGGGGGGGAATATAACAGTGAGAATGGAGAATCAGAGAGGAGGAGGAGTATGGGGGGGAATATAACAGTGAGAATGGAGAATCAGAGAGGAGGAGGAGTATGGGGGGGAATATAACAGTGAGAATGGAGAATCAGAGAGGAGGAGGAGTATGGGGGGGAATATAACAGTGAGACTGGAGAATCAGAGAGGAGGAGGAGTATGGGGGGGAATATAACAGTGAGACTGGAGAATCAGAGAGGAGGAGGAGTATGGGGGGGAATATAACAGTGAGACTGGAGAATCAGAGAGGAGGAGGAGTATGGGGGGGAATATAACAGTGAGACTGGAGAATCAGAGAGGAGGAGGAGTATGGGGGGGAATATAACAGTGAGACTGGAGAATCAGAGAGGAGGAGGAGTATGGGGGGGAATATAACAGTGAGACTGGAGAATCAGAGAGGAGGAGGAGTATGGGGGGAATATAACAGTGAGACTGGAGAATCGAGAGAGGAGGAGGAGTATGGGGGGAATATAACAGTGAGACTGGAGAATGAGAGAGGAGGAGGAGTATGGGGGAATATAACAGTGAGACTGGAGAATCAGAGAGGAGGAGGAGTATGGGGGGGAATATAACAGTGAGACTGGAGAATCAGAGAGGAGGAGGAGTATGGGGGGGAATATAACAGTGAGACTGGAGAATCAGAGAGGAGGAGGAGTATGGGGGGGAATATAACAGTGAGAATGGAGAATCAGAGAGGAGGAGGAGTATGGGGGGGAATATAACAGTGAGAATGGAGAATCAGAGAGGAGGAGAGTATGGGGGGGAATATAACAGTGAGAATGGAGAATCAGAGAGGAGGAGGAGTATGGGGGGGAATATAACAGTGAGAATGGAGAATCAGAGAGGAGGAGGAGTATGGGGGGGAATATAACAGTGAGAATGGAGAATCAGAGAGGAGGAGGAGTATGGGGGGGAATATAACAGTGAGAATGGAGAATCAGAGAGGAGGAGGAGTATGGGGGAGAATATAACAGTGAGAATGGAGAATCAGAGAGGAGGAGGAGTATGGGAGGGAATATAACAGTGAGAATGGAGAATCAGAGAGGAGGAGGAGTATGGGGGGGAATATAACAGTGAGAATGGAGAATCAGAGAGAAGGAGGAGTATGGGGGGGAATATAACAGTGAGAATGGAGAATCAGAGAGGAGGAGGAGTATGGGGGGGAATATAACAGTGAGAATGGAGAATCAGAGAGGAGGAGGAGTATGGGGGGAATATAACAGTGAGAATGGAGAATCAGAGAGGAGGAGGAGTATGGGGGGGAATATAACAGTGAGAATGGAGAATCAGAGAGGAGGAGGAGTATGGGGGAGAATATAACAGTGAGAATGGAGAATCAGAGAGGAGGAGGAGTATGGGGGGGAATATAACAGTGAGAATGGAGAATCAGAGAGGAGGAGGAGTATGGGGGGGAATATAACAGTGAGAATGGAGAATCAGAGAGGAGGAGGAGTATGGGGGGAATATAACAGTGAGAATGGAGAATCAGAGAGGAGGAGAAGTATGGGGGGAATATAACAGTGAGAATGGAGAATCAGAGAGGAGGAGAAGTATGGGGGGAATATAACAGTGAGAATGGAGAATCAGAGAGGAGGAGGAATATGGGGGGGAATATAACAGTGAGAATGGAGAATCAGAGAGGAGGAATATGGGGGGGAATATAACAGTGAGAATGGAGAATCAGAGAGGAGGAGAAGTATGGGGGGAATATAACAGTGAGAATGGAGAATCAGAGAGGAGGAGAAGTATGGGGGGAATATAACAGTGAGAATGGAGAATCAGAGAGGAGGAGTATGGGGGGAATATAACAGTGAGAATGGAGAATCAGAGAGGAGGAGAAGTATGGGGGGGAATATAACAGTGAGAATGGAGAATCAGAGAGGAGGAGAAGTATGGGGGGGAATATAACAGTGAGAATGGAGAATCAGAGAGGAGGAGGAGTATGGGGGGGAATATAACAGTGAGAATGGAGAATCAGAGAGGAGGAGGAGTATGGGGGGGAATATAACAGTGAGAATGGAGAATCAGAGAGGAGGAGGAGTATGGGGGGGAATATAACAGTGAGAATGGAGAATCAGAGAGGAGGAGGAGTATGGGGGGAATATAACAGTGAGAATGGAGAATCAGAGAGGAGGAGGAGTATGGGGGGGAATATAACAGTGAGAATGGAGAATCAGAGAGGAGGAGGAGTATGGGGGGGGAATATAACAGTGAGAATGGAGAATCAGAGAGGAGGAGGAGTATGGGGGGAATATAACAGTGAGAATGGAGAATCAGAGAGGAGGAGGAATATGGGGGGGAATATAACAGTGAGAATGGAGAATCAGAGAGGAGGAGGAGTATGGGGGAGAATATAACAGTGAGAATGGAGAATCAGAGAGGAGGAGGAGTATGGGGGGGAATATAACAGTGAGACTGGAGAATCAGAGAGGAGGATGAGTATATGGGGAATATAACAGTGAGAATGGAGAATCAGAGAGGAGGAGGAGTATGGGGGGAATATAACAGTGAGAATGGAGAATCAGAGAGGAGGAGTATGGGGGGGAATATAACAGTGAGAATGGAGAATCAGAGAGGAGGAGGAGTATGGGGGAGAATATAACAGTGAGAATGGAGAATCAGAGAGGAGGAGGAGTATGGGGGAGAATATAACAGTGAGAATGGAGAATCAGAGAGGAGGAGGAGTATGGGGGGGAATATAACAGTGAGAATGGAGAATCAGAGAGGAGGAGGAGTATGGGGGGGAATATAACAGTGAGAATGGAGAATCAGAGAGGAGGAGAAGTATGGGGGGAATATAACAGTGAGAATGGAGAATCAGAGAGGAGGAGGAATATGGGGGGGAATATAACAGTGAGAATGGAGAATCAGAGAGGAGGAGTATGGGGGGGAATATAACAGTGAGAATGGAGAATCAGAGAGGAGGAGAAGTATGGGGGGAATATAACAGTGAGAATGGAGAATCAGAGAGGAGGAGAAGTATGGGGGGAATATAACAGTGAGAATGGAGAATCAGAGAGGAGGAGTATGGGGGGGAATATAACAGTGAGAATGGAGAATCAGAGAGGAGGAGGAGTATGGGGGGAATATAACAGTGAGAATGGAGAATCAGAGAGGAGGAGGAGTATGGGGGGGAATATAACAGTGAGAATGGAGAATCAGAGAGGAGGAGAAGTATGGGGGGAATATAACAGTGAGAATGGAGAATCAGAGAGGAGGAGAAGTATGGGGGGAATATAACAGTGAGAATGGAGAATCAGAGAGGAGGAGTATGGGGGGGAATATAACAGTGAGAATGGAGAATCAGAGAGGAGGAGTATGGGGGGGAATATAACAATGAGAATGGAGAATCAGAGAGGAGGAGGAGTATGGGGGAGAATATAACAGTGAGAATGGAGAATCAGAGAGGAGGAGGAGTATGGGGGGGGAATATAACAGTGAGAATGGAGAATCAGAGAGGAGGAGAAGTATGGGGGGAATATAACAGTGAGAATGGAGAATCAGAGAGGAGGAGAAGTATGGGGGGAATATAACAGTGAGAATGGAGAATCAGAGAGGAGGAGAAGTATGGGGGAGAATATAACAGTGAGAATGGAGAATCAGAGAGGAGGAGAAGTATGGGGGGAATATAACAGTGAGAATGGAGAATCAGAGAGGAGGAGTATGGGGGGGAATATAACAGTGAGAATGGAGAATCAGAGAGGAGGAGGAGTATGGGGGAGAATATAACAGTGAGAATGGAGAATCAGAGAGGAGGAGGAGTATGGGGGGGAATATAACAGTGAGAATGGAGAATCAGAGAGGAGGAGGAGTATGGGGGGAATATAACAGTGAGAATGGAGAATCAGAGAGGAGGAGAAGTATGGGGGGGAATATAACAGTGAGAATGGAGAATCAGAGAGGAGGAGAAGTATGGGGGGAATATAACAGTGAGAATGGAGAATCAGAGAGGAGGAGGAGTATGGGGGGGAATATAACAGTGAGAATGGAGAATCAGAGAGGAGGAGGAGTATGGGGGGAATATAACAGTGAGAATGGAGAATCAGAGAGGAGGAGGAGTATGGGGGGGAATATAACAGTGAGAATGGAGAATCAGAGAGGAGGAGAAGTATGGGGGGAATATAACAGTGAGAATGGAGAATCAGAGAGGAGGAGAAGTATGGGGGGAATATAACAGTGAGAATGGAGAATCAGAGAGGAGGAGTATGGGGGGGAATATAACAGTGAGAATGGAGAATCAGAGAGGAGGAGTATGGGGGGGAATATAACAATGAGAATGGAGAATCAGAGAGGAGGAGGAGTATGGGGGAGAATATAACAGTGAGAATGGAGAATCAGAGAGGAGGAGGAGTATGGGGGGGAATATAACAGTGAGAATGGAGAATCAGAGAGGAGGAGAAGTATGGGGGGAATATAACAGTGAGAATGGAGAATCAGAGAGGAGGAGGAGTATGGGGGGGAATATAACAGTGAGAATGGAGAATCAGAGAGGAGGAGAAGTATGGGGGGAATATAACAGTGAGAATGGAGAATCAGAGAGGAGGAGGAGTATGGGGGGGAATATAACAGTGAGAATGGAGAATCAGAGAGGAGGAGGAGTATGGGGGGGAATATAACAGTGAGAATGGAGAATCAGAGAGGAGGAGGAGTATGGGGGGGAATATAACAGTGAGAATGGAGAATCAGAGAGGAGGAGGAGTATGGGGGGGAATATAACGGTGAGAATGGAGAATCAGAGAGGAGGAGGAGTATGGGGGGGAATATAACAGTGAGAATGGAGAATCAGAGAGGAGGAGGAGTATGGGGGGGAATATAACAGTGAGAATGGAGAATCAGAGAGGAGGAGGAGTATGGGGGGGGAATATAACAGTGAGAATGGAGAATCAGAGAGGAGGAGGAGTATGGGGGGGGGAATATAACAGTGAGAATGGAGAATCAGAGAGGAGGAGGAGTATGGGGGGAATATAACAGTGAGAATGGAGAATCAGAGAGGAGGAGGAGTATGGGGGGAATATAACAGTGAGACTGGAGAATCAGAGAGGAGGAGTATGGGGGGGAATATAACAGTGAGAATGGAGAATCAGAGAGGAGGAGGAGTATGGGGGAATATAACAGTGAGAATGGAGAATCAGAGAGGAGGAGGAGTATGGGGGGGAATATAACAGTGAGAATGGAGAATCAGAGAGGAGGAGGAGTATGGGGGGGAATATAACAGTGAGAATGGAGAATCAGAGAGGAGGAGGAGTATGGGGGGAATATAACAGTGAGAATGGAGAATCAGAGAGGAGGAGGAGTATGGGGGGGAATATAACAGTGAGAATGGAGAATGAGAGAGGAGGAGGAGTATGGGGGGAATATAACAGTGAGAATGGAGAATCAGAGAGGAGGAGGAGTATGGGGGGGAATATAACAGTGAGAATGGAGAATCAGAGAGGAGGAGGAGTATGGGGGGAATAAAACAGTGAGAATGGAGAATCAGAGAGGAGGAGGAGTATGGGGGGGAATATAACAGTGAGAATGGAGAATCAGAGAGGAGGAGGAGTATGGGGGGGAATATAACAGTGAGAATGGAGAATCAGAGAGGAGGAGGAGTATGGGGGGAATATAACAGTGAGAATGGAGAATCAGAGAGGAGGAGGAGTATGGGGGAATATAACAGTGAGAATGGAGAATCAGAGAGGAGGAGGAGTATGGGGGGGAATATAACAGTGAGAATGGAGAATGAGAGAGGAGGAGGAGTATGGGGGGGAATATAACAGTGAGACTGGAGAATGAGAGAGGAGGAGGAGTATGGGGGAATATAACAGTGAGACTGGAGAATCAGAGAGGAGGAGGAGTATGGGGGGAATATAACAGTGAGAATGGAGAATGAGAGAGGAGGAGGAGTATGGGGGGAATATAACAGTGAGAATGGAGAATGAGAGAGGAGGAGGAGTATGGGGGGAATATAACAGTGAGAATGGAGAATGAGAGAGGAGGAGGAGTATGGGGGGGAATATGACAGTGAGAATGGAGAATCAGAGAGGAGGAGGAGTATGGGGGGGAATATAACAGTGAGAATGGAGAGCGGGAATATTATGAGTAAGTAGAGGGGATCTGGGAGATACAAATAGTGAGGGAGAAGTGGAAAGGAATCAGGAATGACCTCACTGGAATAACTAATGATTGTGGATGATGGGAACCATCACACAGAAGGTCAGAGGGCTGGAGTGACTGGTCTCACCCTGGTTCTCATTGGAAGAGATGTAGGTGAGCAGCAGGAGGGTGACAATCTCCAGCACATTGAAGAGGAAGTTGATGTGAGATAGGGCGGAGGAGCTGCCGATTTCTTGGTAGAAGTTGAGGTAAGCCACCGCTACCAGGAGACGGGGGGCAGAGTGCAGACCGATACATAACCTCCAGATGTATCTCTGTGGGGTCACACCTCCAATCGCAGCACTGATTGATGGCAGGTAATTAGGAACCTTTCAAAAAGTCAATGAGAGAGGGTCAACTTTACAGTGACGACAGACAGCAATGATATCCTCTCCCATTATATTCATACTTGTGCCTCATCTGTTACCATATAGTGACACAGGGCATGTTCTGCTAGTGTAACATTATATCTCTGGTCATCAGCTGCTGTGACATAAAGAGTTCCAATGTATGGGTCCTCGCCATGCTGTGCACATAAAGCATGGGTAGGCTCTCATCCCACAGAGCGTCTCTATACCATGCTGGCACCATGCACCACCACAGAGCGTCTCTATACCATGCTGGCACCATGCACCACCACAGAGCATCTCTATACTATGCTGGCACCACCACAGAGCGTCTCTATACCATGCTGGCACCATGCACCACCACAGAGCGTCTCTATACCATGCTGGCACCATGCACCACCACAGAGCGTCTCTATACCATGCTGGCACCATGCACCACCACAGAGCGTCTCTATACCATGCTGGCACCATGCACCACCACAGAGCGTCTCTATACCATGCTGGCACCATGCACCACCACAGAGCGTCTCTATACCATGCTGGCACCATGCACCACCACAGAGCATCTCTATACCATGCTGGCACCATGCACCACCACAGAGCGTCTCTATACCATGCTGGCACCATGCACTACCACAGAGCGTCTCTATACCATGCTGGCACCATGCAACCCACACCAGCTTTGAGTTTTTTGCCATTCACACATCTACATCTCAGGTGCCCACTCTCATGTCACCATGCCTGCTGCCACCCACCTGCTGAATGCACAAGTCAGAACACTGTGCCACACTGTGGCGTTACCCGCTCCCTGCATTATACCCCTGGTAACAGCGCTCACCCCGCAGTGCGTGGCAGTCGTCTCACTGAAATCAAACAGCAGCGACAGGATAACACAGGAGATGAAACCAAAGAGAGGAAGGCAGACCGTGCCCACTGCGAAGGTGGTGAATCTCAGGCTGAAGAGCGAGCCACCCCCACGCTCCGGGGGCATTGTCAGGGGCAGATGTGGCATCCTGGACCTAAAATTCATAACATAATACTAGTACATAATAATAATGATAAAGCAGCTGGGGGGAGAATGAGCAGAATATAGAGCCCATGTCTGACTCTGCCACCAGCTGAATAGCTCGCTGTATGAAGACCAGATATACCAGCTGCCAATTAGGCGGCAGCGGCTGTAGGGGAGAGCGAGGCAGCACCCAGGGGTGGGGCTGGATTCAGCATAAACATCTTACTAAGGAAGGGAGCCTGGGGAGAGACAGAGCCAGTCTGACAACATTACCCAGCAGCTGCAGGAGGAGGCGGACATACTGCCGACTGTAACCACTTCTCATCCTCTACCGACAATATAATATATATATATTCCCCACTGACTGACACTCACCCGGTGCCTCGGTACCTCCACACTACATCTCAGCAAGTTCACACGATGTCTCACCCGACGTCCGCACAATATTTATCTGCCCCAAGACTACTGTAATAGAACCAGACATCGAGGGGAACATCCTATGAACTTGCTGAGATGTTTCAATAATTTGCAACCTAAGCACTAAACAGTGATTGCTGCTCCTATTTATCTCCACTGCTGGGAATAACTCTGGATTGTATGGTTTATAGAACGTGCAGTAGGGATGGACATCAGTAGGCCACCATCATGATAGCTGGGCTTCCACCATCAAAAGTTTTCATGTGATGGTAACCAACCATGGGGCATATTCAATTACCCGCGAAAAGTCCCGTACTTATCGCATGCTGCACTTTTCGCCGACTTCACGTGTTTTTGCCGCAGAAACTTATCATGCGCGCCCCCGCTATTCGCCGTATTCAATTCCAAAGGACGCAAAAACGCATCCCAGCAAAACTCAAACATGCGAAAAAGTGCTGTCAGTTTTAGGGAAATCAGCCTGACACCCCCCAAAAGATGCCCTAACATTGGGGATCAGTATAAATGTCCCCGATTAGCCCCCCTGGAGCTATCTGGGGTATTTAAGTGCTTGCAATTGCCTCTATATGGCATCTTTGCACAAGGGGTGAAGAATAGCATTTAGCATTTTGTTTTTGTAGGAAATAACTAGTCCCAGCAAATTTGGGGTACATGAAAATGGGCGTAAGCGTGGTTTAAAATTGCTAAAGTGAAGTTTTAAAAAGAGCACCATCAGCAAGCACCTGCAATCCAAAAAAACACCTCCCCCATAGTTGCAGACCCCCCAAAAGCTTATTTTGCTAGCTTAAGTATGAACCCCAACGTTGTACTTTTTTGCCCCCTTTTCCAAAGTCATTTTTTGGGGGGATCTTTTTGATGCAGTTAACCTTCGGGGGCTGTCAAGGGTGCAGGGTGGTTTCCGCACCTTTGCACCCCAAAACCACAATTCTGCAATAGGAGAATCTTTTTCGCCTATTACATTGCATTGCGCTTTTGCGCCGGTGAACTCTTTGGAATTGAATATGGAGGAAACTGTCACACCGGCGAAAAGTCGCAACCGGCAATAATTTTTTAGACTTTTCGCCGCTAATTGAATACGGCCCCATATTTATATGATTAACGCATGCTCAATAGTACCCCGTGGCCGTACCTGATGTTGAACAGCTTTTAACATCGTACGACCATAGCAACAGTGACCCGGGTGTAATGAGAGAAGGGCAGCAGTGACCCGGGGGCAGTGGGGGAAGGGCAGTAGTTACCCATGGGGCAGTGGGAGAAGGGCAGCAGTGGCCCGGGTGCAGACCCTCTGAGGGTATGCGGGTGTGATGGGAGAAGGATAGCACTTACCCGGGGGGTCAGTGGAAGGGGATCACTTACACGAAAGGGGGGGGGGCAGTGAGAGAAGGGAATCAGTAACCCCGGGAGTGGGTAGTGGGAGTTTGAAGCAGTTACCCAGTTACCCTGGGGGAAGGGGTATTGGGAGAATTGAAGCAGTTACCCTGGGGAGGGGGGGGGGCAGTGGGAGAAAGGAAGCAGTAAACCCAGGGGGGGCGCAGTGGGAGAAGGGAAGCAGCGACCCCGGGGGGGGGCAGTGGGAGAAAGGAAGCAGTAAACCCAGGGGGGGCGCAGTGGGAGAAGGGAAGCAGCGACCCCGGGAGGGGGGCAGTGGGAGAAGGGAAGCAGCGACCCCGGGGGGGGGGGGGGCAGTTGGAGAAGGGAAGCAGCGACCCCGGGGGGGGGGCAGTGGGAGAAGGGAAGCAGCAACCCCGGGGGGGGGGGGCAGTGGGAGAAGGGAAGCAGCGACCCCGGGGGGGGGAGGGGCAGTGGGAGAAGGGAAGCAGCGACCCCGAGGGGGGAGGGGCAGTGGGAGAAGGGAAGCAGCGACCCCGGGGGGGCAGTGGGAGAAGGGAAGCAGCGACCCCGGGGGGGGAGGGGCAGTGGGAGAAGGGAAGCAGCGACCCCGGGGGGGGGGCAGTGGGATAAGGGAAGCAGTGATCCGGGGGGGGGGGGCAGTGGGAGGAGGGAAGCAACGACCCTGGGGGGAGGGCAGTAGGAGAAGGGTAGCAGATAATCCGGGAGCAGTGGGAGAAGAAAAGGGAAGCAGTTACCCGGGGAGGGGGCAGTAGGAGAGGGGAAGCAGTTACCCCGGGGGCAGTGGGAGAAGAAAAGGGAAGCAATTACCCGGGGAGGGGGCAGTAGGAGAGGGGAAGCAGTTACCCCGGGGGCAGTGGGAGAAGGGAAACAGTAAGCTGGTGACCATTACCTGGAGACAGAACTTCAGCAGAGTCCTATGATTATAACAACAGGTGGAATCCAGGCCTGGAAGCCATCTTACTACACCCACTGGCACTGACACTCCGCTATCTTCATGTTAATTCTTATCCCTCGCACTTGATCTCCTTCTCCATGTAGGAGCTGATTATTCCAGGAGGATAAACTGGAAGTATATAATGGGCCCGAGCGCTATGCTGATGGCATTTCCGGGTGTACTAAGATGGCGGCGGGTCACATGACTCACTGCCTCCAATAAATAACATGCATAGCGGATACACTATTTACTGTGTGATTTGTCTCATGCTCCAGGTCTCCGGAAACATGGCCGCCCTCACCACCTGTCATCTGCTGCTGCCCACCCCAGCCCTGGCCTGCAATACCCTCTGACAGCTGCCAGTCTGCAGGAGGAGTGGACTGTGTATTATCTGCTGTGGGTACTGCAGGAGGAGTGGGCTGTGTATTATCTGCTGTGGGTACTGCAGGAGGAGTGGACTGTGTATTATCTGCTGTGAGTTCTGCAGGAGGAGTGGGCTGTGTATTATCTGCTGTGAGTTCTGCAGGAGGAGTGGGCTGTGTATTATCTGCTGTGAGTACTGCAGGAGGAGTGGGCTGTGTATTATCTGCTGTGAGTACTGCAGGAGGAGTGGGCTGTGTATTATCTGCTGTGAGTTCTGCAGGAGGAGTGGGCTGTGTATTATCTGCTGTGAGTTCTGCAGGAGGAGTGGGCTGTGTATTATCTGCTGTGAGTTCTGCAGGAGGAGTGGGCTGTGTATTATCTGCTGTGAGTTCTGCAGGAGGAGTGGGCTGTGTATTATCTGCTGTGAGTTCTGCAGGAGGAGTGGGCTGTGTATTACCTGCTGTGAGTTCTGCAGGAGGAGTGGGCTGTGTATTAGCTGCTGTGAGTTCTGCAGGAGGAGTGGGCTGTGTATTACCTGCTGTGAGTTCTGCAGGAGGAGTGGGCTGTGTATTACCTGCTGTGAGTTCTGCAGGAGGAGTGGGCTGTGTATTACCTGCTGTGAGATCTGCAGGAGGAGTGGGCTGTGTATTATCTGCTATGGGTTCTGCAGGAGGAGTGAACTGTGGGTCTGCAGGAAAGGTGGACTGTATTGTCTGCTGTGGGTTCTACAGGAAGAGTTGACCGTGTTGTATCCTGTGTGCTCTGTAGTGGGATGGCGGCAGCTGCTTGGTCTAAACGGGTTCTGAAGCTGGTGCTAGATCTCAACAACCTGCATCGTGGAGGTGAGTGGGGTCTTCTGTGTATGTGGTGTGATGTCCCTGAGGCCGTACTGTGCACGGTCCCCCTATACACACCCAGTACATAGGTTATATACAGTATATGTGATGTCCCTGAGGCCATACTGTGCACGGTCCCCCTATACACACCCAGTACATAGGTTATATACAGTATATGTGATGTCCCTGAGGCCATACTGTGCACGGTCCCCCTATACACACCTAGTACATAGGTTATATACAGTATATGTGATGTCCCTGAGGCCATACTGTGCACGGTCCCCTATACACACCCAGTACATAGGTTATATACAGTATATGTGATGTCCCTGAGGCCATACTGTGCACGGTCCCCCTATACACACCCAGTACATAGGTTATATACAGTATATGTGATGTCCCTGAGGCCATATTGTGCACGGTCCCCCTATACACACCCGGTACATAGGTGATATACAGTATATGTGATGTCCCTGAGACCATACTGTGCACGGTCCCCCTATACACACCCAGTACATAGGTTATATACAGTGTATGTGATGTGCCTGAGGTCATACTCTGCACGGTCCCCCTATACACACACAGTACATAGGTTATATACAGTATATGTGATGTCCCTGAGGCCATACTGTGCACGGTCCCCCTATACACTCCCGGTACATAGGTTATATACAGTATATGTGATGTCCCTGAGGCCATACTGTGCACGGTCCCCCTATACACACACAGTACATAGGTTATATACAGTATATGTGATGTCCTTGAGGCCATACTGTGCACGGTCCCCCTATATACCCCCAGTACATAGGTTATATACTGTATATGTGATGATATATATCCTGCAGGTTGTCTGCCGTTCTGCGTAGAAAGGCAGCGGGTCGGCTGGGTGCTGCAGCCGGTGGCAGAGCTTCTATCGCAGAACTCCGATGTGTTCTCCCTACATAGAGACCCCTCCGCCCGCCTGGAGCTTAATGGCCGTCTGTGCTCCCCCCAGGATAGGACACGAGCTGTACAAGAGGTGATGGAGTCGCTGAGAGGTCAGGACATCTTCCCCTGTCTCCGAGAATGGAGGGATGAGGTGAGGCCCCAGCAGTCTCTGAGTAAAATAAAGTCCTGGTAGTTATATTAATCAGTTCTTACTTTGCATCTCCAAATACCCAACGCGTTTCGACCGTAAGGGGTCTTTCTTTCTTTTAAACCTTGATTTATAGTTTTTTTTTTCTGAGAAATAAGAAGTTTGATATGTTTTTCTGTTTTTTATGAAATTTATATTGTACTGAATAAAATACACTTTGGAATATTACGCTACATCCTAGCTGTGGATTATGTATTTAAAGATGCCTTGATAGGAGGAAGAAGTATACACCTTCTGTGAGTATGGTACGCTAAAGATACCTTTATATACATCACTGAGAGCAGAGTGAGTGGGGTACGCCCCTTTAAAATTCTCTTCACAGTGTGGGGTGATCCATATATATTTACTAAGCACACGAGATCTCTGTTATATATAGGGGATGCTCTTTTCCCATATCCCTTTCTAGTAACACCCATTTGGTGATGGGGAATAAGAACTTTTAAAGTATATAAAACAATACTACACTATCTCCGTTTTTTCCTCTCTGTTTTATGTACATATACTGGGAGCAAATAAATCCTTGAAGAAATTTAGAAGCAAGAAAAGACCCAGAAGATTACATCAATATTTTTTAAGGAAGTACATTATATATATATATTACTACTAAAGAAGCACCCTCATCTGAGTTCTGTTTATATTTTCTAATGTGTCTATTAGTGGGGTGTTGGTGACACCCAGGTGCTCGTTGAGGAGGGCAGCATCAAAGTGTGCAGAAATTTGGGTCACCTTCGCTCTTAACCATAGAGATGGGGGCTCTGGGTGACCATAGAGATGGGGGCTCTGGGTGACCATAGAGATGGGGGCTCTGGGCCACCATGGAGATGGGGGCTCTGGGCCACCATGGAGATGGGGGCTCTGGGCCACCATGGAGATGGGGGCTCTGGGCCACCATGGAGAGGAGTTTCCTGTACTGTGAAATCACTTACTCAGCTTAGAGACCTTGTGATGCAGGATTAGTAACAGAACATTGATTAGCGTCGGCCGTACAGAAAGCTGATCACACATTATAGTCATCTGCGTCTGCCCATGTGAGTTCCTGGCCAGCTCCCCCGGGGGTGATACATTTATTTACCCTCACTCTGTCTCTTCCTTAGCTCTATGATGTGAAGGGTCTCTTCTCAGACCCCCCTCTCCTCAGCATGGAGCGAGCTGCAGCACGTGAGTAACCCTTTATTGCTGAGGTGTGAAAAATGATTCTTATCCCCAAGAGCTTGCAATCTTTTCTTGTCACAAGTCCCTTTATACTTCATGTTTCTTTGTATCTCTGCCACTTTCCTGCTGCTCCGTAGACTATCCCCGTTTCTACTTCAGGGTCCATAGGGTCCACAGGGTTGACCTTGGGGGTATAGGTTGGGAACCAAATCCGGGCACCACGCAGTTAAAGCTTTTAGCTCCCAGGATGCACTTGGGTCCACTCTCCCTATAGCCCCGCCCCCAAGCCAGAGGCACCTCAGTTTAAGTTGGTGCCCGGCCATAGTCTGGTCACCGTTATCACAGGGGGAGCTGATTAGCAGCCCTTAAGCTTATTTTATTTTATGAGTTCACATTTTTATTTTACTTTTGGACTCCTTTGAGCGGCAGCGTCGGACTGTCCATAGGACGTCCAGGCTGCCGCTCCGTCACCCCGCCGGCGCTGAGACGCCAGTACAGATCGGGGGATCTCAATGGGACCCCAGAGTCTGTACTAGCCGGACTCTGCGGGCGCCCAGGACTGCTGCTGGATCGTCGGGGAGCAGGTAAGGTCGCGGGTCTCTGCTTGCGGTGATCCGCACATTTCCAAATGCAGTCCGATGTCTCTGGGGACAGACCGGAGGTGGCGGCGGTCCCCCCCATACCCCGCGTGTCCACTAGACCACCAGGGACTTAACGATCGGCGCTGGGAGCTGGCGTCCTGGGGGTTAATAGCCGGCCAGGGGAGGAAGCCTTCCCTGTTACAGCGGCTCCTCCCCTCAGCTCAGCGCACCTTTCAGTATTATAGTCTGGTGTCGCTGAGCTGCTTCCTCCGCGGGCCACGCTGCTTCTGAGGTCTCCAGGCGGCCATTTTCTATGTGCAGCAGCAGAGCTCCGGAGATGGCAGTGAGTCCAGTCCCCCTGCGTACCTCACCATCAGGTCAGTGTACACAGCGCTGTAGCCTTCCCAGACACTGAATCTGGGCAGTTGAATGTAGCGACATGGTGCAGTATATTATATGTCATGCTAATGTATGTATATATGTATATATCTGCATGGTATGTGACTTATGCTAGTGCTGACTGTCTGCTTCTTCTCTCACCTATCAGTGTATATCTATCCCTTTTCCTTACCATCTGCCCTAATACAGCTGTACCTGGGGTGGTTCTGAGACCTCACATATATATATTTGTGAGGTTTGTCATATACTGTTGCGTGCTGCAAGTTGCCATATTTTAGGTGGAACTGTGTGTTGCATACGCTGATAATGGGTCCCTGCAGCTAATCTTAGCGTCAGTCAGGACCGGTATGGCGCTGTTTTATATTTCCGCCAAGATGGTTAGTCAGATATGTCATGTGCTGCAGGTGTTAGTGCGGAGGATTTGACTCAGAAAGGGTTAAGTATGCGGCGCCATCTGGTGCCAGGCCCCTTACACGACCCCCTTGGGCGGTTTATTCTCAGGATCCTCTCCTTTGCGGATCGCCGGGTGGGCCCCATTGTCGTAACTCACTTGGGGTTACTTCACCATACTGCCCTTTTCATCTCAGGGTATCGAGCAGTTTCTTGCACTTTACCCCTGTGACACAGACTATCGCTCCCTGCCGGGGTTTTTAACAGTACATGAATTGCCTCCGGTACCACAACGGTCTGTCATTCCTAAGGATATTGAATTTGAACCTCTATACGCTCCTACCTATACCTTCTAAAACCTGCCTATAAACCTCTAAAATTGACGCTATTTGCGTACGCAGTCATACAGTAAAATAAAAACTTTAGACCTTGAACATGTGTTTCCAAAGCACAAAGTATTATTCAAGTAAAGTACAGTCAGTTACACGCTGTGATCTAAGTACAATTTAGCGCAAAGAGTTATGCAGACCCAAGATACAGTTATACATACGCACGTGCTCTGGACCAGATACCGGCATCAGCAAGAAACCTCCGTCAATCAGCAATCAGCAAGAAGACTCCAGAAGGGGGTCACAACACACATATTTATACCCTTACAGAAATAGACAACACAATAGAGAGGTTTGTTGCTGATCTCATTGGTTCCCAGTAACGATACTGAAATTGAACCTTTATATACCCCTGCCTGTACCTTCTAAAATCCTACCTATAAACCTCTAAGGATGACGCTAATTTGCGTACGCAGTCATACAGTAAATAGAGACTCCAGACTTAGAACATGTGGTTCCAAAACACAAAGTATTATTCAGTTACACGCTATTGATCCAGACACAATTCGGCGCAAAGGAATTATACAGACCCAAGTACAGTATACATACGCAGCGCTTGCGGACCAGATGATGGGCATCAGCAAGAAACCCCGTCGTCATTCAGCATTCAGCACGAAGACTAAAAACCCAGTGTTTGAGCACACATATTTATACCCCCCCAGAATAGACAGAACAATAGAGAAGTTTGTTGCTGATGCCATTGGTTCCCAGGGGGGGAGCATCTGTTACAGAGCGTTTAACAGGCTGGTTCAAATAGACTCACCCAGCCTCTAACAACTGGCGGTCTCTGCCCTCCCGCCCCCATGCAACATCCTAACAGTTGTTCATAATATACATTTTGTTGCTTGAAGTCTCTGCGGTCCATAAGTTGGGAATGCCTGATGCGATCTCCAAACCGATAATACCGGAATTCTGTTGAAAGAGTACGCATCAGTACAAAACCAAACACGGCTTACTTAGCATGTATAAAACCTTAGTTATCAAATATCTTTATTTCACAGCATTTATCCTAACTGAGCCAACTTAAATCTTATACTTTAAAGCTTATTAAACCTTATGTTTGAATATGTAATGTGTGAGTATGCGGGGTTTGATATAAGGACGCTAGTTAACTTGGGGCAGATGCGTGCGCATAAAGCTAATAAAACAGCGGTTTCATACAAAGTCCTATGCATTCGCTAATATGCGACTAGTTGACAGCGCAATTGTGCGTATTAATGTGTGTATGAGAAATGGTGAAAGATGCAATCGCATGTTGCTAATAGTAATATCGCCACATGTACTAAAGTGTAAGTTTATCTAAAATGGCGCTTAGGCGGCCATTCGCAAAATGGCATCTTGCGATCTCATTTCCAAAATGGCATCTTGCGGCCAGTCGCAAGATAGCATCGCTGCGATTCAATTTTAAACTGATCTTGTCTCAGCCAATTATCCAGCTTCGACACCAGTGCAGGTGCATCTGTTACAGGATATTTAAGAGGTTGATTCAAATAGACACAGGTCAGCCTCCAACAGCCTATTGTCTCCTCTATTCTCCCTGCATGCAAATCTAAGCTGTTAGTTTCACAAAATACATTTTGGTGCTTTATATCTCTACGGTCCATAAGTTGAGAATGCATGTTGCGATCTTCACACCGATGATACCGGAAAGCTGATGAGAAAGTGCAGATCAGTATAACATCAAACACGGCTTACTTATCATGTATTAAACCTTAGATACCAAATAGCCTTTATTTCACAGCATTTGTAATATATGGATAAAACTTGAATCTTATACTTTAAAGTTATGGAACCTTTTATGTGAGTGTGCATTGTGTAAGTATTAGGGGTTTGGGAAAAGACGCTAGTTAGGTTTATCTGATTTGGGGGAGATGTGCACGCATGCAGCTAATAAACAGCGTTCGCATGCAGGATATTGTGCATTCGCTAATGTGCGTCATGTTAACAGCGCAACTGTGCGTAATGTGCGGTGTTTATGCATGTGTTCTATTTATGATGGACTATATATATATATATATATATATATATATATATATATATATATATATATATATATATATATATAGTCAGGTCCATAAATATTGGGTCATTGACAGAATTTTCAGATTTTGGCCTCTATTCACCACCACAATGGTTTTGAAATGAAACAAACAAGATGTGCTTTAACTGCAGACTTTCAGATTTAATTTGAGGGTAATTACATCGAAATCGGGTGAACGGTGTAGGAATTACAACAGTTTCAATATGTGCCTACCACTTTTTAAGGGACCAAAAGTAATGGAACTATCAACTCAAAAGCTATTTCATGGACAGGTGTGGGCTATTCCCTCGCTATTTCATTATCCATTAAGCAGGTAAAAGGTCTGGAGTTGATTCTAGGTGTGACATTTGCATTTGGAATCAGTTGCTGTCAACTCTCAATATGAGATCCAAAGAGCTGTCACTATCAGTGAAGCAAGCCATCATTAGGCTGAAAAATCAAAACAAACCCATCAGAGAGATGGCAAAAACATTAGGTGTGGCCAAATCAACTGTTTGGAACATTCTTAAAAAGAAAGAACGCACCGGAGAGCTCAGCAACACCAAAAGACCCGGAATACCACGGAAAACAACTGTGGTGGATGACAGAAGAATTATTTCCCTGGTGAAGAAAAACCCCTTCACAACAGTTGGCCAAATCTATAACACTCTCCAGGAGGTAGATGTATATGTGTCAAAGTTAACAATCAAGAGAAGACTTCACAAGAGTGAATATAGAGGATTCACCACAAGATGCAAACCATTGGTGAGCCACAAAAACAGGAAGACCAGATTAGAGTTTGCCAAACAACACCTAAAAAAGCCATTACAGTTCTGGAACAACATCCTATTGACACATGAGACAAAGATCAACTTGTACCAGAGTGATGGGTAGAGAAGGAAAGGAACTGCTCATGATCCAAAACATACCACCACATCAGTGAAGCATGGTGGTGGTAGTGTCATGGCGTGGGCATGTATGGCTGCCAATGGAACTGGTTCCCTTGTATTTATTGATGATGTGACTGCTGACAAAGGCAGTAGAATTAATTCTGAAGTGTTTCGGGTAATATTATATGCTCATATTCAGTCAAATGCTTCAGAACTCATTGACGGCGCTTCACAGTGCAGATGGACAATGACCCGAAGCATACTGCAAAAGCAACCAAAGAGTTTTCTAAGGCTAAAAAGTGGAATGTTATGCAATGGCCAAGTCAATCCCCTGACCTGAATCGGATTGAGCATGCATTTCACTTGATGAAGACAAAACTTAAGGGAAAATGCCCCAAGAACAAGCAGAAACTGAAGACATTTGCAGTAGAGGCCTGGCAGAGCATCACCAGGGATGAAACCCAGCGTCTGGTGATGTCTATGCGTTCCAGACTTCAGGCTGTAATTGCCTGCAAAGGATTTGCAACAAAGTATTAAAAAGTGAAAGTTAGATTTAGGATTGTTTAGTTTGTCCCATTACTTTTGGCCCCTTAAAAAGTGGGAGGCATATATAGAAACCGTTGTAATTCCTACACCGTTCACCTGATTTGGATGTAATTACCCTCACATTAAATCTGAAAGTCTGCAGGTAAAGCACATCTTGTTTGTTTAATTTCAAAGCCATTGTGGTGGTGAATAGAGGACAAAATATGAAAATTCTGTCAATGGGCCTGATTCAGACCCACTCGCGAGCGGCTGTCCGCTCGCAAGTGGGTCGATGTTATGCACTGAGCATGCGCACGACGGAGGGAGCTCCGTCGTGCGCATGCGCCAGACGCGACGAGCGAAGGAAAGTCCTTCGCTCGTTGTGTCCGATCAAAGGGGGCGTGCTGTCAATGTTGATTGACAGCACGCCCCCTTTGGTGGGCGTGCCGGGGGCGTGCCTCCCTGACGGGGGCGTTCCCACGGGAACGCCTCCCGTCAGAAGCCGGCCCACTGACATCACTAGTGATGTCAGTGGGAGTGATTTTGGCTCTGATAGAGCCAAAATCACTCCGGAGCTTGCGGTTGAAAACCTCAACCGCAGGCTCCGGCTCGCAAATTCGATGGTCTCGACCATCGCGGCCATCACAAAGCACGCTCGTATAGCCTGTGGGTGGTGACCCACAGCTATACGAGCGTCCAGGAGGACGCTCCATGAAAATGGAGCCCGGCCCTCATTCAGAGCGTGCGCTCTGCTCAGAGCGTACGGCTCTGAATGAGAGCCAATGTCCCAATATTTATGGACCTGACTGTATGTGTGTGTGTGTGTGTGTGTGTGTGTGTGTGTGTATGTATATATATATATATATATATATATATATATATATATATATATATATATATTATAATATAATATAATTAATTTCTTACTAACATTTTCAAACTGCAATGCAAATGTGTTATGGGCAGTGAGCTTCACTCTCAAACAAGGTGGAGACCCCCAACCGTGCTGGTGCCAGCCTGTCTGACAGTGAGTTTAAAAGACCATTGTTCATTCAAATTCAAGTGTCTGGGCCATATTACAATTGCCACAGCTACACCTGTCCACATGTGGGGTCTCTCCCTTTACATGCAAAAACACCCACAGTTCCTGACGTATTGCTTTTTTTCTAATTCCTTTTCTCAGGAAACTGTTTTTCTAGTGGCTAAATGATACTGTGTTTGTTTTGGTATTTCTTTATGCATGGTTGTCCCCAGAATGGGCCTGTCATGGCTTCTAAAAAGGTTATCAAAAACATTGCCATCTGTACTTAGCTCGTGAGTTGTAACTTAAAATGGCACTGGTCGCAAAATGGCGTCTTGCAGATTCTTATTTTTAAGATGGAGTCTGGTTGCCATTCGCAAGATGGCGTCGCTCCAAGCTAATTTTACACTGATTCTGTCTCAGCCATTAAATCAGCTTCGACAATCCCCTTGCAGGGATTACCACAACAGCCACCCTGGGTGGATGTTGTTTTCTACGGAATACAAGCTGGCGTGATATACGCCCTGTGGTTACTTCCCAGTTGGCTCGGCCGTGAACTGGATGATGTATCGGGCTCTTTCCATCTTACATGGGGGGGTGCTGATTTCAAGTATTATTATTATCCCTGCTTTGGGGCTGGTAGCCAGGTCCATTCTGGTTATAGAGAATGTCGTTCCTGCACCTGTATCATACACCCTCAGTTTCATGTCAGGATTCTGGCTGTCGCCAGATACGAGGTGTCACAACAGGCAGTAATACGCCCCCCATTCCGGCCTGGACGGATTTTACGGATACGGAACTTTACCTGAAGTCAATATTCTCGCTTTCAGGGGCTGTTGCCTGTCCTACCGGGGCCGTCACAGGATTGGTTAATGCTATTGCATACTGGGCTGATGCATTTGTAACGTTTTTCCCCTCCAACATGTTTGGGGTTTAATGTCTTTTGCCGCTCACATAAAATATGCAGTTGTCATATGTGGGAATACCTACATTGGATGCCAGTCTTCTAACCTTCAGGGTTTCGGCTGCGACTATATCTGCTGCAATACCTATGGCTGCGCTCTGGGAAAGCAGAAGTGCAGATACCTTCTATGGGGATCTTGTTTGGTCATGACCCTGACAAGATTGTTGCATCATTGGCAGTATCACTAATGGGAAGATACCGTCTTTAGCTACTCCCACTACATTCGGACTAACTCTGTTAAGTCTTTTTGTCCTCAGGGTCAGCCTAAAGGCCTGTTTTTTCCTAGGCTGTCGGCCTCCACGAGGGTCACCATATCCAGTACCGAGCAGACCTGGACTTCCAGACGACCCTGCTTCTGAACCTAAGGATAAATCTTCAGCCTGACGGGACAGGTCTACAACTGGGGGATTCCAGAGTGAGATACCGATTTTCTCAGTTCACCCAGTGCTGGTGTTAAGTCGCCATGGCTGCTTGGGTAGGAGTGGTAGTCTCTAACGGGTACTCCCTCTCATTGCTCAGGTGGCCTCCTCACGTGTTGTTACACGGGCCCTTCTTCAGACCCGATCAGGGCCTTACAAATCCAGAAAGCTGTACAGTCTTTGCGGTAAGCAGAGCTAGTTTGGCCACCCTCACTATCTCAGCGAGGGACTGGTTGACTGGTTGTTCTACTTTCTTTCTGGAGCAGTGCCGGACTGGTCCTCATTTTGCCTATCCTATGTCTCAAATCACTGAATGAGATTCTAAGGATGCTTGGACTCAGGAGGAGTCCACCATGTTCCATCTTCCGATTTTTTTTTGGAACCTGGGGATTTTATGGTATCTCTGAATATCCAGGACATATACCTACGGGTGCATATAGAGCCCTCTCATCAGCATGGGCTCAGGTTTGCTGTGCCACAGCAACACTTGCAATTTTCGGGCTCTGCCTTTTGGACTGTCCTCAGCCCCACTGGGGTTTACCAACTTTATGGATTTCTGACAGTTCACCTGTTCAGTGTATCCGACTGCTCCAGTATCTGGTCGGCCTCCTGCTCTTAGCAGGATCACCAAGGTACTTTACAGCCATGTCAGGATAACCGTGGCTTCTTCAGAGCACAGATGATTAATCAACGGGGAAAAAGTCCTCCCCGCATCCCTCACAGGGTATACTTCATCTGGGAGCCCTGCTGGATTCTCAGAATCTGAGAATTCTTCTGCAGTGAAACAAGATCTCCACTCTTCAACTAGGAGTGCGCGGATGTCTATGCAGTCGACATATGTCATTACATTATGTAATGCGCGGTCGAATATCCAGAGTGTCTACCTTTTGGAAGGGTGGAATATGCTCAGTTCCATTCCAGGCCTTTCCATAATTGAAGAGAAGAGCTCTCCAGATGGAATAAGTTTTTCCATCGGATCACTGTTCAGACGATGATGCTCTCTCTGGAGGCGAGTCGGTCTCCGTCCGGGTGGATATGGCCATCTCGTCCAGGGTATTCTTTGCTACGTACAGTGTCTGGTCCACATTCGTTTCGGGGCAGTTGGACGTCTGTCGATTCGGCTCTGCCAATTAACTTGATGGAACTTTAGGCGGTCTGGGGCCTTCGCTCTGGCCTAACACATATTTCACGGTAAAACCTGAAAAGGTTCAGTCCGACAGTGTCACAACAGTGGCTTCCATCTAGGCAACACTGGTCGTTGGGTGGCAACGACAGGAATGTCTCACATTCTGACATAGTCTGAGGGTCTCCTCCTGGCCATCTCTGCAGTGTTCATTCCGGGAGCTCTCCATTGGGAAGTGGGCTTCCTCCAGCCGTCACGACGTGCACCCCGGGGACTAGTCTCTTCCCCAAGAGAGGTTTCATCTCCTGGTGAGCAGAGGGGGCCTCCCTGAGGTTATCCTCATGGCTTTCTGACTCTGTCCCTCACTACTGGTGTTAGCGTCCAGCTCTAGAGGTACTGAAGCAACCTTCAGTGACTCTTTGTCAGTGAAGTGATCCTTCCACTTTGGGTACCTGTGTCCTTTGGTCTCACTTCTTTCTCGAGGTCTTTGGAGGTTTAATTCGAGACGGATGGGCTTTCCTTCTGGTGGCTCCAGATCGCTCCAGATGTTACTGGTTCTTGGATTTTCGGAGTCTCTCCATCGATGCTCCGTACCTGCTGCTTCACTATCCGGACCTGTGGTCTCAGGGTCCTTGTTTTTCCTTGGACCTGGATAGTTTGTCTTTGACTGCGTAACTACTGTGTTCCTAAGGCTTCCCTGGCTCTGTCATCTTTGAAATGTTTAGAGCGCATAGGCCAGCTTTGGCTGGGATCTACCACAGACTGTGGCATACATAATTCTTAGGGTATCGTACCTGTCGCTACGACCTCCGGTGATTGGGATTTTCAAAAGTTCTGGCATTCCTTCCAGCTGGCTTGGGTCTCGCCCTCCTCCTGGCCTTCCTGAGAGTGCGGATCTCTGCACTGTCAGTATGGTTTGGAGGTGGAATTGCTCCGCTCTCTGGTATCCGATTTTTTCTGGATTATGCCTCCTTTTATCTCCCTTAGGGGCTCCTTGGGATTTCGTAGTACTAGCTTTGATAGCCATTACATGGTCTATAGCTTAGTTTCCTTTCTTTCCTCCTTTTTTTTTTTTTTTTATCTCGGGCCTACACATAGGATAGGCCTTTCTGTTTTGGTTGATGACTATTCTACTTGGGCTGTGGGCCCCTCGTGGGCGGCTCGCTGTGGCGCCTCGGCTGTACTGCCTTGCAAGGTGGCCACGTGGTCTCCTGTCCACACCTTTTTTAAGGTTCTATGCATGTTTCCTTTGCCTCTCAGGATGCTTCCTTTGGGCGACAAATTCTCCTCTCAGCACAGGAGCGTCCCCACCCTTATAAGGACTGCTTTGGGACATCCTCAAGGTCAACCCTGGGGACCAGCTATGGACCCTGAAGTAGATAACAAGAGATATGGTAAGAACTTACCTTTGTTTCTACGAAGTCCATAGGGTCCACAGGGCGCCTGCCCTGACGCACCTGGCTTCATATGGGCTGTGTTACTGGTCACCGGTTTCCCGTCTCCTTCTCCTGTGAGTATGGTTCTTGAGTGTTCCAGTCTTCTCTCTCTTTCTTTCCTCCTCCGGCCTTTGGCTACTTACAAACAGAGGTGCCTCTGGCTTGGGGGTGGGGCTATAGGGAGATTGGACCCAGTGCATCCTGGGAGCTAAACGCTTTAACTGTGTGGTGCCCGGATTTGGTTCCCAACCTATACCCCCAAGGTCAACCCTGTGGACCCTATGGACTTCGTAGAAAGAGAGATAACAAAGGTAAGTTCTTACCATATCTCTTGTTATCCATCTGCATCTCTGAATAATCACCTATTTCTCCCCTATTTCCAGCTCTCCTTGGGGTGTCACGGTATGGGGTGCACGTCAATGGCTTCCTGTGTAGGGGTGCGGAAACATTTATGTGGGTCGCCAGACGTTCATTGACGAAGCCCACGTACCCTGGAAAGCTGGACCACCTGGTGAGTGGGGGTGAGTCCTGGTGGGTTCATGTGTCACAGTGAGGAACATATAATAGTAATAAGTAATGGTTTATATTGTACAGAAGAAGTTCTGCGCTGACGTAAGTTCCTCAGACATTAACTTACATTAATCTGCTGTCTGACACCAATTGTGTGTGAGAGACCTCTGCCCACAGCAGCCATAATAGTAAATAACTGTGCATAGGACGTCATAAGAGGATTTATCTATATAAAACCGTATAGTAGATATAGAATCTGTATGAGAATATAATCCTCAGTCTGCTGCATAACAGGCCGCAGGAGGAATCGCAGCAGGATCCGGAGTGTGGAAGACTCTCCTCAAGGAGTGTATGGAAGAGGCGTGTATCCCAGAATCCCTTGCAGTCACCGCCAAACCAGCCGGGACCGTCAGGTAACCTCTAGTTACTGACTAGTGTATTGTTAGATTCTCCATAGACTCTTAAGCTGGGCATCTCTGAGTTAGGTGACCTCTGTATTGTATCCTTGGCCTCCATCCGTACACGTACGACATCTTGTATAAGCCACCTTCAGTATATGGATCCCCGTCCAACCAGCTAGGACTATATATACATAATTATAAACACAGGGAGAAGACACAAACCCCACACATATAGTACCTTCATAAGGAATAGAACTCATTTGTGCTTAGTAATGCTAGCGGCTATGCCAACCGTGCTGCCTACGAATCACTGACTGTCACTCCCCCATATAACATATTGTTATTATCCCGCCATTGTAGCTACGCGTATAAGCAGCACGATGGGCTGTACCCGGAGTGTCACTCCCCCATATTACATATTGTTATTATCCCGCCATTGTAGCTACGCGTATAAGCAGCACGATGGGCTGTACCCGGAGTGTCACTCCGCTATATTATGTATTGTTATTATCCCGCCATTGTAGCTATGGGTATAAGCAGGACGATGGGCTGTACCCGGAGTGTCACTCCCCCATATTACATATTGTTATCCCGCCATTGTAGCTACACGTATAAGCAGGACGATGGGCTGTACCCGGAGTGTCACTCCCCCATATTACATATTGTTATCCCGCCATTGTAGCTACGCGTATAAGCCGGACGATGGGCTGTACCCGGAGTGTCACTCCCCCATATTACATATTGTTATTATCCCGCCATTGTAGCTACGCGTATAAGCCGGACGATGGGCTGTACCCGGAGTGTCACTCCCCCATATTGCATATTGTTATTATCCCGCCATTGTAGCTACGCGTATAAGCAGGACGATGGGCTGTACCCGGAGTGTCACTCCCCCATATTACATATTGTTATCCCGCCATTGTAGCTACGCGTATAAGCAGGACGATGGGCTGTACCCGGAGTGTCACTCCCCCATATTACATATTGTTATCCCGCCATTGTAGCTACACGTATAAACAGGACGATGGGCTGTACCCGGAGTATCACTCCCCTATATTACATATTGTTATTATCCCGCCATTGTAGCTACACGTATAAGCAGGGCGATGGGCTGTACCCGGAGTGTCACTCCCCCATATTACATATTGTTATCCCGCCATTGTAGCTACACGTATAAGCAGGACGATGGGCTGTACCCGGATTGTCACTCCCCCATATTACATATTGTTATTATCCCGCCATTGTAGCTATGCGTATAAGCAGGACGATGGGCTGTACCCGGAGTGTCACTCCCCCATATTACATATTGTTGTTATCCCGCCATTGTAGCTATGCGTATAAGCAGGACGATGGGCTGTACCCGGAGTGTCACTCCCCCATATTACATATTGTTGTTATCCCGCCATTGTAGCTACGCGTATAAGCAGGACGATGGGCTGTACCCGGAGTGTCACTCCCCCATATTACATATTGTTATCCCGCCATTGTAGCTACACGTATAAGCAGGACGATGGGCTGTACCCGGAGTGTCACTCCCCCATATTACATATTGTTATCCCGCCATTGTAGCTACGCGTATAAGCAGGACGATGGGCTGTACTCGGAGTGTCACTCCCCCATATTACATATTGTTGTTATCCCGCCATTGTAGCTACACGTATAAGCAGGACGATGGGCTGTACCCGGAGTGTCACTCCCCCATATTACATAGTGTTATTATCCCGCCATTGTAGCTACGCGTATAAGCAGGACGATGGGCTGTACCCGGAGTGTCACTCCGCTATATTACGTATTGTTATTATCCCGCCATTGTAGCTATGCGTATAAGCAGGACGATGGGCTGTACCCGGAGTGTCACTCCCCCATATTACATATTGTTATCCCGCCATTGTAGCTACACGTATAAGCAGGACGATGGGCTGTACCCGGAGTGTCACTCCCCCATATTACATATTGTTATCCCGCCATTGTAGCTACGCGTATAAGCCGGACGATGGGCTGTACCCGGAGTTTCACTCCCACATACTACATATTGTTATTATCCCGCCATTGTAGCTATGCGTATAAGCAGGACGATGGGCTGTACCCGGAGTGTCACTCCTCCATATTACATATTGTTATTATCCCGCCATTGTAGCTACGCGTATAAGCAGGACGATGGGCTGTACCCGGAGTATCACTCCCCTATATTACATATTGTTGTTATCCCGCCATTGTAGCTATGCGTATAAGCAGGACGATGGGCTGTACCCGAAGTTTCACTCCCCCATATTACATATTGTTATTATCCCGCCATTGTAGCTATGCTTATAAGCAGGACGATGGGCTGTACCCGGAATGCCAGTTTGTATATGATCTAGAGGTCCCGGAATCCTTCCAGCCAGTTGTAGGAGACGGAGAGGTGCAGGAGTTTTATCTGTGGCCCCTGGACAAGGTAGGTGATCGGCCCCATCCTGCAGCTATGGGCAGACCCCTCACTCTTATACTGACAATTACTCTAATACACAGGTGAGAGCGGCCATCGCTACAGAGGAGTTTAAACCCAACTGCGCTCTGGTGGTTCTGGACTTTCTCCTGAGGACGGGACACATTCAGCCGGACTCAGGTAGGTGTAGTCTGGTCCCTGTGTACTGGGTAAGGTGTCTGCTTTATGTTACATCTCTGCATACAGACCGTCAGGCCATATCTTCTGCCAAAGGACCATTATTCCTGGGTTTCAAACAGAATTTGGTGGACAGAAGAATAAACCATTAGCAGCTCATAGATAAAATAGCGCATATGGCTTAGTACATAGACATACATCGTCCACAGTATGCAATCCTGGGTCACTGTTCCATAAGAACATGATGGATGGCGCAGCTCTATCAGGGGCGCTGTGCCTATCATTAGGGGACGGTACATAGATGAATGGTTTGGGGGACCACAGCCTTACTGGAGAAGTGAGTCAGGAGGAGAGAGGCCTGTGCTATAGGGAAAGATGGGTAATGAGACGCCGGTTACATCGCAGTGTGTGTGTTACAGAGAAGTGAGTCAGGAGGAGAGAGGCCTGTGCTATAGGGAAAGATGGGTAATGAGACACTGGTTACATCGCAGTGTATGTGTGTTACAGAGAAGTGAGATAGGAGGAGAGAGGCCTGTGCTATAGGGAAAGATGGGTAATGAGACGCCGGTTACATCGCAGTGTGTGTGTGTGTGTTACAGAGAAGTGAGTCAGGAGGAGAGAGGCCTGTGCTATAGGGAAAGATGGGTAATGAGACGCCGGTTACATCGCAGTGTGTGTGTGTTACAGAGAAGTGAGTCAGGAGGAGAGAGGCCTGTGCTATAGGGAACGATGGGTAATGAGACGCAGGTTACATCGCAGTGTGTGTGTGTTACAGAGAAGTGAGTCAGGAGGAGAGAGACCTGTGCTATAGGGAAAGATGGGTAATGAGACGCCGGTTACATCGCAGTGTGTGTGTTACAGAGAAGTGAGTCAGGAGGAGAGAGGCCTGTGCTATAGGGAAAGATGGGTAATGAGACGCTGGTTACATCGCAGTGTGTGTTTGTTACAGAGAAGTAAGTCAGGAGGAGAGAGGCCTGTGCTATAGGGAAAGATGGGTAATGAGACGCCGGTTACATCGCAGTGTGTGTGTGTTACAGAGAAGTGAGTCAGGAGGAGAGAGGCCTGTGCTATAGGGAAAGATGGGTAATGAGACGCCGGTTACATCGCAGTGTGTGTGTGTTACAGAGAAGTGAGTCAGGAGGAGAGAGGCCTGTGCTATAGGGAAAGATGGGTAATGAGACACCGGTTACATCGCAGTGTGTGTGTTACAGAGAAGTGAGATAGGAGGAGAGAGGCCTGGGCTATAGGGAAAGATGGGTAATGAGACGCCGGTTACATCGCAGTGTGTGTGTGTTACAGAGAAGTGAGTCCGGAGGAGAGAGGCCTGTGCTATAGGGAAAGATGGGTAATGAGACGCCGGTTACATCGCAGTGTGTTACAGATAAGTGAGTCAGGAGGAGAGAGGCCTGTGCTATAGGGAAAGCTGGGTAATGAGACGCCGGTTACATCGCAGTGTTTGTGTTACAGAGAAGTGAGTCAGGAGGAGAGAGGCCTGTGCTATAGGGAAAGATGGGTAATGAGACGCCGGTTACATCGCAGTGTGTGTGTGTTACAGAGAAGTGAGTCAGGAGGAGAGAGGCCTGTGCTATAGGGAAAGATGGGTAATGAGACGCCGGTTACATCGCAGTGTGTGTGTGTTACAGAGAAGTGAGTCAGGAGGAGAGAGGCCTGTGCTATAGGGAAAGATGGGTAATGAGACGCCGGTTACATCGCAGTGTTTGTGTGTGTTACAGAGAAGTGAGTCAGGAGGAGAGAGGCCTGTGCTATAGTGAAAGATGGGTAATGAGACGCCGGTTACATCGCAGTGTGTGTGTTACAGAGAAGTGAGTCAGGAGGAGAGAGGCCTGTGCTATAGGGAAAGATGGGTAATGAGACGCCGGTTACATCGCAGTGTGTGTGTGTTACAGAGAAGTGAGTCAGGAGGAGAGAGGCCTGTGCTATAGGGAAAGATGGGTAATGAGACGCTGGTTACATCGCAGTGTGTGTGTGTTACAGAGAAGTGAGTCAGGAGGAGAGAGGCCTGTGCTATAGGGAAAGATGGGTAATGAGACGCCGGTTACATCGCAATGTGTGTGTGTTACAGAGAAGTGAGTCAGGAGGAGAGAGGCCTGTGCTATAGGGAAAGATGGGTAATGAGACGCTGGTTACATCGCAGTGTGTGTGTGTTACAGAGAAGTAAGTCAGGAGGAGAGAGGCCTGTGCTATAGGGAAAGATGGGTAATGAGACGCCGGTTACATCGCAGTGTGTGTGTGTTACAGAGAAGTGAGTCAGGAGGAGAGAGGCCTGTGCTATAGGGAAAGATGTGTAATGAGATGCCGGTTACATATCAGTGTGTGTGTTACATAGAAGTGAGTCAGGAGGAGAGAGGCCTGTGCTATAGGGAAAGATGGGTAATGAGACGCCGGTTACATCGCAGTGTGCGTGTGTGTTACAGAGAAGTGAGTCAGGAGGAGAGAGGCCTGTGCTATAGGGAAAGATGGGTAATGAGACGCCGGTTACATCGCAGTGTGTGTGTGTTACAGAGAAGTGAGTCAGGAGGAGAGGGGCCTGTGCTATAGGGAAAGATGGGTAATGAGACGCCGGTTACATCGCAGTGTGTGTGTGTGTTACAGAGAAGTAAGTCAGGAGGAGAGAGGCCTGTGCTATAGGGAAAGATGAGTAATGAGACACCGGTTACATCGCAGTGTGTGTGTTACAGAGAAGTGAGTCAGGAGGAGAGAGGCCTGTGCTATAGGGAAAGATGGGTAATGAGACACCGGTTACATCGCAGTGTGTGTGTTACAGAGAAGTGAGTCAGGAGGAGAGAGGCCTGTGCTATAGGGAAAGATGGGTAATGAGACACCGGTTACATCGCAGTGTGTGTGTTACAGAGAAGTGAGTCAGGAGGAGAGAGGCCTGTGCTATAGGGAAAGATGGGTAATGAGACGCCGGTTACATCGCAGTGTGTGTGTGTTACAGAGAAGTGATTCAGGAGGACAGAGGCCTGTGCTATAGGGAAAGATGGGTAATGAGACGCCGGTTACATCGCAGTGTATATGTGTGTTACAGAGAAGTGAGATAGGAGGAGAGAGGCCTGTGCTATAGGGAAAGATGGGTTATGAGACGCCGATTACATCGCAGTGTGTGTGTGTTACAGAGAAGTGAGTCAGGAGGAGAGAGGCCTGTGCTATAGGGAAAGATGGGTAATGAGACGCCGGTTACATCGCAGTGTGTGTGTGTTACATAGAAGTGAGTCAGGAGGAGAGAGGCCTGTGCTATAGAGAAAGATGGGTAATGAGACGCCGGTTACATCGCAGTGTGTGTGTGTTACAGAGAAGTGAGTCAGGAGGAGAGAGGCCTGTGCTATGGGGAAAGATGGGTAATGAGACGCCGGTTACATCGCAGTGTATGTGTGTTACAGAGAAGTGAGTCAGGAGGAGAGGTGCCTGTGCTATGGGGAAAGATGGGTAATGAGACGCCGGTTACATCGCAGTGTATGTGTGTTACAGAGAAGTGAGTCAGGAGGAGAGAGGCCTGTGCTATAGGGAAAGATGGGTAATGAGACGCCGGTTACATCGCAGTCTGTGTGTGTTACAGAGAAGTGAGTCAGGAGGAGAGAGGCCTGTGCTATAGGGAAAGATGGGTAATGAGACGCCGGTTACATCGCAGTGTATGTGTGTTACAGAGAAGTGAGTCAGGGGGAGAGAGGCCTGTGCTATAGGGAAAGATGGGTAATGAGACGCCGGTTACATCGGAGTCTGTGTGTGTTACAGAGAAGTGAGTCAGGAGGAGAGAGGCCTGTGCTATAGGGAAAGAAGGGTAATGAGACGCTGGTTACATCGCAGTGTGTGTGTGTGTGTGTTACAGAGAAGTGAGTCAGGAGGAGAGAGGCCTGTGCTATAGGGAAAGATGGGTAATGAGACGCCGGTTACATCGCAGTGTGTGTGTGTTACATAGAAGTGAGTCAGGAGGAGAGAGGCCTGTGCTATAGAGAAAGATGGGTAATGAGACGCCGGTTACATCGCAGTGTGTGTGTGTTACAGAGAAGTGAGTCAGGAGGAGAGAGGCCTGTGCTATGGGGAAAGATGGGTAATGAGACGCCGGTTACATCGCAGTGTATGTGTGTTACAGAGAAGTGAGTCAGGAGGAGAGGTGCCTGTGCTATGGGGAAAGATGGGTAATGAGACGCCGGTTACATCGCAGTGTATGTGTGTTACAGAGAAGTGAGTCAGGAGGAGAGAGGCCTGTGCTATAGGGAAAGATGGGTAATGAGACGCCGGTTACATCGCAGTCTGTGTGTGTTACAGAGAAGTGAGTCAGGAGGAGAGAGGCCTGTGCTATAGGGAAAGATGGGTAATGAGACGCCGGTTACATCGCAGTGTATGTGTGTTACAGAGAAGTGAGTCAGGGGGAGAGAGGCCTGTGCTATAGGGAAAGATGGGTAATGAGACGCCGGTTACATCGGAGTCTGTGTGTGTTACAGAGAAGTGAGTCAGGAGGAGAGAGGCCTGTGCTATAGGGAAAGATGGGTAATGAGACGCCGGTTACATCGGAGTCTGTGTGTGTTACAGAGAAGTGAGTCAGGAGGAGAGAGGCCTGTGCTATAGGGAAAGATGGGTAATGAGACGCCGGTTACATCGCAGTGTGTGTGTTACAGAGAAGTGAGTCAGGAGGAGAGAGGCCTGTGCTATAGGGAAAGATGGGTAATGAGACGCTGGTTACATCGCAGTGTATGTGTGTTACAGAGAAGTGAGTCAGGAGGAGAGAGACCTGTGCTATAGGGAAAGATGGGTAATGAGACGCCGGTTACATCGCAGTGTGTGTGTGTGTTACAGAGAAGTGAGTCAGGAGGAGAGAGGCCTGTGCTATAGGGAAAGATGGGTAATGAGACGCCGGTTACATCGCTGTGTGTGTGTGTTACAGAGAAGTAAGTCAGGAGGAGAGAGGCCTGTGCTATAGGGAAAGATGAGTAATGAGACGCCGGTTACATCGCAGTGTGTGTGTTACAGAGAAGTAAGTCAGGAGGAGAGAGGCCTGTGCTATAGGGAAAGATGGGTAATGAGACGCCGGTTACATCGCAGTGTGTGTGTTACAGAGAAGTGAGTCAGGAGGAGAGAGGCCTGTGCTATAGGGAAAGATGGGTTATGAGACACCGGTTACATCGCAGTGTGTGTGTTACAGAGAAGTGAGACAGGAGGAGAGAGACCTGTGCTATGGGGAAAGATGGGTAATGAGACGCCGGTTACATCGCAGTGTATGTGTGTTACAGAGAAGTGAGTCAGGAGGAGAGAGGCCTGTGCTATAGGGAAAGATGGGTTATGAGACGCCGGTTACATCGCAGTGTGTGTGTTACAGAGAAGTGAGTCAGGAGGAGAGAGGCCTGTGCTATAGGGAAAGATGGGTAATGAGACGCCGGTTACATCGCAGTGTGTGTGTGTTACAGAGAATTGAGTCAGGAGGAGAGAGGCCTGTGCTATAGAGAAAGATGGGTAATGAGACGCCGGTTACATCGCAGTGTGTGTGTTACAGAGAAGTGAGTCAGGAGGAGAGAGGCCTGTGCTATAGGGAAAGATGTGTAATGAGACGCCGGTTACATCGCAGTGTGTGTGTGTTACATAGAAGTGAGTCAGGAGGAGAGAGGCCTGTGCTATAGGGAAAGATGTGTAATGAGACGCCGGTTACATCGCAGTGTGTGTGTGTGTTACAGAGAAGTGAGTCAGGAGGAGAGAGACCTGTGCTATAGGGAAAGATGGGTAATGAGACGCCGGTTACATCGCAGTGTGTGTGTGTTACAGAGAAGTGAATTAGGAGGAGTGAGGCCTGTGCTATAGGGAAAGATGGGTAATGAGACGCCGGTTATATCGCACTGTGTGTGTTACAGAGAAGTGAGTCAGGAGGAGAGAGGCCTGTGCTTTGGCGAAAGATGGGTAATGAGACGCCGGTTACATCGCAGTGTGTGTGTGTTACAGTGAAGTGAGTCAGGAGGAGAGGGGCCTGTGCTATAGGGAAAGATGGGTAATGAGACGCCGGTTACATCGCAGTGTGTGTGTGTTACAGAGAAGTGAGATAGGAGGAGAGAGACCTGTGCTATAGGGAATGATGGGTAATGAGACGCCGGTTACATCGCAGTGTGTGTGTTACAGAGAAGTGAGATAGGAGGAGAGAGGCCTGTGCTATAGGAAAGATGGGAAATGAGACGCCGGTTACATCGCAGTGTGCGTGTGTGTTACAGAGAAGTGAGATAGGATGAGAGAGCCCTGTGCTATAGGGAAAGATGGGTAATGAGACGCCGGTTACATCGCAGTGTGTGTGTGTGTTACAGAGAAGTGAGTCAGGAGGAGAGAGCCCTGTGCTATAGGGAAAGATGGGTAATGAGACACCGGTTACATCGCAGTGTGTGTGTGTGTTACAGAGAAGTGAGTCAGGAGGAGAGAGGCCTGTGCTATAGGGAAAGATGGGTAATGAGACGCCGGTTACATCGCAGTGTGTGTGTTACAGAGAAGTGAATTAGGAGGAGTGAGGCCTGTGCTATAGGGAAAGATGGGTAATGAGGCGCCGGTTACATCGCAGTATGTGTGTGTTACAGAGAAGTGAGTCAGGAGGAGAGAGGCCTGTGCTATAGGGAAAGATGGATAATGAGACACCGGTTACATCGCAGTGTGTGTGTGTTACAGAGAAGTGAGTCAGGAGGAGAGAGGCCTGTGCTATAGGAAAGATGGGAAATGAGACGCTGGTTACATCGCAGTGTGTGTGTGTTACAGAGAAGTGAGTCAGGAGGAGAGAGGCCTGTGCTATAGGGAAAGAAGGGTAATGAGACGCCGGTTACATCGCAGTGTGTGTGTGTTACAGAGAAGTGAGTCTGGAGGAGAGAGGCCTGTGCTATAGGGAAAGATGGGTAATGAGACGCCGGTTACATCGCAGTGTGTGTGTGTTACAGAGAAGTGAGTCAGGAGGAGAGAGGCCTGTGCTATAGGGAAAGATGGGTAATGAGACACCGGTTACATCGCAGTGTGTGTGTGTTACAGAGAAGTGAGTCAGGAGGAGAGAGGCCTGTGCTATAGGGAAAGATGGGTAATGAGACACCGGTTACATTGCAGTGTGTGTGTGTTACAGAGAAGTGAGTCAGGAGGAGAGAGGCCTGTGCTATAGGGAAAGATGGGTAATGAGACGCCGGTTACATCGCTGTGTGTGTGTGTTACAGAGAAGTGAGTCAGGAGGAGAGAGGCCTGTGCTATAGGGAAAGATGGGTAATGAGACGCCGGTTACATCGCTGTGTGTGTGTGTTACAGAGAAGTGAGTCAGGAGGAGAGAGGCCTGTGCTATAGGGAAAGATGGGTAATGAGACGCCGGTTACATCGCAGTGTGTGTGTGTTACAGAGAAGTGAGTCAGGAGGAGAGAGGCCTGTGCTATAGGGAGAGATGGGTAATGAGACGCCAGTTACATCGCAGTGTGTGTGTTACAGAGAAGTGAGTCAGGAGGAGAGAGGCCTGTGCTATAGGGAAAGATGGGTTATGAGATGCCGGTTACATCGCAGTGTGTGTGTGTTACAGAGAAGTGAGTCAGGAGGAGAGAGGCCTGTGCTATAGGGAAAGATGGGTAATGAGACGCCGGTTACATCGCAGTGTGTGTGTGTTACAGAGAAGTGAGTCAGGAGGAGAGAGACCTGTGCTATAGGGAAAGATGGGTAATGAGACGCCGGTTACATCGCAGTGTGTGTGTGTTACAGAGAAGTGAGTCAGGAGGACAGAGGCCTGTGCTATAGGGAAAGATGGGTAATGAGACGCCAGTTACATCGCAGTGTGTGTGTGTGTTACAGAGAAGTGAGTCAGGAGGAGAGAGGCCTGTGCTATAGGGAAAGATGGGTAATGAGACGCCGGTTACATCGCAGTGTGTGTGTGTGTTACAGAGAAGTGAGATAGGAGGAGAGAGGCCTGTGCTATAGGGAAAGATGGGTAATGAGACGCCGGTTACATCGCTGTGTGTGTGTGTGTGTGTGTTACAGAGAAGTGAGTCAGGAGGAGAGAGGCCTGTGCTATAGGGAAAGATGGGTAATGAGACACCGGTTACATCGCAGTGTGTGTGTTACAGAGAAGTGAGTCAGGAGGAGTGAGGCCTGTGCTATAGGGAAAGATGGGTAATGAGACGCCGGTTACATCGCAGTGTGTGTGTTACAGAGAAGTGAGTCAGGAGGAGAGAGGCCTGTGCTATAGGGAAAGATGGGTAATGAGACACCGGTTACATCGCAGTGTGTGTGTTACAGAGAAGTAAGTCAGGAGGAGAGAGACCTGTGCTATAGGGAAAGATGGGTAATGAGACGCCGGTTACATCGCAGTGTGTGTGTGTGTTACAGAGAAGTGAGTCAGGAGGAGAGAGGCCTGTGCTATAGGGAAAGATGGGAAATGAGACGCCGGTTACATCGCAGTGTGTGTGTTACAGAGAAGTGAGTCAGGAGGAGAGAGGCCTGTGCTATAGGGAAAGATGGGTAATGAGACGCCGGTTATATCGCAGTGTGTGTGTGTGTTACAGAGAAGTGAGATAGGAGGAGAGTGGCCTGTGCTATAGGGAAAGATGGGTAATGAGACGCCGGTTACATCGCAGTGTATGTGTGTTACAGAGAAGTGAGTCAGGAGGAGAGAGGCCTGTGCTATAGGGAAAGATGGGTAATGAGACGCCGGTTACATCGCAGTGTGTGTGTGTTACAGAGAAGTGAGTCAGGAGGAGAGAGGCCTGTGCTATAGGGAAAGATGGGTAATGAGATGCCGGTTACATCGCAGTGTGTGTGTTACAGAGAAGTGAGTCAGGAGGAGAGAGGCCTGTGCTATAGGGAAAGATGGGTAATGAGACGCTGGTTACATCGCAGTGTGTGTGTTACAGAGAAGTGAGATAGGAGGAGAGAGGCCTGTGCTATAGGGAAAGATGGGTAATGAGGCACCTGTTACATCGCAGTGTGTGTGTTACAGAGAAGTGAGTCAGGAGGAGAGAGACCTGTGCTATAGGGAAAGATGGGTAATGAGACACCGGTTACATCGCAGTGTGTGTGTTACAGAGAAGTGAGTCAGGAGGAGAGAGGCCTGTGCTATAGGGAAAGATGGGTAATGAGACGCCGGTTACATCGCAGTGTGTGTGTGTTACAGAGAAGTGTGTCAGGAGGAGAGAGGCCTGTGCTATAGGGAAAGATGGGTAATGAGACGCCGGTTACATCGCAGTGTGTGTGTTACAGAGAAGTGAGTCAGGAGGAGAGAGGCCTGTGCTATAGGGAAAGATGGGTAATGAGACGCCGGTTACATCGCAGTGTGTGTGTTACAGAGAAGTAAGTCAGGAGGAGAGAGGCCTGTGCTATAGGGAAAGATGGGTAATGAGACGCCGGTTACATCGCAGTGTGTGTGTTACAGAGAAGTGAGTCAGGAGGAGAGAGGCCTGTGCTATAGGGAAAGATGGGTAATGAGACGCCGGTTACATCGCAGTGTGTGTGTTACAGAGAAGTGAGATAGGAGGAGAGAGGCCTGTGCTATAGGGAAAGATGTGTAATGAGACGCCGGTTACATCGCAGTGTGTGTGTGTTACATAGAAGTGAGTCAGGAGGAGAGAGGCCTGTGCTATAGGGAAAGATGGGTAATGAGGCGCCGGTTACATCGCAGTGTGTGTGTGTTACAGAGAAGTGAGTCAGGAGGAGAGAGGCCTGTGCTATAGGGAAAGATGGGTAATGAGGCGCCGGTTACATCGCAGTGTGTGTGTGTTACAGAGAAGTGAGTCAGGAGGAGAGAGGCCTGTGCTATAGGGAAAGATGGGTAATGAGACGCCGGTTACATCGCTGTGTGTGTGTGTGTGTGTGTGTGTTACAGAGAAGTGAGTCAGGAGGAGAGAGGCCTGTGCTATAGGGAAAGATGGGTAATGAGACGCCGGTTACATCGCAGTGTGTGTGTTACAGAGAAGTGAGTCAGGAGGAGAGAGACCTGTGCTATAGGGAAAGATGGGTAATGAGACGCCGGTTACATCGCAGTGTGTGTGTGTTACAGAGAAGTGAATTAGGAGGAGTGAGGCCTGTGCTATAGGGAAAGATGGGTAATGAGACGCCGGTTACATCGCAGTGTGTGTGTTACAGAGAAGTGAGTCAGGAGGAGAGAGGCCTGTGCTTTGGCGAAAGATGGGTAATGAGACGCCGGTTACATCGCAGTGTGTGTGTGTTACAGAGAAGTGAGTCAGGAGGAGAGAGGCCTGTGCTATAGGGAAAGATGGGTAATGAGACGCCGGTTACATCGCAGTGTGTGTGTTACAGAGAAGTGAGTCAGGAGGAGAGAGGCCTGTGCTATAGGGAAAGATGGGTAATGAGATGCCGGTTACATCGCAGTGTGTGTGTGTTACAGAGAAGTGAGTCAGGAGGAGAGAGGCCTGTGCTATAGGGAAAGAAGGGTAATGAGACGCCGGTTACATCGCAGTGTGTGTGTGTTACAGAGAAGTGAGTCTGGAGGAGAGAGGCCTGTGCTATAGGGAAAGATGGGTAATGAGGCGCCGGTTACATCGCAGTGTGTGTGTGTTACAGAGAAGTGAGTCAGGAGGAGAGAGGCCTGTGCTATAGGGAAAGATGGGTAATGAGACGCCGGTTACATCGCAGTGTGTGTGTGTTACAGAGAAGTGAGTCAGGAGGAGAGAGGCCTGTGCTATAGGGAAAGATGGGTAATGAGACGCTGGTTACATCGCAGTGTGTGTGTGTTACAGAGAAGTGAGTCAGGAGGAGAGGGGCCTGTGCTATAGGGAAAGATGGGTAATGAGACGCCGGTTACATCGCAGTGTGTGTGTGTTACAGAGAAGTGAGTCAGGAGGAGAGAGGCCTGTGCTATAGGAAAGATGGGAAATGAGACGCTGGTTACATCGCAGTGTGTGTGTGTTACAGAGAAGTGAGTCAGGAGGAGAGAGGCCTGTGCTATAGGGAAAGATGGGTAATGAGACGCCGGTTACATCGCAGTGTGTGTGTGTTACAGAGAAGTGAGTCAGGAGGAGAGACCTGTGCTATAGGGAAAGATGGGTAATGAGACACCGGTTACATCGCAGTGTGTGTGTTACAGAGAAGTGAGTCAGGAGGAGAGAGGCCTGTGCTATAGGGAAAGATGGGTAATGAGACGCCGGTTACATCGCAGTGTGTGTGTGTGTTACAGAGAAGTGAGTCAGGAGGAGAGAGGCCTGTGCTATAGGGAAAGATGGGTAATGAGACGCTGGTTACATCGCAGTGTGTGTGTTACAGAGAAGTGAGATAGGATGAGAGAGGCCTGTGCTATAGGGAAAGATGGGTAATGAGACGCCGGTTACATCGCAGTGTGTGTGTGTTACAGAGAAGTGAGTCAGGAGGAGAGAGGCCTGTGCTATAGGGAAAGATGGGTAATGAGACACCTGTTACATCGCAGTGTGTGTGTTACAGAGAAGTGAGTCAGGAGGAGAGAGACCTGTGCTATAGGGAAAGATGGGTAATGAGACGCCGGTTACATCGCAGTGTGTGTGTTACAGAGAAGTGAGATAGGAGGAGAGAGGCCTGTGCTATAGGGAAAGATGGGTAATGAGACGCCGGTTACATCGCAGTGTGTGTGTGTTACAGAGAAGTGAGTCAGGAGGAGAGAGGCCTGTGCTATAGGGAAAGATGGGTAATGAGACGCCGGTTACATTGCTGTGTGTGTGTGTTACAGAGAAGTGAGTCAGGAGGAGAGAGGCCTGTGCTATAGGGAAAGATGGGTAATGAGACGCCGGTTACATCGCAGTGTATGTGTGTTACAGAGAAGTGAGTCAGGAGGAGAGAGGCCTGTGCTATAGGGAAAGATGGGTAATGAGATGCCGGTTACATCGCTGTGTGTGTGTTACAGAGAAGTGAGTCAGGAGGAGAGAGGCCTGTGCTATAGGGAAAGATGGGTAATGAGACGCCGGTTACATCGCTGTGTGTGTGTTACAGAGAAGTGAGTCAGGAGGAGAGAGGCCTGTGCTATAGGGAAAGATGGGTAATGAGACGCCGGTTACATCGCAGTGTGTGTGTGTGTTACAGAGAAGTGAGTCAGGAGGAGAGAGGCCTGTGCTATAGGGAAAGATGTGTAATGAGACGCTGGTTACATCGC
Source organism: Taudactylus pleione (assembly GCA_031769625.1). Classification (NCBI taxonomy): domain Eukaryota; kingdom Metazoa; phylum Chordata; class Amphibia; order Anura; family Myobatrachidae; genus Taudactylus; species Taudactylus pleione. Next base: position 47,054 of record JAUIMM010000634.1, read on the forward strand.
AGTGTGTGTGTGTTACAGAGAAGTGAGTCAGGAGGAGAGGGGCCTGTGCTATAGGGAAAGATGGGTAATGAGACGCCGGTTACATCGCAGTGTGTGTGTTACAGAGAAGTAAGTCAGGAGGAGAGAGGCCTGTGCTATAGGGAAAGATGGGTAATGAGACGCCGGTTACATCGCAGTGTGTGTGTTACAGAGAAGTGAGTCAGGAGGAGAGAGGCCTGTGCTATAGGGAAAGATGGGTAATGAGACCCCAGTTACATCGCAGTGTGTGTGTGTTACAGAGAAGTGAGTCAGGAGGAGAGAGGCCTGTGCTATAGGGAAAGATGGGAAATGAGACGCCGGTTACATCGCAGTGTGTGTGTTACAGAGAAGTAAGTCAGGAGGAGAGAGGCCTGTGCTATAGGGAAAGATGGGTAATGAGACGCCGGTTACATCGCAGTGTGTGTGTTACAGAGAAGTGAGTCAGGAGGAGAGAGGCCTGTGCTATAGGGAAAGATGGGTAATGAGACCCCGGTTACATCGCAGTGTATGTGTGTTACAGAGAAGTGAGTCAGGAGGAGAGAGGCCTGTGCTATAGGGAAAGATGGGTAATGAGACGCCGGTTACATCGCAGTGTGTGTGTTACAGAGAAGTGAGTCAGGAGGAGAGAGGCCTGTGCTATAGTGAAAGATGGGTAATGAGACGCCGGTTACATCGCAGTGTGTGTGTTACAGAGAAGTGAGTCAGGAGGAGAGAGGCCTGTGCTATAGGGAAAGATGGGTAATGAGACGCCGGTTACATCGCAGTGTGTGTGTTACAGAGAAGTGAGTCAGGAGGAGAGAGGCCTGTGCTATAGGGAAAGATGGGTAATGAGACGCCGGTTACATCGCAGTGTGTGTGTTACAGAGAAGTGAGTCAGGAGGAGAGAGGCCTGTGCTATAGGGAAAGATGGGTAATGAGACGCCGGTTACATCGCAGTGTGTGTGTGTTACAGAGAATTGAGTCAGGAGGAGAGAGACCTGTGCTATAGGGAAAGATGGGTAATGAGACGCCGGTTACATCGCAGTGTATGTGTGTTACAGAGAAGTGAGTCAGGAGGAGAGAGGCCTGTGCTATAGGGAAAGATGGGTAATGAGACGCCGGTTACATCGCAGTGTGTGTGTTACAGAGAAGTGAGTCAGGAGGAGAGAGGCCTGTGCTATAGGGAAAGATGGGTAATGAGACGCCGGTTACATCGCAGTGTGTGTGTGTTACAGAGAATTGAGTCAGGAGGAGAGAGGCCTGTGCTATAGGGAAAGATGGGTAATGAGACGCCGGTTACATCGCAGTGTGTGTGTGTTACAGAGAAGTGAGTCAGGAGGAGAGAGACCTGTGCTATAGAGAAAGATGGGTAATGAGACGCCGGTTACATCGCAGTGTGTGTGTTACAGAGAAGTGAGATAGGAGGAGAGAGGCCTGTGCTATAGGGAAAGATGTGTAATGAGACGCCGGTTACATCGCAGTGTGTGTGTGTTACATAGAAGTGAGTCTGGAGGAGAGAGGCCTGTGCTATAGGGAAAGATGGGTAATGAGGCGCCGGTTACATCGCAGTGTGTGTGTGTTACAGAGAAGTGAGTCAGGAGGAGAGAGGCCTGTGCTATAGGGAAAGATGGGTAATGAGACGCCGGTTACATCGCAGTGTGTGTGTGTGTTACAGAGAAGTTAGTCAGGGGGAGAGAGGCCTGTGCTATAGGGAAAGATGGGTAATGAGACGCCGGTTACATCGCAGTGTGTGTGTTACAGAGAAGTGAGTCAGGAGGAGAGAGACCTGTGCTATAGGGAAAGATGGGTAATGAGACGCCGGTTACATCGCAGTGTGTGTGTGTTACAGAGAAGTGAATTAGGAGGAGTGAGGCCTGTGCTATAGGGAAAGATGGGTAATGAGACGCCGGTTACATCGCAGTGTGTGTGTTACATAGAAGTGAGTCAGGAGGAGAGAGGCCTGTGCTATAGGGAAAGATGGGTAATGAGACGCCGGTTACATCGCAGTGTGTGTGTTACAGAGAAGTGAGTCAGGAGGAGAGAGGCCTGTGCTATAGGGAAAGATGGGTAATGAGACGCCGGTTACATCGCAGTGTGTGTGTTACAGAGAAGTGAGTCAGGAGGAGAGAGGCCTGTGCTATAGGGAAAGATGGGTTATGAGACGCCGGTTACATCGCAGTGTGTGTGTTACAGAGAAGTGAGTCAGGAGGAGAGAGGCCTGTGCTATAGGGAAAGATGGGTTATGAGACGCCGGTTACATCGCAGTGTGTGTGTTACAGAGAAGTGAGTCAGGAGGAGAGAGGCCTGTGCTATAGGGAAAGATGGGTAATGAGACCCCGGTTACATCGCAGTGTATGTGTGTTACAGAGAAGTGAGTCAGGAGGAGAGAGGCCTGTGCTATAGGGAAAGATGGGTAATGAGACGCCGGTTACATCGCAGTGTGTGTGTTACAGAGAAGTGAGTCAGGAGGAGAGAGGCCTGTGCTATAGGGAAAGATGGGTAATGAGACGCCGGTTACATCGCAGTGTGTGTGTTACAGAGAAGTGAGTCAGGAGGAGAGAGGCCTGTGCTATAGGGAAAGATGGGTTATGAGACGCCGGTTACATCGCAGTGTGTGTGTTACAGAGAAGTGAGTCAGGAGGAGAGAGGCCTGTGCTATAGGGAAAGATGGGTAATGAGACGCCGGTTACATCGCAGTGTGTGTGTTACAGAGAAGTGAGTCAGGAGGAGAGAGGCCTGTGCTATAGGGAAAGATGGGTAATGAGACGCCGGTTACATCGCAGTGTGTGTGTGTGTTACAGAGAAGTTAGTCAGGGGGAGAGAGGCCTGTGCTATAGGGAAAGATGGGTAATGAGACGCCGGTTACATCGCAGTGTGTGTGTGTTACAGAGAAGTGAGTCTGGAGGAGAGAGGTCTGTGCTATAGGGAAAGATGGGTAATGAGACACCGGTTACATCGCAGTGTGTGTGTGTTACAGAGAAGTGAGTCAGGAGGAGAGAGGCCTGTGCTATAGGGAAAGATGGGTAATGAGACGCCGGTTACATCGCAGTGTGTGTGTTACAGAGAAGTGAGTCAGGAGGAGAGAGGCCTGTGCTTTGGCGAAAGATGGGTAATGAGACGCCGGTTACATCGCAGTGTGTGTGTGTTACAGAGAAGTGAGTCAGGAGGAGAGAGGCCTGTGCTATAGGGAAAGATGGGTAATGAGACGCCGGTTACATCGCAGTGTGTGTGTGTTACAGAGAAGTGAGTCAGGAGGAGAGAGGCCTGTGCTATAGGGAAAGAAGGGTAATGAGACGCCGGTTACATCGCAGTGTGTGTGTGTTACAGAGAAGTGAGTCTGGAGGAGAGAGGCCTGTGCTATAGGGAAAGATGGGTAATGAGGCGCCGGTTACATCGCAGTGTTTGTGTGTTACAGAGAAGTGAGATAGGAGGAGAGAGACCTGTGCTATAGGGAAAGATGGGTAATGAGACGCCGGTTACATCGCAGTGTGTGTGTGTGTTACAGAGAAGTGAGTCAGGAGGAGAGAGGCCTGTGCTATAGGGAAAGATGGGTAATGAGACGCCGGTTACATCGCAGTGTGTGTGTGTTACAGAGAAGTGAGTCAGGAGGAGAGAGGCCTGTGCTATAGGAAAGATGGGAAATGAGACGCTGGTTACATCGCAGTGTGTGTGTGTTACAGAGAAGTGAGTCAGGAGGAGAGGGGCCTGTGCTATAGGGAAAGATGGGTAATGAGACGCCGGTTACATCGCAGTGTGTGTGTGTTACAGAGCAGTGAGATAGGAGGAGAGAGGCCTGTGCTATAGGGAAAGATGGGTTATGAGACGCCGGTTACATCGCAGTGTGTGTGTGTTACAGAGAAGTGAGTCAGGAGGAGTGAGGCCTGTGCTATAGGGAAAGATGGGTAATGAGACGCCGGTTACATCGCAGTGTGTGTGTTACAGAGAAGTGAGTCAGGAGGAGAGAGGCCTGTGCTATAGGGAATGATGGGTAATGAGACGCCGGTTACATCGCAGTGTGTGTGTTACAGAGAAGTGAGTCAGGAGGAGAGAGGCCTGTGCTATAGGGAAAGATGGGTAATGAGACACCGGTTACATCGCAGTGTGTGTGTTACAGAGAAGTAAGTCAGGAGGAGAGAGACCTGTGCTATAGGGAAAGATGGGTAATGAGACGCCGGTTACATCGCAGTGTGTGTGTGTTACAGAGAAGTGAGTCAGGAGGAGAGAGGCCTGTGCTATAGGGAAAGATGGGTAATGAGACGCCGGTTACATCGCAGTGTGTGTGTGTGTTACAGAGAAGTGAGTCAGGAGGAGAGAGGCCTGTGCTATAGGGAAAGATGGGAAATGAGACGCCGGTTACATCGCAGTGTGTGTGTGTTACAGAGAAGTGAGTCAGGAGGAGAGAGGCCTGTGCTATAGGGAAAGATGGGTAATGAGACGCCGGTTATATCGCAGTGTGTGTGTGTGTTACAGAGAAGTGAGATAGGAGGAGAGAGGCCTGTGCTATAGGGAAAGATGGGTAATGAGACGCTGGTTACATCGCAGTGTGTGTGTTACAGAGAAGTGAGTCAGGAGGAGAGAGGCCTGTGCTATAGGGAAAGATGGGTAATGAGACGCCGGTTACATCGCAGTGTGTGTGTGTTACAGAGAAGTGAGTCAGGAGGAGAGACCTGTGCTATAGGGAAAGATGGGTAATGAGACACCGGTTACATCGCAGTGTGTGTGTTATAGAGAAGTGAGTCAGGAGGAGAGAGGCCTGTGCTATAGGGAAAGATGGGTAATGAGACGCCGGTTACATCGCAGTGTGTGTGTGTGTTACAGAGAAGTGAGTCAGGAGGAGAGAGACCTGTGCTATAGGGAAAGATGGGTAATGAGACGCTGGTTACATCGCAGTGTGTGTGTTACAGAGAAGTGAGATAGGAGGAGAGAGGCCTGTGCTATAGGGAAAGATGGGTAATGAGACACCTGTTACATCGCAGTGTGTGTGTTACAGAGAAGTGAGTCAGGAGGAGAGAGACCTGTGCTATAGGGAAAGATGGGTAATGAGACACCGGTTACATCGCAGTGTGTGTGTGTTACAGAGAAGTGTGTCAGGAGGAGAGAGGCCTGTGCTATAGGGAAAGATGGGTAATGAGACGCCGGTTACATCGCAGTGTGTGTGTGTTACAGAGAAGTGAGTCAGGAGGAGAGAGGCCTGTGCTATAGGGAAAGATGGGAAATGAGACACCGGTTACATCGCAGTGTGTGTGTTACAGAGAAGTAAGTCAGGAGGAGAGAGGCCTGTGCTATAGGGAAAGATGGGTAATGAGACGCCGGTTACATCGCAGTGTGTGTGTTACAGAGAAGTGAGTCAGGAGGAGAGAGGCCTGTGCTATAGGGAAAGATGGGTTATGAGACGCCGGTTACATCGCAGTGTGTGTGTTACAGAGAAGTGAGTCAGGAGGAGAGAGGCCTGTGCTATAGGGAAAGATGGGTAATGAGACGCCGGTTACATCGCAGTGTGTGTGTTACAGAGAAGTGAGTCAGGAGGAGAGAGGCCTGTGCTATAGGGAAAGATGGGTAATGAGACGCCGGTTACATCGCAGTGTGTGTGTTACAGAGAAGTGAGTCAGGAGGAGAGAGGCCTGTGCTATAGGGAAAGATGGGTAATGAGACGCCGGTTACATCGCAGTGTGTGTGTTACAGAGAAGTGAGTCAGGAGGAGAGAGGCCTGTGCTATAGGGAAAGATGGGTAATGAGACGCCGGTTACATCGCAGTGTGTGTGTTACAGAGAAGTGAGTCAGGAGGAGAGAGGCCTGTGCTATAGGGAAAGATGGGTAATGAGACGCCGGTTACATCGCAGTGTGTGTGTTACAGAGAAGTGAGTCAGGAGGAGAGAGGCCTGTGCTATAGGGAAAGATGGGTAATGAGATGCCGGTTACATCGCAGTGTGTGTGTGTTACAGAGAATTGAGTCAGGAGGAGAGAGGCCTGTGCTATAGAGAAAGATGGGTAATGAGACGCCGGTTACATCGCAGTGTGTGTGTTACAGAGAAGTGAGATAGGAGGAGAGAGGCCTGTGCTATAGGGAAAGATGTGTAATGAGACGCCGGTTACATCGCAGTGTGTGTGTGTTACATAGAAGTGAGTCAGGAGGAGAGAGGCCTGTGCTATAGGGAAAGATGGGTAATGAGGCGCCGGTTACATCGCAGTGTGTGTGTGTTACAGAGAAGTGAGTCAGGAGGAGAGAGGCCTGTGCTATAGGGAAAGATGGGTAATGAGACGCCGGTTACATCGCAGTGTGTGTGTGTGTTACAGAGAAGTTAGTCAGGAGGAGAGAGGCCTGTGCTATAGGGAAAGATGGGTAATGAGACGCCGGTTACATCGCAGTGTGTGTGTGTGTTACAGAGAAGTGAGTCAGGAGGAGAGAGGCCTGTGCTATAGGGAAAGATGGGTAATGAGACGCCGGTTACATCGCAGTGTGTGTGTTACAGAGAAGTGAGTCAGGAGGAGAGAGACCTGTGCTTAAGGGAAAGATGGGTAATGAGACGCCGGTTACATCGCAGTGTGTGTGTGTTACAGAGAAGTGAATTAGGAGGAGTGAGGCCTGTGCTATAGGGAAAGATGGGTAATGAGACGCCGGTTACATCGCAGTGTGTGTGTTACAGAGAAGTGAGTCAGGAGGAGAGAGGCCTGTGCTATAGGGAAAGATGGGTAATGAGACGCCGGTTACATCGCAGTGTGTGTGTGTTACAGAGAAGTGAGTCAGGAGGAGAGAGGCCTGTGCTATAGGGAAAGATGGGTAATGAGACGCCGGTTACATCGCAGTGTGTGTGTGTTACAGAGAAGTGAGTCAGGAGGAGAGAGGCCTGTGCTTTGGCGAAAGATGGGTAATGAGACGCCGGTTACATCGCAGTGTGTGTGTGTTACAGAGAAGTGAGTCAGGAGGAGAGAGGCCTGTGCTATAGGGAAAGATGGGTAATGAGACGCCGGTTACATCGCAGTGTGTGTGTTACAGAGAAGTGAGTCAGGAGGAGAGAGGCCTGTGCTTTGGCGAAAGATGGGTAATGAGACGCCGGTTACATCGCAGTGTGTGTGTGTTACAGAGAAGTGAGTCAGGAGGAGAGAGGCCTGTGCTATAGGGAAAGAAGGGTAATGAGACGCCGGTTACATCGCAGTGTGTGTGTGTTACAGAGAAGTGAGTCTGGAGGAGAGAGGCCTGTGCTATAGGGAAAGATGGGTAATGAGGCGCCGGTTACATCGCAGTGTGTGTGTGTTACAGAGAAGTGAGTCAGGAGGAGAGAGGCCTGTGCTATAGGGAAAGATGGGTTATGAGACGCCGGGTACATCGCAGTGTGTGTGTGTTACAGAGAAGTGAGTCAGGTGGACAGAGGCCTGTGCTATAGGGAAAGATGGGTAATGAGACGCCGGTTACATCGCAGTGTGTGTGTGTGTGTTACAGAGAAGTGAGTCAGGAGGAGAGAGGCCTGTGCTATAGGGAAAGATGGGTAATGAGACGCCGGTTACATCGTACTGTTTGTGTGTTACAGAGAAGTGAGTCAGGAGGAGAGAGGCCTGTGCTATAGGGGAAGATGGGTAATGAGACGCCGGTTACATCGCAGTGTGTGTGTGTTACAGAGAAGTGAGTCAGGAGGAGAGAGGCCTGTGCTATAGGGAAAGATGGGTAATGAGACGCCGGTTACATCGCAGTGTGTGTGTGTTACAGAGAAGTGAGTCAGGAGGAGAGAGGCCTGTGCTATAGGGAAAGATGGGTAATGAGACGCCGGTTACATCGCAGTGTGTGTGTGTTACAGAGAAGTGAGTCAGGAGGAGAGAGGCCTGTGCTATAGGGAAAGATGGGTAATGAGACGCCGGTTACATCGCAGTGTGTGTGTGTTACAGAGAAGTGAGTCAGGAGGAGAGAGGCCTGTGCTATAGGGAAAGATGGGTAATGAGACGCCGGTTACACCGTAGTGTGTGTGTTACAGAGAAGTGAGTCAGGAGGAGAGAGACCTGTGCTATAGGGAAAGATGGGTAATGAGACGCCGGTTACATCGCAGTGTGTGTGTGTTACAGAGAAGTGAGATAGGAGGAGAGAGGCCTGTGCTATAGGGAAAGATGGGTAATGAGACGCCGGTTACATCGCAGTGTGTGTGTGTTACAGAGAAGTGAGTCAGGAGGAGAGAGGCCTGTGCTATAGGAAAGATGGGAAATGAGACGCTGGTTACATCGCAGTGTGTGTGTGTTACAGAGAAGTGAGTCAGGAGGAGAGGGGCCTGTGCTATAGGGAAAGATGGGTAATGAGACGCCGGTTACATCGCAGTGTGTGTGTGTTACAGTGAAGTGAGATAGGAGGAGAGAGGCCTGTGCTATAGGGAAAGATGGGTTATGAGACGCCGGTTACATCGCAGTGTGTGTGTGTTACAGAGAAGTGAGTCAGGAGGACAGAGACCTGTGCTATAGGGAAAGATGGGTAATGAGACGCCGGTTACATCGCAGTGTGTGTGTTACAGAGAAGTGAGTCAGGAGGACAGAGGCCTGTGCTATAGGGAAAGATGGTTAATGAGACGCCGGTTACATCGCAGTCTGTGTGTGTTACAGAGAAGTGAGTCAGGAGGAGAGAGGCCTGTGTTATAGGGAAAGATGGGTAATGAGACGCCGGTTACATCGCAGTGTATGTGTGTTACAGAGAAGTGAGTCAGGAGGAGAGACGCCTGTGCTATAGGGAAAGATGGGTAATGAGACGCCGGTTACATCGCAGTGTGTGTGTGTTACAGAGAAGTGAGATAGGAGGAGAGAGGCCTGTGCTATAGGGAAAGATGGGTAATGAGACGCCGGTTACACCGCAGTGTGTGTGTGTTACAGAGAAGTGAGTCAGGAGGAGAGAGGCCTGTGCTATAGGGAAAGATGGGTAATGAGACGCCGGTTACACCGCAGTGTGTGTGTGTTACAGAGAAGTGAGTCAGGAGGAGAGAGGCCTGTGCTATAGGGAAAGATGGGTTATGAGACGCCGGTTACATCGCAGTGTGTGTGTTACAGAGAAGTGAGATAGGAGGAGAGAGGCCTGTGCTATAGGGAAAGATGGGTAATGAGACGCCGGTTACATCGCAGTGTGTGTGTTACAGAGAAGTGAGTCAGGAGGAGAGAGGCCTGTGCTATAGGGAAAGATGGGTAATGAGATGCCGGTTACATCGCAGTGTGTGTGTTACAGAGAAGTGAGACAGGAGGAGAGAGGCCTGTGCTATAGGGAAAGATGGGTAATGAGACGCCGGTTACATCGCAGTGTGTGTGTGTTACAGAGAAGTGAGTCAGGAGGAGAGAGGCCTGTGCTATAGGGAATGATGGGTAATGAGACGCTGGTTACATCGCAGTGTGTGTGTTACAGAGAAGTGAGTCAGGAGGAGAGAGGCCTGTGCTATAGGGAAAGATGGGTAATGAGACGCCGGTTACATCGCAGTGTGTGTGTGTTACAGAGAAGTGAGTCAGGAGGAGAGAGACCTGTGCTATAGGGAAAGATGGGTAATGAGACGCTGGTTACATCGCAGTGTGTGTGTGTTACAGAGAAGTGAGTCAGGAGGAGAGAGGCCTGTGCTATAGGGAAAGATGGATAATGAGATGCCGGTTACATCGCAGTGTATGTGTGTTACAGAGAAGTGAGACAGGAGGAGAGAGGCCTGTGCTATAGGGAAAGATGGGTAATGAGATGCCGGTTACATCGCAGTGTGTGTGTTACAGAGAAGTGAGACAGGAGGACAGAGGCCTGTGCTATAGGGAAAGATGGGGAATGAGACGCCGGTTACATCGCAGTGTGTGTGTGTTACAGAGAAGTGAGTCAGGAGGAGAGAGGCCTGTGCTATAGGGAATGATGGGTAATGAGACGCTGGTTACATCGCAGTGTGTGTGTTACAGAGAAGTGAGTCAGGAGGAGAGAGGCCTGTGCTATAGGGAAAGATGGGTAATGAGACGCCGGTTACATCGCAGTGTGTGTGTGTTACAGAGAAGTGAGTCAGGAGGAGAGAGACCTGTGCTATAGGGAAAGATGGGTAATGAGACGCCGGTTACATCGCAGTGTATGTGTGTTACAGAGAAGTGAGACAGGAGGAGAGAGGCCTGTGCTATAGGGAAAGATGGGTAATGAGACGCCGGTTACATCGCAGTGTGTGTGTGTTACAGAGAAGTGAGTCAGGAGGAGAGAGGCCTGTGCTATAGGGAAAGATGGGTAATGAGACGCCGGTTACATCGCAGTGTGTGTGTTACAGAGAAGTGAATTAGGAGGAGTGAGGCCTGTGCTATAGGGAAAGATGGGTAATGAGGCGCCGGTTACATCGCAGTATGTATGTGTGTTACAGAGAAGTGAGTCAGGAGGAGAGAGGCCTGTGCTATAGGGAAAGATGGGTAATGAGACACCGGTTACATCGCAGTGTGTGTGTTACAGAGAAGTGAGACAGGAGGAGAGAGGCCTGTGCTATGGGGAAAGATGGGTAATGAGACGCCGGTTACATCGCAGTGTGTGTGTGTTACAGAGAAGTGAGTCAGGAGGAGAGAGGCCTGTGCTATAGGGAAAGAAGGGTAATGAGACGCCGGTTACATCGCAGTGTGTGTGTGTTACAGAGAAGTGAGTCTGGAGGAGAGAGGCCTGTGCTATAGGGAAAGATGGGTAATGAGACGCCGGTTACATCGCAGTGTGTGTGTGTGTGTTACAGAGAAGTGAGTCAGGAGGAGAGAGGCCTGTGCTATAGGGAAAGATGGGTAATGAGACGCCGGTTACATCGCAGTGTGTGTGTGTTAGAGAAGTGAGATAGGAGGAGAGAGGCCTGTGCTATAGGGAAAGATGGGTAATGAGACGCCGGTTACATCGCAGTGTGTGTGTTACAGAGAAGTGAGTCAGGAGGAGAGAGGCCTGTGCTATAGGGAAAGATGGGTAATGAGACGCCGGTTACATCGCTGTGTGTGTGTGTTACAGAGAAGTGAGTCAGGAGGAGAGAGCCCTGTGCTATAGGGAAAGATGGGTAATGAGACACCGGTTACATCGCAGTGTGTGTGTTACAGAGAAGTGAGTCAGGAGGAGAGAGGCCTGTGCTATAGGGAAAGATGGGTAATGAGACGCCGGTTACATCGCAGTGTGTGTGTTACAGAGAAGTGAGTCAGGAGGAGAGAGGCCTGTGCTATAGGGAAAGATGGGTAATGAGACGCCGGTTACATCGCAGTGTGTGTGTTACAGAGAAGTGAGTCAGGAGGAGAGAGGCCTGTGTTATAGGGAAAGATGGGTAATGAGACGCCGGTTACATCGCAGTGTGTGTGTGTGTGTTACAGAGAAGTGAGTCAGGAGGAGAGAGGCCTGTGCTATAGGGAAAGATGGGTAATGAGACGCCGGTTACATCGCTGTGTGTGTGTTACAGAGAAGTGAGATAGGAGGAGAGAGGCCTGTGCTATAGGGAAAGATGGGTAATGAGACGCCGGTTACATCGCAGTGTGTGTGTTACAGAGAAGTGAGTCAGGAGGAGAGAGGCCTGTGCTATAGGGAAAGATGGGTAATGAGACGCCGGTTACATCGCAGTGTGTGTGTGTTACAGAGAAGTGAGTCAGGAGGAGAGAGGCCTGTGCTATAGGGAAAGATGGGTAATGAGACGCCGGTTACATCGCAGTGTGTGTCTGTTACAGAGAAGTGAGTCAGGAGGAGAGAGGCCTGTGCTATAGGGAAAGATGGGTAATGAGACGCCGGTTACATCGCAGTCTGTGTGTGTTACAGAGAAGTGAGTCAGGAGGAGAGAGACCTGTGCTATAGGGAAAGATGGGTAATGAGACGCCGGTTACATCGCAGTGTGTGTGTGTTACAGAGAAGTGAGTCAGGAGGAGAGAGGCCTGTGCTATAGGGAAAGATGGGTAATGAGACGCCGGTTACATCGCAGTGTGTGTGTGTTACAGAGAAGTGAGTCAGGAGGAGAGAGGCCTGTGCTATAGGGAATGATGGGTAATGAGACGCCGGTTACATCGCAGTGTGTGTGTGTTACAGAGAAGTGAGTCAGGAGGAGAGAGGCCTGTGCTATACGGAATGATGGGTAATGAGACGCCGGTTACATCGCAGTGTGTGTGTGTTACAGAGAAGTGAGTCAGGAGGAGAGAGGCCTGTGCTATAGGGAATGATGGGTAATGAGACACCGGTTACATCGCAGTGTGTGTGTGTTACAGAGAAGTGAGATAGGAGGAGAGAGGCCTGTGCTATAGGGAAAGATGGGTAATGAGACACCGGTTACATCGCAGTGTGTGTGTTACAGAGAAGTGAGTCAGGAGGAGAGAGGCCTGTGCTATAGGGAATGATGGGTAATGAGACACCGGTTACATCGCAGTGTGTGTGTTACAGAGAAGTGAGTCAGGAGGAGAGAGGCCTGTGCTATAGGGAAAGATGGGTAATGAGACACCGGTTACATCGCAGTGTGTGTGTTACAGAGAAGTAAGTCAGGAGGAGAGAGGCCTGTGCTATAGGGAAAGATGGGTAATGAGATGCCGGTTACATCGCAGTGTGTGTGTTACAGAGAAGTGAGACAGGAGGAGATAGGCCTGTGCTATAGGGAAAGATGGGTAATGAGACGCCGGTTACATCGCAGTGTGTGTGTGTTACAGAGAAGTGAGTCAGGAGGAGAGAGGCCTGTGCTATAGGGAATGATGGGTAATGAGACACCGGTTACATCGCAGTGTGTGTGTGTTACAGAGAAGTGAGATAGGAGGAGAGAGGCCTGTGCTATAGGGAAAGATGGGTAATGAGACACCGGTTACATCGCAGTGTGTGTGTTACAGAGAAGTGAGTCAGGAGGAGAGAGGCCTGTGCTATAGGGAATGATGGGTAATGAGACACCGGTTACATCGCAGTGTATGTGTGTTACAGAGAAGTGAGTCAGGAGGAGAGAGGCCTGTGCTATAGGGAAAGATGGGTAATGAGACGCCGGTTACATCGCAGTGTGTGTGTTACAGAGAAGTGAGTAAGGAGGAGAGAGGCCTGTGCTATAGGGAAAGATGGGTAATGAGACGCCGGTTACATCGCAGTGTGTGTGTTACAGAGAAGTGAGTAAGGAGGAGAGAGGCCTGTGCTATAGGGAAAGATGAGTAATGAGACACCGGTTACATCGCAGTGTGTGTGTTACAGAGAAGTGAGTAAGGAGGAGAGAGGCCTGTGCTATAGGGAAAGATGGGTAATGAGACGCTGGTTACATCGCAGTGTTTGTGTGTGTTACAGAGAAGTGAGTCAGGAGGAGAGAGGCCTGTGCTATAGGGAAAGATGGGTAATGAGACGCCGGTTACATCGCAGTGTGTGTGTGTTACAGAGAAGTAAGTCAGGAGGAGAGAGGCCTGTGCTATAGGGAAAGATGGGTAATGAGACGCCGGTTACATCGCAGTGTGTGTGTTACAGAGAAGTGAGTCAGGAGGAGAGAGGCCTGTGCTATAGGGAAAGATGGGTAATGAGACGCCGGTTACATCGCAGTGTGTGTGTGTTACAGAGAAGTGAGTCAGGGGGAGAGAGGCCTGTGCTATAGGGAAAGATGGGTAATGAGACGCCGGTTACATCGCAGTGTGTGTGTGTTACAGAGAAGTGAGTCAGGAGGAGAGAGACCTGTGCTATAGGGAAAGATGGGTAATGAGACGCCGGTTACATCGCAGTGTATGTGTGTTACAGAGAAGTGAGTCAGGAGGAGAGAGGTCTGTGCTATAGGGAAAGATGGGTAATGAGACCCCGGTTACATCACTGTGTGTGTGTGTTACAGAGAAGTGAGTCAGGAGGAGAGAGGCCTGTGCTATAGGGAATGATGGGTAATGAGACGCTGGTTACATCGCAGTGTGTGTGTTACAGAGAAGTGAGTCAGGAGGAGAGAGGCCTGTGCTATAGGGAAAGATGGGTAATGAGACGCCGGTTACATCGCAGTGTGTGTGTGTTACAGAGAAGTGAGTCAGGAGGAGAGAGGCCTGTGCTATAGGGAAAGATGGGTAATGAGATGCCGGTTACATCGCAGTGTGTGTGTGTTACAGAGAAGTGAGTCAGGAGGAGAGAGGCCTGTGCTATAGGGAAAGATGGGTAATGAGATGCCGGTTACATCGCAGTGTGTGTGTGTTACAGAGAAGTGAGTCAGGAGGACAGGGGCCTGTGCTATAGGGAAAGATGGGTAATGAGACGCCGGTTACATCGCAGTGTTTGTGTTACAGAGAAGTGAGTCAGGAGGAGAGAGGCCTGTGCTATAGGGAAAGATGGGTAATGAGACACCGGTTACATCGCAGTGTGTGTGTGTTACAGAGAAGTGAGATAGGAGGAGAGAGGCCTGTGCTATAGGGAAAGATGGGTAATGAGACGCCGGTTACATCGCAGTGTGTGTGTGTTACAGAGAAGTGAGTCAGGAGGAGAGAGGCCTGTGCTATAGGGAAAGATGGGTAATGAGACCCCGGTTACATCGCAGTGTGTGTGTTACAGAGAAGTGAGTCAGGAGGAGAGAGGCCTGTGCTATAGGGAGAGATGGGTAATGAGACGCTGGTTACATCGCAGTGTGTGTGTGTTACAGAGAAGTGAGTCAGGAGGAGAGAGGCCTGTGCTATAGGGAAAGATGGGTAATGGGACGCCGGTTACATCGCAGTGTGTGTGTGTGTTACAGGGAAGTGAGTCAGGAGGACAGAGGCCTGTGCTATAGGGAAAGATGGGTAATGAGACGCCGGTTACATCGCAGTGTGTTTGTGTTACAGAGAAGTGATTCAGGAGGAGAGAGGCCTGTGCTATAGGGAGAGATGGGTAATGAGACGCCGGTTACATCGCAGTGTGTGTGTGTTACAGAGAAGTGAGTCAGGAGGAGAGAGGCCTGTGCTATAGGGAAAGATGGGTAATGAGACGCCGGTTACATCGCAGTGTGTGTGTGTTACAGAGAAGTGAGTCAGGAGGAGAGAGGCCTGTGCTATAGGAAAAGATGGGTAATGAGACGCCGGTTACATCGCAGTGTGTGTGTTACAGAGAAGTGAGACAGGAGGAGAGAGGCCTGTGCTATAGGGAAAGATGGGTAATGAGACGCCGGTTACATCGCTGTGTGTGTGTTACAGAGAAGTGAGTCAGGAGGAGAGAGGCCTGTGCTATAGGGAAAGATGGGTAATGAGACGCCGGTTACATCGCAGTGTGTGTGTGTTAAAGAGAAGTGAGATAGGAGGAGAGAGACCTGTGCTATAGGGAAAGGTGGGTAATGAGACCCCGGTTACATCGCAGTGTGTGTGTGTTACAGAGAAGTGAGTCAGGAGGAGAGAGACCTGTGCTATAGGGAAAGATGGGTAATGAGACGCCGGTTACATCGCTGTGTGTGTGTTACAGAGAAGTGAGTCAGGAGGAGAGAGGCCTGTGCTATAGGGAAAGATGGGTAATGAGACGCCGGTTACATCGCAGTGTGTGTGTGTTAAAGAGAAGTGAGATAGGATGAGAGAGGCCTGTGCTATAGGGAAAGATGGGTAATGAGACGCCGGTTACATCGCAGTGTGTGTGTTACATAGAAGTGAGTCAGGAGGAGAGAGGCCTGTGCTATAGGGAAAGATGGGTAATGAGATGCCGGTTACATATCAGTGTGTGTGTGTTACAGAGAAGTGAGTCAGGAGGAGAGAGGCCTGTGCTATAGGGAAAGATGGGTAATGAGACGCCGGTTACATCGCTGTGTGTGTGTTACAGAGAAGTGAGTCAGGAGGAGAGAGGCCTGTGCTATAGGGAAAGATGGGTAATGAGACGCCGGTTACATCGCAGTGTGTGTGTTACAGAGAAGTGAGTCAGGAGGAGAGAGGCCTGTGCTATAGGGAAAGATGGGTAATGAGACCCCGGTTACATCGCAGTGTGTTTGTTACAGAGAAGTGAGTCAGGAGGAGAGAGACCTGTGCTATAGGGAAAGATGGGTAATGAGACGCCGGTTACATCGCAGTGTGTGTGTGTTACAGAGAAGTGAGTCAGGAGGAGAGAGGCCTGTGCTATAGGGAGAGATGGGTAATGAGACGCCGGTTACATCGCAGTGTGTGTGTTACAGAGAAGTGAGATAGGAGGAGAGAGGCCTGTGCTATAGGGAATGATGGGTAATGAGACCCCGGTTACATCGCAGTGTGTGTGTTACAGAGAAGTGAGATAGGAGGAGAGAGACCTGTGCTATAGGGAAAGATGGGTAATGAGACGCCGGTTACATCGCAGTGTGTGTGTGTTACAGAGAAGTGAGTCAGGAGGAGAGAGGCCTGTGCTATAGGGAAAGATGGGTAATGAGACGCCGGTTACATCGCAGTGTGTGTGTGTTACAGAGAAGTGAGTCAGGAGGAGAGAGGCCTGTGCTATAGGGAAAGATGGGTAATGAGATGCCGGTTACATCGCAGTGTGTGTGTGTTACAGAGAAGTGAGTCAGGAGGAGAGAGGCCTGTGCTATAGGGAAAGATGGGCAATGAGATGCCGGTTACATCGCAGTGTGTGTGTGTTACAGAGAAGTGAGTCAGGAGGACAGGGGCCTGTGCTATAGGGAAAGATGGGTAATGAGACGCCGGTTACATCGCAGTGTTTGTGTTACAGAGAAGTGAGTCAGGAGGAGAGAGGCCTGTGCTATAGGGAAAGATGGGTAATGAGACACCGGTTACATCGCAGTGTGTGTGTGTTACAGAGAAGTGAGATAGGAGGAGAGAGGCCTGTGCTATAGGGAAAGATGGGTAATGAGACGCCGGTTACATCGCAGTGTGTGTGTGTTACAGAGAAGTGAGTCAGGAGGAGAGAGGCCTGTGCTATAGGGAAAGATGGGTAATGAGACCCCGGTTACATCGCAGTGTGTGTGTTACAGAGAAGTGAGTCAGGAGGAGAGAGGCCTGTGCTATAGGGAGAGATGGGTAATGAGACGCTGGTTACATCGCAGTGTGTGTGTGTTACAGAGAAGTGAGTCAGGAGGAGAGAGGCCTGTGCTATAGGGAAAGATGGGTAATGGGACGCCGGTTACATCGCAGTGTGTGTGTGTGTTACAGGGAAGTGAGTCAGGAGGACAGAGGCCTGTGCTATAGGGAAAGATGGGTAATGAGACGCCGGTTACATCGCAGTGTGTGTGTGTTACAGAGAAGTGATTCAGGAGGAGAGAGGCCTGTGCTATAGGGAGAGATGGGTAATGAGACGCCGGTTACATCGCAGTGTGTGTGTGTTACAGAGAAGTGAGTCAGGAGGAGAGAGGCCTGTGCTATAGGGAAAGATGGGTAATGAGACGCCGGTTACATCGCAGTGTGTGTGTGTTACAGAGAAGTGAGTCAGGAGGAGAGAGGCCTGTGCTATAGGAAAAGATGGGTAATGAGACGCCGGTTACATCGCAGTGTGTGTGTTACAGAGAAGTGAGACAGGAGGAGAGAGGCCTGTGCTATAGGGAAAGATGGGTAATGAGACGCCGGTTACATCGCTGTGTGTGTGTTACAGAGAAGTGAGTCAGGAGGAGAGAGGCCTGTGCTATAGGGAAAGATGGGTAATGAGACGCCGGTTACATCGCAGTGTGTGTGTGTTAAAGAGAAGTGAGATAGGAGGAGAGAGACCTGTGCTATAGGGAAAGATGGGTAATGAGACCCCGGTTACATCGCAGTGTGTGTGTGTTACAGAGAAGTGAGTCAGGAGGAGAGAGACCTGTGCTATAGGGAAAGATGGGTAATGAGACGCCGGTTACATCGCTGTGTGTGTGTTACAGAGAAGTGAGTCAGGAGGAGAGAGGCCTGTGCTATAGGGAAAGATGGGTAATGAGACGCCGGTTACATCGCAGTGTGTGTGTGTTAAAGAGAAGTGAGATAGGATGAGAGAGGCCTGTGCTATAGGGAAAGATGGGTAATGAGACGCCGGTTACATCGCAGTGTGTGTGTTACATAGAAGTGAGTCAGGAGGAGAGAGGCCTGTGCTATAGGGAAAGATGGGTAATGAGATGCCGGTTACATATCAGTGTGTGTGTTACAGAGAAGTGAGTCAGGAGGAGAGAGGCCTGTGCTATAGGGAAAGATGGGTTATGAGACGCTGGTTACATCGCAGTGTGTGTGTGTTACAGAGAAGTGAGTCAGGAGGAGAGAGGCCTGTGCTATAGGGAAAGATGGGTAATGAGACGCCGGTTACATCGCAGTGTGTGTGTTACAGAGAAGTGAGTCAGGAGGAGAGAGGCCTGTGCTATAGGGAAAGATGGGTAATGAGACCCCGGTTACATCGCAGTGTGTTTGTTACAGAGAAGTGAGTCAGGAGGAGAGAGACCTGTGCTATAGGGAAAGATGGGTAATGAGACGCCGGTTACATCGCAGTGTGTGTGTGCTACAGAGAAGTGAGTCAGGAGGAGAGAGGCCTGTGCTATAGGGAAAGATGGGTAATGAGACGCCGGTTACATCGCAGTGTGTGTGTTACAGAGAAGTGAGTCAGGAGGAGAGAGGCCTGTGCTATAGGGAAAGATGGGTAATGAGACGCCGGTTACATCGCAGTGTGTGTGTTACAGAGAAGTGAGTCAGGAGGAGAGAGGCCTGTGCTATAGGGAAAGATGGGTAATGAGACGCTGGTTACATCGCAGTGTGTGTGTGTTACAGAGAAGTGAGTAAGGAGGAGAGAGGCCTGTGCTATAGGGAAAGATGGGTAATGAGACGCCGGTTACATCGCAGTGTGTGTGTTACAGAGAAGTGAGTAAGGAGGAGAGAGGCCTGTGCTATAGGGAAAGATGGGTAATGAGACGCCGGTTACATCGCAGTGTGTGTGTGTTACAGAGAAGTGAGTCAGGAGGAGAGAGGCCTGTGCTATAGGGAAAGATGGGTAATGAGACACCGGTTACATCGCTGTGTGTGTGTGTTACAGAGAAGTGAGTCAGGAGGAGAGAGGCCTGTGCTATAGGGAAAGATGGGTAATGAGACGCTGGTTACATCGCAGTGTGTGTGTTACAGAGAAGTGAGTAAGGAGGAGAGAGGCCTGTGCTATAGGGAAAGATGGGTAATGAGACGCCGGTTACATCGCAGTGTGTGTGTGTTACAGAGAAGTGAGTCAGGAGGAGAGAGGCCTGTGCTATAGGGAAAGATGGGTAATGAGACACCGGTTACATCGCTGTGTGTGTGTGTTACAGAGAAGTGAGTCAGGAGGAGAGAGGCCTGTGCTATAGGGAAAGATGGGTAATGAGACGCCGGTTACATCGCAGTGTGTGTGTTACAGAGAAGTGAGTCAGGAGGAGAGAGGCCTGTGCTATAGGGAAAGATGGGTAATGAGACGCCGGTTACATCGCAGTGTGTGTGTTACAGAGAAGTGAGTCAGGAGGAGAGAGGCCTGTGCTATAGGGAAAGATGGGTAATGAGACACCGGTTACATCGCAGTGTGTGTGTTACAGAGAAGTGAGTCAGGAGGAGAGAGGCCTGTGCTATAGGGAAAGATGGGTAATGAGATGCCGGTTACATCGCAGTGTGTGTGTGTTACAGAGAAGTGAGTCAGGAGGAGAGAGGCCTGTGCTATAGGGAAAGATGGGTAATGAGACGCTGGTTACATCGCAGTGTGTGTGTGTTACAGAGAAGTGAGTCAGGAGGAGAGAGGCCTGTGCTATAGGGAAAGATGGGGAATGAGACGCCGGTTACATCGCAGTGTGTGTGTTACAGAGAAGTGAGTCAGGAGGAGAGAGGCCTGTGCTATAGGGAAAGATGGGTAATGAGACGCCGGTTACATCGCAGTGTGTGTGTTACAGAGAAGTGAGACAGGAGGAGAGAGGCCTGTGCTATAGGGAAAGATGGGTAATGAGACGCTGGTTACATCGCAGTGTGTGTGTGTTACAGAGAAGTGAGTCAGGAGGAGAGAGGCCTGTGCTATAGGGAAAGATGGGTAATGAGACACCGGTTACATCGCAGTGTGTGTGTGTTACAGAGAAGTGAATTAGGAGGAGTGAGGCCTGTGCTATAGGGAAAGATGGGTAATGAGGCGCCGGTTACATCGCAGTATGTATGTGTGTTACAGAGAAGTGAGATAGGAGGAGAGAGGCCTGTGCTATAGGGAAAGATGGGTAATGAGGCGCCGGTTACATCGCAGTGTGTGTGTGTTACAGAGAAGTGAGTCAGGAGGAGAGAGGCCTGTGCTATAGGGAAAGATGGGTAATGAGACGCCGGTTACATCGCAGTGTGTGTGTTACAGAGAAGCGAGTCAGGAGGAGAGAGACCTGTGCTATAGGGAAAGATGGGTAATGAGACGCCGGTTACATCGCAGTGTGTGTGTGTTACAGAGAAGTGAGTCAGGAGGAGAGAGGTCTGTGCTATAGGGAAAGATGGGTAATGAGACGCTGGTTACATCGCAGTGTGTGTGTTACAGAGAAGTGAGTCAGGAGGACAGAGGCCTGTGCTATAGGGAAAGATGGGTAATGAGACGCCGGTTACATCGCAGTGTGTGTGTGTTACAGAGAAGTGAGTCAGGAGGAGAGAGGCCTGTGCTATAGGGAAAGATGGGTAATGAGACGCTGGTTACATCGCAGTGTGTGTGTGTTACAGAGAAGTGAGTCAGGAGGAGAGAGGCCTGTGCTATAGGGAAAGATGGGTAATGAGACGCCGGTTACATCGCAGTGTTTGTGTGTTACAGAGAAGCGAGTCAGGAGGAGAGAGACCTGTGCTATAGGGAAAGATGGGTAATGAGACGCCGGTTACATCGCAGTGTGTGAGTGTTACAGAGAAGTGAGTCAGGAGGAGAGAGGTCTGTGCTATAGGGAAAGATGGGTAATGAGACGCCGGTTACATCGCAGTGTGTGTGTTACAGAGAAGTGAGATAGGAGGAGAGAGGCCTGTGCTATAGGGAAAGATGGGTAATGAGACACCGGTTACATCGCAGTGTGTGTGTGTTACAGAGAAGTGAGTCAGGAGGAGAGAGGCCTGTGCTATAGGGAAAGATGTGTAATGAGACGCCGGTTACATCGCAGTGTGTGTGTGTTACAGAGAAGTGAGTCAGGAGGAGAGAGGCCTGTGCTATAGGGAAAGATGGGTAATGAGACGCCGGTTACATCGCAGTGTGTGTGTTACAGAGAAGTGAGTCAGGAGGAGAGAGGCCTGTGCTATGGGGAATGATGGGTAATGAGACGCTGGTTACATCGCAGTGTGTGTGTGTTACAGAGAAGTGAGATAGGAGGAGAGAGGCCTGTGCTATAGGGAAAGATTGGTAATGAGACGCCGGTTACATCGCAGTGTGTGTGTGTGTTACAGAGAAGTGAGTCAGGAGGAGAGAGGCCTGTGCTATAGGGAAAGATGGGTAATGAGACGCCGGTTACATCGCAGTGTGTGTGTGTTACAGAGAAGCGAGTCAGGAGGAGAGAGGCCTGTGCTATAGGGAATGATGGGTAATGAGACGCCGGTTACATCGCAGTGTGTGTGTTACAGAGAAGTGAGTCAGGAGGAGAGAGGCCTGTGCTATGGGGAATGATGGGTAATGAGACGCCGGTAACATCGCAGTGTGTGTGTGTGTTACAGAGAAGTGAGTCAGGAGGAGAGAGGCCTGTGCTATAGGGAAAGATGGGTAATGAGACGCCGGTTACATCGCAGTGTGTGTGTGTGTGTGTGTTACAGAGAAGTGAGTCAGGAGGAGAGAGGCCTGTGCTATAGGGAAAGATGGGTAATGAGACGCCGGTTACATCGCAGTGTGTGTGTGTTACAGAGAAGTGAGTCAGGAGGAGAGAGGCCTGTGCTATAGGGAAAGATGGGTAATGAGACGCCGGTTACATCGCAGTGTGTGTGTGTGTTACAGAGAAGTGAGTCAGGAGGAGAGAGGCCTGTGCTATAGGGAAAGATGGGTAATGAGACGCCGGTTACATCGCAGTATGTGTGTGTTACAGAGAAGTTAGTCAGGGGGAGAGAGGCCTGTGCTATAGGGAAAGATGGGTAATGAGACGCCGGTTACATCGCAGTGTGTGTGTGTTACAGAGAAGTGAGTCAGGAGGAGAGAGGCCTGTGCTATAGGGAAAGATGGGTAATGAGACGCCGGTTACATCGCAGTGTGTGTGTGTTACAGAGAAGTGAGTCAGGAGGAGAGAGGCCTGTGCTATAGGGAAAGATGGGTAATGAGACGCTGGTTACATCGCAGTGTGTGTGTTACAGAGAAGTGAGTCAGGAGGACAGAGGCCTGTGCTATAGGGAAAGATGGGTAATGAGACGCCGGTTACATCGCAGTGTGTGTGTGTGTTACAGAGAAGTGAGTCAGGAGGAGAGAGGCCTGTGCTATAGGGAAAGATGGGTAATGAGACGCCGGTTACATCGCAGTGTGTGTGTGTTACAGAGAAGTGAGTCAGGAGGAGAGAGGCCTGTGCTATAGGGAAAGATGGGTAATGAGACGCCGGTTACATCGCAGTGTATGTGTGTTACAGAGAAGTGAGTCAGGAGGAGAGAGGCCTGTGCTATAGGGAAAGATGTGTAATGAGACGCCGGTTACATCGCAGTGTGTGTGTGTTACAGAGAAGTGAGTCAGGAGGAGAGAGGCCTGTGCTATAGGGAAAGATGGGTAATGAGACGCTGGTTACATCGCAGTGTGTGTGTGTGTTACAGAGAAGTGAGTCAGGAGGAGAGAGGCCTGTGCTATAGGGAAAGATGGGTAATGAGACGCCGGTTACATCGCAGTGTGTGTGTGTATGTGTTACAGAGAAGTGAGTCAGGAGGAGAGAGGCCTGTGCTATAGGGAAAGATGGGTAATGAGACGCCGGTTACATCGCAGTGTGTGTGTGTTACAGAGAAGTGAGTCAGGAGGAGAGAGGCCTGTGCTATAGGGAAAGATGGGTAATGAGACGCTGGTTACATCGCAGTGTGTGTGTTACAGAGAAGTGAGTCAGGAGGACAGAGGCCTGTGCTATAGGGAAAGATGGGTAATGAGACGCCGGTTACATCGCAGTGTGTGTGTGTGTGTGTTACAGAGAAGTGAGTCAGGAGGAGAGAGGCCTGTGCTATAGGGAAAGATGGGTAATGAGACGCCGGTTACATCGCAGTGTGTGTGTGTTACAGAGAAGTGAGTCAGGAGGAGAGAGGCCTGTGCTATAGGGAAAGATGGGTAATGAGACGCCGGTTACATCGCAGTGTATGTGTGTTACAGAGAAGTGAGTCAGGAGGAGAGAGGCCTGTGCTATAGGGAAAGATGTGTAATGAGACGCCGGTTACATCGCAGTGTGTGTGTGTTACAGAGAAGTGAGTCAGGAGGAGAGAGGCCTGTGCTATAGGGAAAGATGGGTAATGAGACGCTGGTTACATCGCAGTGTGTGTGTGTGTGTGTTACAGAGAAGTGAGTCAGGAGGAGAGAGGCCTGTGCTATAGGGAAAGATGGGTAATGAGACGCCGGTTACATCGCAGTGTGTGTGTGTTACAGAGAAGTGAGTCAGGAGGAGAGAGGCCTGTGCTATAGGGAAAGATGGGTAATGAGACGCCGGTTACATCGCAGTGTGTGTGTGTTACAGAGAAGTGAGTCAGGAGGAGAGAGGCCTGTGCTATAGGGAAAGATGGGTAATGAGACGCTGGTTACATCGTATTGTGTGTGTGTGTGTGTTACAGAGAAGTACTACACCAAGTTTGTGGAGAATCTACATGGGCCTCTCTGACTCCGATCACACGCAACCTTTGTCAGCGACCGATCCTCGCACGTGTTGTTGTCAGCAGATAACGTGACAATATCTGGAGGCTTCTCTGTTCCTGGGACAATGATGCTGGAAGGTGACACTGCCCGCCATTGTGTGACACGCTCCTGCTCCATCTGTACAATTATACCCAGCGGTAACGCGGATTCCTGTGCTTACAATGCCAAAGACAAGTAACTGGGTCCCGGCCTAAATGTGCGCGGTACATGTTACAGAAGACGGTACGTGATGTCCTGAATAATGACGATGATTTCAGGCTGTTTGTCTTTTGTAACCTCTGAGCTCATTGTGTGACTTGTTTTATTCACTGATAAAGGTACCAATTTAACATTTCCCCTGATTAATACAAGTAGCACCCGCAGCTTTTATCTGACCTTGTTATGTCACTGGCGGGCGCACTGACTGTGTCCAGGATAAGTGTATGTAAGATTAGCCAGCTGCAGTCAGATCATTGTGTGTGAGCCTATACCAGAGCCAGGGAGAGCTGGCAGCTCTCACTACATGGAAAAAGAGAAGAACATGATCTACTAAGGGTGCTGCCTACTAAACCAAAGCAGCAGCTGTACCGGGAGGGCGTTAGTCTCCTCAGTGGAGGCTGATTAATAAACAATAAAGATAAAGGATGTAACGGTGCTGAAGGTTTAGATGGTAGATCAAAGTGCAGTTATTATCGTAATATAGTGGTTATTAAAATGAATTGAGTTTTTTTTTCTTATACTTAAAATAAGTATCACATACAAATAATCAATTAAAAAGTATCATTCTTAAGCATAAAATTCATTATAACAACTGGACAATTTGGTTAATATATCCCACCAGGGAAGCGGGGGATAGCTTAGGGCGGGTAGTTCTTCGGGAAGGGGAACCCCATTTTATTTGGTGCCCCACCACCTGAGGAATTCCAGCCCCGGACTGACCAGTTCGGGGCTGGTTTATGTGATGGCAGGGGGACCTGAAACTGTGTGTCCCCCTGCTTTGCCATTAGCACCCCTGACTGCTTCAGCCTGGTGCTGGTTATTGGACAATAGGGGAACCCCATGTCAGTACTCCCACTATTTTCCAATACCAGACCAGGAGCAGAGGACCGGGGCGGGTATGGATTGAAGGGGGGACCCCTCACATTTAAAATAAAAAAAAAAAAAAAACTTTTAACCTGTTTTTTACATTTTAGCCCAATAAACATGAACATGACCTGTGCAGTGCTTCTCCCACACTCCTCTGCCTCAGGCCGGTCTGTTGTTTGACCGGTTTGCAGTCGTTTTACAGTTCAGTTTTTAAACCAACCATTAGTAAATCTGCGGATCCTATTCTGGTCTATGTTTACTAATCGATAGTTTTTCCAATGTTCTAAAGTTGGCTTTTTGGTCAGTTTTCAATCTGTTTTGACTTTAGTAAATGGTCGGTTTGCAAAACTGACCGTAATTTGGCCAGAAACCGAAAACTGACCATCAGTTAATATACCCCATGGATTCACTCAGTCTCCCATTGCGGTCACTTCATGAGTTATAAATGCTACTGGTTATTACAGAGCAGCTTTTCCTACGTGCTGACCACTCACAGCAAAGCCCCTCTGTATGGATTAGAGTGACGGGCGGCGTCTCGTTATTTCACAGCGCAGATTTATTTATTGCTGCGACGTGCTGGGTTTTGTTGGTGGACACGCACATCATCTTTTTTCACACGCATGTTTAATTTGCGACAATGGACATGGGTATCGTGGTGTCGGCATGTTGACATGAATTGCAGCCAAGATGGACTCTGGAAATACCCAATTACGTATGCCTGGATGGACCTGACGTGCGGATACCTAAACTCCGGTGCAGATTGTGAAGTGAAGATGACGATTTCCGCAGACGGCTGCTAATGGCACAACAGTGACCTACGCACACCTATTTGTGCAAATATTGTTACATTGCTACAACTATGTTTAAAATAGTCAAATTGAATTGGTTGAGGGTGAAAGATCAGTCAATAGGTTGTCGGGGACAAAAGGTCAACACACAAAACGTTGACATGGATGTAGGTCAATGAGTACAGAAGGTCAACACAAAAATGGTCACCCAGTGGCCTTTTTTTTTGTTTGTTTAGGGTTAGACATTTACTGGGTTATGGTTAGGCATTTACCTCGATGGTTAGGCACTAGGAGGGATGGTTAGGGTTAGGCATTTACCTCGATGGTTAGGCACTAGGAGGGATGGTTAGGGTTAGGCACTAGGAGGGACGGTTAGGGTTAGGCACTAGGAGGGACTGTTAATTTTAGGCACCATGAGGAGGGTTAAGGTGAAGATCAGGGTTACAAAAGTAAAAAAAAAAAGTGTCAACCATTGTTGTGTCGGTCATGCCCATGTCGAACTTTTGACCCTGTCAACTTTGTACCTGTTGACATACATCCATGTTAACCTTTTGCACCTGTCGGCCTTTTGTCCCTTTCGACATATTGACCGCCGACCACCTAGTGTCGTCCTTTTGCTTGTTGACCTTTTTACTATGGATCTAATGGCCCACACCCATGTAATTGAATATTGATTTACATAAATAATGTGTCATACTCTGTTGGGGAGGGGGAAGCGGCCCTATTAATATTTCACATGCCCCAAGAGCTTTGGGCACTTCTTATGTACACTCTGCAGCCACTTACTGTAATGCGTACACTTTGGGGGCTGCCACGTTTAGCATACGCTCAGTGAAGCCGCATCTGATCCTGCACATGCCAAGGGAGGGGACCACGTTTGCTAACCTGCGTATATGCACCCAACACGGAACAGGTAGCCAAAATGTAATGCATTTGTGGTTACATGTGCAGCAAAGTAATCCCAGAATAAGTATTAACTGCTCTAGTGCATAACTGCGTCTGTGTGAATTAATTACCCAAAAACTCTTATGTTAAAAAACATGTTATTTAATTACAGCATTAATAACATAAAAAAAATAAAAGACCTTTCGCAGGGTAATGACGTCACTAAATGCAAAAAATTTACATTTCCTGTGGATATAAAATAATATTAATATATCACACTGCTCACATATAATATGCTAGGTGGCTAGAAAATAAATATTGTTGCAAAAATAAAAATAAAATAAAGATTAAATATATTGGTGAATGTTGTACTTTGATATTGGCGAGGAGAAAAAAAAAGTTTGCAGTAAAGTCTGAATGAGCCCCAGTGCGAGGATACAGGTAATATCCTGAGAATTTGATCCAAGCCCTGATGAAGATCGTGTCTAGTAAGTGATTTTCTAAAGTGCGTGTCTGGAGTTTCTTTAATGGTTTCCACTATAAAAGTCCTTTTTCTTTATGAGCTTTAGTGAACGCGGTGTAACATTGTGCAGAATCTCGGGACCCGGGGGCACTATCACAGGTTTTAGCTGCATCTTTGGAATTGTGCAATTGGTGAAAATATTATTTTGTATTTAATTTTCCAGTGTAGCATCAATTGCGTCTTCACCCTGAGCGCGTCGGAACCGCAGCACTTTGTACACGTGAAGCTTTGCTTTACAATATGAAAAAATACGACTGGAAACCACAAGTTGACTCCAATTAAATGTATAGACCCGACGATCGCCAGCTCTACAGTACGTCCCTCAGGAACGTCCCTGAAAAAGCCAAATGCTTCACCCGTATTTCTTAGTTTAATAATCTACATTCAACTTTTTTCATCATTTACTTTTTCAGATTTGCCTTCGAATCGGCCACAATTGCCCTTGCACTGCATTCACAGGCTAAGCGAGGACATTCGTACGTGCAGAGCTGTGCGCCTATATCCCATCGCTCCGCCCCAATTATCTGCCTGTGGAAGTAGCCGTCATCCCCATAAGTGTCCTTTTATACCGGTTCTATACTTGGTGCAAGAACTCAGATGGATCTCTGCGTACACGCAGCTCGGCGCAGACCACAATTCAGCCTACACACCCCTGACACGTCCTCACTAAATGTAGCCTACACACCCCTGACACGACCTCACTAAATGTTGCCTACACACCCCTGACACGTCATCACTAAATGTAGCCTACACACCCCTGACACGCTCTCACTAAATGTAGCCTACACACCCCTGACACGCCCTCACTAAATGTAGCCTACACACCCCTGACACGTCCTCACTAAATGTAGCCTACACACCCCTGACACGTCCTCACTAAATGTAGCCTACACACCCCTGACACGTCCTCACTAAATGTAGCCTACACACCCCTGACACTTCCTCACTAAATGTAGCCTACACACCCCTGACACTTCCTCACTAAATGTAGCCTACACACCCCGGACACGTCATCACTAAATGTAGCCTACACACCCCGGACACGTCATCACTAAATGCAGCGTACACACCCCTGACACGTCCTCACTAAATGCAGCCTACACACCCCTGACACGTCCTCACTAAATGCAGCCTACACACCCCTGACACGTCCTCACTAAATGCAGCCTACACACCCCTGACATGTCCTCACTAAATGTAGCCTACACACCCCTGACACGTCCTCACTAAATGTAGCCTACACACCCCGGACACTTCCTCACTAAATGTAGCCTACACACCCCTGGCACGTCCTCACTAAATGTAGCCTAGTTACACCCCTGACACGTCCTCACTAAATGTAGCCTACACACCCCTGACACGTCCTCACTAAATGTAGCCTAGTTACACCCCTGACACGTCATCACTAAATGTAGCCTACACACCCCTGACACGTCCTCACTAAATGTAGCCTAGTTACACCCCTGACACGTCATCACTAAATGTAGCCTACACACCCCGGACACGTCCTCACTAAATGTAGCCTACACACCCCTGACACGTCCTCACTAAATGTAGCCTACACACCCCTGACACTTCCTCACTAAATGTAGCCTACACGCCCCGGACACGTCATCACTAAATGTAGCCTACACACCCCGGACACGTCATCACTAAATGCAGCGTACACACCCCTGACACGTCCTCACTAAATGCAGCCTACACACCCCTGACACGTCCTCACTAAATGCAGCCTACACACCCCTGACACGTCCTCACTAAATGCAGCCTACACACCCCTGACACGTCCTCACTAAATGTAGCCTACACACCCCTGACACGTCCTCACTAAATGTAGCCTACACACCCCGGACACTTCCTCACTAAATGTAGCCTACACACCCCTGGCACGTCCTCACTAAATGTAGCCTAGTTACACCCCTGACACGTCCTCACTAAATGTAGCCTACACACCCCGGACACGTCATCACTAAATGCAGCGTACACACCCCTGACACGTCCTCACTAAATGCAGCCTACACACCCCTGACACGTCCTCACTAAATGCAGCCTACACACCCCTGACACGTCCTCACTAAATGCAGCCTACACACCCCTGACACGTCCTCACTAAATGTAGCCTACACACCCCTGACACGTCCTCACTAAATGTAGCCTACACACCCCTGGCACGTCCTCACTAAATGTAGCCTAGTTACACCCCTGACACGTCATCACTAAATGTAGCCTACACACCCCGGACACGATATCACTAAATGCAGCCTACACACCCCTGACACGTCATCACTAAATGCAGCCTACACACCCCTGACACGCTCTCACTAAATGCAGCCTACACACCCCTGACACGCTCTCACTAAATGTAGCCTACACACCCCTGACACGTCATCACTAAATGTAGCCTACACACCCCTGACACGTCATCACTAAATGTAGCCTACACACCCCTGACACGTCATCACTAAATGCAGCCTACACACCCCTGACACGTCCTCACTAAATGCAGCCTACACACCCCTGACACGTCCTCACTAAATGCAGCCTACACACCCCTGACACGTCCTCACTAAATGTAGCCTACACACCCCTGACACGTCCTCACTAAATGCAGCCTACACACCCCTGACACGTCCTCACTAAATGTAGCCTACACACCCCTGACACGTCCTCACTAAATGTAGCCTACACACCCCTGGCACGTCCTCACTAAATGTAGCCTAGTTACACCCCTGACACGTCATCACTAAATGTAGCCTACACACCCCTGACACGATATCACTAAATGCAGCCTACACACCCCTGACACGTCATCACTAAATGCAGCCTACACACCCCTGACACGTCATCACTAAATGCAGCCTACACACCCCTGACACGTCCTCACTAAATGCAGCCTACACACCCCTCACACGTCATCACTAAATGCAGCCTACACACCCCTGACACGTCCTCACTAAATGTAGCCTACACACCCCTGACACGTCCTCACTAAATGTAGCCTACACACCCCTGACACGTCCTCACTAAATGTAGCCTACACACCCCTGACACGTCCTCACTAAATGTAGCCTACACACCCCTGTCACGTCCTCACTAAATGTAGCCTACACACCCCTGACACTTCCTCACTAAATGTAGCCTTCACACCCCTGACACGCTCTCACTAAATGTAGCCTACACACCCCTGACACGTCCTCACAAAATGTAGCCTAGTTACACCCCTGACACATCCTCTTTAAATGTAGCCTACACACCCCTGACACGTCTTCACTAAATGTAGCCTACACACCCCTGACACGTCCTCACTAAATGTAGCCTACACACCCCTGACACGTCATCACTAAATGCAGCCTACACACCCCTGACACGTCCTCACTAAATGTAGCCTACACACCCCTGACACGTCCTCACTAAATGTAGCCTACACACCCCTGACACGTCCTCACTAAATGTAGCCTACACACCCCTGACACGTCCTCACTAAATGTAGCCTACACACCCCTGACACGTCCTCACTAAATGTAGCCTACACACCCCTGACACGTCCTCACTAAATGTAGCCTACACACCCCTGACACTTCCTCACTAAATGTAGCCTTCACACCCCTGACACGCTCTCACTAAATGTAGCCTACACACCCCTGACACGTCCTCACTAAATGTTGCCTACACACCCCTGACACGTCCTCACTAAATGTAACCTAGTTACACCCCTGACACGTCCTCACTAAATGTAGCCTAGTTACACCCCTGACACGTCCTCACTAAATGTAGCCTACACACCCCTGACACGTCCTCACTAAATGTAACCTACACACCCCTGACACGTCCTCACTAAATGTAGCCTACACACCCCTGACACGTCCTCACTAAATGTAGCCTACACACCCCTGACACGTCCTCACTAAATGTAGCCTACACACCCCTGACACGTCCTCACTAAATGTAGCCTACACACCCCTGACACGTCCTCACTAAATGTAGCCAAGTTACACCCCTTCAGTTACAAGTGGAGATGTGACATACAACTATGGAACATGCAGGGTGCTACAAATCACAAGCTCCGCCCTGTGCGCACATCTGTGTGTCAGCCCTTTCCTAACCTCGCAACCTTGGCTGCGAAAGAAAGAAGGATCCGCGATTATTGCAAGTTCTCCAGATTTTATTTATATAATTATTAATATTTGTACCCGTTACTGTACACCGACTCCTCAATATTTACCGAAAACTTTCCAAGCCTTTTCCCGGATCTGGTTTGTCTTCAGGCCATACACGATTGGATTAAGCATGGGTGGCACCAGTAGATACATGTCAGAGAGTATAATGTGGATATAAGGTGGAATCCTCTCACCATACCGGTGAGACAGGAAAGAAAAGATGGCCAGGACATATAGACTTAGAAAGACACAAATATGGGGTGTACATGTGTTAAATGCTTTCAGACGAGAGTCTTTCGATGGCAGACTGAAGACTGCATGGAAAATCATTGTGTACGATATTATAATAAATAGCAAATCAAAGCCAGCTACAGTAAAGGCCACCATTAGTCCCCAAGCGCTATTTATTTTAATGTCAGCTGCGGCAAGTTTCACAACCGCCATGTGCTCGCAGTAGGAATGCGCTATGACGTTGGTCTTGAATGCAGGAAATCTCTTGATCATAATGAGGCATGGACCAACCAAGACAACCGCTCTGACCAGCAACACGATGACCAGTTTCCCTATCAGACTATTGGTCATTACAGAACCATAGCGGAGTGGCTGACATATGGCAATGTAACGGTCAAACGCCATGGCCAAGAGTAACCCAGATTCAATGGTAGTAAAGGAATGAATAAAGAACATCTGGAGAAGACATGCATCAAAGCTAATGAGTCTTGCATTGAACCAATAGATACACAACATTTTAGGGGTGAAACTTGTACAAAGTAGGGTGTCATTGTTTGCCAGCATGGAAAGTAATATAAACATGGGCTTGTGGAGTCCGGGTGATGCGGAGATGACAGTAATTAGTGTTATATTTCCCAGTAAGGCGATTATATAAAATATACAGAAGGAAGTGGAGATCCACGTGTGTCCATTCTGTAGACCAGGAATCCCAACCAGTATAAAGAAAGTGGGATACAAGGAGGAATTTATCATGTTTTGCTGCAGCTCAGTAGCTCCATTAATCATCGTCATTACTCTGATCTCGTAGCTGCATAAACCACCAGTGTTCCCTGGGGATGAGATCAATGTGAAAATCAAAGTATCAATGATCTGTCATTATTATTGAAAACTCACTGGTGCTT
Source organism: Taudactylus pleione (assembly GCA_031769625.1). NCBI lineage: Eukaryota > Metazoa > Chordata > Amphibia > Anura > Myobatrachidae > Taudactylus > Taudactylus pleione. Next base: position 79,159 of record JAUIMM010000634.1, read on the forward strand.
CTAAGTCATTACATATGAATAACCTACAGGGTCATTAGGAACTGAAACCCTGCATATACGTTCTACTGCGGTATTCCACATCTATCTGCCGACCATGTACCCGGTTCTCAGTCTGACACATCCGTGTGTCTTCTGTAGGTCCCACATCTGTGACTTTACGCTAATGCTGCTACAAATCCCCTCCCTGGTGTACAAGCGTGCGGCAAAAACAAGTCGCCCACTTTTAGCTTCAGTGGATTCTCAAATTCGGTATCGGTATGATTTACTGCCGGAACCATGCCCGGCGGTTGGAATCCCGACAGCGGCATCTCGGCAGACGAGGAAATCCAGATCGTCCTAAGGTAAGTATTGTCTAACCTAATTCTACCCCCTAACCTTCTCCCCTAGTGCCTAACCCTAACCCCCACTTCCCCGCCGCCTAAACCCAAGTCCCCCCCCGGGGGTGCCTAACCTACACCCCCCATTCCCCATTGCCTAATCCTAACCTCCCGGAGGGGGTGGCTAACCCTAAATCCCCCGCAGGAACCCTAAACCTAACCCTCCCCTCCGCGCGGCTATCCGCACTCGGCGTCTGTAAAATGACAGGCGTCTAGATTTAGACGCCTGTCGTTTAACCCTCGACGGGATTAAGCAGTCGGGGAGCCGGCTGTCGGGATTTGGTCCGCCGGCTTCTCGGCTGCATACCCTCAGATACAGCTCGTGCGTCTTTAGGCCTCACCATGGGTTGCACCACGGAATATTATACCAGCCCTATGGCCCGTGCAGATTTTCTCTCTTTTGCCTCCTATGTGAGTGATTCTGTGTATGTGTACGCAACCACTACACCGACACTCACCTGCAACACTATCGTAACACATCCATTAGACCAGGGATGGGGAACCTCAGGCCCCCGGAATCATTTGGTCTGGCCCTCAGAGCTTTTTTCTGCTAGCCTCATCTTGCTAGCAGGGTGCCTAGAATGGCACATTGCAGCCAGAATTTATGCAGCAGTGCCACCTGGGGTGTCCTTCAGACGGTCACAGCGCATTGCTGTAATCACTGGCGATTGTGGCCCCGGCCCTGTGTGACATCACACGGAGGGGGCGTGGCCTGCATCGGGCCCGCGAATAATGTATATATCAACATGGCCCTCGGCAGAAAAAAGGTTCCCCACCCCTGCATTAGACGAACACTCTTAATGTACTTCAGTAATCGCAACTGCGGCTCTGTACAAACACACTACGGCTTAGACTCATGCGCAGTAAATAAATAAATTGCTCCGCTCCTTAGGACCCCATATGCTATTTCTGTGGAGCTACAGTACACAAGATTACAGCATTAATTATATAATTGGTAGAACGCCCATCAGAATTTCTCTGTGCTACAGGATAGACGCACTCGTGCCTCTAAACATTCACCAACCTGAGATTTCATTTTGCAGAATTAAATATTTAAATGAGCTAGCGGAGGAAGAGTCACCATATTACCTATAACCTTAATCTGTTCTTGGAGATCCTTAGGGACAGTGTAAGTGGGGAGACAGTACAGGTCAACTACAATGACAGAAGTGATGTCCTCACAAATTATTTAGACACATTAAAATGTTAAATCTGTATTTATGTTCATTGAAATATGCCATACATTCAATTGCCCAAGAGATTTTCTTGGCCAAAATCAATGTGGCTATTGTAAAAAAAATTTAATTATTGCAGGTATGCGCGGTCCCGATTTCTGCAGTATTCAATTGAAAATATCGGGCGCAAAGTTTTTGTGAAAAATAAAAAAAACATGAGGAGAGCAGCCTGTACCATAAAAATGTAAAATAAAAATTAGTTAACATAAATAATGTATATTACTATCTCAAAGAAAAATAGCTTTTAAAATTTAAAATGGCTGATTTTGTGCATTTTATTAAAAATGAAAAAGAAAATGGTAAAAAGCAAACTTAGTATAATTAAAAAACAAATAAAATAAAAAAAATAAATTGGAATAAATTAAAAAGTTGATTTTGGGGCAACTAAAGGCCACTTAAAAAAAAAAAATAGATATATATTTATAAAAAGCTATTTTTTCCATTGAAATAAATACATTCGATAGATTTGGGGTGCATAAAAAAATTAAAAAGTTGATTTTGGAGTAATTTGAGACCATTTTTGTTTCACACCAAAAATTACATGAAAATATTGAACCAATTAAGCTAATTAAAAACTTCCAATTGCCTAAATAAGGGGTCTATCCATTAGCAGATAAAAAGAACGATTGAACAATATACTGTTCAATCGTTCATTATATCTGCTAATGGATAGGCCCTGAACTATGACAGATTCGCACTCCTGCGGCTGATAATTCGCATCTATCATCTCTCCAACATGTTGGTCAATTATCGCCTGTAGCTGTACGATATTAGCAATGTCGTGCAGTTTTATATGCAGTGAACCACGAAAGATATTAGCGGCAGCTACAGAGCAGTTCAGAGAAAAAAAATCCCCTCCCTGAATGATGTCATACGATATCGTTCATCGTTTTCCAAAATCTGTCATGTACATCAGGGCCGCAACTAGGGGGGGTTAGAGGTGGACGTGCACCGGGTTCCCGGAATGCAGGGGGTGAAAAAGGGCTGACTCAGCCCCTGCACACCCCGCGCAGTCTTGTAGTGCGCGGTGACTTGGGGGCTGCAGATTCCATGCAGACCAGCTGTCTGCGTGGGCTTTGCTGAAAACGGCCATCCAAAAATGGCCACCGCCAAGGAGGAGACAGATGCTAGAGGTCATACTGGACCTCTAGTGTCTGTTAGGCCAGCGCAATGCACATAGCATTCCCAGAAGTACCGGGAACGGTGGCGCTGCAGGGAAAAGATGCAGAAAGCTGCATCTTCTCCCGTGAAACCCCCTGGCAACGAGCATAAACCCCATTGCAACGAGCATGAAACCCCATGGCAATGAGCATGAAACCCCCTGGCAACGAGCATAAACCCCATTGCAACGAGCATGAAACCCCATGGCAATGAGCATGAAAGCCCCTGGCAACGAGCATAAACCCCCTGGCAACGAGCATAAACCCCCTGGCAACGAGCATGAAACCCCCGACAACTAGCATGGAACCTCTAGTAATGAGCATAAAACCCCTGACAACGAGCAGGTAATTTTAAAGTAATTAGAAGCGTTACTATGGGGCATAAAATGGTGTCGGGCAAATATGTAAGTTGCACTTTGGTAATAGGCATTACAGTGGGTGGCATAATGTGCAATGGGCATTATGGTGTGTGGCATAATGTGCAATGGGCATTATGGTGTGTGGGATAATGTAAGTCGCTATACCAGGGTCATCTGACTAGTGCACTGCCTTATGGAGGAGCAAGGACAAAATCCAGGTACGGGAAGGGAGGGGGCGCAAAATTGCTGCCTTGCACCGGGTGACAGATATCCTAGTTTCGGCCCTGTGTACATGACTGATATCGTTCAGCACAGCCACCAGAATTTTCAAGGGATATCTTTTTGTCTTTCATCGATCAGAAATACATCTGCTAATGGATAGGACCCTTTAGTAGTCAGGGGGGTGTCCAAAGAGTTCTGAACCAAGTCCATTGTTTGAAATAGGGATTTTTTCCAACTTTGCATCTGCTTCTAACATGAGAATAATACCACTTTCAGACAGAAAGTTGCAAAAAACCCGGCTTTTACCCGCCATTTTGCGTGCCAGGTTTTTTGCCATTTTCTGTCTGATACCCCTTTCACACTGAAAATGAAAATCCCGGGTAATTCACTTTTACCCGGTAATTTGCAGAACAACCCGGGTGCCAGTGTGAAAGGGTCAACCCGGGACTTAATTCCCAGGTCTACGACACTGCAACAAACCAGGGTTGGAGACCCGGAAATTTTGTCCCGGGATGACCCTTTCACACTGGGAAAAATCCTGGGTTGTTTAGCAAATTAACGGGTAAAAGTGAATTACCCGGGATTTTAATGTTCAGTGTGAAAGGGGTATTAAAGACTGTGGTAGTTTCCGATTGAAATTTCTGCAAGTGAAATTGTCGCACCCAATTGATTAGCAAAAATCTTGCACCTGTGGGAAAAACCCCATAGCCCGAGATTTTTGAAAAATTTGTGTCCAATTAAATATGCCCCTCTAATGTTACATTTTGAGTTTGAATATTAAAATCCAGAAGGTTGTTTGGTACTAATAGTTGTTGTTAGGTCATATAAAATTGTAAACGCATAAATATATTATTATAATCCGTAATATAAAGTAAGAAGGATAGGTGACTAATATAATACCTGATTAACGTACTGTGTAGATCAATGATCCGTTTGTTACACTGCATCAGAGATCCGTTCTGTACCATACAGTGCTAGCACAACACACAGCAGATGTGATGACGTGCAGGATCCTCTAATCGTCATGTAGGAGACGTGTATATGTACAGATGTGATGACGTGCAGGATCCTCTAATCGTCATGCAGGAGACGTGTATATGTACAGATGTGATGACGTGCAGGATCCTCTAATCGTCATGCAGGAGACGTGTATATGTACAGATGTGATGACGTGCAGGATCCTCTAATCGTCATGCAGGAGACGTGTATATGTACAGATGTGATGACGTGCAGGATCCTCTAATCGTCATGTAGGAGACGTGTATATGTACAGATGTGATGACGTGCAGGATCCTCTAATCGTCATGCAGGAGACGTGTATATGTACAGATGTGATGATGTGCAGGATCCTCTAATCGTCATGTAGGAGACGTGTATATGTACAGACGTGATGACGTGCAGGATCCTCTAATCGTCATGTAGGAGACGTGTATATGTACAGACGTGATGACGTGCAGGATCCTCTAATCGTCATGCAGGAGACGTGTATATGTACAGATGTGATGACGTGCAGGATCCTCTAATCGTCATGCAGGAGATGTGTATATGTACAGATGTGATTACGTGAAGGATCCTCTAATCGTCATGCAGGAGACGTGTATATGTACAGATGTGATGAAGTGCAGGATCCTCTAATCGTCATGCAGGAGACGTGTATATGTACAGATGTGATGACGTGCAGGATCCTCTAATCGTCATGTAGGAGACGTGTATATGTACAGATGTGATGACGTGCAGGATCCTCTAATCGTCATGTAGGAGACGTGTATATGTACAGATGTGATGACGTGCAGGATCCTCTAATCGTCATGTAGGAGACGTGTATATGTACAGATGTGATGAAATGCAGGATCCTCTAATCGTCATGCAGGAGACGTGTATATGTACAGATGTGATGGCGTGCAGGATCCTCTAATCATCATGTAGGAGACGTGTATATGTACAGACGTGATGATGTGCAGGATCCTCTAATGTCATGTAGGAGACGTGTATATGTACAGATGTGATGACGTGCAGGATCCTCTAATCGTCATGTAGGAGACGTGTATATGTACAGATGTGATGACGTGCAGGATCCTCTGATCGTCATGTAGGAGATGTGTATATGTACAGATGTGATGACGTGCAGGATCCTCTAATCGTCATGTAGGAGACGTGTATATGTACAGATGTGATGACGTGCTGGATCCTCTAATCGTCATGGAGACGTGTATATGTACAGATGTGATGACGTGCAGGATCCTCTGATCGTCATGTAGGAGATGTGTATATGTACAGATGTGATGACGTGCAGGATCCCCTAATTGTCATGTAGGAGACGTGTATATGACAGATGTGATGACATGCAGGATCCTCTAATCGTCATGTAGGAGACGTGTATATGTAAAGATGTGAGCGGTGTTCCCTTCATAAGATCCCGCACTTACTATAGTGATGTCAGTCTGGTTATCGCTCCAGTCAGGTCCTGTCCTGTTCTGTATGTACAGTGTTGGGTTACAGGGTTATAGACACATTACCTGCTGTCCTGGATCTGTTAACAAAAAGTATGGTGGTCGCTCACATCAACTTAATGACATTGCACAGGTGCTTGTAAAGGGCGGGGTTTACACTGAGCTACAGAAAAAAAGGGATTTTCCCTCCAGCACACTGCAGCAAAATCAACAAAAATACTTGAATCCTACATGATAATAGAAATTCAGAGGTATTGGTTTACATACATTTGCAAATATATGAATAAGCGCTGGGCCAACGTCAAGGCTCCTCTATACCAGAGTCCCTAACATTATGGGGTTCACGTCCGAGATGCAGGGAACCCCAAAAGAATCCAGCCAAGGACTATCCCCAGGGTATTACACGAAAAATGGAAGAAAGGTGAAAGTGAAGTGTAAAGTATAGTTGTGTAAAGATAAATCAATAAGTGTTAATGGTAAGGGGTTAAAATTACATAAATAATAGACAATCAAATAGAAAGGTGATAAAAAAATATCTATGTGAATTAAGTGGTGATGCCCTGAAAAAAGGCCCAGCCAGAGCAACTTCGGGGGCCCCACGCCCAAACGCTCTCCCCAAAATAATTGTTGCTAAGGGCATCACCACTTAATTCACATAGATATTTTTTTATCACCTTTCTATTTGTTTGTCTATTATTTATGTAATTTTAACCCCTTACCATTAACACTTATTGATTTATCTTTACACAACTATACTTTACACTTCACTTTCACCTTTTTTCCATTTTTCATGTGATGCCCTGGGGATAGTCCTTGGCTGGATTCTTTTGGGGTTCCCTGCGTCTTGGACGTGAACCCCATAATGTTAGGGACGCTGGTATAGAGGAGCCTTGACGTTGGCCCAGCGCTTATTCATATATTTGCAAATGTATGTAAACCAATACCTCTGAATTTCTATTATCATGTAGGATTCAAGTATTTTTGTTGATTTTGCTGCAGTGTGCTGGAGGGAAAATCCCTTTTTTTCTGTAGTCCTGGATCTGTTGCAAACTACTGAAGTAATTAGTAACAATGTACTGATCACCGCATATCTACATAACCTTCCCCTTGTCAGGTTATATTCCCACAGGTTAAAGGAGAATAGTGTTTAAAATATAAAAAGAAACATTATTAAATCATGTTTTGTTTGTTTTTAATGTTATGGTAACAATGGTGAAGACAAGGGGCATCCAATATTTTTCTTGCAGTATAGAATGTTGTCAAGCGCTTCTAATTTGTAACCAAAGCAGCTTTCTTAAACAAAATAAATCGTCTTAAATTATGTGTGGTACCAGAAAGCGCTATAAATTAAGCGTAATAAATACAATACATATGCTTTAAAAAATAAATAAAAAAATTTTGTTTTTTAAATTATACAAATATCTCTATATATAATATATATATATATATATGTTAAATATATATAATGTGCAATAAAATGGATCCGCAGGGTGTAATCAGTTAATAGGACACATAAAATGCACACTAAAAAGATGTTTATAGCCCCTTTTGTATGAATGTGGTGATTAACCTCTCGGCTTCTGGCACAATATGTACTGAAACACTTTCCCTGTCTTACCCAACCGAGTGATCTCCTGTTCACAGTCAGTGCAGCTAGCCGATGTGCTGTCAGTGGTGTTCACTCTGTACGGTTTTTGCCAAGCGGATGCACGGTCACTCTGCTCCGTCCTGAGCGCTGTAAGCGGATAGTTCACGGGAGTCTCCACAAGAGAGTACAATCACTGTTGCTGGGTGCCTTCCTTCACCAACATGTTTCGTTACAATGAGTAACTTTTTCAAGGTGCCAGAACACAAGAGGTTAATCACCACATTCATACAACATCAACATCTTTTTAGTCTGCATTTTATGTGTGTCCTATTAACTGATTACATCCTGCGGATCCATTTTATTGTACATTTATTATATATATTTTACTTTTATTTATATATACAGGTTGAGTCTCCCATATCCAAATATTCCGAAATACGTAATATTCCGAATTACGGAATATTTTTAGTGTGACTGAGAAAGTGAAACCTTTGCTTTCTGATGGTTCAATGTACACAAACTTTTTTTAAAGCACAAAATTATTAATATACAATATACAATAACCTTCAGGCTGTGTGTATAAGGTGTATATGAAACATAAATGAATTTCATGTATGTACGCAAAATTTTTTTGATGCTCAAAATTATTAAAAACATAGTATAAAATGACCTGCAGGCTGTGTGTATAAGGTGTATATAGAACATAAATGTATTCTGTGTTTAGATTTGGGTCCCATACCCAAGATATTTCATTATAGTATTCAAATATTCCAAAATACGAATATTCCGATATCCAAAATACCCCTGGTCCCAAGCATTTTGGATATGGGAGACTCAACCTGTATATATATATATATTACTTTTTTATATATATATATATTTATAATATTTTTTTATTTTTTTTTAAACCTTTTTTTTTTTTTAAGGCATATTTTTCTTGCAGTGCCGTATTAAGGAAATTACTTTGGATGGAGGGCTACAAACTATTTTCTTGCAGTTATCCTCCAGTTAGGTCAGGGTTCTTTGCTGAGTATACAGTATCTAATACTGCGTACACACTAGATAACTTGCAAATGATCCATAGAAAAAAAGATTCCCTCTAGCACACTGCAGAAATGTCAACAAAAAATACTTAAATCCTACATGATAATAGAGATTCAGAGGTATTAGTTACATACATTTGCAAATATATGAATAAGCGCCAGGCCATCGTCAAGGCTCCTCTATACTGGCGTCCCTAACATTAAGGGGTTCACGTGAGAAGCAAGGTAACCCAAAAAAATTCCAGCCAAGGACCATCCCCAGGGCATCACACGAAAATGGGAAAAAAGGTGATAGTGAAGTGTAAAGAAAAGATGTGTGAAGATAAATCAGTAAGTGTTAATGAAATGAGAAAGAATTAAAATGACATAAATAATAAACAATTAGAAAAGTGATAAAAAATATCTATGTGAATTAAGTGGTGATGCCCTGAAAAAGGTCCAGCCAGAACAACTCCGGGGGCCCCACTCCCAAACGCTCACCCCAAAATAATTATTGCTACATAATAGTAGCACCCACTCTGGGTCATATAATTACAAATTAGTGTACTGCATAATAACAGCACATGTGTAAGCTGAGAGCTGACTCACCTTGGAGGTACCCCAGAAACCTCAACATGGCACTATAAGGACCAGCACATCCTCCCAATGCTGACTCCCTTCATACCTCTCAAGACTGCAAATAAAAAGTATGGTGGTAGCTCATATCAGCTTAATGACATCACACAGGTGCTTGTAAAGGGCGGGGTTTACACTGAACCATAGAAAAAAAGATTCCCTCCAGCACACTGAAGAAATGTCAACAAAAAATACTTAAATCCTACATGATAATAGAGATTCAGAGGTATTAGTTACATACATTTGCAAATATATGAATAAGCGCCAGGCCATCGTCAAGGCTCCTCTATACCAGCGTCCCTAACATTAAGGGGTTCACGTACGAGAAGCAAGGTAACCCAAAAATATTCCAGCCAAGGACCATCCCCAGGGCATCTCACGAAAATGGGAAAAAAGGTGATAGTGAAGTGTTAAGAATAGATTTTTGGGGGGTATCTTGCTTCTCGGACGTGAACCCCTTAATGTTAGGGACGCCAGTATAGAGGAACCTTGACGATGGCCTGGTGCTTATTCATATATTTGCAAATGTATGTAACTAATACCTCTGAATCTCTATTATCATGTAGGATTTAAGTATTTTTTTGTTGACATTTCCGCTGTGTGCTGGAGGGAATCTTTTTTTCTATGGTTCAGTGTAAACCCCGCCCTTTACAAGCACCTGTGCTATGTCATTAAGCTGATATTAGAGACCACCATACTTTTTATTTGCAGACTTGCAAATGATGCAATGGTCATCTAGAACTTCTGTGAACTCCTGGACAAATGATCTAGTGCATACACACTGTGCAATCTAACAAATGACCGAACCATATATCTTGTTTGGTGGTTAGATAGTTAACTATATAGTGTCGCCTAGTAGTCTGGTAGTGCGTACACACTGCACGATTTGCAGGAAATCATTAACGCGATAAACTGCATGTAGGGAAGGCCTGAAGATGCAACGGACAACGCCGTGGGAGCGCGCATAGTGAGTGATACACATTTTTTATTTATTTCAATTATCTATGGCCATATTAAGTGGTTTTATTATATGTAAGGTGTACAATATATTCTAGTAATCATGCTATATTAAATGAATCTGTAACTTTTTATTATAGCGCTCCCTTGTGTGTATTTTTTCTGTTGTGTATTTAGTCTTTCCAGATCCTTTTTGGGAGCTGCAATACGGGTAACAAGTGATTATTATTATATATATATATATATATATATATATATTTTTTTTTTTTGCACCTGCTCTAGATATTTATTACCAGTTATTTATATAGCGCACACATATTTGCAGCACAGATATTTAGCTATATCAGTATTCTTATATCACAGTTATCTGCTGCAGTCCCTGTTTTTCAATTACGTAAGCAGTCCCCAAAGCTTAGCTCTTTCTGCAGTAGCCATTGTATCCTATAGGCTGCGTGTTTGTGATTTCTTGCATTGATAATTGCGTGTGGGGATTGAGAAATCCATGTTTGAGCCCGGAGCCCGTGTCCTACAAGACTTGCTAAAACAAACCCTCCATAAATAGTCACTTATTGCCTCAACATGCAGCGATAGGAAATGATGCTTATTGCAGAATAAATGACACCCCTAATACTATAGTTGTATATACTGAACTGCTACATGCAGAGCACTGTATAACTCCATTGTGATAGGGGCAGAGCATCACATACCTGACATACTGTAACTCCAGCGCAGCCACGAGCCTGTGTGTAAGTCACTATGCTCAGACACCCTGCAGCCACGAGCCTGTGTGTAAGTCACTATGCTCAGATGCCCTGCAGCCACGAGCCTGTGTGTAAGTCACTATGCTCAGACGCCCTGCAGCCACGAGCCTGTGTGTAAGTCACTATGCTCAGACACCCTGCAGCCACGAGCCTGTGTGTAAGTCACTATGCTCAGACACCCTGCAGCCACCAGCCTGTGTGTAAGTCACTATGCTCAGACACTCTGCAGCCACCAGCCTGTGTGTAAGTCACTATGCTCAGACGCCCTGCAGCCACCAGCCTGTGTGTAAGTCACTATGCTCAGACGCCCTGCAGCCACGAGCCTGTGTGTAAGTCACTATGCTCAGACGCCCTGCAGCCACGAGCCTGTGTGTAAGTCACTATGCTCAGACGCCCTGCAGCCACGAGCCTGTGTGTAAGTCACTATGCTCAGACGCCCTGCAGCCACGAGCCTGTGTGTAAGTCACTATGCTCAGATGCCCTGCAGCCACGAGCCTGTGTGTAAGTCACTATGCTCAGACACCCTGCAGCCACGAGCCTGTGTGTAAGTCACTATGTAAGTCACTATGCTTAGACGCCCTGCAGCCACGAGCCTGTGTGTAAGTCACTATGTGACTTACACACAGGCTCGTGCTTAGACACCCTGCAGCCACGAGCCTGTGTGTAAGTCACTATGTAAGTCACTATGCTCAGACACCGTGCAGCCACGAGCCTGTGTGTAAGTCACTATGCTCAGACACCCTGCAGCCACGAGCCTGTGTGTAAGTCACTATGCTCAGACACCCTGCAGCCACGAGCCTGTGTGTAAGTCACTATGCTCAGACACCCTGCAGCCACGAGCCTGTGTGTAAGTCACTATGCTCAGACACCCTGCAGCCACGAGCCTGTGTGTAAGTCACTATGTAAGTCACTATGCTGAGACGCCCTGCAGCCACGAGCCTGTGTGTAAGTCACTATGCTCAGACACCGTGCAGCCACGAGCCTGTGTGTAAGTCACTATGTAAGTCACTATGCTCAGACACCGTGCAGCCACGAGCCTGTGTGTAAGTCACAATGTAAGTCACTATGCTCCGACACCGTGCAGCCACGAGCCTGTGTGTAAGTCACTATGTAAGTCACTATGCTCAGACACCGTGCAGCCACGAGCCTGTGTGTAAGTCACTATGTAAGTCACTATGCTCACACACCGTGCAGCCACGAGCTTGTGTGTAAGTCACTATGTAAGTCACTATGCTCAGACACCGTGCAGCCACCAGCCTGTGTGTAAGTCACTATGTAAGTCACTATGCTCAGACACCGTGCAGCCACCAGCCTGTGTGTAAGTCACTATGCTCAGACGCCCTGCAGCCACGAGCCTGTGTGTAAGTCACTATGCTCAGACACCCTGCAGCCACGAGCCTGTGTGTAAGTCACTATGCTCAGACACCCTGCAGCCACCAGCCTGTGTGTAAGTCACTATGCTCAGACACCCTGCAGCCACGAGCTTGTGTGTAAGTCACTATGCTCAGACACCCTGCAGCCACGAGCCTGTGTGTAAGTCACTATGTAAGTCACTATGCTCAGACACCCTGCAGCCACCAGCCTGTGTGTAAGTCACTATGCTTAGACACCCTGCAGCCACCAGCCTGTGTGTAAGTCACTATGCTTAGACACCCTGCAGCCCCAGTCTGGCTGGGAGATATTTATACTGAGCCAGGAGGACTCTGACTGTTGCCCCTCTGGGTTTTTATCCGTCCGTAAAGCCCAAGAGACCTAGATAATTACCAAACAGCATAATAAATTTTCCAGCTTCATCAGTTAATTGGGAAACAACAGTTTTCAAAGTCTTCCAAGGTCATTAACAGTCCAGGAAATTGCAATATTTAAAAAATTAAAAAATAAACATTTAACATTTTTCAGATACAAACTTTAATGGTAAAGAGAATATAGATTACAGTCAAACCGGACCTATTCACCCCGGAGAGGGGCTCATTGTATCGCAGGCCCCTGCCCCGCCCCTGAACATGTGATGCCATGTGAGGGGCTGCCAGCAGGAGATAACAGAAAGCGGCTTGGGCACACTGCAGGTGCAGGTATGGCGCGTTCTTTGGATGCCCCAAGTAGCACTGCAGCAGCGCTCCTGGCTATACGATGCTGTTCCAGGTACCCTGCTAGCCAGATGCTGGAGCTATGGGCAGTGATACCAGCGAGTGTACACCCCTTCCCAGCAGGGACCTAGGCTACGCTGTGTGTGCATGAGGATTACCCTTCAGGAAGAGCCCAGACTTGCTGGCGTGTATTTTCTCTGTCGGGCAGGGGGTACAGTAGGTTATGGTTTTCTCTGTCGGGCAGGGGGTACAGTAGGTTATGGTTTTCTCTGTCGGGCAGGGGGTACAGTAGGTTATGGTTTTCTCTGTCGGGCAGAGGGTACAGTAGGTTATGGTTTTCTATGTCCGGGCTATCAACCAGATAGAAGACTTAAGAGACAGGTTTGGGAGTAGAGATGGGATAAGCCTTGAGCAAAATAAGTTATTCAGCTTTTTAACTATTTCCCACATCTTGGCCAATAATTGCAGATAGGGATGGATTTAATAAGGTTTATTTTATTGTAGCAGGTATAATAACCCTGCTATTAGCTAGACCGTGTCTAAATAGTGCCCAGTGGCGTCACTAAAGTCAGTGTCACCTAGTGCGCTAAGTTATCCTTGCAGGGAAGGGAGGTCGGCCTTCCCTCTGAGGGGCGTATCCATCACTGCCGGACACGCTGGGCTGCCCCTAGAGACTCCGCGCCCTGCCAGCTCCTCAGTGATCCGGAGTAGGGTGCTGCACAATCACATAACAGTGCCACGCCTGGCTCCAGGTCACTGAGGACGAGCCGCCATTTTGGTATCACTCCCCCCCCCCGGATAGTGACACACAGCGTGGTCCGCAGATTGCTAGTGATGACACTGATTGTGCCTCTACCTCAGCCGCATCCTCTATGATCCCCAGGAGTAGGCTTGTAACTAGCACCTGAGAATAAAGGATAAAGGTCTCATTTAATTCTGGAAATGAGCCGGGGAGTATTTTGGGGATACGGGGATAGAAATGGATGATTATATACCTCTAAATATTCATATTTTTTTCTCCCATTCAGTCATATCAGAATGAAAAGCTGCTCTTAGGAGGGAAAACTCAGTATCTTGGCTTCCGGCTGTAAGTGGATAACTTTATATCCTAACACTTTGCTGTAGGAGTCCATTATCCGAAATACGCTGCTCCAGTAATGGTCACACCATCAGTAACTTACACCCCAGGTCCCTTTCCTCCTTATACATCCAGAGAGGAGAGCGTCCTGTTACTATGGTGAGTAATAGGGAGGTATAGGTGGTACTGCCCTATTACTATGGTGAGTAATAGGAAGGTATAGGTGGTACAGCCCTATTACTATGGTGAGTAACAGGGAGGTATAGGTGGTACAGCCCTATTACCAGTCATTATGGTGACAGTGTCTGTGGGGGGTACCACGGACTATGGCTGTGTCTGATAGATACTTATAGAGAGCTGTAATTGCCACATGAAAGGTCGGGACCTGGAGCATTGCTCGTGGTTTAGCCTTTATGACCCGAGTGGTTTCCTCTGTGGTGATTTCATTACTAAACTCTTCTGTATCAGGGTTGGATGATTTAGGGGAGTTTGTCTGTCAGAAATGTACAGATTGATACAGGAGTTTGTGGAGCAGATTCTCTCTTACAGACTGGTTGGAACGCTGTAACCGCCGAACTGTGAGCGCCACAGACCGGTACATAATGTAGCGGTGACCACAGCTCCTCAGTTGCACCACAACTACCACAATGAGATGCAGACATGTGAGTCAGTGAATGACCATAAGATTACGTCCGAGGAGTAGGGACACTACTTTCATTATTATCCTTCCTGTCTCTAGGTCTGACACTGCTCCTGACAATTGGTAATATGAGTACTGAAAAGCCACATGTCATGTAACATTCTCTCTACATAATGTTCTTGACATACAGCAGTGTTCTACCATCAGGGCCGTAGCTAGGGTAGAGCGGCCGGTGCCACAGGGCACCACAGGTCGGGGCGCTGTTTGCGCCTATCAAATTTCTGTTTATTATCAATCTTGCTTGTAGCTTCCTCCGATTTCATCCCCAGCATCTCCTGGTCTCTCCTATATCTTCCCTTGCCATTCTCCATGAAGCTATGGTCCTTTTTTGGGTGCATTATGTCCCTTTGAAAAATGAGGGGGGCGCCAATGCTCTTTCTGGCACAGAGCACCAAAAAGTCTAGTTACGGCTCTGTCTACCATGATCAGTCTATGGAACTGGCACAAAAGATTTGATAACCTTAGATATACTGTATAAAATTTCCCGAAATGAGTGAACGGGATGGTTACAGGAATATCTGTGACTGATAAGAGAAACCCATATGTGAAAGCTGTATTATAAAGCTCACCCACACAAGCCAGACATTCAGTAGTAGCTGTTCCACCTATTGTGTAGCGTGCTTAGAGTCTAGAGATGAAGGGATGTGGAAAGGGCCCGATAGTATACAGTACGGACAGCTCGTAATGAGTACAATATGCTGTAATGTCTATAGCGGTTCAGTCTTGACACAAAGTGATAATTTCAAACAGCGCTCCTGGAGGCTACCGAAATTGCAAGGACCATGGCACAAATCGCAGTGTCAGGAATCGCGTCACTGCGCTACAGATCTCATCTTCATGCTGGTGCACTGGCCTGCACAGGTCATCTATTCAGGCTAGCTCTCTGGTTCCTGCGCTGCTGTCCGCAGTGTACCCCATCTTCCCCTGGTTGCTGTAACCCCGATAGCATTCCTGCCATTTCCGGCCCTGGGTGCTGCCATGACACCCGCGGTGAGCTGACCACTGATCCTCCAGTCCCTGGGCCAGCGACGATCATGTGACTCTGAGCTCCACTTAGTGTGGAGTGTCCTTCATCCAATCGGACGCATTGCTACGGACACATGATCCTGTCAGCCAACCAGCACAGACCAGGGGGGGATAAAAAGATTGCACTGACTAGCAGTCAGTGTCTTGGACAACACGCCTCAGTCCTGTGCTATGTTACTAGGCTCCAGACTTCTCCACGTTGCTGTTGCAGAAGGGCCCTTGGTATTGTGTCCTTGCTGCATGATCCCTGCACTGATTAAAGAAGCAGGGTACCATGCAGAGCTATGAACCACAAGGGGGTAAATCGTAACCTGTGAGAATAGCACATACTGTACATAGTATCCTCACATTTGGTGACAATAATGGGGATCACACAGTCTCAACGTCCAGACAGAGCCTAGATGTCTGTGGAGCTGAATCAGGAGGTGGCGCAGTTGCATTCGTAGCGGTACTGCAAATATATGCTAATGCCGCAACAGCTGGGATTTGTACAGAGGCGGCCACCGGTTACGTCTATAATCCCCTTTGCACTCAAAGACGCACCATCAGTCACACATTGGTCCTTCTGGGCAGCACCACATTTGCTCAGAATGTCCGTTGGAACTAAAGTGCCAGGCCACTGCAACACCGCGCTCGGACGCTGGCTGCGGCATGCCACAAAATGTTTGCAACACGCCTATGTTTGACTAGCCACCCCCATTACCCCCCATAATTGCACAACGACCGTCAGTCAGTCTGTATCCAAATTCTTTCTGCGACCGTCGTTGGTAATCAATTTTGGCGCGTGCACAATGTGACTCATGTCTGCGCAGTACAATAAAATATCACTAAACTACGCAAATAACGGCATTGTGTCCACGTCTAAATCAGACCCTGTATCGGTAAGCAGCCAGTGTCTGATGGCACAGTAAGAGCAAATTACCAATACGTTGGATACTGGCACTGAAGTGGGTTGTTTACTCCAATCTGCTACTGAATAACGGCTAGTCCGGCCCACACATATAGTATACAAATGCAGAGAACAAAACAGGTAGTAGCGCTTTGATGATATATAATCACAAATAATAAATAATTTCATTAATAACTTGTGTTGCTTTAATATAATAGTACAAAATAAAATACACTAAAACCAATATATGCAAGTGTACACAATCCTGTTCCTATATTACTCCCGGATATATAGATGACCATGGATGGCAATGAATAACTTGCACAGGTATTTTATAGGACTGTCCTATGTAGAATATCAGATGACACTTATGTCAGTCATGAAATGGGACTGTCCAGAGTATAATTACCACTCCTTGCACCGATAGGGAGAATACTCCTATCCACATACACAATTCATATGCTGCACTTGGAGGCCTCCAAAGTTTACAGTGTGGACCTCTATTAGATCCAGGATATGGAAAAATAAAAATGGCTCCAAAAAAAGTCCCAATAATAGGTAAATCTGGTGAGTTGATCCAGGATATTTTGTGTAACAATATCGCTATTTGTGGAGTCACTGGACAGGTCAAAAATGATGTCCCAGTGGTTGCTGACGCGTTTCGCTGTATCAAATGACAGCTTTTTCAAAGGTGCCACTGGGACATCATTTTTCAACTGTCCAGTGACAGGCAGACCTCACTAGAGCTTACAGTGACTACAAAAAGTGGGTTCTGAATGATGAACTGGATATGACTCAGGAGAATAGATGGAATGTCTGGATGGAATCTTTGCTTTCACAGGGGAAGTGACCATGGAGCGAGGTTTGTTAGACAGCCCAGTGTGTCATCAATGGATGATGAAAGGCACCAGCTTCCTTCCTACCAGAACAATGCCACGATCAGTATGAAATACTGGGGGAGGATAAAGAAGTCGCAATACACCGTAACAGTTAAAGGAATTGTTCCCATTTGGAGGATGAGGAATTACATGGGGTGCGTCCTGATGGACCCCAGTGGTCAATAACCCCAAAGATTCCCCAGCACAAGATGATAGTATTAGGGGATGCAGGGAATCCAGGAGAGGATTAGGAGTCCTACTATGATGTCCCAAAGCTGATACTGGACTCTGACATCAGAACAGAGGGGGAGGCTGAGGCAGCAAGTCACCTTGAGAAAGTTGGCATGATTTAGTTGGAGTGGACTGGAGAGGAATTACAGAGCAGCGCTAATAAAAATATACAGAGACTCTGTACTACGATATGTGTTACCTGTAAAAGATGATCATAATTATCAAAGTGACTCTGACTAGAACATGTGTCTTGCTCTGTTAAGTTGCGTACACACTGGGCGATTAAAGTGGATGACTGAATGATAACGATATCATTATCGTTCAGTCGTCTACTTTATCGTCCATTTTTAACACAAAAACGATGAACGATAACGACGACGCGCGTTCCCGCAGGTCATACGTCATTACCGTTCATCAGGTTAACATACAGGCCAACCTGACGATGTCGTCAGGTTGGTGCATGTTATGGAATGGGGGAGAGAGCCCGGCGCTGAATGATATCATTAATGATATCGTTCAGCGGGTGTGCTCAATGTCATGAACGACATTGAGCACAGCCTGCCGGGGACACACTTGACGATATCGCTCAGGGAGCATACTGGGGAGCGACAAAATCTCACTGACACCAATAATTAGACTTTATCTGATTTACACAAGCCTGGGGAACGGGTATGAAGTCCCAGCAGCTGAATATCTTGATACTGGCAGCTCGAAGGGAGAAGATCCCGACAGGGCAGGTAACTACCCTATCCATACCCCTATCCCCTCTCTAACTATCCCTTAGTGGTGCCTAACCCTAACCCCCCCCAAAAAAACCTAAGCCTAACCACGCTACACTCCCTAAATCTAACCCACACCCCCCCGTAGCTAACGCTAAGGGCGCCCTAGAGTTACCTCGTTCGGGCTGGCGTCCTTCAGCGTTCCGGCGCCAGGATTAAAATAGGCATCTGTATTTTGATGCCTATCTTAAGTCCCTGGTCGGGATTCGGATGTCGGTATTGAGACGGCCGCTGGTCTCCTGATTACATCCCAAGGCTGCAACAGGGACATACAGGCTCAGCCGGAGCAGGATTCAGACCAAGCAGAGAATCACAGCGGTGGGCTGGTTATAGACTCTGTGTGAATACAGTAAGTGTAATAAAACTAAAAGAGGACCAGAGAGAGCAGGAGGACAGAAAGCGTGCTAGAATTTGCGTGACGTGGGGAGAAAAGTGACAAATACTCCCTACTCCCCTGCAGCACACTGTGGGCCTCATTCAGAGGCTGTCGTAGGATGCAAGCGGCCGCTCAGAAACAGGGCGGTCGCTTGCATCCTGAACGGCCGCCTCCATGTCGGTCGTTAGGCTGTGGGTTAACACCCACAGCTCTAACGACCGCTAATGGAGATGGTCGCGATGGTCAATTACCATCGCGACCATCGGGGCTTACGACGAGACCCTAGGGTAGGGTCTCGTCAACCTTAAGCCCCTGGGAGCTTCCTGCTCTGATCGAGCAGGAAGCTCCCCACTGACATCACTGATGATGTTAGTGGGGCCGCCCCCAAGCGGCAAGCGTACCTAATGGAACGCCTCCGTTTGGCCAGGCACGCCCCCGGCCCGCCCAGCAAACGGAGCGAGCTGTCAATCAACATCGACAGCTCGCTCCGTCTGCTTCGACCCCGCTAACGACGGATCACCCGACGTTAGCAGGGGCTCGCGCATGCGCACGACGGAGCCGTCTCGCATCGTGCGCATGCCCAGTGGACCGACTCTGAATAAGGTCCTGTATCCCTGTTATTAATGGTGAAGAGAATCCCAGGCTTTGCATACCACTGCAGTGTCTCTGATACATGCCTGTTACAGCAAAATAAACTCCCCCCTGATGCCCCGGAGGTAAAGATAACGCAATGCCTCAAAAATGAGTGGGGGAAGGGGAGTCTAATGGGGTGGGTTGTCCAACGCTGAGCTGGGGGGATGAACTAAGTTTATGAGGTTCTGGAGGGGTCATAAAAACTGTGAACTGCTGATCCCAGACCTCCCAAACCCAAAACAAGGACTAGTGGGCCAGGATGCCAACTTGTGCCCACAATTAGATTACCCAGGTGGGCGAGGTATGGAGTCTACCTGGGCCAGTGACGTAAAGTCACTGAGAAGCAGCAACTGAAAGTGTGGGGGTGGCATGAGATGAAACAAGGGTCCCTTAGCCCGATATTGGCCCTGTATCTCGTCATGTCCCAAGATAGTGACTCAGTCAGTCTCCATTTTACAGGAATAAAACCGGAGGACGGACGGCAGTGGTTGGGGTAAGACAGGGAAACTCACCTGCGTCGCTGTTAGTATCAACAGGAACTACAAGAGATCTAGGACCTCATTCAGAGCCGGTCGTTGCGGCCGCACGGTCGTAGGGGAAAGGGGCCGGATATGCAAATGAAGCGATCACAAGTTGCGGTCCTAAGATGAGATCGTTTGCTGAACGACCGAGGGTAAGAAGCGGCCGTAAGACTAAATCACGCCCCCTTCTCGATCACAACACACATCATCTCCTGGGATATAAGGATTAATCGCGAGCATCGGGAACCATCGGAACTGGTCGCAGAGCTTAAGGCTGACCATACCCTCTCTTAAGCACTACGATCAAGTCAGTGTACAAACCTCCCATGTCACGTGTGCCACGACGCTACTTTGTTAATTATGCACTCCCATTAAACACCGTTCGCATAATTAGGCACGCCTGTGTTCGGATCTCCACTCCCCCGTTCACAAGCACCTTCCCCTGTTACCACCCACAAACGCCTCCATCTGTCACTCAAACTAACGTCCTGGCTGTGTTCAAGGAGAGAGAAATTTCTGATCGTAACAGCTAGTTTGCGTACGCGCATTGCGAACTTTACCCATCTGCAGTTTAGCGAACATCGGCTGCTTACGACCGTGCGGCCACAACGACCGACTCTGAATGAGGTCCCTAGAGACATAAAGCATAGTATACAGTATGTTTATTGTGCTTATTAATGTTTTCATTCTCATTTATATATTGCCGCATTATTTTACTTTTATTTATACTTCCGCTTCATCTATAAACACTTACATTTAATCTGCGCTTTCTTATTTTATATACTGAAGATATTCGATTGCATTATTGAAAACAGAAATACTTAGAAAGACACAAATATGGGGGAACATGTGTTATATGCGTTTGGTTTTATTATCTATACAGAAATAAATGTAATAATCTTAGAGATAAACTGATGACATTGTAAACATTGAATAAAGTATTACAATAACATGGATTAAATATATATATATATATAAATATGCAAAAAAATGGGGTGCACTCACCAGTCTTCCAATAAAATCCTTTATTTAAATATTACATAGCAGCAGGTATCATAGTATGTCATACCTGCTGCTATGTAATATTTAAATAAAGGATTTTATTGGAAGACTGGTGAGTGCACCCCATTTTTTTGCATATTTTTGTTCTTTATGGGTGGTTTTTGGACTTCCTTTTGGGCAAGCTACCCCAGCAATTTAACTATGAGGACGTGAGTGTGGACCAACCCGAATTATATATATATATATATATATATATATATATATATGAGGTAGCTGTTACAAATAATGTGCTTATGGTACATTTCTACATTATATCTACAGTACATGTGCATTGCGTCAGGGCCCGATTGCGGGAGTTGCCCGTACAATAGACAGATTGCCGCCGGCTGCGCCTTCCCCCACCATTCACTCCAAAGCCACACAATTAGGTTTTTTGTTGCTACTTACCCCCCTTGAGTACGGTATAGATTACATTTATCCTATCCCATTCCCTGATGTATCCTATCCCATTCCCTGATGTATCCTATCCCATTCCCTGATGTATCCTATCCCATTCCCTGATGTATCCTATCCCATTCCCTGATATATCCTATGCCATTCCCTGATATATCCTATCCCATTCCCTGATATATCCTATCCCATTCCCTGATATATCCTATCCCATTCCCTGATGTATCCTATCCCATTCCCTGATGTATCCTATCCCATTCCCTGATGTATCCTATCCCATTCCCTGATATATCCTATGCCATTCCCTGATATATCCTATCCCATTCCCTGATATATCCTATCCCATTCCCTGATATATCCTATCCCATTCCCTGATGTATCCTATCCCATTCCCTGATGTATCCCATCCCATTCCCTGATATATCCCATCCCATTCCCTGATATATCCCATCCCATTCCCTGATGTATCCCATCCCATTCCCTGATGTATCCCATCCCATTCCCTGATATATCCCATCCCATTCCCTGATGTATCCCATCCCATTCCCTGATATATCCAATCCCATTCCCTGATATACCCTATCCCATTCCCTGATGTATCCTATCCCATTCCCTGATGTATCCTATCCCATTCCCTGATGTATCCTATCCCATTCCCTGATGTATCCTATCCCATTCCCTGATGTATCCTATCCCATTCCCTGATATATCCTATCCCATTCCCTGATATATCCTATCCCATTCCCTGATATATCCTATCCCATTCCCTGATGTATCCTATCCCATTCCCTGATGTATCCTATCCCATTCCCTGATGTATCCTATCCCATTCCCTGATATATCCTATGCCATTCCCTGATATATCCTATCCCATTCCCTGATATATCCTATCCCATTCCCTGATGTATCCTATCCCATTCCCTGATGTATCCCATCCCATTCCCTGATATATCCTATCCCATTCCCTGATATATCCTATCCCATTCCCTGATGTATCCTATCCCATTCCCTGATATATACCAAATAGAATAGTGGAAGTTTTATCACAACCAGTTCAGTCGTTTATGAGTTAAACCTGAACCAGAGAGACCTAGAAAACTTCTGACAATGGCTGATTCGGTCTGGGTGCCCTATAACTATAGGTCTAAGCTGACATCACCCATGTTACACGTTACAATAATATGTATATATACTGATTGTGAAACGATAGAAGTGATGGTTTTCTGATGACCTTACAATGTATCAGGGTGTCGGGGTAGGGGGTGTCTCCCCCTCCTCTAATAATAATCAGCAATTCAGCATTAATATGTCCTGGTCTCCTGAAGGAGAATAAAATAGAATATATACTGTATATATTATAATTTCAGGTCTGCTGTATAACTATTATGGCAGTAGCACTATAGGACCAATGACGATACTGCAACCATTAACCATGGGTGCCCCCCAAATGCCTGCCGTAGCTTCCAGATGCCCACAATCTTCCAAAATGACTTTTTGGTTTGTGTGGTTATGAATGCGATATGAAAATGAGATGGAGGATTTGGAGGTTGCCATATGTAAAGGTGTTCCTGCAACCCCAAGTCCTACAATGAGTGAGGAAAACTGTGCGAGCGTGCGCTGTCTAATGTGGGCCTGGTTTATATATCACCAATAACGGAGACCCTTACGTCAAAGGGACATCAGCAAATATAACAAAGTTCCATCTGACTGAATTTCATGCAGAATTTAGACTAAATACACCAGAGCTTAGTAAATAACCCCCACACTGAGGAACCGTCCTCTCGCCTACTCAACGGTGTACGAAAACCCTATGAGATAACTTACGATTTCACATTCTGATTCATGGGCCCATAAGCTTCTCTCAGTCCTCAGGAGCCACTGGCGGTGCCTCATGCCTCAGGCAACCTCCTTATCATTGCTGTAGAACGGCTGTATCTTCCTAACCATGTTACTTGTTCTCTAATCATTTTTCCATTTTTGCTGACCTAAACTTTTCTTTAACCTCTATCAGTTTACCGATCACCTTTGTGCTATGTATGTGCTATGTATGTGCTATGTATGTGCTATGTATGTGCTATGTATGTGCTATGTATGTGCTATGTATTCACTGCTTGTTAATTGCTAAAGCTTCTAACAGTTGGTAGTGTATAGACAGTACATGTAATGCTTATAGACAGTACATTTAGGACCTCATTCAGAGTCGGTCGCAAGCGCTGAGCACTCGCAACCGACTCGATGTTTTGGTCCTGCGCAAGCGCAGTGGCCGCACTGCGCGTGCGCAAGCCCCTGAGCGAGAGAGAAACTCTCTCGCTGCGGAGCTCACTACAAAAGGGCCGGCTGTCAATGTTGATCGACAGCTCGCCCCGTATTGTAGGCGGGGCAGGGGGTGGTTACACAAATGGAGGCGTTCCTTACGGAACGCTTGCCATTTTGTGGGCGGCCGCACTGACATCAGCAGTGTTGTCAGTGGGGGGAGCTTCCTGTTCGATCAGAGCAGGAAGCTCCCTGGGGCTTGTGGTTGCCAAGACCCAACCTTAGGGTCTCGTCGCAAGCCCCGTTGGTCACGATGGTCTTGACCATCGCGACCATCACCCTGGTCGGTCGCTAAAGCTGTGGGTGGTAACCCACAGCTTAGCTAGCTAGCAGGAGGCCGCACAAAAAAAAAAGCGCCTCTATCAGACAGAGCGATCGCTTCTTGCGACCGCCTCTGAATGAGGGCCTTAATGCTTATAGACAGTACATGTAATGCTTATAGACAGTACATGTAATGCTTATAGACAGTACATTTAAATTACATTACATAATAATATATATTATAAAATATCACTAATCCCCTCTCAGATGTGAGATTTTACTTTTGATACCCCCATTCTGTTACTCAGGGCCGGCTCTAGGGGTGTTCGACCAGTGCGGTCGCACAGGGGCGCCACCTGTATAGGGTGCAGCCCTCCCCAGCATCCCGATTTCAGTAGTGTCCCGCTGTTCCACCCACGGGCTGAAGTGGCCCGCGGGTGGTCAAATCGGGAGGCTGGGGACCCCCACCACCGCAGCTGTGCGGCGGTGCCGGACCCCGGGAGTGTGAATGGCAACCATTCACTGACGGGAGAGGGCTGGGGGAAGCCCAGCCAGTGACGGAGTGTTGGGTTTTACCCCCAGCCTGACGTTATTTGGAGGCATGCCATGCGCCTCCAAATAACGGCGCATAGAGGGCGTGGCCTATGGTAATTAGGCCACGCCCCTAAATTCGGTCGAGAGCAGCTTCGATGCGCTCGATGTAAAGGCGCGTTCTCAAGGGCTGGCACGGGGTGCTCCGACCCATGGAGCCGGCCCTGCTGTTACTAAGGGCCTGATTCACTACAGATCGCTATTCTGCTTATACGCACGCAGCGCAGTAGCTAATATCAGCGGTGATATGTAATGTGCGCAGTCATATTGCGATCACATCCTGACATAAGGACGCCCACAGCCCCATACTCACATCCATATACTAGGGCAATATAGCGAAACAATCGGTAACAGCGAGTAACATCGGACCCAGGTGCACACCTGCACAAGCCCTGACATTACTCAGAATTTGCTAACAGCCGCGCACGCTATCAGTGCTAGGGCTGCTTATGGCCGCGCACGCTATCAGTGCTATGGCTGCTTATGGCCGCGCACGCTATCAGTGCTAGGGCTGCTTATGGCCGCGCACGCTATCAGTTCTATGGCTGCTTATGGCCACGCGTACGCTATCAGCGCTATGGCTGCCTATGGCCGCGCACGCTATCAGCGCTATGGCCGCCTATGGCCGCGCACGCTATCAGCGCTATGGCCGCCTATGGCCGCGCACGCTATCAGCGCTGTGGCTGCTTATGGCCGCGCACGCTATCAGCGCTGTGGCTGCTTATGGCCGCGCACGCTATCAGCGCTGTGGCTGCTTATGGCCGCGCACGCTATCAGCATTGTGGCTGCAAATGGCCACGCACGCTATCAGCGCTGTGGCCGCTTATGGCCACGCACGCTATCAGCGCTATGACCGCTTATGGCCGCGCACGCTATCAGCGCTATGGCCGCTTATGGCCGCGCACGCTATCAGCGCTATGGCCGCTTATGGCCGCGCACGCGCCATCAGCGCTATGGCCGCTTATGGCCGCGCACGCGCCATCAGCGCTATGGCTGCTTATGGCCGCGCACACTATCAGCGCTACGGCAGCTTATGGCCGCGCACGCTATCAGTGCTACGGCCGCCTATGGCCGCGCACGCTATCAGTGCTACGGCCGCTTATGACCGGGCACGCTATCAGTGCTACGGCGCTTATGGCCGCGCACGCTATCAGTGCTACGGCCGCTTATGGCCGCGCACGCTATCAGTGCTACGGCCGCTTATGGCCGCGCACGCTATCAGTGCTACGGCCGCTTATGGCCGCGCACGCTATCAGTGCTACGGCCGCTTATGGCCGCGCACGCTATCAGTGCTATGGCCGCTTATGGCCGCGCACGCTATCAGTGCTATGGCCGCTTATGGCCGCGCACACTATCAGTGCTATGGCTGCTTATGGCCGCGCACGCTATCAGTGCTATGGCTGCCTTATGGCCGCGCACGCCATCAGTGGTATGGCTGCTTATTGCCGCGCACGCCATCAGTGCTATGGCTGCTTATGGCCACGCACTGCTTATGGCCACGCACACTATCAGCGCTATGGCAGCTTATGGCCACGCACACTATCAGCGCTATGGCAGCTTATGGCCGCGCACGCTATCAGTGCTATGGCCGCATATGGCCGCGCACGCTATCAGTGCTACGGCCGCTTATGACCGGGCACGCTATCAGTGCTACGGCGCTTATGGCCGCGCACGCTATCAGTGCTACGGCCGCTTATGGCCGCGCACGCTATCAGTGCTACGGCCGCTTATGGCCGCGCACGCTATCAGTGCTACGGACGCTTATGGCCGCGCACGCTATCAGTGCTACGGCCGCTTATGGCCGCGCACGCTATCAGTGCTACGGCCGCTTATGGCCGCGCACGCTATCAGTGCTATGGCCGCTTATGGCCGCGCACGCTATCAGTGCTAAGGCCGCTTATGGCCGCGCACGCTATCAGTGCTATGGCTGCTTATGGCCACGCACTGCTTATGGCCACGCACACCATCAGCGCTATGGCCGCATATGGCCGCGCACGCTATCAGTGCTATGGCCGCATATGGCCACGCACGCTATCAGTGCTATGGTCGCATATGGCCACGCACGCTATCAGTGCTATGGCCGCATATGGCCGGGGCACGCTATCAGTGCTATGGCCGCTTATGGCCGCGCACGCTATCAGTGCTATGGCCGCTTATGGCCGCGCACGCTATCAGTGCTATGGCCGCTTATGGCCGCGCACGCTATCAGTGCTATGGCCGCTTATGGCCGCGCACGCTATCAGTGCTATGGCCGCTTATGGCCGCGCACGCTATCAGTGCTATGGCTGCTTATGGCCGCGCACGCTATCAGTGCTATGGCTTCTTATGGCCGCGCACGCTATCAGTGCTATGGCTGCTTATGGCCGCGCACGCTATCAGTGCTATGGCTGATTATGGCCGCGCACGCTATCAGTGCTATGGCTGCTTATGGCCGCGCACGCTATCAGTGCTATGGCTGCTTATGGCCGCGCACGCTATCAGTGCTATGGCAGCTTATGGCCGCGCACGCTATCAGTGCTACGGCGCTTATGGCCGCGCACGCTATCAGTGCTACGGCCGCTTATGGCCGCGCACGCTATCAGTGCTATGGCCGCTTATGGCCGCGCACGCTATCAGTGCTACGTCCGCTTATGGCCGCGCACGCTATCAGTGCTACGGCCGCTTATGGCCGCGCACGCTATCAGTGCTACGGCCGCTTATGGCCGCACACGCTATCAGTGCTATGGCTGCTTATGGCCGCGCACGCTATCAGTGCTATGGCCGCTTATGGCCGCGCACACTATCAGTGCTATGGCTGCCTTATGGCCGCGCACGCCATCAGTGGTATGGCTGCTTATTGCCGCGCACGCCATCAGTGCTATGGCTGCTTATGGCCACGCACTGCTTATGGCCACGCACACTATCAGCGCTATGGCAGCTTATGGCCACGCACACTATCAGCGCTATGGCAGCTTATGGCCGCGCACGCTATCAGTGCTATGGCCGCATATGGCCGCGCACGCTATCAGTGCTACGGCCGCTTATGACCGGGCACGCTATCAGTGCTACGGCGCTTATGGCCGCGCACGCTATCAGTGCTACGGCCGCTTATGGCCGCGCACGCTATCAGTGCCACGGCCGCTTATGGCCGCGCACGCTATCAGTGCTACGGCCGCTTATGGCCGCGCACGCTATCAGTGCTACGGCCGCTTATGGCCGCGCACGCTATCAGTGCTACGGCCGCTTATGGCCGCGCACGCTATCAGTGCTACGGCCGCTTATGGCCGCGCACGCTATCAGTGCTATGGCTGCTTATGGCCGCGCACGCTATCAGTGCTATGGCTGCCTTATGGCCGCGCACGCCATCAGTGGTATGGCTGCTTATTGCCGCGCACGCCATCAGTGCTATGGCTGCTTATGGCCACGCACTGCTTATGGCCACGCACACTATCAGCGATATGGCAGCTTATGGCCACGCACACTATCAGCGCTATGGCAGCTTATGGCCGCGCACGCTATCAGTGCTATGGCCGCATATGGCCACGCACGCTATCAGTGCTATGGTCGCATATGGCCACGCACGCTATCAGTGCTATGGCCGCATATGGCCGGGGCACGCTATCAGTGCTATGGCCGCTTATGGCCGCGCACGCTATCAGTGCTATGGCCGCTTATGGCCGCGCACGCTATCAGTGCTATGGCCGCTTATGGCCGCGCACGCTATCAGTGCTATGGCCGCTTATGGCCACGCACGCTATCAGTGCTATGGCCGCTTATGGCCGCGCACGCTATCAGTGCTATGGCTGCTTATGGCCGCGCACGCTATCAGTGCTATGGCTTCTTATGGCCGCGCACGCTATCAGTGCTATGGCTGCTTATGGCCGCGCACGCTATCAGTGCTATGGCTGATTATGGCCGCGCACGCTATCAGTGCTATGGCTGCTTATGGCCGCGCACGCTATCAGTGCTATGGCTGCTTATGGCTACCACGCTATCAGCGCTATGGCAGCTTATGGCCGCGCACGCTATCAGCGCTATGGCAGCTTATGGCCGCGCACGCTATCAGCGCTATGGCAGCTTATGGCCGCGCACGCTATCAGCGCTATGGCTGATTTGGGCCACGCACGCTATCAGCGCTATGGCCTCTTATGGCCGCGCACGCTATCAGCGCTATGGCCGCTTATGGCCGCGCACGCTATCAGCGCTATGGCCGCGCACGCTATCAGCGCTGTGGCCGCTTATGGCCGTGCACGCTATCAGCGCTGTGGCCGCTTATGGCCGCGCACGCTATCAGCGCTATGGCCGCATATGGCCGCGCACGCTATCAGCGCTATGGCCGCTTATGGCCACGCACGCTATCAGCGCTATGGCCGCTTATGGTCGCGCACGCTATCAGCGCTATGGTCGCTTATGGCCGCGCACGCTATCAGCACTATGGCCGCTTATGGCCGCGCACGCGCCATCAGCGCTATGGCCGCTTATGGCCGCGCACGCGCCATCAGCGCTATGGCTGCTTATGGCCGCGCACCCTATCAGCGCTATGGCAGCTTATGGCCGCGCACGCTATCAGCGCTATGGCCGCTTATGGCCACGCCCGCTATCAGTGCTATGGCCGCATATGGCCACGCACGCTATCAGTGCTATGGCCGCTTATGACCGCACGCTATCAGTGCTATGGCCGCTTATGGCCGCGCACGCTATCAGCGCTATGGCCGCATATGGCCGCGCACGCTATCAGCGCTATGGCCACTTATGACCGTACGCTATCAGTGCTATGGCCGCTTATGACCACACGCTATCAGCGCTATGGCTGCTTATGGCTGCGCACCCTATCAGCGCTATGGCAGCTTATGGCTGCGCACGCTATCAGCGCTATGGCCGCTTATGGCCGCGCACGCTATCAGTGCTATGGCCGCTTATGGCCACGCACGCTATCAGTGCTATGACCGCTTATGGCCACGCACGCTATCAGTGCTATGGCCGCTTATGGCCACGCACGCTATCAGTGCTATGGCCGCATATGGCCACGCACGCTATCAGTGCTATGGCCGCTTATGGCCGCGCACGCTATCAGTGCTATGGCCGCTTATGGCCGCGCACGCTATCAGTGCTATGGCCGCTTATGGCCGCTTATGGCCGCGCACGCTATCAGCGCTATGGCCGCTTATGGCCGCGCACGCTATCAGCGCTATGGCCGCTTATGGGCGCGCACTCTATCAGCGCTATGGCCGCTTATGGGCGCACGCTATCAGCACTATGGCTGCTTATGGCCGCGCACGCTATCAGTGATATGGCTGCTTATGGCCTCGCACGCTATCAGTGCTATGGCTGCTTATGGCCACGCACGCTATCAGTGTTATGGCTGCTTATGGCCGCGCACGCTATCAGTGCTATGGCTGCTTATGGCCGCGCACACTATCAGTGCTATGGCTGCTTATGGCCGCGCATGCTATCAGTGCTATGGCTGCTTATGGCCGCGCCCGCTTTCAGTGCTATGGCCGCGCACGCTATCAGTGCTATGGCTACTTATGGCCGCGCACGCTATCAGTGCTATGGCAGCTTATGGCCGCGCACGCTATCAGTGCTATTGCTGCTTATGACCGCGCACGCTATCAGTGCAATGGCTGCTTATGTCCGCGCA
Organism: Taudactylus pleione; assembly: GCA_031769625.1. NCBI lineage: Eukaryota > Metazoa > Chordata > Amphibia > Anura > Myobatrachidae > Taudactylus > Taudactylus pleione. The sequence goes on from JAUIMM010000634.1 coordinate 109,361, forward strand.
CGCTATCAGTGCTATGGCTGCTTATGGCCGCGCACGCTATCAGTGCTATGGCTGCTTATGGTCGCGCACGCTATCAGTGCTATGGCTGCTTATGGCCGCGCACGCTATCAGTGCTATGGCTGCTTATGGCCGCGCACGCTGTCAGTGCTATGGCTGCTTATGGCCGTGCACGCTGTCAGTGCTATGGCTGCTTATGACCGCGCACGCTGTCAGTGCTAGGGCTGCTTATGGCCGCGCACACTATCAGTGCTATGGCAGCTTATGGCCGCGCACGCTATCAGTGCTATGGCTGCTTATGGCCGCGCACGCTATCAGTGCTATGGCTGCTTATGGCTGCGCACGCTATCAGTGCTATGGCTGCTTATGGCCGCGCACGCTATCAGTGCTATGGCTGCCTATGGCCGCGCACGCTATCAGTGCTATGGCTGCTTATGGCCGCGCACGCTATCAGTGCTAGGGCTGCTTATGGCCGCGCACGCTATCAGTGCTAGGGCTTGTTATGGCCGCGCACACTATCAGTGCTAGGGCTGCTTATGGCCACGCACGCTATCAGTGCTATGGCTGCTTATGGCCGCGCATGCAATCAGTGCTATGGCTGCTTATGGCCGCGCACGCTATCAGTGCTATGGCTGCTTATGGCCACGCACGCTATCAGTGCTATGGCTGCTTATGGCCGCGCATGCTATCAATGCTATGGCTGCTTATGACCGCGCACGCTATCAGTGCTATGGCTGCCTATGGCTACCACGCTATCAGTGCTATGGCTGCTTATGGCCGCACACGCTATCAGTGCTATGGCTGCTTATGGCCACGCACGCTATCAGTGCTATGGCTGCTTATGGCTACGCAGTGGATAATTTATGCGCGTCTCTGCAACGCACTCGCCCGTCACCACCCACAAACAGCACTTCTTATCAATCACTCTGTATAGAGTCTGCGTAGCGTCTGCGTACGGAGTTCTGACCGTAGTGTCTTGCTCACGCATGCGCGCTGCGATACATGCGCAGTGCGAATTAATCAAACGATTACGTGCATATCAGCAACTGCTTTCCTTGCTGAATCATGCACTAAGTCCTAAATTACCTCTGTGATTCTTTAAATCTCTGTATATAAATGCCAGAGACCTTGTGTGTGCATGGGCACATATGTGTGTGTGGTGTGTGCATGTGTACATATGTGTGTGGGGTGTGTGTGCATGTGTACATATGAGTGTGGGGGGTGTGCATGTGTACATATGTGTGTGTGGGGTGTACATGTGTACATATGTGTGTGGGGGTGTGTGCATGTGTACATATCTGTGTGTGGGGTGTGCATGTGTACATATCTGTGTGTGGGGGGGTGCATATGTACATATGTGTGTGGGGTGCACATGTGTACATATGTGTGTGGGGGGTGTGTGCATGTGTACATATCTGTGTGTGGGGTGTGTGCATGTGTACATATGTGTGTGGGGTGTGTGTGCATGTGTACATATGTGCGTGGGGGGTGTGCATGTGTACATATGTGTGTAGGGTGTGCATGTGTACATATGTGTGTGTGGGGTGTACATGTGTACATATGTGTGTGGGGTGTGTGCATGTGTACATATCTGTGTGTGGGGTGTGCATGTGTACATATCTGTGTGTGGGGGGTGTGCATGTGAACATATGTGTGTGGGGGGGGGTGCATGTGTACATATCTGTGTGTGGGGTGTGTGCATGTGTACATATGTGTGTGTGGGGTGTACATGTGTACATATGTGTGTGGGGTGTGTGCATGTGTACATATCTGTGTGTGGGGTGTGCATGTGTACATATCTGTGTGTGGGGGGTGTGCATGTGAACATATGTGTGTGGGGGGGGTGCATGTGTACATATCTGTGTGTGGGGTGTGTGCATGTGTACATATGTGTGTGGGGGTGTGCATGGGCACATATGTGTGTGGGGGTGCGCATGTGTACATATGTGTGTGGGGGGTGTGTGCATGTGTACATATCTGTGTGTGGGGTGTGCATGTGTACATTTCTGTGTGTGCGGTGTGCATGTGTACATATGTGTGTGGAGGGTGTGTGCATGGGCACATATCTGTGTGTGGGGTGTGCATGTGTACATATGTGTGTGGGGGTGTGCATGTGTACACATGTGTGTGGGGTGTGTGTGCATGTGTACATGTCTGTGTTTGGGGTGTGCGCATGTGTACATATGTGTATGGGGGGTGCGCATGTGTACATATGTGTGTGGGGGTGTGTGCATGTGTACATATCTGTGTGTGGGGTGTGCATGTGTACATATCTGTGTGTGGGGTGTGCATGTGTACATATGTGTGTGGGGGGTGTGTGCATGTGTACATATGTGTGTGGGGGATGTGTGCATGTGTACATATGTGTGTGTGGTGTGTGCATGTGTACATATGTGTGTGGGGGGTGTGCATGTGCACATATGTGTGTGGGGGGTGTGCATGTGTACATATGTGTGTGTGGGGGAGCATGTGTACTAGGGGTGTGCACCGGCCACTTTTCGTGTTTTGTGTTTTGGTTTTGGATCTGGATCTTTCTTCGTGTTTTGGATCTGGATTGGTTTTGCCAAAACCACCCTTCCGTGTTTTGGGTTCTGGGTTTTGTGTTTTGGATCTGTATTTTTTTGAAAAAAAGCATAAAAACAGCTAAAATCACAGAATTTGTAGGTTTTTCTGCTCCTATGCTATTATTAACCTCAATAACCTTAATTTCCACTCATTTCCAGTCTATTCTGAACACCTCACACCTCACAATAGTGTTTTTATGTCCAAAAGGTTGCACCGAGGTAGCTGGATGACTATGCTAAGCGACACGAGTGGGCGGCACAAACACGTGACCCATCTAGGAGTGACACTACAGTGGCAGACAGGATGGCAGTTAGAAAAACTAGGCCCCAAACTGTACATAATGCAAAGAAAAAAAGAGGTGCAAGATGGAATTGTCCTGGCAGCCCCAGTTGCGGGAGAAAATGAAGAAGGAGCCGTTGACGTCTCACGTTCCGCTTCAGCTGACAGTGTGTTCACCAGCAGGTCTTTGCACCTCTGCAGGCTTGTGTCGGCCGGAAAGAGAGACACCACATAGGCTTTAAACCTAGGATCGAGCACAGTGGCCAAAATGTAGTGGTCTGATTTCAACAGATTGACCACCCTGGAATCCTGGCAAAGCGAATGAAGGGCTTCATCCACAAGTCCCACATGCCGAGCGGAATCGCTCCGTCTTAGCTCCTCCTTCACTTTCTCCAGCTGCTTCTGCAAAAGCCTGATGAGGGGAATGACCTGACTCAAGCTGGCAGTGTCTGAACTGACTTCACGTGTGGCAAGTTCGAAGGGCTGAAGAACCTTGCACAACACGGAAATCATTCTCCACTGCGCTTGAGTCAGGTGCATACCCCCTCCTTTGCCTATGTCATAGGTGGATGTATAGGCTTGTATGGCCTTTTGCTGCTCCTCCATCCTCTGAAGCATATAGAGGGTTGAGTTCCACCGCGTCACAACCTCTTGCTTCAGGTGATGGCGGGGCAGGTTCAAGAGTGTTTGCTGGCGCTCCAGTCTTCGGCACGCAGTCACTGAATGGCGAAAGTGGCCAGAAATTTTTCGGGCCACCCAAAGCGTCTCCTGCACGCCCCTGTCGCTTTTCAGAAAATTCTGCACCACCAAGTTTATTGTGTGAGCAAAACATGGGACGTGCTGGAATTTGCCCAGATGTAATGCCCGCACAATATTGGTGGCATTGTCAGATATCACAAATCCCCAGGAGAGTCTAAGTGGGGTAAGCCACTGGGCGATGATTTCCCTCAGTTTCTCTAAGAGGTTGTCGGCGGTGTGCCTCTTACTGAAACCGGTGATACACAGCGTAGCCTGCCTTGTAACGAGCTGGCGTTTCTGAGATGCTGCTACTGGTGACGCTGCTGCTGTTGCTGCGTAAGGTGATACATCTACCCAGTGGGCTGTCACAGTCATATAGTCCTTAGTCTGCCCTGTTCCACTTGTCCACATGTCCGTGGTTAAGTGGACATTGTGTACAACGGCATTTTTCAGGACACTGAGGACACTTTTTCTGACGTTTCTGTACAGTCTCGGTATCGCCTGCCTAGTGAAGTGGAATCTAGACGGGATTTGGAACCGGGGACACACTACCTCCATCAATTGTCTAAATCCCACTGCACTAATGGCGGATACCGGACGCACGTCTAACACCAACATAGCAGTCAAGGCCTCAGTTATACGTTTTGCTTCAGGATGACTGCTGTCGTACTTCATCCTCCTCGCTAAGGACTGTTGGAGGGTCAATTGTTTAGTAAAAGTAGTGGTGTTCCTACTTCCTCTCTGGGATGATGAACGACTCCCAGCAGCAGCAACAGCAGCAGCGGCAGCAGTAGGCGTAGCAATGCAGGATCCTCCGGAGGAATCCCGGATAGGAGAGTCAGTCATGCCAGTGATATGGCCTGCAGGACTACTTCCGATCCTGACTAAGGAGGAAATTGACGAGGAGGGAGTTGACGGTGTGGTTTGCAGGTGCTTGGATACAACAGGACAACGGGATTTAGGTGTCCCTGGACTGCTTACGGTCTGAGCCAAAGTTTCTGAACTTGACAGTAACTTTTTATGAACGCGCTGCAGGTGCCGTATAAGGGAGGATGTTCCTAGGTGGTTGACGTCCCTACCCCTACTTATTTCACCTTTACATATGGTACATATGGCAAGACAGTTGTTGTCCGGATTTGGATAGAAATATTGCCAGACCAAAGAGGTGGAATGTTTGGTCTTCTGCCCAGGCATGACCGTGATGGGCTTTTTCATCCCACGGACAACAACTGTCTCCCCCGGAGCCTGATTTAAACAAACCACATCACCATCAGAATCCTCCTCGCCAACTTCCTCCTCAGCGCCAGCTACACCAGTATCCTCATCCTGTTGTACTTCAACAGTGACATCTTCAATTTGCATATCAGCAAGTGGACTGTGGGTGCTCCTTTCAGCACTTGCAGGGGGCGTGCAAATGGTGGAAAGAGCCACCTCTTCCCGTCCAGTGCTGGGAAGGTCAGGCATCGCAACCACCACCACACTTGGACTCTCCTTGGGGATTTGTGATATCTTCTTAGAAAGCACAGTTCTTCGCTGTGCTTTTGCCAGCTTAACTCTTTTGATTTTTTTAGTGGGAGGAGTGCTTCCATCGTCATGTGAAGCTGAACCACTAGTCATGAACATACTAGGGATCGACCTTAGCCGTTCCTTGCCACTCCGTGTCGTAAATGGCATATTGGCAAGTTTACGTTTCTCTTCAGCTGATTTAAATGTCTTTTTCAAGGTCATTTTCCTGAACTTTGCCATTTGGGATTGTATGTGCCCTCTACTATGACATTGGGCATCGGCCTTGGCAGACGACGTTGATGGCATGTTATCGTCTATGTCATGACTAGTGGCAGCAGCTTCAGCACTAGGAGGAAGTGGTTCTTGATCTTTCTCTATTTTATTTTTATCGGAGAAAGTTTGGTCCTCCATTTATGTTATATCGATTTGATATATACGTGCGGCTAAACACAGAAAATAATTTTTTTTTTGGTTTGGACTGGAGTGTACTTTGTGGGTTACAGCACCCTTTAACGGTCAAGCCAGCCGGCCCTTTACTTATGACACAGGCGCACTCTTGGCACTACTTTGTTGATGCACGTGCGGCTACTGCGCACACAATTCACAAACACAGAAAATAATTTTTTTTTGGTTTGGACTGGAGTGTACTTTCGGGGGTTACAGCACCCTTTAACGGTCAAGCCAGCCGGCCCTTTACTTATGACACAGGCGCACGCTTGGCACTACTTTGTTGATGCACATGCGGCTACTGCGCACACAATTCACAAACACAGAAAATAATTTTTTTTTGGTTTGGACTGGAGTGTACTTTCGGGGGTTACAGCACCCTTTAACGGTCAAGCCAGCCGGCCCTTTACTTATGACACAGGCGCACTCTTGGCACTAATTTGTTGATGCACGTGCGGCTACTGCGCACACAATTCACAAACACAGAAAATAATTTTTTTTTAGGTTTGGACTGGAGTGTACTTTCGGGGGTTACAGCACCCTTAACGGTCAAGCCAGCCGGCCCTTTACTTATGACACAGGCGCACGCTTGGCACTACTTTGTTGATGCACGTGCGGCTACTGTACACACAATTCACAAACACAGAAAATAATTTTTTTTTAGGTTTGGACTGGAGTGTACTTTCGGGGGTTACAGCACCCTTAACGGTCAAGCCAGCCGGCCCTTTACTTATGACACAGGCGCACGCTTGGCACTACTTTGTTGATGCACGTGCGGCTACTGCGCACACAATTCACAAACACAGAAAATAATTTTTTTTTTGGTTTGGACTGGAGTGTACTTTCGGGGGTGACAGCACCCTTAACGGTCAAGCCAGCCGGCCCTTTACTTATGACACAGGCGCACGCTTGGCACTACTTTGTTGATGCACGTGCGGCTACTGCGCACACAATTCACAAACACAGAAAATAATTTTTTTTTTGGTTTGGACTGGAGTGTACTTTCGGGGGTTACAGCACCCTTAACGGTCAAGCCAGCCGGCCCTTTACTTATGACACAGGCGCACGTTTGGCACTACTTTGTTGATGCACGTGCGGCTACTGCGCACACAATTCACAAACACAGAAAATAATTTTTTTTTTGGTTTGGACTGGAGTGTACTTTGGGGGTTACAGCACCCTTTAACGGTCAAGCCAGCCGGCCCTTTACTTATGACACAGGCGCACGCTTGGCACTACTTTGTTGATGCACGTGCGGCTACTGCGCACACAATTCACAAACACAGAAAATAATTTTTTTTTTGGTTTGGACTGGAGTGTACTTTCGGGGGTTACAGCACCCTTAGCGGTCAAGCCAGCCGGCCCTTTACTTATGACACAGGCGCACGCTTGGCACTACTTTGTTGATGCACGTGCGGCTACTGCGCACACAATTCACAAACACAGAAAATAATTTTTTTTTTGGTTTGGACTGGAGTGTACTTTCGGGGGTTACAGCACCCTTAACGGTCAAGCCAGCCGGCCCTTTACTTATGACACAGGCGCACGCTTGGCACTACTTTGTTGATGCACGTGCGGCTACTGCGCACACAATTCACAAACACAGAAAATAATTTTTTTTTGGTTTGGACTGGAGTGTACTTTCGGGGGTTACAGCACCCTTTAACGGTCAAGCCAGCCGGCCCTTTACTTATGACACAGGCGCACGCTTGGCACTACTTTGTTGATGCACGTGCGGCTACTGCGCACACAATTCACAAACAGAAAATATATTATTTTTTTAGCACTTGGGGGGAGCACCCCTGATGGACAGAGCACCCCCTGGACAACACTACAGCACTCCTTTAGGACTGGGACACTGCACAGGACTTTGGAGTGGACACAGCCCCTATGGAGAACTGACTGCACAACACAGTCCAGCCAGCCCCTATGGACTTTGAAGTAGTGGACACAGCCCCTATTAACAACAGCAGCACAGCACAACACAGCCAGCCCCTATGGACTTTGAAGTAGTGGACAACAGCAGCACTACACTACACTACACTACACAGCCCTAACTCCCACCCTCCCTCTTCACTGTCCACAGCCGAGTGAGAAAATGGCGCCGACGCGGGTACCTTATATAGGATCCAAAACCCGCGAGACTCGGAAGGCGGGATGATGACGTTTTGCCTCGATTTCAGATCCGAGTCAGGCGGGAAAAGTCGAGCCTGACTCGGATCGGACTCGGATCGGGGGGGCTCGGGGGGGTTCGGATTTCAGAAATCCGAACCCGCTCACCCCTAATGTGTACATATGTCTGTGTGGGGGGTGCATGTGTACATATGTATGTGAGGGGGGTGCGTGTCTACATATGTGTGTGTGGGCGTGCATGTGTACATATGTGTGTGTGGGGGGTGCATGTGTACATATGTGTGTGTGGGGGGTGCATGTGTACATATATCACAGCAATAAGGTCATGGGTTCAATTCCCACTATGGCCCTAACTGTGTGGAGTTTGTATATTCTCCCTGTGCTTGTGTGGGTTTCCTTCGGGTGCTCCGGTTCCCTCCCACACTCCAAAAATATACTGGTAGGTTAATTGGCTCCCAACTAAATTGACGATAGTGTGTATGTGTGTGAGCATGTGATAGGGAACATAGATTGTAAGCTCCACTGGGGTAGGGACTGATGTGAATGACCAAATATTCTCTGTAAAGCACTGCTGAATATGTGTGCGCTATAAAAATAACTGGTAATAAATAATAATATGTGTGTGTGGGGAGAGTGCATGTGTACATATGTGTGTGAGGGGTGCATGTGTACATATGTGTGTGTGTGTGGGGTGTACATGTGTACATATGTGTGTGTCTGGTGTGTGCATGTGTACATATGTGTGTGTGGGGGTGTGCATGTGTACATACAGTATGTGTGTGGGGGGCGCAAGTGTACATGTGTGTGTGAGGGGTGTACATATGTGTGTGGGGTGTGTGCATGTGTACATATGAGTGTGTGTGGGGTGTGCATGTGTACATATGTGTTTGGGGTGTGTGCATGTGTACATATGTGTGTGTGGGGGGTGCATGTGTACATATGTGTGTGTGTGGGGGTGCATGTGTACATATGTGTGTGTGGGGGGGTGCATGTGTACATATGTGTGTGTGGGGGGTGTGCATGTGTACATATGTGTGTTGGGGGGTGTGCATGTGTACATATGAGTGTGGTGGTTGTGCATGTGTGCATATGTGTGTGGGGTGTGTGCATGTGTACATATGTGTGTAGGGGTGCATGTGTATATATGTGTGTGGGGTGTACATATGTGTGTGCGTGGGGTGAACATTTGTGTGGGGGTGTGTGTCCATGTGTACATATGTGTGTGGGGGTGTGTGCATCATATCTGTGTGGTGTGTGCATGTGTACATATGTCTGTGGGGGGGTGTGCATGTGTACATATGTGTGTGGGGGTTGTGCATGTGTACATATGTGTGTGTGGGGGGTGTGCATGTGTACATATGTGTGTGTGAGGGGTGCATGTGTACATATGTGTAAGGGGGTTGTGCATGTGTACATATGTGTGTGGGGGGGTGTGCATGTATACATATGTGTGTGAGAGGGGTGTGCATCAGAAAGATAGAAATAACATATGTAAGTATGACATCAGTGTTTGCGCTCTGTGGTCCTGATTCACTACGGATCGCTATTGCATTAGCAGGTGCGATTACGCACAGAGGTCTGCTGCGAAAATATGCTAATTACTGCAATCGCACAGCCAGCATAGAGACACCCACTACTGCTATCTCACATCTGTAATACTTCACAGTCCTGTGTATACATATGTAACATCAGCCACAGCACAGCCAACATAGAGACACCCACTACTGCTATCTCACATCTGTAATATTTCACAGTCCTGTGTATACATCTGTAACATCAGCCACAGCACAGCCAGCATAGAGACACCCACTACTGCTATCTCACATCTGTAATACCTCACAGTCCTGTGTATACATCTGTAACATCAGCCACAGCACAGCCAGCATAGAGACACCCACTACTGCTATCTCACATCTGTAATACCTCACAGTCCTGTGTATACATCTGTAACATCAGCCACAGCACAGCCAGCATAGAGACACCCACTACTGCTATCTCACATCTGTAATACCTCACAGTCCTGTGTATACATCTGTAACATCAGCCACAGAACAGCCAGCATAGAGACACCCACTACTACTATCTCACATCCGTAATACCTCCCAGTCATGTGTATACATCAGTAACATCAGTCACAGCACAGCCAGCATAGAGACACCCACTACTGCTATCTCACATCTGTAATACCTCACAGTCCTGTGTATACATCTGTAACATCAGCCACAGCACAGCCAGCATAGAGACACCCACTACTGCTATCTCACATCTGTAATACCTCACAGTCCTGTGTATACATCTGTAACATCAGCCACAGCACAGCCAGCATAGAGACGCCCACTACTGCTATCTCACATCTGTAATACATCACAGTCCTGTGTATACATCTGTAACATCAGCCACAGAACAGCCAGCATAGAGACACCCACTACTACTATCTCACATCCGTAATACCTCCCAGTCATGTGTATACATCAGTAACATCAGTCACAGCACAGCCAGCATAGAGACACCCACTACTGCTATCTCACATCTGTAATACCTCACAGTCCTGTGTATACATCTGTAACATCAGCCACAGCACAGCCAGCATAGAGACACCCACTACTGCTATCTCACATCTGTAATACCTCACAGTCCTGTGTATACATCTGTAACATCAGCCACAGCACAGCCAGCATAGAGACGCCCACTACTGCTATCTCACATCTGTAATACCTCACAGTCCTATGTATACATCTGTAACATCAGCTACAGCACAGCCAGCATAGAGACACCCACTACTGCTATCTCACATCTGTAATACCTCACAGTCCTGTGTATACATCAGTAACATCAGCTACAGCACAGCCAGCATAGAGACACCCACTACTGCTATCTCACATCTGTAATACCTCACAGTCCTGTGTATACATCTGTAACATCAGCCACAGCACAGCCAGCATTGAGACACCCACTACTGCTATCTCACATCTGTAATACCTCACAGTCCTGTGTATACATCTGTAACATCAGCCACAGCACAGCCAGCATAGAGACACCCACTACTGCTATCTCACATCTGTAATACCTCATAGTCCTGTATATACATCTGTAACATCAGCCACAGCACAGCCAGCATAGAGACACTCACTACTACTATCTCACATCTGTAATACCTCACAGTCCTGTGTATACATCTGTAACATCAGTCACAGCTCAGCCAGCATAGAGACACCCACTACTGCTATCTCACATCTGTAATACCTCACAGTCCTGTGTATACATCAGTAATATCAGCCGTAGCACAGCCAGCATAGAGACACCCACTACTACTATCTCACATCTGTAATACCTCACAGTCCTGTGTATACATCTGTAACATCAACCACAGCTCAGCCAGCATAGAGACACCCATTACTGCTATCTCACATCTGTAATACCTCACAGTCCTGTGTATACATCTGTAACATCAGCCACAGCTCAGCCAGCATAAAGACAACCACTACTGCTATCTCACATCTGTAATACCTCACAGTCCTGTATATACATCTGTAACATCAGCCACAGCTCAGCCAGCATAAAGACAACCACTACTGCTATCTCACATCTGTAATATCTCACAGTCCTGTGTATACATCTGTAGCATCAGCCACAGCACAGCCAGCATAGAGACACCCACTACTACTTTCTCACATCTGTAATAACTCACAATCCTGTGTATACATCTGTAACATCAGCCACAGCACAGCCAGCATAGAGACACCCACTACTGCTATCTCACATCTGTAATACCTCACAGTCCTGTGTATACATCTGTAACATCAGCCACAGCTCAGCCAGCATAGAGATGCCCACTACTGCTATCTCACATCTGTAATACCTCACAGTCCTGTGTATACATCTGTAACATCAGCCACAGCTCAGCCAACATAGAGACACCCACTACTGCTATCTCACATCTGTAACACCTCACAGTCCTGTGTATACAACTGTAACATCAGCCACAGCACAGCCAGCATAGAGACCCCCACTACTGCTATCTCACATCTGTAATACCTCACAGTACTGTGTATACATCTGTAACATCAGCCACAGCTCAGCCAGCATAGAGACACCCACTACTGCTATCTCACATCTGTAATACCTCACAGTCCTGTGTATACATCTGTAACATCAGCCACAGCACAGCCAGCATAGAGACACCCACTACTGCTATCTCACATCTGTAATACCTCACAATCCTGTGTATACATCTGTAACATCAGCCACAGCACAGCCAGCATAAAGACATCCACTACTGCTATCTCACATCTGTAATACCTCACAGTCCTGTGTATACATCTGTAACATCAGCCACAGCAGAGCCAGCATAGAGACACCCACTACTGCTATCTCACATCTGTAATACCTCACAGTCCTGTGTATACATCTGTAACATCAGCCACAGCACAGCCAGCATAGAGACACCAACTACTGCTATCTCACATCTGTAATACCTCACAGTCCAGTGTACACATCTGTAACATCAGCCACAGCACAGCCAGCATAGAGACATCCACTACTGCTATCTCACATCTGTAATACCTTACAGTCCAGTGTATACATCTGTAACATCAGCCACAGCACAGCCAGCATAGAGACACCCACTACTGTTATCTCACATCTGTAATACCTCATAGTCCTGTGTATACATCTGTAACATCAGCCACAGCCCAACCAGCATAGAGACACCCACTACTGCTATCTCACATCTGTAATACCTCACAGTCCTGTGTATACATCTGTAACATCAGCCACAGCTCATCCAGTATAGTGACACCCACTACTGCTATCTCACATCTGTAATACCTCACAGTCCTGTGTATACATCTGTAACATCAGCCACAGCTCATCCAGTATAGTGACACCCACTACTGCTATCTCACATCTGTAATACCTCACAGTCCTGTGTATACATCTGTAACATCAGCCACAGCACAACCAGCATAGAGACACCCACTACTGCTTTCTCACATCTGTAATACCTCACATTCCTGTGTATACATCTGTAACATCATCCACAGCTCAGCCAGCATAGAGACACCCACTACTGCTATCTCACATCTGTAATACCGCACAGTCCTGTGTATACATCTGTAACATCAGCCACAGCACAGCCAGCATAGAGACACCCACTACTGCTATCTCACATCTGTAATATCTCACAGTCCTGTGTATACAACTGTAACATCAGCCACAGCTCAGCCAGCATAGAGTCACCCACTACTGCTATCTCACATCTGTAATACCTCACAGTCCTCTGTATACATCTGTAACATCAGCCACAGCTCAGCCAGCATAGACACCCACTACTGCTATCTCACATCTGTAATACCTCACAGTTCTGCGCATACATCTGTAACATCAGCCACTGCACAGCCAGCATAGAGACACCCACTACTGCTATCTCACATCTGTAATACCTCACAGTCCTGTGTATACATCTGTAACATCAGCCACAGCTCAGCAAGCATAGAGACACCCACTACTGCTATCTCACATCTGTAATACCTCACAGTCCTGTGTATACATCTGTAACATCAGCCACAGCACAGCCAGCATAGAGACACCCACTACTGCTATCTCACATCTGTAATACCTCACAGTCCTGTGTATACATCTGTAACATCAGCCACAGCACAGCCAGCATAGAGACGCCCACTACTGCTTTCTCACATCTGTAATACCTCACAGTCCAGTGTATACATCTGTAACATCAGCCACAGCCAAGCCAGCATAGAGACGCCCACTAAAGCTATCTCACATCTGTAATACCTCACAGTCCTGTGTATATATCTGTAACATCAGCCACAGCACAGCCAGCATAGAGACGCCCACTACTGCTATCTCACATCCGTAATAAGTCACAGTCCTGTGTATACATCTGTAGCATCAGCCACAGCACAGCCAGCATAGAGACGCCCACTACTGCTATCTCACATCTGTAATACCTCATAGTCCTGTGTATACATATGTAACATCAGCCACAGCTCAGCCAGCATAGAGACGCCCACTACTGCTATCTCACATCCGTAATACCTCACAGTCCTGTCTATATATAAGTAACATCAGCCACAGCACAGCCAGCATAGAGACCCCCACTACTGCTTTCTCACATCCGTAATACCTCACTGTCCTGTGTATACATCAGTAACATCAGCCAAAGCTCAGCCAGCATAGAGAAACCCACTACTGCTATCTCACATCTGTAATACCTCACAGTCCTGTGTATATATCTGAAACATCAGCCACAGCACAGCCAGCATAGAGACGCCCACTTCTGCTATCTCAAATCCGTAATAAGTCACAGTCCTGTGTATACATCTGTAACATCAGCCACAGCTCAGCCAGCATAGAGACGCCCACTACTGCTATCTCACATCTGTAATACCTCGTAGTCCTGTGTATACATCTGTAACATCAGCCACAGCACAGCCAGCATAGAGACGCCCACTACTGCTATCTCACATCCGTAATAAGTCACAGTCCTGTGTATACATCTGTAACATCAGCCACAGCACAGCCAGCATAGAGACGCCCAATACTGCTATCTCACATCTGTAAAACCTCATAGTCCTGTGTAGACATATGTAACATCAGCCACAGCTCAGCCAGCATAGAGACGCCCACTACTGCTATCTCACATCCGTAATACCTCACAGTCCTGTCTATATATAAGTAACATCAGCCACAGCTCAGGCAGCATAGAGACACCCTCTACTGCTATCTCACATCCGCAATACCTCACAGTCCTGTGTATACATCTGTAACACAGGCCACAGCACAGCCAGCATAGAAACCCCCACTACTGCTTTCTCACATCCGTAATACCTCACAGTCCTGTGTATACATCTGTAACATCAGCCAAAGCTCAGACTGCATAGATACACTCACTACTGCTATCTCATATCTGTACTACCTCACAGTCCTGTGTATACATCTGTAACATCAGCCACAGCTCAGCCAGCATAGAGACGCCCACTACTGCTATCTCACATCTGTAATACCTCACAGTCCTGTGTATACATCTGTAACATCAGCCACAGCTCAGCCACCATAGACACCCTCTACTGCTATCTCACATCTGTAATACCTCACAATCCTGTGTATACATCTGTAACATCAGCCACAGCACAGCCAGCATAGAGACACCCACTACTGCTATCTCACATCTGTAATACCTCACAGTCCTGTGTATACATCTGTAACATCAGCCACAGCTCAGCCAGCATAGAGATGCCCACTACTGCTATCTCACATCTGTAATACCTCACAGTCCTGTGTATACATCTGTAACATCAGCCACAGCTCAGCCAACATAGAGACACCCACTACTGCTATCTCACATCTGTAACACCTCACAGTCCTGTGTATACAACTGTAACATCAGCCACAGCACAGCCAGCATAGAGACCCCCACTACTGCTATCTCACATCTGTAATACCTCACAGTACTGTGTATACATCTGTAACATCAGCCACAGCTCAGCCAGCATAGAGACACCCACTACTGCTATCTCACATCTGTAATACCTCACAGTCCTGTGTATACATCTGTAACATCAGCCACAGCACAGCCAGCATAGAGACACCCACTACTGCTATCTCACATCTGTAATACCTCACAATCCTGTGTATACATCTGTAACATCAGCCACAGCACAGCCAGCATAAAGACATCCACTACTGCTATCTCACATCTGTAATACCTCACAGTCCTGTGTATACATCTGTAACATCAGCCACAGCAGAGCCAGCATAGAGACACCCACTACTGCTATCTCACATCTGTAATACCTCACAGTCCTGTGTATACATCTGTAACATCAGCCACAGCACAGCCAGCATAGAGACACCCACTACTGCTATCTCACATCTGTAATACCTCACAGTCCAGTGTACACATCTATAACATCAGCCACAGCACAGCCAGCATAGAGACATCCACTACTGCTATCTCACATCTGTAATACCTTACAGTCCAGTGTATACATCTGTAACATCAGCCACAGCACAGCCAGCATAGAGACACCCACTACTGTTATCTCACATCTGTAATACCTCATAGTCCTGTGTATACATCTGTAACATCAGCCACAGCCCAACCAGCATAGAGACACCCACTACTGCTATCTCACATCTGTAATACCTCACAGTCCTGTGTATACATCTGTAACATCAGCCACAGCTCATCCAGTATAGTGACACCCACTACTGCTATCTCACATCTGTAATACCTCACAGTCCTGTGTATACATCTGTAACATCAGCCACAGCTCATCCAGTATAGTGACACCCACTACTGCTATCTCACATCTGTAATACCTCACAGTCCTGTGTATACATCTGTAACATCAGCCACAGCACAACCAGCATAGAGACACCCACTACTGCTTTCTCACATCTGTAATACCTCACATTCCTGTGTATACATCTGTAACATCATCCACAGCTCAGCCAGCATAGAGACACCCACTACTGCTATCTCACATCTGTAATACCGCACAGTCCTGTGTATACATCTGTAACATCAGCCACAGCACAGCCAGCATAGAGACACCCACTACTGCTATCTCACATCTGTAATATCTCACAGTCCTGTGTATACAACTGTAACATCAGCCACAGCTCAGCCAGCATAGAGTCACCCACTACTGCTATCTCACATCTGTAATACCTCACAGTCCTCTGTATACATCTGTAACATCAGCCACAGCTCAGCCAGCATAGACACCCACTACTGCTATCTCACATCTGTAATACCTCACAGTCCTGCGCATACATCTGTAACATCAGCCACTGCACAGCCAGCATAGAGACACCCACTACTGCTATCTCACATCTGTAATACCTCACAGTCCTGTGTATACATCTGTAACATCAGCCACAGCTCAGCAAGCATAGAGACACCCACTACTGCTATCTCACATCTGTAATACCTCACAGTCCTGTGTATACATCTGTAACATCAGCCACAGCACAGCCAGCATAGAGACGCCCACTACTGCTATCTCACATCTGTAATACCTCACAGTCCTGTGTATACATCTGTAACATCAGCCACAGCACAGCCAGCATAGAGACGCCCACTACTGCTTTCTCACATCTGTAATACCTCACAGTCCAGTGTATACATCTGTAACATCAGCCACAGCCCAGCCAGCATAGAGACGCCCACTAAAGCTATCTCACATCTGTAATACCTCACAGTCCTGTGTATATATCTGTAACATCAGCCACAGCACAGCCAGCATAGAGACGCCCACTACTGCTATCTCACATCCGTAATAAGTCACAGTCCTGTGTATACATCTGTAGCATCAGCCACAGCACAGCCAGCATAGAGACGCCCACTACTGCTATCTCACATCTGTAATACCTCATAATCCTGTGTATACATATGTAACATCAGCCACAGCTCAGCCAGCATAGAGACGCCCACTACTGCTATCTCACATCCGTAATACCTCACAGTCCTGTCTATATATAAGTAACATCAGCCACAGCACAGCCAGCATAGAGACCCCCACTACTGCTTTCTCACATCCGTAATACCTCACTGTCCTGTGTATACATCAGTAACATCAGCCAAAGCTCAGCCAGCATAGAGACACCCACTACTGCTATCTCACATCTGTAATACCTCACAGTCCTGTGTATATATCTGAAACATCAGCCACAGCACAGCCAGCATAGAGACGCCCACTTCTGCTATCTCAAATCCGTAATAAGTCACAGTCCTGTGTATACATCTGTAACATCAGCCACAGCTCAGCCAGCATAGAGACGCCCACTACTGCTATCTCACATCTGTAATACCTCGTAGTCCTGTGTATACATCTGTAACATCAGCCACAGCACAGCCAGCATAGAGACACCCACTACTGCTATCTCACATCCGTAATAAGTCACAGTCCTGTGTATACATCTGTAACATCAGCCACAGCACAGCCAGCATAGAGACGCCCAATACTGCTATCTCACATCTGTAAAACCTCATAGTCCTGTGTAGACATATGTAACATCAGCCACAGCTCAGCCAGCATAGAGACGCACACTACTGCTATCTCACATCCGTAATACCTCACAGTCCTGTCTATATATAAGTAACATCAGCCACAGCTCAGGCAGCATAGAGACACCCTCTACTGCTATCTCACATCCGCAATACCTCACAGTCCTGTGTATACATCTGTAACACAGGCCACAGCACAGCCAGCATAGAAACCCCCACTACTGCTTTCTCACATCCGTAATACCTCACAGTCCTGTGTATACATCTGTAACATCAGCCAAAGCTCAGCCTGCATAGATACACTCACTACTGCTATCTCATATCTGTACTACCTCACAGTCCTGTGTATACATCTGTAACATCAGCCACAGCTCAGCCAGCATAGAGACACCCACTACTGCTATCTCACATCTGTAATACCTCACAGTCCTGTGTATACATCTGTAACATCAGCCACAGCTCAGCCACCATAAACACCCTCTACTGCTATCTCACATCTGTAATACCTCACAGTCCTGTGTATACATCAGTAACATCAGCCGTAGCACAGCCAGCATAGAGACACCCACCACTACTATCTCACATCTGTAATACCTCACAGTCCTGTGTATACATCTGTAACATCAGCCACAGCAGAGCCAGCATAGAGACATCCATTACTGCTGTCTCAAATCTGTAATACCTCACAGTCCTGTGTATACATCTGTAACATCAGTCACAGCACAGCCAGCATAGAGACATCCACTACTGCTATCTCACATCTGTAATACCTCACAGTCCTGTCTATACATCTGTAACATCAGCCACAGCACAGCCAGCATAGAGACACCCACTACTGCTATCTCACATCTGTAATACCTCACAGTCCTGTGTATACATCTGTAAAAACAGCCACAGCTCAACCAGCATATAGACACCCACTACTGCTATCTCACATCCGTAATACCTCACAGTCCTGTTTATACCTCTGTAACATCAACCACAGCACAGCCAGCATATAGACACCCACTACTGCTATCTCACATCTGTAATACTTCACAGTCCTGTGTATACATCTGTAACATCAGCCACAGCTCAGCCAGCATTGAGATACCCACTACTGCTATCTCACATCTGTAATACCTCACAGTCCTGTGTATACATCTGTAACATCAGCCACAGCTCAGCCAGCATAGAGACACCCACTACTGCTATCTCACATCTGTAATACCTCACAGTCCTGTGTATACATCTGTAACATCAGCCACAGCTCAGCCAGCATAAAGACAACCACTACTGCTATCTCACATCTGTAATACCTCACAGTCCTGTATATACATCTGTAACATCAGCCACAGCTCAGCCAGCATAAAGACAACCACTACTGCTATCTCACATCTGTAATATCTCACAGTCCTGTGTATACATCTGTAGCATCAGCCACAGCACAGCCAGCATAGAGACACCCACTACTACTTTCTCACATCTGTAATAACTCACAATCCTGTGTATACATCTGTAACATCAGCCACAGCACAGCCAGCATAGAGACACCCACTACTGCTATCTCACATCTGTAATACCTCACAGTCCTGTGTATACATCTGTAACATCAGCCACAGCTCAGCCAGCATAGAGATGCCCACTACTGCTATCTCACATCTGTAATACCTCACAGTCCTGTGTATACATCTGTAACATCAGCCACAGCTCAGACAACATAGAGACACCCACTACTGCTATCTCACATCTGTAACACCTCACAGTCCTGTGTATACAACTGTAACATCAGCCACAGCACAGCCAGCATAGAGACCCCCACTACTGCTATCTCACATCTGTAATACCTCACAGTACTGTGTATACATCTGTAACATCAGCCACAGCTCAGCCAGCATAGAGACACCCACTACTGCTATCTCACATCTGTAATACCTCACAGTCCTGTGTATACATCTGTAACATCAGCCACAGCACAGCCAGCATAGAGACACCCACTACTGCTATCTCACATCTGTAATACCTCACAGTCCTGTGTATACATCTGTAACATCAGCCACAGCACAGCCAGCATAGAGACACCAACTACTGCTATCTCACATCTGTAATACCTCACAGTCCAGTGTACACATCTGTAACATCAGCCACAGCACAGCCAGCATAGAGACATCCACTACTGCTATCTCACATCTGTAATACCTTACAGTCCAGTGTATACATATGTAACATCAGCCACAGCACAGCCAGCATAGAGACACCCACTACTGTTATCTCACATCTGTAATACCTCATAGTCCTGTGTATACATCTGTAACATCAGCCACAGCCCAACCAGCATAGAGACACCCACTACTGCTATCTCACATCTGTAATACCTCACAGTCCTGTGTATACATCTGTAACATCAGCCACAGCTCATCCAGTATAGTGACACCCACTACTGCTATCTCACATATGTAATACCTCACAGTCCTGTGTATACATCTGTAACATCAGCCACAGGTCATCCAGTATAGTGACACCCACTACTGCTATCTCACATCTGTAATACCTCACAGTCCTGTGTATACATCTGTAACATCAGCCACAGCACAACCAGCATAGAGACACCCACTACTGCTTTCTCACATCTGTAATACCTCACATTCCTGTGTATACATCTGTAACATCATCCACAGCTCAGCCAGCATAGAGACACCCACTACTGCTATCTCACATCTGTAATACCGCACAGTCCTGTGTATACATCTGTAACATCAGCCACAGCACAGCCAGCATAGAGACACCCACTACTGCTATCTCACATCTGTAATATCTCACAGTCCTGTGTATACAACTGTAACATCAGCCACAGCTCAGCCAGCATAGAGTCACCCACTACTGCTATCTCACATCTGTAATACCTCACAGTCCTCTGTATACATCTGTAACATCAGCCACAGCTCAGCCAGCATAGACACCCACTACTGCTATCTCACATCTGTAATACCTCACAGTCCTGCGCATACATCTGTAACATCAGCCAATGCACAGCCAGCATAGAGACACCCACTACTGCTATCTCACATCTGTAATACCTCACAGTCCTGTGTATACATCTGTAACATCAGCCACAGCTCAGCCAGCATAGAGACACCCACTACTGCTATCTCACATCTGTAATACCTCACAGTCCTGTGTATACATCTGTAACATCAGCCACAGCACAGCCAGCATAGAGACGCCCACTACTGCTATCTCACATCTGTAATACCTCACAGTCCTGTGTATACATCTGTAACATCAGCCACAGCACAGCCAGCATAGAGACGCCCACTACTGCTTTCTCACATCTGTAATACCTCACAGTCCAGTGTATACATCTGTAACATCAGCCACAGCCCAGCCAGCATAGAGACGCCCACTAAAGCTATCTCACATCTGTAATACCTCACAGTCCTGTGTATATATCTGTAACATCAGCCACAGCACAGCCAGCATAGAGACGCCCACTACTGCTATCTCACATCCGTAATAAGTCACAGTCCTGTGTATACATCTGTAGCATCAGCCACAGCACAGCCAGCATAGAGACGCCCACTACTGCTATCTCACATCTGTAATACCTCATAGTCCTGTGTATACATATGTAACATCAGCCACAGCTCAGCCAGCATAGAGACGCCCACTACTGCTATCTCACATCCGTAATACCTCACAGTCCTGTCTATATATAAGTAACATCAGCCACAGCACAGCCAGCATAGAGACCCCCACTACTGCTTTCTCACATCCGTAATACCTCACTGTCCTGTGTATACATCAGTAACATCAGCCAAAGCTCAGCCAGCATAGAGACACGCACTACTGCTATCTCACATCTGTAATACCTCACAGTCCTGTGTATATATCTGAAACATCAGCCACAGCACAGCCAGCATAGAGACGCCCACTTCTGCTATCTCAAATCCGTAATAAGTCACAGTCCTGTGTATACATCTGTAACATCAGCCACAGCTCAGCCAGCATAGAGACGCCCACTACTGCTATCTCACATCTGTAATACCTCGTAGTCCTGTGTATACATCTGTAACATCAGCCACAGCACAGCCAGCATAGAGACGCCCACTACTGCTATCTCACATCCGTAATAAGTCACAGTCCTGTGTATACATCTGTAACATCAGCCACAGCACAGCCAGCATAGAGACGCCCAATACTGCTATCTCACATCTGTAAAACCTCATAGTCCTGTGTAGACATATGTAACATCAGCCACAGCTCAGCCAGCATAGAGACGCCCACTACTGCTATCTCACATCCGTAATACCTCACAGTCCTGTCTATATATAAGTAACATCAGCCACAGCACAGCCAGCATAGAGACCCCCACTACTGCTTTCTCACATCCGTAATACCTCACTGTCCTGTGTATACATCAGTAACATCAGCCAAAGCTCAGCCAGCATAGAGACACCCACTACTGCTATCTCACATCTGTAATACCTCACAGTCCTGTGTATATATCTGAAACATCAGCCACAGCACAGCCAGCATAGAGACGCCCACTTCTGCTATCTCAAATCCGTAATAAGTCACAGTCCTGTGTATACATCTGTAACATCAGCCACAGCTCAGCCAGCATAGAGACGCCCACTACTGCTATCTCACATCTGTAATACCTCGTAGTCCTGTGTATACATCTGTAACATCAGCCACAGCACAGCCAGCATAGAGACGCCCACTACTGCTATCTCACATCCGTAATAAGTCACAGTCCTGTGTATACATCTGTAACATCAGCCACAGCACAGCCAGCATAGAGACGCCCAATACTGCTATCTCACATCTGTAAAACCTCATAGTCCTGTGTAGACATATGTAACATCAGCCACAGCTCAGCCAGCATAGAGACGCCCACTACTGCTATCTCACATCCGTAATACCTCACAGTCCTGTCTATATATAAGTAACATCAGCCACAGCTCAGGCAGCATAGAGACACCCTCTACTGCTATCTCACATCCGCAATACCTCACAGTCCTGTGTATACATCTGTAACACAGGCCACAGCACAGCCAGCATAGAAACCCCCACTACTGCTTTCTCACATCCGTAATACCTCACAGTCCTGTGTATACATCTGTAACATCAGCCAAAGCTCAGCCTGCATAGATACACTCACTACTGCTATCTCATATCTGTACTACCTCACAGTCCTGTGTATACATCTGTAACATCAGCCACAGCTCAGCCAGCATAGAGACGCCCACTACTGCTATCTCACATCTGTAATACCTCACAGTCCTGTGTATACATCTGTAACATCAGCCACAGCTCAGCCACCATAAACACCCTCTACTGCTATCTCACATCTGTAATACCTCACAGTCCTGTGTATACATCAGTAACATCAGCCGTAGCACAGCCAGCATAGAGACACCCACCACTACTATCTCACATCTGTAATACCTCACAGTCCTGTGTATACATCTGTAACATCAGCCACAGCAGAGCCAGCATAGAGACATCCATTACTGCTGTCTCAAATCTGTAATACCTCACAGTCCTGTGTATACATCTGTAACATCAGTCACAGCACAGCCAGCATAGAGACATCCACTACTGCTATCTCACATCTGTAATACCTCACAGTCCTGTCTATACATCTGTAACATCAGCCACAGCACAGCCAGCATAGAGACACCCACTACTGCTATCTCACATCTGTAATACCTCACAGTCCTGTGTATACATCTGTAACAACAGCCACAGCTCAACCAGCATATAGACACCCACTACTGCTATCTCACATCCGTAATACCTCACAGTCCTGTTTATACCTCTGTAACATCAACCACAGCACAGCCAGCATATAAACACCCACTACTGCTATCTCACATCTGTAATACTTCACAGTCCTGTGTATACATCTGTAACATCAGCCACAGCTCAGCCAGCATTGAGATACCCACTACTGCTATCTCACATCTGTAATACCTCACAGTCCTGTGTATACATCTGTAACATCAGCCACAGCTCAGCCAGCATAAAGACAACCACTACTGCTATCTCACATCTGTAATACCTCACAGTCCTGTATATACATCTGTAACATCAGCCACAGCTCAGCCAGCATAAAGACAACCACTACTGCTATCTCACATCTGTAATATCTCACAGTCCTGTGTATACATCTGTAGCATCAGCCACAGCACAGCCAGCATAGAGACACCCACTACTACTTTCTCACATCTGTAATAACTCACAATCCTGTGTATACATCTGTAACATCAGCCACAGCACAGCCAGCATAGAGACACCCACTACTGCTATCTCACATCTGTAATACCTCACAGTCCTGTGTATACATCTGTAAAATCAGCCACAGCTCAGCCAGCATAGAGATGCCCACTACTGCTATCTCACATCTGTAATACCTCACAGTCCTGTGTATACATCTGTAACATCAGCCACAGCTCAGACAACATAGAGACACCCACTACTGCTATCTCACATCTGTAACACCTCACAGTCCTGTGTATACAACTGTAACATCAGCCACAGCACAGCCAGCATAGAGACCCCCACTACTGCTATCTCACATCTGTAATACCTCACAGTACTGTGTATACATCTGTAACATCAGCCACAGCTCAGCCAGCATAGAGACACCCACTACTGCTATCTCACATCTGTAATACCTCACAGTCCTGTGTATACATCTGTAACATCAGCCACAGCACAGCCAGCATAGAGACACCCACTACTGCTATCTCACATCTGTAATACCTCACAGTCCTGTGTATACATCTGTAACATCAGCCACAGCACAGCCAGCATAGAGACACCAACTACTGCTATCTCACATCTGTAATACCTCACAGTCCAGTGTACACATCTGTAACATCAGCCACAGCACAGCCAGCATAGAGACATCCACTACTGCTATCTCACATCTGTAATACCTTACAGTCCAGTGTATACATCTGTAACATCAGCCACAGCACAGCCAGCATAGAGACACCCACTACTGTTATCTCACATCTGTAATACCTCATAGTCCTGTGTATACATCTGTAACATCAGCCACAGCCCAACCAGCATAGAGACACCCACTACTGCTATCTCACATCTGTAATACCTCACAGTCCTGTGTATACATCTGTAACATCAGCCACAGCTCATCCAGTATAGTGACACCCACTACTGCTATCTCACATCTGTAATACCTCACAGTCCTGTGTATACATCTGTAACATCAGCCACAGCTCATCCAGTATAGTGACACCCACTACTGCTATCTCACATCTGTAATACCTCACAGTCCTGTGTATATATCTGTAACATCAGCCACAGCACAACCAGCATAGAGACACCCACTACTGCTTTCTCACATCTGTAATACCTCACATTCCTGTGTATACATCTGTAACATCATCCACAGCTCAGCCAGCATAGAGACACCCACTACTGCTATCTCACATCTGTAATACCGCACAGTCCTGTGTATACATCTGTAACATCAGCCACAGCACAGCCAGCATAGAGACACCCACTACTGCTATCTCACATCTGTAATATCTCACAGTCCTGTGTATACAACTGTAACATCAGCCACAGCTCAGCCAGCATAGAGTCACCCACTACTGCTATCTCACATCTGTAATACCTCACAGTCCTCTGTATACATCTGTAACATCAGCCACAGCTCAGCCAGCATAGACACCCACTACTGCTATCTCACATCTGTAATACCTCACAGTCCTGCGCATACATCTGTAACATCAGCCAATGCACAGCCAGCATAGAGACACCCACTACTGCTATCTCACATCTGTAATACCTCACAGTCCTGTGTATACATCTGTAACATCAGCCACAGCTCAGCCAGCATAGAGACACCCACTACTGCTATCTCACATCTGTAATACCTCACAGTCCTGTGTATACATCTGTAACATCAGCCACAGCACAGCCAGCATAGAGACGCCCACTACTGCTATCTCACATCTGTAATACCTCACAGTCCTGTGTATACATCTGTAACATCAGCCACAGCACAGCCAGCATAGAGACGCCCACTACTGCTTTCTCACATCTGTAATACCTCACAGTCCAGTGTATACATCTGTAACATCAGCCACAGCCCAGCCAGCATAGAGACGCCCACTAAAGCTATCTCACATCTGTAATACCTCACAGTCCTGTGTATATATCTGTAACATCAGCCACAGCACAGCCAGCATAGAGACGCCCACTACTGCTATCTCACATCCGTAATAAGTCACAGTCCTGTGTATACATCTGTAGCATCAGCCACAGCACAGCCAGCATAGAGACGCCCACTACTGCTATCTCACATCTGTAATACCTCATAGTCCTGTGTATACATATGTAACATCAGCCACAGCTCAGCCAGCATAGAGACGCCCACTACTGCTATCTCACATCCGTAATACCTCACAGTCCTGTCTATATATAAGTAACATCAGCCACAGCACAGCCAGCATAGAGACCCCCACTACTGCTTTCTCACATCCGTAATACCTCACTGTCCTGTGTATACATCAGTAACATCAGCCAAAGCTCAGCCAGCATAGAGACACCCACTACTGCTATCTCACATCGGTAATACCTCACAGTCCTGTGTATATATCTGAAACATCAGCCACAGCACAGCCAGCATAGAGACGCCCACTTCTGCTATCTCAAATCCGTAATAAGTCACAGTCCTGTGTATACATCTGTAACATCAGCCACAGCTCAGCCAGCATAGAGACGCCCACTACTGCTATCTCACATCTGTAATACCTCGTAGTCCTGTGTATACATCTGTAACATCAGCCACAGCACAGCCAGCATAGAGACGCCCACTACTGCTATCTCACATCCGTAATAAGTCACAGTCCTGTGTATACATCTGTAACATCAGCCACAGCACAGCCAGCATAGAAACGCCCAATACTGCTATCTCACATCTGTAATACCTCATAGTCCTGTGTAGACATATGTAACATCAGCCACAGCTCAGCCAGCATAGAGACGCCCACTACTGCTATCTCACATCCGTAATACCTCACAGTCCTGTCTATATATAAGTAACATCAGCCACAGCTCAGGCAGCATAGAGACACCCTCTACTGCTATCTCACATCCGCAATACCTCACAGTCCTGTGTATACATCTGTAACACAGGCCACAGCACAGCCAGCATAGAAACCCCCACTACTGCTTTCTCACATCCGTAATACCTCACAGTCCTGTGTATACATCTGTAACATCAGCCAAAGCTCAGCCTGCATAGATACACTCACTACTGCTATCTCATATCTGTACTACCTCACAGTCCTGTGTATACATCTGTAACATCAGCCACAGCTCAGCCAGCATAGAGACGCCCACTACTGCTATCTCACATCTGTAATACCTCACAGTCCTGTGTATACATCTGTAACATCAGCCACAGCTCAGCCACCATAGACACCCTCTACTGCTATCTCACATCTGTAATACCTCACAGTCCTGTGTATACATCAGTAACATCAGCCGTAGCACAGCCAGCATAGAGACACCCACCACTACTATCTCACATCTGTAATACCTCACAGTCCTGTGTATACATCTGTAACATCAGCCACAGCAGAGCCAGCATAGAGACATCCATTACTGCTGTCTCAAATCTGTAATACCTCACAGTCCTGTGTATACATCTGTAACATCAGTCACAGCACAGCCAGCATAGAGACATCCACTACTGCTATCTCACATCTGTAATACCTCACAGTTCTGTCTATACATCTGTAACATCAGCCACAGCACAGCCAGCATAGAGACACCCACTACTGCTATCTCACATCTGTAATACCTCACAGTCCTGTGTATACATCTGTAACAACAGCCACAGCTCAACCAGCATATAGACACGCACTACTGCTATCTCACATCCGTAATACCTCACAGTCCTGTTTATACCTCTGTAACATCAACCACAGCACAGCCAGCATATAGACACCCACTACTGCTATCTCACATCTGTAATACTTCACAGTCCTGTGTATACATCTGTAACATCAGCCACAGCTCAGCCAGCATTGAGATACCCACTACTGCTATCTCACATCTGTAATACCTCACAGTCCTGTGTATACATCTGTAACATCAGCCACAGCTCAGCTAGCATAGAGACACCCACTACTGCTATCTCACATCTGTAATACCTCACAGTCCTGTGTATACATCTGTAACAACAGCCACAGCTCAGCCAGCATAGAGACACCCACTACTGCTATCTCACATCTGTAATACCTCACAGTCCTGTGTATACATCTGTAGCATCAGCCACAGCTCAGCCAGCATAGAGACACCCACTACTGCTATCTCACATCTGTAATACCTCACAGTCCTGTGTATACATCTGTAACATCAGCCACAGCTCAGCCAGCATAGAGACACCCACTACTACTATCTTACATCTGTAATACATCACAGTCCTATGTATACATCTGTAACATCATCCACAGCTCAGCCAGCATAGAAATACCCACTACTACTATCTTACATCTGTAATACATCACAGTCCTGTGTATACATCTGTAACATCATCCACAGCTCAGCCAGCATAGAGTCACCCACTACTGCTATCTCACATCTGTAATACCTCACAGTCCTCTGTATACATCTGTAACATCAGCCACAGCTCAGCCAGCATAGACACCCACTACTGCTATCTCACATCTGTAATACCTCACAGTCCTGCGCATACATCTGTAACATCAGCCACTGCACAGCCAGCATAGAGACACCCACTACTGCTATCTCACATCTGTAATACCTCACAGTCCTGTGTATACATCTGTAACATCAGCCACAGCTCAGCAAGCATAGAGACACCCACTACTGCTATCTCACATCTGTAATACCTCACAGTCCTGTGTATACATCTGTAACATCAGCCACAGCACAGCCAGCATAGAGACGCCCACTACTGCTATCTCACATCTGTAATACCTCACAGTCCTGTGTATACATCTGTAACATCAGCCACAGCACAGCCAGCATAGAGACGCCCACTACTGCTTTCTCACATCTGTAATACCTCACAGTCCAGTGTATACATCTGTAACATCAGCCACAGCCCAGCCAGCATAGAGACGCCCACTAAAGCTATCTCACATCTGTAATACCTCACAGTCCTGTGTATATATCTGTAACATCAGCCACAGCACAGCCAGCATAGAGACGCCCACTACTGCTATCTCACATCCGTAATAAGTCACAGTCCTGTGTATACATCTGTAGCATCAGCCACAGCACAGCCAGCATAGAGACGCCCACTACTGCTATCTCACATCTGTAATACCTCATAGTCCTGTGTATACATATGTAACATCAGCCACAGCTCAGCCAGCATAGAGACGCCCACTACTGCTATCTCACATCCGTAATACCTCACAGTCCTGTCTATATATAAGTAACATCAGCCACAGCACAGCCAGCATAGAGACCCCCACTACTGCTTTCTCAGATCCGTAATACCTCACTGTCCTGTGTATACATCAGTAACATCAGCCAAAGCTCAGCCAGCATAGAGACACCCACTACTGCTATCTCACATCTGTAATACCTCACAGTCCTGTGTATATATCTGAAACATCAGCCACAGCACAGCCAGCATAGAGACGCCCACTTCTGCTATCTCAAATCCGTAATAAGTCACAGTCCTGTGTATACATCTGTAACATCAGCCACAGCTCAGCCAGCATAGAGACGCCCACTACTGCTATCTCACATCTGTAATACCTCGTAGTCCTGTGTATACATCTGTAACATCAGCCACAGCACAGCCAGCATAGAGACGCCCACTACTGCTATCTCACATCCGTAATAAGTCACAGTCCTGTGTATACATCTGTAACATCAGCCACAGCACAGCCAGCATAGAGACGCCCAATACTGCTATCTCACATCTGTAAAACCTCATAGTCCTGTGTAGACATATGTAACATCAGCCACAGCTCAGCCAGCATAGAGACGCCCACTACTGCTATCTCACATCCGTAATACCTCACAGTCCTGTCTATATATAAGTAACATCAGCCACAGCTCAGGCAGCATAGAGACACCCTCTACTGCTATCTCACATCCGCAATACCTCACAGTCCTGTGTATACATCTGTAACACAGGCCACAGCACAGCCAGCATAGAAACCCCCACTACTGCTTTCTCACATCCGTAATACCTCACAGTCCTGTGTATACATCTGTAACATCAGCCAAAGCTCAGCCTGCATAGATACACTCACTACTGCTATCTCATATCTGTACTACCTCACAGTCCTGTGTATACATCTGTAACATCAGCCACAGCTTAGCCAGCATAGAGACGCCCACTACTGCTATCTCACATCTGTAATACCTCACAGTCCTGTGTATACATCTGTAACATCAGCCACAGCTCAGCCACCATAGACACCCTCTACTGCTATCTCACATCTGTAATACCTCACAGTCCTGTGTATACATCAGTAACATCAGCCGTAGCACAGCCAGCATAGAGACACCCACCACTACTATCTCACATCTGTAATACCTCACAGTCCTGTGTATACATCTGTAACATCAGCCACAGCAGAGCCAGCATAGAGACATCCATTACTGCTGTCTCAAATCTGTAATACCTCACAGTCCTGTGTATACATCTGTAACATCAGTCACAGCACAGCCAGCATAGAGACATCCACTACTGCTATCTCACATCTGTAATACCTCACAGTCCTGTCTATACATCTGTAACATCAGCCACAGCACAGCCAGCATAGAGACACCCACTACTGCTATCTCACATCTGTAATACCTCACAGTCCTGTGTATACATCTGTAACAACAGCCACAGCTCAACCAGCATATAGACACCCACTACTGCTATCTCACATCCGTAATACCTCACAGTCCTGTTTATACCTCTGTAACATCAACCACAGCACAGCCAGCATATAGACACCCACTACTGCTATCTCACATCTGTAATACTTCACAGTCCTGTGTATACATCTGTAACATCAGCCACAGCTCAGCCAGCATTGAGATACCCACTACTGCTATCTCACATCTGTAATACCTCACAGTCCTGTGTATACATCTGTAACATCAGCCACAGCTCAGCCAGCATAGAGACACCCACTACTGCTATCTCACATCTGTAATACCTCACAGTCCTGTGTATACATCTGTAACATCAGCCACAGCTCAGCCAGCATAAAGACAACCACTACTGCTATCTCACATCTGTAATACCTCACAGTCCTGTATATACATCTGTAACATCAGCCACAGCTCAGCCAGCATAAAGACAACCACTACTGCTATCTCACATCTGTAATATCTCACAGTCCTGTGTATACATCTGTAGCATCAGCCACAGCACAGCCAGCATAGAGACACCCACTACTACTTTCTCACATCTGTAATAACTCACAATCCTGTGTATACATCTGTAACATCAGCCACAGCACAGCCAGCATAGAGACACCCACTACTGCTATCTCACATCTGTAATACCTCACAGTCCTGTGTATACATCTGTAACATCAGCCACAGCTCAGCCAGCATAGAGATGCCCACTACTGCTATCTCACATCTGTAATACCTCACAGTCCTGTGTATACATCTGTAACATCAGCCACAGCTCAGCCAACATAGAGACACCCACTACTGCTATCTCACATCTGTAACACCTCACAGTCCTGTGTATACAACTGTAACATCAGCCACAGCACAGCCAGCATAGAGACCCCCACTACTGCTATCTCACATCTGTAATACCTCACAGTACTGTGTATACATCTGTAACATCAGCCACAGCTCAGCCAGCATAGAGACACCCACTACTGCTATCTCACATCTGTAATACCTCACAGTCCTGTGTATACATCTGTAACATCAGCCACAGCACAGCCAGCATAGAGACACCCACTACTGCTATCTCACATCTGTAATACCTCACAGTCCTGTGTATACATCTGTAACATCAGCCACAGCACAGCCAGCATAGAGACACCAACTACTGCTATCTCACATCTGTAATACCTCACAGTCCAGTGTACACATCTGTAACATCAGCCACAGCACAGCCAGCATAGAGACATCCACTACTGCTATCTCACATCTGTAATACCTTACAGTCCAGTGTATACATCTGTAACATCAGCCACAGCACAGCCAGCATAGAGACACCCACTACTGTTATCTCACATCTGTAATACCTCATAGTCCTGTGTATACATCTGTAACATCAGCCACAGCCCAACCAGCATAGAGACACCCACTACTGCTATCTCACATCTGTAATACCTCACAGTCCTGTGTATACATCTGTAACATCAGCCACAGCTCATCCAGTATAGTGACACCCACTACTGCTATCTCACATCTGTAATACCTCACAGTCCTGTGTATACATCTGTAACATCAGCCACAGCTCATCCAGTATAGTGACACCCACTACTGCTATCTCACATCTGTAATACCTCACAGTCCTGTGTATACATCTGTAACATCAGCCACAGCACAACCAGCATAGAGACACCCACTACTGCTTTCTCACATCTGTAATACCTTACATTCCTGTGTATACATCTGTAACATCATCCACAGCTCAGCCAGCATAGAGACACCCACTACTGCTATCTCACATCTGTAATACCGCACAGTCCTGTGTATACATCTGTAACATCAGCCACAGCACAGCCAGCATAGAGACACCCACTACTGCTATCTCACATCTGTAATATCTCACAGTCCTGTGTATACAACTGTAACATCAGCCACAGCTCAGCCAGCATAGAGTCACCCACTACTGCTATCTCACATCTGTAATACCTCACAGTCCTCTGTATACATCTGTAACATCAGCCACAGCTCAGCCAGCATAGACACCCACTACTGCTATCTCACATCTGTAATACCTCACAGTCCTGTGTATACATCTGTAACATCAGCCACAGCACAGCCAGCATAGAGACGCCCACTACTGCTATCTCACATCTGTAATACCTCACAGTCCTGTGTATACATCTGTAACATCAGCCACAGCACAGCCAGCATAGAGACGCCCACTACTGCTTTCTCACATCTGTAATACCTCACAGTCCAGTGTATACATCTGTAACATCAGCCACAGCCCAGCCAGCATAGAGACGCCCACTAAAGCTATCTCACATCTGTAATACCTCACAGTCCTGTGTATATATCTGTAACATCAGCCACAGCACAGCCAGCATAGAGACCCCCACTACTGCTTTCTCACATCCGTAATACCTCACTGTCCTGTGTATACATCAGTAACATCAGCCAAAGCTCAGCCAGCATAGAGACACCCACTATTGCTATCTCACATCTGTAATACCTCACAGTCCTGTGTATATATCTGAAACATCAGCCAAAGCACAGCCAGCATAGAGACGCCCACTTCTGCTATCTCAAATCCGTAATAAGTCACAGTCCTGTGTATACATCTGTAACATCAGCCACAGCTCAGCCAGCATAGAGACGCCCACTACTGCTATCTCACATCTGTAATACCTCGTAGTCCTGTGTATACATCTGTAACATCAGCCACAGCACAGCCAGCATAGAGACACCCACTACTGCTATCTCACATCTGTAATACTTCACAGTCCTGTGTATACATCTGTAACATCAGCCACAGCTCAGCCAGCATTGAGATACCCACTACTGCTATCTCACATCTGTAATACCTCACAGTCCTGTGTATACATCTGTAACATCAGCCACAGCTCAGCCAGCATAGAGACACCCACTACTGCTATCTCACATCTGTAATACCTCACAGTCCTGTGTATACATCTGTAACAACAGCCACAGCTCAGCCAGCATAGAGACACCCACTACTGCTATCTCACATCCGTAATAAGTCACAGTCCTGTGTATACATCTGTAACATCAGCCACAGCACAGCCAGCATAGAAACGCCCAATACTGCTATCTCACATCTGTAATACCTCATAGTCCTGTGTAGACATATGTAACATCAGCCACAGCTCAGCCAGCATAGAGACGCCCACTACTGCTATCTCACATCCGTAATACCTCACAGTCCTGTCTATATATAAGTAACATCAGCCACAGCTCAGGCAGCATAGAGACACCCTCTACTGCTATCTCACATCCGCAATACCTCACAGTCCTGTGTATACATCTGTAACACAGGCCACAGCACAGCCAGCATAGAAACCCCCACTACTGCTTTCTCACATCCGTAATACCTCACAGTCCTGTGTATACATCTGTAACATCAGCCAAAGCTCAGCCTGCATAGATACACTCACTACTGCTATCTCATATCTGTACTACCTCACAGTCCTGTGTATACATCTGTAACATCAGCCACAGCTCAGCCAGCATAGAGACGCCCACTACTGCTATCTCACATCTGTAATACCTCACAGTCCTGTGTATACATCTGTAACATCAGCCACAGCTCAGCCACCAAAGACACCCTCTACTGCTATCTCACATCTGTAATACCTCACAGTCCTGTGTATACATCAGTAACATCAGCCGTAGCACAGCCAGCATAGAGACACCCACCACTACTATCTCACATCTGTAATACCTCACAGTCCTGTGTATACATCTGTAACATCAGCCACAGCAGAGCCAGCATAGAGACATCCATTACTGCTGTCTCAAATCTGTAATACCTCACAGTCCTGTGTATACATCTGTAACATCAGTCACAGCACAGCCAGCATAGAGACATCCACTACTGCTATCTCACATCTGTAATACCTCACAGTCCTGTCTATACATCTGTAACATCAGCCACAGCACAGCCAGCATAGAGACACCCACTACTGCTATCTCACATCTGTAATACCTCACAGTCCTGTGTATACATCTGTAACAACAGCCACAGCTCAACCAGCATATAGACACGCACTACTGCTATCTCACATCCGTAATACCTCACAGTCCTGTTTATACCTCTGTAACATCAACCACAGCACAGCCAGCATATAGACACCCACTACTGCTATCTCACATCTGTAATACTTCACAGTCCTGTGTATACATCTGTAACATCAGCCACAGCTCAGCCAGCATTGAGATACCCACTACTGCTATCTCACATCTGTAATACCTCATAGTCCTGTGTATACATCTGTAACATCAGCCACAGCTCAGCCAGCATAGAGACACCCACTACTGCTATCTCACATCTGTAATACCTCACAGTCCTGTGTATACATCTGTAACAACAGCCACAGCTCAGCCAGCATAGAGACACCCACTACTGCTATCTCACATCTGTAATACCTCACAGTCCTGTGTATACATCTGTAGCATCAGCCACAGCTCAGCCAGCATAGAGACACCCACTACTGCTATCTCACATCTGTAATACCTCACAGTCCTGTGTATACATCTGTAACATCAGCCACAGCTCAGCCAGCATAGAGACACCCACTACTGCTATCTCACATCTGTAATACCTCACAGTCCTGTGTATACATCTGTAACATCAGCCACTGCACAGCCAGCATAGAGACACCCACTACTGCTATCTCACATCTGTAATACCTCACAGTCCTGTGTATACATCTGTAACATCAGCCACAGCTCAGCAAGCATAGAGACACCCACTACTGCTATCTCACATCTGTAATACCTCACAGTCCTGTGTATACATCTGTAACATCAGCCACAGCACAGCCAGCATAGAGACGCCCACTACTGCTATCTCACATCTGTAATACCTCACAGTCCTGTGTATACATCTGTAACATCAGCCACAGCACAGACAGCATAGAGACGCCCACTACTGCTTTCTCACATCTGTAATACCTCACAGTCCAGTGTATACATCTGTAACATCAGCCACAGCCCAGCCAGCATAGAGACGCCCACTAAAGCTATCTCACATCTGTAATACCTCACAGTCCTGTGTATATATCTGTAACATCAGCCACAGCACAGCCAGCATAGAGACGCCCACTACTGCTATCTCACATCCGTAATAAGTCACAGTCCTGTGTATACATCTGTAGCATC
The DNA here is from genome assembly GCA_031769625.1 of Taudactylus pleione. NCBI lineage: Eukaryota > Metazoa > Chordata > Amphibia > Anura > Myobatrachidae > Taudactylus > Taudactylus pleione. Next base: position 145,092 of record JAUIMM010000634.1, read on the forward strand.
AGCCACAGCACAACCAGCATAGAGACGCCCACTACTGCTATCTCACATCTGTAATACCTCATAGTCCTGTGTATACATATGTAACATCAGCCACAGCTCAGCCAGCATAGAGACGCCCACTACTGCTATCTCACATCCGTAATACCTCACAGTCCTGTCTATATATAAGTAACATCAGCCACAGCACAGCCAGCATAGAGACCCCCACTACTGCTTTCTCACATCCGTAATACCTCACTGTCCTGTGTATACATCAGTAACATCAGCCAAAGCTCAGCCAGCATAGAGACACCCACTACTGCTATCTCACATCTGTAATACCTCACAGTCCTGTGTATATATCTGAAACATCAGCCACAGCACAGCCAGCATAGAGACGCCCACTTCTGCTATCTCAAATCCGTAATAAGTCACAGTCCTGTGTATACATCTGTAACATCAGCCACAGCTCAGCCAGCATAGAGACGCCCACTACTGCTATCTCACATCTGTAATACCTCGTAGTCCTGTGTATACATCTGTAACATCAGCCACAGCACAGCCAGCATAGAGACGCCCACTACTGCTATCTCACATCCGTAATAAGTCACAGTCCTGTGTATACATCTGTAACATCAGCCACAGCACAGCCAGCATAGAGACGCCCAATACTGCTATCTCACATCTGTAAAACCTCATAGTCCTGTGTAGACATATGTAACATCAGCCACAGCTCAGCCAGCATAGAGACGCCCACTACTGCTATCTCACATCCGTAATACCTCACAGTCCTGTCTATATATAAGTAACGTCAGCCACAGCTCAGGCAGCATAAAGACACCCTCTACTGCTATCTCACATCCGCAATACCTCACAGTCCTGTGTATACATCTGTAACACAGGCCACAGCACAGCCAGCATAGAAACCCCCACTACTGCTTTCTCACATCCGTAATACCTCACAGTCCTGTGTATACATCTGTAACATCAGCCAAAGCTCAGCCTGCATAGATACACTCACTACTGCTATCTCATATCTGTACTACCTCACAGTCCTGTGTATACATCTGTAACATCAGCCACAGCTCAGCCAGCATAGAGACGCCCACTACTGCTATCTCACATCTGTAATACCTCACAGTCCTGTGTATACATCTGTAACATCAGCCACAGCTCAGCCACCATAGACACCCTCTACTGCTATCTCACATCTGTAATACCTCACAGTCCTGTGTATACATCAGTAACATCAGCCGTAGCACAGCCAGCATAGAGACACCCACCACTACTATCTCACATCTGTAATACCTCACAGTCCTGTGTATACATCTGTAACATCAGCCACAGCAGAGCCAGCATTGAGACATCCATTACTGCTGTCTCAAATCTGTAATACCTCACAGTCCTGTGTATACATCTGTAACATCAGTCACAGCACAGCCAGCATAGAGACATCCACTACTGCTATCTCACATCTGTAATACCTCACAGTCCTGTCTATACATCTGTAACATCAGCCACAGCACAGCCAGCATAGAGACACCCACTACTGCTATCTCACATCTGTAATACCTCACAGTCCTGTGTATACATCTGTAACAACAGCCACAGCTCAACCAGCATATAGACACCCACTACTGCTATCTCACATCCGTAATACCTCACAGTCCTGTTTATACCTCTGTAACATCAACCACAGCACAGCCAGCATATAGACACCCACTACTGCTATCTCACATCTGTAATACCTCACAGTCCTGTGTATACATCTGTAACATCAGTCACAGCACAGCCAGCATAGAGACATCCACTACTGCTATCTCACATCTGTAATACCTCACAGTCCTGTCTATACATCTGTAACATCAGCCACAGCACAGCCAGCATAGAGACACCCACTACTGCTATCTCACATCTGTAATACCTCACAGTCCTGTGTATACATCTGTAACAACAGCCACAGCTCAACCAGCATATAGACACGCACTACTGCTATCTCACATCCGTAATACCTCACAGTCCTGTTTATACCTCTGTAACATCAACCACAGCACAGCCAGCATATAGACACCCACTACTGCTATCTCACATCTGTAATACTTCACAGTCCTGTGTATACATCTGTAACATCAGCCACAGCTCAGCCAGCATTGAGATACCCACTACTGCTATCTCACATCTGTAATACCTCACAGTCCTGTGTATACATCTGTAACATCAGCCACAGCTCAGCCAGCATAGAGACACCCACTACTGCTATCTCACATCTGTAATACCTCACAGTCCTGTGTATACATCTGTAACAAAAGCCACAGCTCAGCCAGCATAGAGACACCCACTACTGCTATCTCACATCTGTAATACCTCACAGTCCTGTGTATACATCTGTAGCATCAGCCACAGCTCAGCCAGCATAGAGACACCCACTACTGCTATCTCACATCTGTAATACCTCACAGTCCTGTGTATACATCTGTAACATCAGCCACAGCTCAGCCAGCATAGAGACACCCACTACTGCTATCTCACATCTGTAATACCTCACAGTCCTGTGTATACATCTGTAACATCAGCCACAGCTCAGCCAGCATAGAGACGCCACTACTACTATCTTACATCTGTAATACATCACAGTCCTGTGTATACATCTGTAACATCATCCACAGCTCAGCCAGCATAGAAATACCCACTACTACTATCTTACATCTGTAATACATCACAGTCCTGTGTATACATCTGTAACATCATCCACAGCTCAGCCAGCATAGAGTCACCCACTACTGCTATCTCACATCTGTAATACCTCACAGTCCTCTGTATACATCTGTAACATCAGCCACAGCTCAGCCAGCATAGACACCCACTACTGCTATCTCACATCTGTAATACCTCACAGTCCTGCGCATACATCTGTAACATCAGCCACTACACAGCCAGCATAGAGACACCCACTACTGCTATCTCACATCTGTAATACCTCACAGTCCTGTGTATACATCTGTAACATCAGCCACAGCTCAGCAAGCATAGAGACACCCACTACTGCTATCTCACATCTGTAATACCTCACAGTCCTGTGTATACATCTGTAACATCAGCCACAGCACAGCCAGCATAGAGACGCCCACTACTGCTATCTCACATCTGTAATACCTCACAGTCCTGTGTATACATCTGTAACATCAGCCACAGCACAGACAGCATAGAGACGCCCACTACTGCTTTCTCACATCTGTAATACCTCACAGTCCAGTGTATACATCTGTAACATCAGCCACAGCCCAGCCAGCATAGAGACGCCCACTAAAGCTATCTCACATCTGTAATACCTCACAGTCCTGTGTATATATCTGTAACATCAGCCACAGCACAGCCAGCATAGAGACGCCCACTACTGCTATCTCACATCCGTAATAAGTCACAGTCCTGTGTATACATCTGTAGCATCAGCCACAGCACAGCCAGCATAGAGACGCCCACTACTGCTATCTCACATCTGTAATACCTCATAGTCCTGTGTATACATATGTAACATCAGCCACAGCTCAGCCAGCATAGAGACGCCCACTACTGCTATCTCACATCCGTAATACCTCACAGTCCTGTCTATATATAAGTAACATCAGCCACAGCACAGCCAGCATAGAGACCCCCACTACTGCTTTCTCACATCCGTAATACCTCACTGTCCTGTGTATACATCAGTAACATCAGCCAAAGCTCAGCCAGCATAGAGACACCCACTACTGCTATCTCACATCTGTAATACCTCACAGTCCTGTGTATATATCTGAAACATCAGCCACAGCACAGCCAGCATAGAGACGCCCACTTCTGCTATCTCAAATCCGTAATAAGTCACAGTCCTGTGTATACATCTGTAACATCAGCCACAGCTCAGCCAGCATAGAGACGCCCACTACTGCTATCTCACATCTGTAATACCTCGTAGTCCTGTGTATACATCTGTAACATCAGCCACAGCACAGCCAGCATAGAGACGCCCACTACTGCTATCTCACATCCGTAATAAGTCACAGTCCTGTGTATACATCTGTAACATCAGCCACAGCACAGCCAGCATAGAGACGCCCAATACTGCTATCTCACATCTGTAAAACCTCATAGTCCTGTGTAGACATATGTAACATCAGCCACAGCTCAGCCAGCATAGAGACGCCCACTACTGCTATCTCACATCCGTAATACCTCACAGTCCTGTCTATATATAAGTAACGTCAGCCACAGCTCAGGCAGCATAGAGACACCCTCTACTGCTATCTCACATCCGCAATACCTCACAGTCCTGTGTATACATCTGTAACACAGGCCACAGCACAGCCAGCATAGAAACCCCCACTACTGCTTTCTCACATCCGTAATACCTCACAGTCCTGTGTATACATCTGTAACATCAGCCAAAGCTCAGCCTGCATAGATACACTCACTACTGCTATCTCATATCTGTACTACCTCACAGTCCTGTGTATACATCTGTAACATCAGCCACAGCTCAGCCAGCATAGAGACGCCCACTACTGCTATCTCACATCTGTAATACCTCACAGTCCTGTGTATACATCTGTAACATCAGCCACAGCTCAGCCACCATAGACACCCTCTACTGCTATCTCACATCTGTAATACCTCACAGTCCTGTGTATACATCAGTAACATCAGCCGTAGCACAGCCAGCATAGAGACACCCACCACTACTATCTCACATCTGTAATACCTCACAGTCCTGTGTATACATCTGTAACATCAGCCACAGCAGAGCCAGCATAGAGACATCCATTACTGCTGTCTCAAATCTGTAATACCTCACAGTCCTGTGTATACATCTGTAACATCAGTCACAGCACAGCCAGCATAGAGACATCCACTACTGCTATCTCACATCTGTAATACCTCACAGTCCTGTCTATACATCTGTAACATCAGCCACAGCACAGCCAGCATAGAGACACCCACTACTGCTATCTCACATCTGTAATACCTCACAGTCCTGTGTATACATCTGTAACAACAGCCACAGCTCAACCAGCATATAGACACCCACTACTGCTATCTCACATCCGTAATACCTCACAGTCCTGTTTATACCTCTGTAACATCAACCACAGCACAGCCAGCATATAGACACCCACTACTGCTATCTCACATCTGTAATACTTCACAGTCCTGTGTATACATCTGTAACATCAGCCACAGCTCAGCCAGCATTGAGATACCCACTACTGCTATCTCACATCTGTAATACCTCACAGTCCTGTGTATACATCTGTAACATCAGCCACAGCTCAGCCAGCATAGAGACACCCACTACTGCTATCTCACATCTGTAATACCTCACAGTCCTGTGTATACATCTGTAACATCAGCCACAGCTCAGCCAGCATAAAGACAACCACTACTGCTATCTCACATCTGTAATACCTCACAGTCCTGTATATACATCTGTAACATCAGCCACAGCTCAGCCAGCATAAAGACAACCACTACTGCTATCTCACATCTGTAATATCTCACAGTCCTGTGTATACATCTGTAGCATCAGCCACAGCACAGCCAGCATAGAGACACCCACTACTACTTTCTCACATCTGTAATAACTCACAATCCTGTGTATACATCTGTAACATCAGCCACAGCACAGCCAGCATAGAGACACCCACTACTGCTATCTCACATCTGTAATACCTCACAGTCCTGTGTATACATCTGTAACATCAGCCACAGCTCAGCCAGCATAGAGATGCCCACTACTGCTATCTCACATCTGTAATACCTCACAGTCCTGTGTATACATCTGTAACATCAGCCACAGCTCAGCCAACATAGAGACACCCACTACTGCTATCTCACATCTGTAACACCTCACAGTCCTGTGTATACAACTGTAACATCAGCCACAGCACAGCCAGCATAGAGACCCCCACTACTGCTATCTCACATCTGTAATACCTCACAGTACTGTGTATACATCTGTAACATCAGCCACAGCTCAGCCAGCATAGAGACACCCACTACTGCTATCTCACATCTGTAATACCTCACAGTCCTGTGTATACATCTGTAACATCAGCCACAGCACAGCCAGCATAGAGACACCAACTACTGCTATCTCACATCTGTAATACCTCACAGTCCAGTGTACACATCTGTAACATCAGCCACAGCACAGCCAGCATAGAGACATCCACTACTGCTATCTCACATCTGTAATACCTTACAGTCCAGTGTATACATCTGTAACATCAGCCACAGCACAGCCAGCATAGAGACACCCACTACTGTTATCTCACATCTGTAATACCTCATAGTCCTGTGTATACATCTGTAACATCAGCCACAGCCCAACCAGCATAGAGACACCCACTACTGCTATCTCACATCTGTAATACCTCACAGTCCTGTGTATACATCTGTAACATCAGCCACAGCTCATCCAGTATAGTGACACCCACTACTGCTATCTCACATCTGTAATACCTCACAGTCCTGTGTATACATCTGTAACATCAGCCACAGCTCATCCAGTATAGTGACACCCACTACTGCTATCTCACATCTGTAATACCTCACAGTCCTGTGTATACATCTGTAACATCAGCCACAGCACAACCAGCATAGAGACACCCACTACTGCTTTCTCACATCTGTAATACCTCACATTCCTGTGTATACATCTGTAACATCATCCACAGCTCAGCCAGCATAGAGACACCCACTACTGCTATCTCACATCTGTAATACCGCACAGTCCTGTGTATACATCTGTAACATCAGCCACAGCACAGCCAGCATAGAGACACCCACTACTGCTATCTCACATCTGTAATATCTCACAGTCCTGTGTATACAACTGTAACATCAGCCACAGCTCAGCCAGCATAGAGTCACCCACTACTGCTATCTCACATCTGTAATACCTCACAGTCCTCTGTATACATCTGTAACATCAGCCACAGCTCAGCCAGCATAGACACCCACTACTGCTATCTCACATCTGTAATACCTCACAGTCCTGTGTATACATCTGTAACATCAGCCACAGCACAGCCAGCATAGAGACGCCCACTACTGCTATCTCACATCTGTAATACCTCACAGTCCTGTGTATACATCTGTAACATCAGCCACAGCACAGCCAGCATAGAGACGCCCACTACTGCTTTCTCACATCTGTAATACCTCACAGTCCAGTGTATACATCTGTAACATCAGCCACAGCCCAGCCAGCATAGAGACGCCCACTAAAGCTATCTCACATCTGTAATACCTCACAGTCCTGTGTATATATCTGTAACATCAGCCACAGCACAGCCAGCATAGAGACGCCCACTACTGCTATCTCACATCCATAATAAGTCACAGTCCTGTGTATACATCTGTAGCATCAGCCACAGCACAGCCAGCATAGAGACGCCCACTACTGCTATCTCACATCTGTAATACCTCATAGTCCTGTGTATACATATGTAACATCAGCCACAGCTCAGCCAGCATAGAGACGCCCACTACTGCTATCTCACATCCGTAATACCTCACAGTCCTGTCTATATATAAGTAACATCAGCCACAGCACAGCCAGCATAGAGACCCCCACTACTGCTTTCTCACATCCGTAATACCTCACTGTCCTGTGTATACATCAGTAACATCAGCCAAAGCTCAGCCAGCATAGAGACACCCACTACTGCTATCTCACATCTGTAATACCTCACAGTCCTGTGTATATATCTGAAACATCAGCCACAGCACAGCCAGCATAGAGACGCCCACTTCTGCTATCTCAAATCCGTAATAAGTCACAGTCCTGTGTATACATCTGTAACATCAGCCACAGCTCAGCCAGCATAGAGACGCCCACTACTGCTATCTCACATCTGTAATACCTCGTAGTCCTGTGTATACATCTGTAACATCAGCCACAGCACAGCCAGCATAGAGACGCCCACTACTGCTATCTCACATCCGTAATAAGTCACAGTCCTGTGTATACATCTGTAACATCAGCCACAGCACAGCCAGCATAGAAACGCCCAATACTGCTATCTCACATCTGTAATACCTCATAGTCCTGTGTAGACATATGTAACATCAGCCACAGCTCAGCCAGCATAGAGACGCCCACTACTGCTATCTCACATCCGTAATACCTCACAGTCCTGTCTATATATAAGTAACATCAGCCACAGCTCAGGCAGCATAGAGACACCCTCTACTGCTATCTCACATCCGCAATACCTCACAGTCCTGTGTATACATCTGTAACACAGGCCACAGCACAGCCAGCATAGAAACTCCCACTACTGCTTTCTCACATCCGTAATACCTCACAGTCCTGTGTATACATCTGTAACATCAGCCACAGCAGAGCCAGCATAGAGACATCCATTACTGCTGTCTCAAATCTGTAATACCTCACAGTCCTGTGTATACATCTGTAACATCAGTCACAGCACAGCCAGCATAGAGACATCCACTACTGCTATCTCACATCTGTAATACCTCACAGTCCTGTCTATACATCTGTAACATCAGCCACAGCACAGCCAGCATAGAGACACCCACTACTGCTATCTCACATCTGTAATACCTCACAGTCCTGTGTATACATCTGTAACAACAGCCACAGCTCAACCAGCATATAGACACGCACTACTGCTATCTCACATCCGTAATACCTCACAGTCCTGTTTATACCTCTGTAACATCAACCACAGCACAGCCAGCATATAGACACCCACTACTGCTATCTCACATCTGTATTACTTCACAGTCCTGTGTATACATCTGTAACATCAGCCACAGCTCAGCCAGCATTGAGATACCCACTACTGCTATCTCACATCTGTAATACCTCACAGTCCTGTGTATACATCTGTAACATCAGCCACAGCTCAGCCAGCATAGAGACACCCACTACTGCTATCTCACATCTGTAATACCTCACAGTCCTGTGTATACATCTGTAACAACAGCCACAGCTCAGCCAGCATAGAGACACCCACTACTGCTATCTCACATCTGTAATACCTCACAGTCCTGTGTATACATCTGTAGCATCAGCCACAGCTCAGCCAGCATAGAGACACCCTCTACTGCTATCTCACATCTGTAATACCTCACAGTCCTGTGTATACATCTGTAACATCAGCCACAGCTCAGCCAGCATAGAGACACCCACTACTGCTATCTCACATCTGTAATACCTCACAGTCCTGTGTATACATCTGTAACATCAGCCACAGCTCAGCCAGCATAGAGACGCCACTACTACTATCTTACATCTGTAATACATCACAGTCCTGTGTATACATCTGTAACATCATCCACAGCTCAGCCAGCATAGAAATACCCACTACTGCTATCTCACACCTGTAATACCTCACAGTCCTGTGTATACATCTGTAACATCAGCCACAGCTCAGCCAGCATAGAGACACCCTCTACTGCTATCTCACATCTGTATTACCTCACAGTCCTGTGTATACATCTGTAACATCAGCCACAGATCAGCCAGCATAGAGACGCCCACTACTGCTATCTCACATCTATAATACCTCACAGTACTGTGTATACATCTGTAACATCAGCCACAGCACAGCCAGCATAGAGACGCCCACTACTGCTATCTCACATCTGTAATACCTCACAGTCCTGTGTATACATCTGTAACATCAGCCACAGCTCAGCCAGCATAGAGACACCCACTACTGCTATCTCACATCTGTAAGACCTCACAGTCCTGTGTATACATCTGTAACATCAGCCACAGCTCAGCCAGCATAGAGATACCCACTACTGCTTTCTCACATCCGTAATACCTCACAGTCCTGCGTGTACATCAGTAACATCAGCCACAGCTCAGCCAGCATAGAGATACCCTCTACTGCTATCTCACATCCGTAATACCTCACAGTCCTGTGTATAAATCTGTAACATCAGCCAAAGTTCAGCCAGCATAGAGACGCCCACTACTGCAATCTGTCATCCGTAATACCTCACAGTCCTGTGTATACATCTGTAACATCAGCCACAGCACAGCCAGCATAGCGACCCACTACTGCTATCTCACATCTATAATACCTCACAGTCCTGTGTATACATCTGTAACATCAGCCACAGCTCAGCCAGCATAGAGACACCACTACTGCTATCTCACATCTGTAATACCTCACAGTCCTGTGTATACATCTGTAACATAAGCCCAGCCAGCATAGAGACACCTACTACTGCTATCTCACATCTGTAATACCTCACAGTCCTGTTTATACATCTGTAACATCAGCCACAGCACAGCCAGCATAGAGACAACCACTACTGCTATCTCACATCTAAAATATCTCAAAGTCCTGTGTATACATCTGTAACATCAGCCACAGCACAGCCAGCATAGAGACGCCCAGTAATGCTATCTCACATCCGTAATACCTCACAGTCCTGTGAATTCATCTGTAATATCAGCCACAGCTCAGCCAGCATAGAGACGCCCACTACTGCTATCTCACATCCGTAATAAGTCACAGTCCTGTGTATACATCTGTAACATCAGCCACAGCTCAGCCAGCATAGAGATGCCCACTACTGCTATCTCACATCCGTAATACCTCACAGTCCTGTCTATATATAAGTAACATCAGCCACAGCACAGCCAGCATAGAGACCCCCACTACTGCTTTCTCACATCCGTAATACCTCACTGTCCTGTGTATACATCAGTAACATCAGCCAAAGCTCAGCCAGCATAGAGACACCCACTACTGCTATCTCACATCTGTAATACCTCACAGTCCTGTGTATATATCTGAAACATCAGCCACAGCACAGCCAGCATAGAGACGCCCACTTCTGCTATCTCAAATCCGTAATAAGTCACAGTCCTGTGTATACATCTGTAACATCAGCCACAGCTCAGCCAGCATAGAGACGCCCACTACTGCTATCTCACATCTGTAATACCTCGTAGTCCTGTGTATACATCTGTAACATCAGCCACAGCACAGCCAGCATAGAGACGCCCACTACTGCTATCTCACATCCGTAATAAGTCACAGTCCTGTGTATACATCTGTAACATCAGCCACAGCACAGCCAGCATAGAAACGCCCAATACTGCTATCTCACATCTGTAATACCTCATAGTCCTGTGTAGACATATGTAACATCAGCCACAGCTCAGCCAGCATAGAGACGCCCACTACTGCTATCTCACATCCGTAATACCTCACAGTCCTGTCTATATATAAGTAACATCAGCCACAGCTCAGGCAGCATAGAGACACCCTCTACTGCTATCTCACATCCGCAATACCTCACAGTCCTGTGTATACATCTGTAACACAGGCCACAGCACAGCCAGCATAGAAACCCCCACTACTGCTTTCTCACATCCGTAATACCTCACAGTCCTGTGTATACATCTGTAACATCAGCCAAAGCTCAGCCTGCATAGATACACTCACTACTGCTATCTCATATCTGTACTACCTCACAGTCCTGTGTATACATCTGTAATATCAGCCACAGCTCAGCCAGCATAGAGACGCCCACTACTGCTATCTCACATCTGTAATACCTCACAGTCCTGTGTATACATCTGTAACATCAGCCACAGCTCAGCCACCATAGACACCCTCTACTGCTATCTCACATCTGTAATACCTCACAGTCCTGTGTATACATCAGTAACATCAGCCGTAGCACAGCCAGCATAGAGACACCCACCACTACTATCTCACATCTGTAATACCTCACAGTCCTGTGTATACATCTGTAACATCAGCCACAGCAGAGCCAGCATAGAGACATCCATTACTGCTGTCTCAAATCTGTAATACCTCACAGTCCTGTGTATACATCTGTAACATCAGTCACAGCACAGCCAGCATAGAGACACCCACTACTGCTATCTCACATCTGTAATACCTCACAGTCCTGTGTATACATCTGTAACAACAGCCACAGCTCAACCAGCATATAGACACGCACTACTGCTATCTCACATCCGTAATACCTCACAGTCCTGTTTATACCTCTGTAACATCAACCACAGCACAGCCAGCATATAGACACCCACTACTGCTATCTCACATCTGTAATACTTCACAGTCCTGTGTATACATCTGTAACATCAGCCACAGCTCAGCCAGCACTGAGATACCCACTACTGCTATCTCACATCTGTAATACCTCACAGTCCTGTGTATACATCTGTAACATCAGCCACAGCTCAGCCAGCATAGAGACACCCACTACTGCTATCTCACATCTGTAATACCTCACAGTCCTGTGTATACATCTGTAACAACAGCCACAGCTCAGCCAGCATAGAGACACCCACTACTGCTATCTCACATCTGTAATACCTCACAGTCCTGTGTATACATCTGTAGCATCAGCCACAGCTCAGCCAGCATAGAGACACCCACTACTGCTATCTCACATCTGTAATACCTCACAGTCCTGTGTATACATCTGTAACATCAGCCACAGCTCAGCCAGCATAGAGACACCCACTACTGCTATCTCACATCTGTAATACCTCACAGTACTGTGTATACATCTGTAACATCAGCCACAGCTCAGCCAGCATAGAGACGCCACTACTACTATCTTACATCTGTAATACATCACAGTCCTGTGTATACATCTGTAACATCATCCACAGCTCAGCCAGCATAGAAATACCCACTACTGCTATCTCACACCTGTAATACCTCACAGTCCTGTGTATACATCTGTAACATCAGCCACAGCTCAGCCAGCATAGAGACACCCTCTACTGCTATCTCACATCTGTATTACCTCACAGTCCTGTGTATACATCTGTAACATCAGCCACAGATCAGCCAGCATAGAGACGCCCACTACTGCTATCTCACATCTGTAATACCTCACAGTCCTGTGTATACATCTGTAACATCAGCCACAGCACAGCCAGCATAGAGACGCCCACTACTGCTATCTCACATCTGTAATACCTCACAGTCCTGTGTATACATCTGTAACATCAGCCACAGCACAGCCAGCATAGAGACGCCCACTACTGCTTTCTCACATCTGTAATACCTCACAGTCCAGTGTATACATCTGTAACATCAGCCACAGCCCAGCCAGCATAGAGACGCCCACTAAAGCTATCTCACATCTGTAATACCTCACAGTCCTGTGTATATATCTGTAACATCAGCCACAGCACAGCCAGCATAGAGACGCCCACTACTGCTATCTCACATCCATAATAAGTCACAGTCCTGTGTATACATCTGTAGCATCAGCCACAGCACAGCCAGCATAGAGACGCCCACTACTGCTATCTCACATCTGTAATACCTCATAGTCCTGTGTATACATATGTAACATCAGCCACAGCTCAGCCAGCATAGAGACGCCCACTACTGCTATCTCACATCCGTAATACCTCACAGTCCTGTCTATATATAAGTAACATCAGCCACAGCACAGCCAGCATAGAGACCCCCACTACTGCTTTCTCACATCCGTAATACCTCACTGTCCTGTGTATACATCAGTAACATCAGCCAAAGCTCAGCCAGCATAGAGACACCCACTACTGCTATCTCACATCTGTAATACCTCACAGTCCTGTGTATATATCTGAAACATCAGCCACAGCACAGCCAGCATAGAGACGCCCACTTCTGCTATCTCAAATCCGTAATAAGTCACAGTCCTGTGTATACATCTGTAACATCAGCCACAGCTCAGCCAGCATAGAGACGCCCACTACTGCTATCTCACATCTGTAATACCTCGTAGTCCTGTGTATACATCTGTAACATCAGCCACAGCACAGCCAGCATAGAGACGCCCACTACTGCTATCTCACATCCGTAATAAGTCACAGTCCTGTGTATACATCTGTAACATCAGCCACAGCACAGCCAGCATAGAAACGCCCAATACTGCTATCTCACATCTGTAATACCTCATAGTCCTGTGTAGACATATGTAACATCAGCCACAGCTCAGCCAGCATAGAGACGCCCACTACTGCTATCTCACATCCGTAATACCTCACAGTCCTGTCTATATATAAGTAACATCAGCCACAGCTCAGGCAGCATAGAGACACCCTCTACTGCTATCTCACATCCGCAATACCTCACAGTCCTGTGTATACATCTGTAACACAGGCCACAGCACAGCCAGCATAGAAACCCCCACTACTGCTTTCTCACATCCGTAATACCTCACAGTCCTGTGTATACATCTGTAACATCAGCCACAGCTCAGCCTGCATAGATACACTCACTACTGCTATCTCATATCTGTACTACCTCACAGTCCTGTGTATACATCTGTAACATCAGCCACAGCTCAGCCAGCATAGAGACGCCCACTACTGCTATCTCACATCTGTAATACCTCACAGTCCTGTGTATACATCTGTAACATCAGCCACAGCTCAGCCACCATAGACACCCTCTACTGCTATCTCACATCTGTAATACCTCACAGTCCTGTGTATACATCAGTAACATCAGCCGTAGCACAGCCAGCATAGAGACACCCACCACTACTATCTCACATCTGTAATACCTCACAGTCCTGTGTATACATCTGTAACATCAGCCACAGCAGAGCCAGCATAGAGACATCCATTACTGCTGTCTCAAATCTGTAATACCTCACAGTCCTGTGTATACATCTGTAACATCAGTCACAGCACAGCCAGCATAGAGACATCCACTACTGCTATCTCACATCTGTAATACCTCACAGTCCTGTCTATACATCTGTAACATCAGCCACAGCACAGCCAGCATAGAGACACCCACTACTGCTATCTCACATCTGTAATACCTCACAGTCCTGTGTATACATCTGTAACAACAGCCACAGCTCAACCAGCATATAGACACGCACTACTGCTATCTCACATCCGTAATACCTCACAGTCCTGTTTATACCTCTGTAACATCAACCACAGCACAGCCAGCATATAGACACCCACTACTGCTATCTCACATCTGTATTACTTCACAGTCCTGTGTATACATCTGTAACATCAGCCACAGCTCAGCCAGCATTGAGATACCCACTACTGCTATCTCACATCTGTAATACCTCACAGTCCTGTGTATACATCTGTAACATCAGCCACAGCTCAGCCAGCATAGAGACACCCACTACTGCTATCTCACATCTGTAATACCTCACAGTCCTGTGTATACATCTGTAACAACAGCCACAGCTCAGCCAGCATAGAGACACCCACTACTGCTATCTCACATCTGTAATACCTCACAGTCCTGTGTATACATCTGTAGCATCAGCCACAGCTCAGCCAGCATAGAGACACCCACTACTGCTATCTCACATCTGTAATACCTCACAGTCCTGTGTATACATCTGTAACATCAGCCACAGCTCAGCCAGCATAGAGACACCCACTACTGCTATCTCACATCTGTAATACCTCACAGTCCTGTGTATACATCTGTAACATCAGCCACAGCTCAGCCAGCATAGAGACGCCACTACTACTATCTTACATCTGTAATACATCACAGTCCTGTGTATACATCTGTAACATCATCCACAGCTCAGCCAGCATAGAAATACCCACTACTGCTATCTCACACCTGTAATACCTCACAGTCCTGTGTATACATCTGTAACATCAGCCACAGCTCAGCCAGCATAGAGACACCCTCTACTGCTATCTCACATCTGTATTACCTCACAGTCCTGTGTATACATCTGTAACATCAGCCACAGATCAGCCAGCATAGAGACGCCCACTACTGCTATCTCACATCTATAATACCTCACAGTACTGTGTATACATCTGTAACATCAGCCACAGCACAGCCAGCATAGAGACGCCCACTACTGCTATCTCACATCTGTAATACCTCACAGTCCTGTGTATACATCTGTAACATCAGCCACAGCTCAGCCAGCATAGAGACGCCCACTACTGCTATCTCACATCTGTAAGACCTCACAGTCCTGTGTATACATCTGTAACATCAGCCACAGCTCAGCCAGCATAGAGATACCCACTACTGCTTTCTCACATCCGTAATACCTCACAGTCCTGCGTGTACATCAGTAACATCAGCCACAGCTCAGCCAGCATAGAGATACCCTCTACTGCTATCTCACATCCGTAATACCTCACAGTCCTGTGTATAAATCTGTAACATCAGCCAAAGTTCAGCCAGCATAGAGACGCCCACTACTGCAATCTGTCATCCGTAATACCTCACAGTCCTGTGTATACATCTGTAACATCAGCCACAGCACAGCCAGCATAGCGACCCACTACTGCTATCTCACATCTATAATACCTCACAGTCCTGTGTATACATCTGTAACATCAGCCACAGCTCAGCCAGCATAGAGACACCACTACTGCTATCTCACATCTGTAATACCTCACAGTCCTGTGTATACATCTGTAACATAAGCCCAGCCAGCATAGAGACACCTACTACTGCTATCTCACATCTGTAATACCTCACAGTCCTGTTTATACATCTGTAACATCAGCCACAGCACAGCCAGCATAGAGACAACCACTACTGCTATCTCACATCTAAAATATCTCAAAGTCCTGTGTATACATCTGTAACATCAGCCACAGCACAGCCAGCATAGAGACGCCCAGTAATGCTATCTCACATCCGTAATACCTCACAGTCCTGTGAATTCATCTGTAATATCAGCCACAGCTCAGCCAGCATAGAGACGCCCACTACTGCTATCTCACATCCGTAATAAGTCACAGTCCTGTGTATACATCTGTAACATCAGCCACAGCTCAGCCAGCATAGAGATGCCCACTACTGCTATCTCACATCCGTAATACCTCACAGTCCTGTCTATATATAAGTAACATCAGCCACAGCACAGCCAGCATAGAGACCCCCACTACTGCTTTCTCACATCCGTAATACCTCACTGTCCTGTGTATACATCAGTAACATCAGCCAAAGCTCAGCCAGCATAGAGACACCCACTACTGCTATCTCACATCTGTAATACCTCACAGTCCTGTGTATATATCTGAAACATCAGCCACAGCACAGCCAGCATAGAGACGCCCACTTCTGCTATCTCAAATCCGTAATAAGTCACAGTCCTGTGTATACATCTGTAACATCAGCCACAGCTCATCCAGCATAGAGACGCCCACTACTGCTATCTCACATCTGTAATACCTCGTAGTCCTGTGTATACATCTGTAACATCAGCCACAGCACAGCCAGCATAGAGACGCCCACTACTGCTATCTCACATCCGTAATAAGTCACAGTCCTGTGTATACATCTGTAACATCAGCCACAGCACAGCCAGCATAGAAACGCCCAATACTGCTATCTCACATCTGTAATACCTCATAGTCCTGTGTAGACATATGTAACATCAGCCACAGCTCAGCCAGCATAGAGACGCCCACTACTGCTATCTCACATCCGTAATACCTCACAGTCCTGTCTATATATAAGTAACATCAGCCACAGCACAGGCAGCATAGAGACACCCTCTACTGCTATCTCACATCCGCAATACCTCACAGTCCTGTGTATACATCTGTAACACAGGCCACAGCACAGCCAGCATAGAAACCCCCACTACTGCTTTCTCACATCCGTAATACCTCACAGTCCTGTGTATACATCTGTAACATCAGCCAAAGCTCAGCCTGCATAGATACACTCACTACTGCTATCTCATATCTGTACTACCTCACAGTCCTGTGTATACATCTGTAACATCAGCCACAGCTCAGCCAGCATAGAGACGCCCACTACTGCTATCTCACATCTGTAATACCTCACAGTCCTGTGTATACATCTGTAACATCAGCCACAGCTCAGCCACCATAGACACCCTCTACTGCTATCTCACATCTGTAATACCTCACAGTCCTGTGTATACATCAGTAACATCAGCCGTAGCACAGCCAGCATAGAGACACCCACCACTACTATCTCACATCTGTAATACCTCACAGTCCTGTGTATACATCTGTAACATCAGCCACAGCAGAGCCAGCATAGAGACATCCATTACTGCTGTCTCAAATCTGTAATACCTCACAGTCCTGTGTATACATCTGTAACATCAGTCACAGCACAGCCAGCATAGAGACACCCACTACTGCTATCTCACATCTGTAATACCTCACAGTCCTGTGTATACATCTGTAACAACAGCCACAGCTCAACCAGCATATAGACACGCACTACTGCTATCTCACATCCGTAATACCTCACAGTCCTGTTTATACCTCTGTAACATCAACCACAGCACAGCCAGCATATAGACACCCACTACTGCTATCTCACATCTGTAATACTTCACAGTCCTGTGTATACATCTGTAACATCAGCCACAGCTCAGCCAGCACTGAGATACCCACTACTGCTATCTCACATCTGTAATACCTCACAGTCCTGTGTATACATCTGTAACATCAGCCACAGCTCAGCCAGCATAGAGACACCCACTACTGCTATCTCACATCTGTAATACCTCACAGTCCTGTGTATACATCTGTAACAACAGCCACAGCTCAGCCAGCATAGAGACACCCACTACTGCTATCTCACATCTGTAATACCTCATAGTCCTGTGTAGACATATGTAACATCAGCCACAGCTCAGCCAGCATAGAGACGCCCACTACTGCTATCTCACATCCGTAATACCTCACAGTCCTGTCTATATATAAGTAACATCAGCCACAGCACAGGCAGCATAGAGACACCCTCTACTGCTATCTCACATCCGCAATACCTCACAGTCCTGTGTATACATCTGTAACACAGGCCACAGCACAGCCAGCATAGAAACCCCCACTACTGCTTTCTCACATCCGTAATACCTCACAGTCCTGTGTATACATCTGTAACATCAGCCACAGCACAGCCAGCATAGAGACGCCCACTACTGCTATCTCACATCCGTAATAAGTCACAGTCCTGTGTATACATCTGTAACATCAGCCACAGCACAGCCAGCATAGAAACGCCCAATACTGCTATCTCACATCTGTAATACCTCATAGTCCTGTGTAGACATATGTAACATCAGCCACAGCTCAGCCAGCATAGAGACGCCCACTACTGCTATCTCACATCCGTAATACCTCACAGTCCTGTCTATATATAAGTAACATCAGCCACAGCACAGGCAGCATAGAGACACCCTCTACTGCTATCTCACATCCGCAATACCTCACAGTCCTGTGTATACATCTGTAACACAGGCCACAGCACAGCCAGCATAGAAACCCCCACTACTGCTTTCTCACATCCGTAATACCTCACAGTCCTGTGTATACATCTGTAACATCAGCCAAAGCTCAGCCTGCATAGATACACTCACTACTGCTATCTCATATCTGTACTACCTCACAGTCCTGTGTATACATCTGTAACATCAGCCACAGCTCAGCCAGCATAGAGACGCCCACTACTGCTATCTCACATCTGTAATACCTCACAGTCCTGTGTATACATCTGTAACATCAGCCACAGCTCAGCCACCATAGACACCCTCTACTGCTATCTCACATCTGTAATACCTCACAGTCCTGTGTATACATCAGTAACATCAGCCGTAGCACAGCCAGCATAGAGACACCCACCACTACTATCTCACATCTGTAATACCTCACAGTCCTGTGTATACATCTGTAACATCAGCCACAGCAGAGCCAGCATAGAGACATCCATTACTGCTGTCTCAAATCTGTAATACCTCACAGTCCTGTGTATACATCTGTAACATCAGTCACAGCACAGCCAGCATAGAGACACCCACTACTGCTATCTCACATCTGTAATACCTCACAGTCCTGTGTATACATCTGTAACAACAGCCACAGCTCAACCAGCATATAGACACGCACTACTGCTATCTCACATCCGTAATACCTCACAGTCCTGTTTATACCTCTGTAACATCAACCACAGCACAGCCAGCATATAGACACCCACTACTGCTATCTCACATCTGTAATACTTCACAGTCCTGTGTATACATCTGTAACATCAGCCACAGCTCAGCCAGCACTGAGATACCCACTACTGCTATCTCACATCTGTAATACCTCACAGTCCTGTGTATACATCTGTAACATCAGCCACAGCTCAGCCAGCATAGAGACACCCACTACTGCTATCTCACATCTGTAATACCTCACAGTCCTGTGTATACATCTGTAACAACAGCCACAGCTCAGCCAGCATAGAGACACCCACTACTGCTATCTCACATCTGTAATACCTCACAGTCCTGTGTATACATCTGTAGCATCAGCCACAGCTCAGCCAGCATAGAGACACCCACTACTGCTATCTCACATCTGTAATACCTCACAGTCCTGTGTATACATCTGTAACATCAGCCACAGCTCAGCCAGCATAGAGACACCCACTACTGCTATCTCACATCTGTAATACCTCACAGTACTGTGTATACATCTGTAACATCAGCCACAGCTCAGCCAGCATAGAGACGCCACTACTACTATCTTACATCTGTAATACATCACAGTCCTGTGTATACATCTGTAACATCATCCACAGCTCAGCCAGCATAGAAATACCCACTACTGCTATCTCACACCTGTAATACCTCACAGTCCTGTGTATACATCTGTAACATCAGCCACAGCTCAGCCAGCATAGAGACACCCTCTACTGCTATCTCACATCTGTATTACCTCATAGTCCTGTGTATACATCTGTAACATCAGCCACAGATCAGCCAGCATAGAGACGCCCACTACTGCTATCTCACATCTATAATACCTCACAGTACTGTGTATACATCTGTAACATCAGCCACAGCACAGCCAGCATAGAGACGCCCACTACTGCTATCTCACATCTGTAATACCTCACAGTCCTGTGTATACATCTGTAACATCAGCCACAGCTCAGCCAGCATAGAGACGCCCACTACTGCTATCTCACATCTGTAAGACCTCACAGTCCTGTGTATACATCTGTAACATCAGCCACAGCTCAGCCAGCATAGAGATACCCACTACTGCTTTCTCACATCCGTAATACCTCACAGTCCTGCGTGTACATCAGTAACATCAGCCACAGCTCAGCCAGCATAGAGATACCCTCTACTGCTATCTCACATCCGTAATACCTCACAGTCCTGTGTATAAATCTGTAACATCAGCCAAAGTTCAGCCAGCATAGAGACGCCCACTACTGCAATCTGTCATCCGTAATACCTCACAGTCCTGTGTATACATCTGTAACATCAGCCACAGCACAGCCAGCATAGCGACCCACTACTGCTATCTCACATCTATAATACCTCACAGTCCTGTGTATACATCTGTAACATCAGCCACAGCTCAGCCAGCATAGAGACACCACTACTGTTATCTCACATCTGTAATACCTCACAGTCCTGTGTATACATCTGTAACATAAGCCCAGCCAGCATAGAGACACCTACTACTGCTATCTCACATCTGTAATACCTCACAGTCCTGTTTATACATCTGTAACATCAGCCACAGCACAGCCAGCATAGAGACAACCACTACTGCTATCTCACATCTAAAATATCTCAAAGTCCTGTGTATACATCTGTAACATCAGCCACAGCACAGCCAGCATAGAGACGCCCAGTAATGCTATCTCACATCCGTAATACCTCACAGTCCTGTGAATTCATCTGTAATATCAGCCACAGCTCAGCCAGCATAGAGACGCCCACTACTGCTATCTCACATCCGTAATAAGTCACAATCCTGTGTATACATCTGTAACATCAGCCACAGCTCAGCCAGCATAGAGATGCCCACTACTGCTATCTCACATCCGTAATACCTCACAGTCCTTTGTATATATAAGTAACATCAGCCACAGCTCAGCCAGCATAGAGACACCTACTACTGCTATTTCACATCCGTAATACCTCACAGTCCTGTGCACATCAGTAACACAGGCCACAGCAAAGCCAGCATAGAGACCCCCACTACTGCTATCTCACATCTGTAATACCTCACAGTCCTGTGTATACATCTGTAACATCAGCCAAAGCTCAGCCAGCATAGAGACACTCACTACTGCTATCTCATATCTGTAATACCTCACATTCCTGTGTATACATCTGTAACATCAGCCACAGCTCAGCCAGCATAGAGACGCCCACTACTGCTATCTCACATCCGTCATACCTCACAGTCCTTTGTATACATCTGTTATATCACCCACAGCTCAGCCTGCATAGAGACGCCCACTACTGCTATCTCACATCCGTAATACTTCACACTCCTGTGTATACATCAGTAATTTCAGCAACAGCACAGCCAGCATAGAGACACCACTACTGCTATCTCACATCTGTAATACCTCACAGTCCTGTGTATACATCTGTAACATAAGCCCAGCCAGCATAGAGACACCTACTACTGCTATCTCACATCTGTAATACCTCACAGTCCTGTTTATACATCTGTAACATCAGCCACAGCACAGCCAGCATAGAGACAACCACTACTGCTATCTCACATCTAAAATATCTCAAAGTCCTGTGTATACATCTGTAACATCAGCCACAGCACAGCCAGCATAGAGACGCCCAGTAATGCTATCTCACATCCGTAATACCTCACAGTCCTGTGAATTCATCTGTAATATCAGCCACAGCTCAGCCAGCATAGAGACGCCCACTACTGCTATCTCACATCCGTAATAAGTCACAGTCCTGTGTATACATCTGTAACATCAGCCACAGCTCAGCCAGCATAGAGATGCCCACTACTGCTATCTCACATCCGTAATACCTCACAGTCCTGTCTATATATAAGTAACATCAGCCACAGCACAGCCAGCATAGAGACCCCCACTACTGCTTTCTCACATCCGTAATACCTCACTGTCCTGTGTATACATCAGTAACATCAGCCAAAGCTCAGCCAGCATAGAGACACCCACTACTGCTATCTCACATCTGTAATACCTCACAGTCCTGTGTATATATCTGAAACATCAGCCACAGCACAGCCAGCATAGAGACGCCCACTTCTGCTATCTCAAATCCGTAATAAGTCACAGTCCTGTGTATACATCTGTAACATCAGCCACAGCTCAGCCAGCATAGAGACGCCCACTACTGCTATCTCACATCTGTAATACCTCGTAGTCCTGTGTATACATCTGTAACATCAGCCACAGCACAGCCAGCATAGAGACGCCCACTACTGCTATCTCACATCCGTAATAAGTCACAGTCCTGTGTATACATCTGTAACATCAGCCACAGCACAGCCAGCATAGAAACGCCCAATACTGCTATCTCACATCTGTAATACCTCATAGTCCTGTGTAGACATATGTAACATCAGCCACAGCTCAGCCAGCATAGAGACGCCCACTACTGCTATCTCACATCCGTAATACCTCACAGTCCTGTCTATATATAAGTAACATCAGCCACAGCTCAGGCAGCATAGAGACACCCTCTACTGCTATCTCACATCCGCAATACCTCACAGTCCTGTGTATACATCTGTAACACAGGCCACAGCACAGCCAGCATAGAAACCCCCACTACTGCTTTCTCACATCCGTAATACCTCACAGTCCTGTGTATACATCTGTAACATCAGCCAAAGCTCAGCCTGCATAGATACACTCACTACTGCTATCTCATATCTGTACTACCTCACAGTCCTGTGTATACATCTGTAACATCAGCCACAGCTCAGCCAGCATAGAGACGCCCACTACTGCTATCTCACATCTGTAATACCTCACAGTCCTGTGTATACATCTGTAACATCAGCCACAGCTCAGCCACCATAGACACCCTCTACTGCTATCTCACATCTGTAATACCTCACAGTCCTGTGTATACATCAGTAACATCAGCCGTAGCACAGCCAGCATAGAGACACCCACCACTACTATCTCACATCTGTAATACCTCACAGTCCTGTGTATACATCTGTAACATCAGCCACAGCAGAGCCAGCATAGAGACATCCATTACTGCTGTCTCAAATCTGTAATACCTCACAGTCCTGTGTATACATCTGTAACATCAGTCACAGCACAGCCAGCATAGAGACACCCACTACTGCTATCTCACATCTGTAATACCTCACAGTCCTGTGTATACATCTGTAACAACAGCCACAGCTCAACCAGCATATATACACGCACTACTGCTATCTCACATCCGTAATACCTCACAGTCCTGTTTATACCTCTGTAACATCAACCACAGCACAGCCAGCATATAGACACCCACTACTGCTATCTCACATCTGTAATACTTCACAGTCCTGTGTATACATCTGTAACATCAGCCACAGCTCAGCCAGCACTGAGATACCCACTACTGCTATCTCACATCTGTAATACCTCACAGTCCTGTGTATACATCTGTAACATCAGCCACAGCTCAGCCAGCATAGAGACACCCACTACTGCTATCTCACATCTGTAATAACTCACAGTCCTGTGTATACATCTGTAACAACAGCCACAGCTCAGCCAGCATAGAGACACCCACTACTGCTATCTCACATCTGTAATACCTCACAGTCCTGTGTATACATCTGTAGCATCAGCCACAGCTCAGCCAGCATAGAGACACCCACTACTGCTATCTCACATCTGTAATACCTCACAGTCCTGTGTATACATCTGTAACATCAGCCACAGCTCAGCCAGCATAGAGACACCCACTACTGCTATCTCACATCTGTAATACCTCACAGTACTGTGTATACATCTGTAACATCAGCCACAGCTCAGCCAGCATAGAGACGCCACTACTACTATCTTACATCTGTAATACATCACAGTCCTGTGTATACATCTGTAACATCATCCACAGCTCAGCCAGCATAGAAATACCCACTACTGCTATCTCACACCTGTAATACCTCACAGTCCTGTGTATACATCTGTAACATCAGCCACAGCTCAGCCAGCATAGAGACACCCTCTACTGCTATCTCACATCTGTATTACCTCACAGTCCTGTGTATACATCTGTAACATCAGCCACAGATCAGCCAGCATAGAGACGCCCACTACTGCTATCTCACATCTATAATACCTCACAGTACTGTGTATACATCTGTAACATCAGCCACAGCACAGCCAGCATAGAGACGCCCACTACTGCTATCTCACATCTGTAATACCTCACAGTCCTGTGTATACATCTGTAACATCAGCCACAGCTCAGCCAGCATAGAGACGCCCACTACTGCTATCTCACATCTGTAAGACCTCACAGTCCTGTGTATACATCTGTAACATCAGCCACAGCTCAGCCAGCATAGAGATACCCACTACTGCTTTCTCACAACCGTAATACCTCACAGTCCTGCGTGTACATCAGTAACATCAGCCACAGCTCAGCCAGCATAGAGATACCCTCTACTGCTATCTCACATCCGTAATACCTCACAGTCCTGTGTATAAATCTGTAACATCAGCCAAAGTTCAGCCAGCATAGAGACGCCCACTACTGCAATCTGTCATCCGTAATACCTCACAGTCCTGTGTATACATCTGTAACATCAGCCACAGCACAGCCAGCATAGCGACCCACTACTGCTATCTCACATCTATAATACCTCACAGTCCTGTGTATACATCTGTAACATCAGCCACAGCTCAGCCAGCATAGAGACACCACTACTGCTATCTCACATCTGTAATACCTCACAGTCCTGTGTATACATCTGTAACATAAGCCCAGCCAGCATAGAGACACCTACTACTGCTATCTCACATCTGTAATACCTCACAGTCCTGTTTATACATCTGTAACATCAGCCACAGCACAGCCAGCATAGAGACAACCACTACTGCTATCTCACATCTAAAATATCTCAAAGTCCTGTGTATACATCTGTAACATCAGCCACAGCACAGCCAGCATAGAGACGCCCAGTAATGCTATCTCACATCCGTAATACCTCACAGTCCTGTGAATTCATCTGTAATATCAGCCACAGCTCAGCCAGCATAGAGACGCCCACTACTGCTATCTCACATCCGTAATAAGTCACAATCCTGTGTATACATCTGTAACATCAGCCACAGCTCAGCCAGCATAGAGATGCCCACTACTGCTATCTCACATCCGTAATACCTCACAGTCCTTTGTATATATAAGTAACATCAGCCACAGCTCAGCCAGCATAGAGACACCTACTACTGCTATCTCACATCCGTAATACCTCACAGTCCTGTGCACATCAGTAACACAGGCCACAGCAAAGCCAGCATAGAGACCCCCACTACTGCTATCTCACATCTGTAATACCTCACAGTCCTGTGTATACATCTGTAACATCAGCCAAAGCTCAGCCAGCATAGAGACACTCACTACTGCTATCTCATATCTGTAATACCTCACATTCCTGTGTATACATCTGTAACATCAGCCACAGCTCAGCCAGCATAGAGACGCCCACTACTGCTATCTCACATCCGTCATACCTCACAGTCCTTTGTATACATCTGTTATATCACCCACAGCTCAGCCTGCATAGAGACGCCCACTACTGCTATCTCACATCCGTAATACTTCACACTCCTGTGTATACATCAGTAATTTCAGCAACAGCACAGCCAGCATAGAGACGCCAACTACTGCTATCTCACATCTGTAATACCTCACAGTCCTGTGTATACATCTTTAACATCAGCCACAGCTCAGCCAGCATAGAGACGCCCACTACTGCTATCTCACATCCGTAATACCTCACAGTCCTGTGTATACATCAGTTACATCAGCCACAGCTCATCCAGTATAGACACCCACTACTGCTATCTCACATCTGTAATATCTCACAGTCCTGTGTAAACATCAGTAACATCAGCCACAGCACAGCCAGCATAGAGACGCCCACTACTGCTATCTCACATCTGTAATACCTCACAGTCCTGTGTATACATCTGTAACATCAGCCACAGCTCAGTCAGCATAGAGACGCCCACTACTGCTATCTCACATCTGTAATACCTCACAGTCCTGTGTATATATAAGTAACATCAGCCACTACTCAGCCAGCATAGAGACACCCACTACTGCTATCTCAAATCCGTAATACCTCACAGTCCTGTGTATTCATCAGTAACATCTGCCACAGGTCAGCCAGCATAGACACCTACTTCTGCTTTCTCACATCTGTAATACCTCACAGTCCTGTGTATACATCTGTAACATCAGCCACAGCACAGCCAACATATAGACGCACACTGCTGCTCTCTCACATCTGTAATACCTCACTGTCCTGTGTATACATCTGTAACATCAACCACAGCTCAGCCTGCATAGAGACACCCACTACTGCTATCTCAAATCCGTAATACCTCACAGTCCTGCTTATTCATCAGTAACATCTGCCACAGCTCAGCCAGCATAGACACCCACTACTGCTGTCTCACATCCGTAATACCTCACAGTCCTGTGTATACATCTGTAACATCAGACACAGCTCAGCCAGCATAGGGACGCCCACTACTGCTCTCTCACATCTGTAATACCTCACAGTCCTGTGTATACATCTGTAACATCAGCCACAGCACAGCCAGCATAGAGACACCCACTACTGCTATCTCACATCTCTAATACCTCACAGTCCTGTGTATACATCTGTAACATCAGCCACAGCTCAGCCAGCAAAGAGACGGCCGCTACTGCTTTCTCACATCTGTAATACCTCACAGTCCTTAGTATACATCTGTAACATCAGCCACAAGACAGCCAGCATAGAGACGCCCACTACTGCTTTCTCACATCTGTAAAACCTCACAGTCCTGTGTATACATCTGTAACATCAGTCACAGCACAGCCAGCATAGAGACGCCCACTGCTGCTAGCTCACATCTGAAATACCTCACAGTCCTACGTATACATCTGTAACATCAGCCACAGCTCAGCCAACATAGAGACGCCCACTACTGCTATCTCACATCTGTAATACCTCACAGTCCTGTGTATACATCTGTAACATCAGCCACAGCTCAGCCAGTACAGAGACACCCACTACTGCTATCTCACATCTGTAATACCTCACAGTCCTGTGTATACATCTGTAACATCAGCCACAGCTCAGCCAGCATAGAGATGCACACTGCTGCTATCTCACATCTGTAATACCTCACAGTCCTGTGTATACATAAGTAACATCAGCCACAGCTCAGGCAGCATAGAATCACCCACTCCTGCTATCTCACATCCGTAATACCTCACAGTCCTGTGTATACATCTGTAACATCAGCCACAGCAGAGCCAGCATAGAGACATCCATTACTGCTGTCTCAAATCTGTAATACCTCACAGTCCTGTGTATACATCTGTAACATCAGTCACAGCACAGCCAGCATAGAGACATCCACTACTGCTATCTCACATCTGTAATACCTCACAGTCCTGTCTATACATCTGTAACATCAGCCACAGCACAGCCAGCATAGAGACACCCACTACTGCTATCTCACATCTGTAATACCTCACAGTCCTGTGTATACATCTGTAACAACAGCCACAGCTCATCCAGCATAGAGACACCCACTACTGCTAACTCACATCCGTAATACCTCACAGTCCTGTGTATACCTCTGTAACATCAACCACAGCACAGCCAGCATATAGACACCCACTAATGCTATCTCACATCTGTAATACTTCACAGTCCTGTGTATACATCTGTAACATCAGCCACAGCTCAGCCAGCATAGAGATACCCACTACTGCTATCTCACATCTGTAATACCTCACAGTCCTGTGTATACATCTGTAACATCAGCCACAGCTCAGCCAGCATAGAGACACCCACTACTGCTATCTCACATCTGTAATACCTCACAGTCCTGTTTATACATCTGTAACAACAGCCACAGCTCAGCCAGCATAGAGACACCCACTACTGCTATCTCACATCTGTAATACCTCACAGTCCTGTGTATACATCTGTAGCATCAGCCACAGCTCAGCCAGCATAGAGACACCCACTACTGCTATCTCACATCTGTAATACCTCACAGTCCTGTGTATACATCTGTAACATCAGCCACAGCTCAGCCAGCATAGAGACACCCACTACTGCTATCTCACATCTGTAATACCTCACAGTCCTGTGTATACATCTGTAACATCAGCCACAGCTCAGCCAGCATAGAGACGCCACTACTACTATCTTACATCTGTAATACATCACAGTCCTGTGTATACATCTGTAACATCATCCACAGCTCAGCCAGCATAGAAATACCCACTACTGCTATCTCACACCTGTAATACCTCACAGTCCTGTGTATACATCTGTAACATCAGCCACAGCTCAGCCAGCATAGAGACACTCGCTACTGCTATCTCACATCTGTATTACCTCACAGTCCTGTGTGTACATCTGTAACATCAGCCACAGATCAGCCAGCATAGAGACGCCCACTACTGCTATCTCACATCTATAATACCTCACAGTACTATGTATACATCTGTAACATCAGCCACAGTACAGCCAGCATAGAGACGCCCACTACTGCAATCTCACATCTGTAATACCTCACAGTCCTGTGTATACATCTGTAACATCAGCCACAGCTCAGCCAGCATAGAAACGCCCGCTACTGCTATCTCACATCTGTAATACCTCACAGTCCTGTGTATACATCTGTAACATCAGCCACAGCTCAGCCAGCATAGAGATACACACTACTGCTTTCTCACATCCGTAATACCTCACAGTCCTGCGTGTACATCAGTAACATCAGCCACAGCTCTGCCAGCATAGAGATACCCTCTACTGCTATCTCACATCCGTAATACCTCACAGTCCTGTGTATACATCTGTAACATCAGCCAAAGTTCAGCCAGCATAGAGACGCCCACTACTGCAATCTGTCATCCGTAATACCTCACAGTCCTGTGTATACATCTGTAACATCAGCCACAGCACAGCCAGCATAGCGACCCACTACTGCTATCTCACATCTATAATACCTCACAGTCCTGTGTATACATCTGTAACATCAGCCACAGCTCAGCCAGCATAGAGACACCACTACTGCTATCTCACATCTGTAATAACTCACAGTCCTGTGTATACATCTGTAACATAAGCCCAGCCAGCATAGAGACACCTACTACTGCTATCTCACATCGGTAATACCTCACAGTCCTGTTTATACATCTGTAACATCAGCCACAGCACAGCCAGCATAGAGACAACCACTACTGCTATCTCACATCTAAAATCTCTCAAAGTCCTGTGTATACATCTGTAACATCAGCCACAGCACAGCCAGCATAGAGACGCCAAGTAATGCTATCTCACATCCGTAATACCTCACAGTCCTGTGAATTCATCTGTAACATCAGCCACAGCTCAGCCAGCATAGAGACGCCCACTACTGCTATCTCACATCCGTAATAAGTCACAGTCCTGTGTATACATCTGTAACATCAGCCACAGCTCAGCCAGCATAGAGATGCCCACTACTGCTATCTCACATCCGTAATACCTCACAGTCCTGAGTATATATAAGTAACATCAGCCACAGCTCAGCCAGCATAGAGACACCCACTACTGCTATCTCACATCTGTAATACCTCACAGTCCTGTGTATACATCTGTAACATCAGCCACAGCACAGCCAGCATAGAGACCCCCACTACTGCTATCTCACATCTGTAATACCTCTCTGTCCTGTGTATACATCTGTAACATCAGCCAAAGCTCAGCCAGCACAGAGACACTCACTACTGCTATCTCATATCTGTAATACCTCACATTCCTGTGTATACATCTGTAACATCAGCCACAGCTCAGCCAGCATAGAGACGCCCACTACTGCTATCTCACATCCGTCATCCCTCACAGTCCTTTGTATACATCTGTTATATCACCCACAGCTCAGCCTGCATAGAGACGCCCACTACTGCTATCTCACATCCGTAATACTTCACACTCCTGCGTATACATCAGTAATATCAGCCACAGCACAGCCAGCATAGAGACGCCAACTACTGCTATCTCACATCTGTAATACCTCACAGTCCTGTGTATACATCTGTAACATCAGCCACAGCTCAGCCAGCATAGAGACGCCCACTACTGCTATCTCACATCCGTAATACCTCACAGTCCTGTGTATACATCAGTAACATCAGCCCCAGCTCAGCCAGCATAGAGACAACCGCTACTGCTGTCTCAAATCCTTAATTCCTCACAGTCCTGCGTATACATCAGTTACATCAGCCACAGCTCATCCAGTATAGACACCCACTACTGCTATCTCACATCTGTAATATCTCACAGTCCTGTGTAAACATCAGTAACATCAGCCACAGCACAGCCAGCATAGAGACGCCCACTACTGCTATCTCACATCTGTAATACCTCACAGTCCTGTGTATACATCTGTAACATCAGCCACAGCTCAGCCAGCATAGAGACGCCCACTACTGCTATCTCACACCTGTAATACCTCACAGTCCTGTGTATATATCAGTAACATCCGCCACTACTCAGCTAGCATAGAGACACCCACTACTGCTATCTCAAATCCGTAATACCTCACAGTCCTGCGTATTCATCAGTAACATCTGCCACAGGTCAGCCAGCATAGACACCTACTTCTGCTTTCTCACATCTGTAATACCTCACAGTCCAGTGTATACATCTGTAACATCAGCCACAGCACAGCCAATATAGAGACGCCCACTGCTGCTCTCTCACATCTGTAATACCTCACAGTCCTGTGTATACATCTGTAACATCAACCACAGCTCAGCCTGCATAGAGACACCCACTACTGCTATCTCAAATCCGTAATACCTCACAGTCCTGCTTATTCATCAGTAACATCTGCCACAGCTCAGCCAGCAAAGACACCCACTACTGCTGTCTCACATCCGTAATACCTCACAGTCCTGTGTATACATCTGTAACATCAGACACAGCTCAGCCAGCATAGGGACGCCCACTACTGCTATCTCACATCTGTAATAGCTCACAATCCTGTGTATACATCTGTAACATCAGCCACAGCACAGCCAGCATAGAGACACCCACTACTACTATCTCACATCTCTAATACCTCACAGTCCTGTGTATACATCTGTAACATCAGCCACAGCTCAGCCAGCAAAGAGACGGCCGCTACTGCTTTCTCACATCTGTAATACCTCACAGTCCTTAGTATACATCTGTAACATCAGCCACAAGACAGCCAGCATAGAGACGCCCACTACTGCTTTCTCACATCTGTAAAACCTCACAGTCCTGTGTATACATCTGTAACATCAGTCACAGCACAGCCAGCATAGAGACGCCCACTGCTGCTAGCTCACATCTGAAATACCTCACAGTCCTACGTATACATCTGTAACATCAGCCACAGCTCAGCCAACATAGAGACGCCCACTACTGCTATCTCACATCTGTAATACCTCACAGTCCTGTGTATACATCTGTAACATCAGCCACAGCTCTGCCAGTACAGAGACACCCACTACTGCTATCTCACATCTGCAATACCTCACAGTCGTGTGTATACATCTGTAACATCAGCCACAGCTCAGCCAGCATAGAGATGCACACTGCTGCTTTCTCACATCTGTAATACCTCACAGTCCTGTGTATACATAAGTAACATCAGCCACAGCTCAGGCAGCATAGAGTCACCTACTCCTGCTATCTCACATCCGTAATACCTCACAGTCCTGTGTATACATCTGTAACATCAGCCACAGCTCAGCCAGCATAGAGACACCCACTACTGCTTTCTCACATCTGTAATACCTCACAGTCCTGTGTATACATCTGTAACATCAGCCACAGCACAGGCAGCATAGAGACACTCACTACTGCTATATCACATCTGTAATACCTCACAGTCCTGTGTATACATCTGTAACATCATCCACAGCTCAGCCAGCATAGAGACGGCCACTGCTATCTCACATTTGTAATACCTCACAGTCCTGTGTATACATCTGTAACATCAGCCTCAGCTCAGCCAGCATAGAGATGCCCACTACTGCTATCTCACATCTGTAATACCTCACAGTCCTGTGTATACATCTGTAACATCAGCCACAGCTCAGCCAGCATAAACACCCACTACTGCTATCTCACATCTGTAATATCTCACAGTGCTGTGTTTACATCTGTAACATCAGCCACAGCACATCCAGCATAGAGACACCCACTACTACTATCTCACCTCTGTAATACTTCACAGTCCTCTGTATACTTCTGTAACATCAGCCACAGCTCAGCCAGCATAGAGACGCCCACTACTGCTATCTCACATCTGTAATACCTCATAGTCCTGTGTATACATCTGTAACATCAGCCACAGCTCAGCCAGCATAGAGACGCCCACTACTGCTGTCTCACATCTGTAATACCTCACATTCCTGTGTATATATCTGTAACATCAGCCACAGCTCAGCCAGCATAGAGACGCCCACTACTGCTATCTCACATCTGTAATACCTCACAGTCCTGTGTATATATCAGTAACATCAGCCACAGCTAAGCCAGCATAGAGACCCTACTACTGCTATCTCACATCTGTAATACCTCACAGTCCTGTGTATACATCTGTAACATCAGCCACAGCTCAGCCAGCATAGAGACACCCACTACTGCTATCTCACATCTATAATACCTCACAGTCCTGTGTACACATCTGTAACATCAGCCATAGCTCAGCCAGCATAGAGACACCCACTACTGCTATCTCACATCTGTAATACCTCCCAGTCCTGTGTATACTTCTGTAACATCAGCCACAGCTCAGCCAGCATGGAGACACCCATTACTGCTATCTCACATCTATAATACCTCACAGTCCTGTGTGTACATCAGTAACATCAGCCACAGCTCAGCCAGCATAGAGACACCCACTACTGCTATCTGACATCTGTAATATCTCACAGTCTTGTGTATACATCTGTAACATCAGCCACAGCACAGCCAGCATAGACACCCACTACTGCTATCTCACATCTATAATACCTCACAGTCCTGTGTGTACATCAGTAACATCAGCCACAGCACAGCCAGCATAGAGACACCTACTACTGCTGTCTCACATGTGTAATACCTCACAGTCTTGTGTATACATCTGTAACATCAGCTACAGCTCAGCCAGCATAGAGATGCCCACTACTGCTGTCTCACATCTGTAATACCTCACAGTCCTGTGTGTACATCTGTAACATCAGCCACAGCACAGCCAGTATAGAGATGCCCACTACTGCTATCTCACATCTGTAATACCTCACAGTCCTGTGTATACATCAGTAATACCAGCCACTGCACAGCCAGCATAGAGACACCCACTACTGCTATCTCACATCTGTAATACCTCACAGTCCTGTGTATTTATCTGTAACATCAGCCACAGCACAGCCAGTATAGAGATGCCCACTACTGCTATCTCACATCTGTAATACCTCACAGTCCTGTGTATACATCTGTAACATCAGCCACAGCACAGCCAGCATAGAGACACCCACTACTGCTATCTTACATCTGTAATACCTCACAGTCCTGTGTATACATCTGTAACATCAGCCACAGCTCAGCCAGCATAGAGACACCCACTACTGCTATCTCACATCTGTAATACCTCACAGTCCTGTGTATACATCTGTAACATCAGCCACAGCACAGCCAGCATAGAGACGCCCACTACTGCTATCTCACATCTGTAATGCCTCACAGTTCTGTGTATACATCTGTAACATCAGCCACAGCACAGCCAGCATAGAGACACCCACTACTGCTTTCTCACATCTGTAATACCTCACAGTCCTGTGTAACATCGGCCCCTCACGCAGAATTACAGCAGCTCTAACTGTACTTTGGAATTGATAACCTCATCACACACAGTGAGTACACAAGCTGCGTATGCCGTCACAGTGGCTAATATATGCACACACGCCTGTGTTTCCCAAACCGTTCCCCCGTCACCACCCCCAAACGATGACGTCCCGACACTCAATCTGCAATTGCTTTCTTTCTGTGTAAGTGATTGCAGAGCGATCGCATGGCTAACTCACGGATGCGCACTGTAATGCATGTGCAGTAGGCACCATTGAACGAGCTGTGGCAGTTGTGATCCATGATTAATCAGCCCTGTGTACACATGCACACCCTGTATAACAGAGACACAAAATGTCTGACAAAGCCGCCGAGAGCAATAGAGGAAATTATAGAAGGCCACAATTGGAGGATAGGGTTATATTGTATATATTGTATAGATTACAGTATCTGTATATGCAAAATTACTGTTGTCAAGTGTGATGTGCCACAGTCGTATTTTCATATACTTAAGAACAATTTTTTCACTAAATCCCTGTGTGAGGGTCGTTCTTTGTACAAGGAAATTGTGGTTCATTTTAGACCAGCATTAAAAAGTTTTCAACTTTCTTTATGGTGAAATAAAATGTGCAGCTGGCAGTTTGATGGGTAAGGTGATGTATTTGTGGCAATACCAGCTGCTTGTACTGCCATGTATCACTGAATCATTATTTGAAGCAGATTTCTGAAGCTAAACTTCCAGATGGCTCGGAAAAGTTGGGTGGATGAAGTGTATGTGCTGCCAATCTAGAATTCAGCTTTCAGAACTGATAGTGTTTTGGTATTAATGTGGTTGACTAGGATCCTGACGCGTTTTGTCCACCTATGCTGCACTCCTGCCTACGGGTCCTCTGCAGGATCAGACTTCTCCAGTGAATGTCGCAGACAAAAATGCTGCTGGTGGGACCTCCAGGGAGCCAGGAGGTAGCAAAGATGCATTGTGGCAAACTGGCGCTGGGGACATATGACCCCTGACGCCAGCCCAGTCTGCCCCTGAGCAACACTAAGGGGCTGATTCAGAGCCACACGCATCGTTGTTGTTGAACGATTGTTTGCAACTGCGCATTTCTGAGAATCCCTGCAGTGTATGCCTTACACATAGTGTGCGCACAACAGCGCTGCTGTGATCGGGACACGGTATCAGTAATATGGCGGAAAAGCGATGGGCGGAGATTGGGAGGTGGCTAGAAGTGCACCTAAAAATGCTCTGTTCAGTGGGCGTTTTATAGGAGTGTTGTGGATGTGTCAATGCAAAGTGCTGCATTCCCAGATGTGCCGTATAGGAGTGCGTGGTCAGACAGTAAAGCTGCACCTGTCATAGGTCTAGTGTAAGTTTCAACCAATGGTGGCATAGAGTGTATAAGAATGCACCAATCGGTACTACAGCCTGCATGGGCGCTAAAAGTGGGCGTCTCAGTTCTTGCGCATTTGGCTGAATGGATATGCAGTACACAAGGGAAGGAGTTTATAGCGCCATTTGCATTAACTCGCAGGCCAGCGACCGCCAATAGACGCAGCTGCGTGCGACTCTGATTGAGGCCATAATTGTTTTATGTGGGGTTTGCTTTACTATCATGTCATCCTCAGCTGCTCGGTTGTAGGAGTAAGTTACACATTGCAGGATCCTCAGCTTCTAGGCTGTAGGAGTAAGTTACGCAATGCAGGATCCTAAGCTTCAAGGCTGTAGGAGTAAGTTACGCATTGCAGGATCCTCAGTTCTAGGCTGTAGGAGTAAGTTACGCATTGCAGGATCCTCAGTTCTAGGCTGTAGGAGTAAGTTACGCATTGCAGAATCCTCAGCTTCTAGGCTATAGGAGTGAGTTATGCATTGCAGGATCCTCAGCTTCTAGGCTGTAGGAGTAAGTTACGCATTCCAGGATCCTCAGCTTCTAGGCTGTAGGAGTAAGTTACGCATTGCAGGATCCTCAGATTCTAGGCTGTAGGAGTAAGTTACACATTGCAGGATCCTCAGCTTCTAGGCTGTAGGAGTAAGTTACGCATTGCAGGATCCTCAGCTTCTAGGCTGTAGGAGTAAGTTACGCATTGCAGGATCCTCAGCTTCTAGGCTGTAGGAGTAAGTTTCGCATTGCAGGATCCTCAGCTTCTAGGCTGTAGGAGTAAGTTACGCATTGCAGGATCCTCAGCTTCTAGGCTGTAGGAGTAAGTTACGCATTGCAGGATCCTCAGCTTCTTGGCTGTAGGAGTAAGTTTTGAATTGCAGGATCCTCAGCTTCTAGGCTGTAGGAGTAAGTTTCGCATTGCAGGATCCTCAGCTTCTAGGCTGTAGTAGTAAGTTTCGTATTGCAGGATCCTCAGCTTCTAGGCTGTAGGAGTAAGTTACGCATTGCAGGATCCTCAGCGTCTAGGCTGTAGGAGTAAATTTCGCATTGCAGGATCCTCAGCTTCTAGGCTGTAGGAGTAAGTTACGCATTGCAGGATCTTCAGCTTCTAGGCTGTAGGAGTAAGTTTCGCATTGCAGGATCCTCAGCTTCTAGGCTGTAGGAGTAAGTTACACATTGCAGAATCCTCAGTTCTAGGCTGTAGGAGTAAGTTATGCATTGCAGGATCCTCAGTTCTAGGCTGTAGGAGTAAGTTACGCATTGCAGGATCCTCAGCTTCGAGGCTGTAGGAGTAAGTTACGCATTGCAGGATCCTCAGCTTCTAGGCTGTAGGAGTAAGTTACGCATTGCAGGATCCTCAGCTTCTAGGCTGTAGGAGTAAGTTACGCATTGCAGGATCCTCAGCTTCTAGGCTGTAGGAGTAAGTTACGCATTGCAGGATCCTCAGCTTCTAGGCTGTAGGAGTAAGTTACGCATTGCAGGATCCTCAGCTTCTAGGCTGTAGGAGTAAGTTACGCATTGCAGGATCCTCAGCTTCTAGGCTGTAGGAGTAAGTTACGCATTGCAGGATCCTCAGCTTCTAGGCTGTAGGAGTAAGTTACGCATTGCAGGATCCTCAGCTTCTAGGCTGTAGGAGTAAGTTACGCATTGCAGGATCCTCAGCTTCTAGGCTGTAGGAGTAAGTTTTGCATTGCAGGATCCTCAGCTTCTAGGCTGTCGGAGTAAGTTTCGCATGGCAGGATCCTCAGCTTCTAGGCTGTAGGAGTAAGTTACACATTGCAGGATCCTCAGCTTCTAGGCTGTAGGAGTAAGTTTCGCATTGCAGGATCCTCAGCTTCTAGGTAGTAGGAGTAGTTGCAGGATCCTCAGCTTCTAGGCTGTAGGAGTAAGTTTCGCATGGCAGGATCCTCAGCTTCTAGGCTGTAGGAGTAAGTTACGCATTGCAGGATACTCAGCTTCTAGGCTGTAGGAGTAAGTTTCGCATTGCAGGATCCTCAGCTTCTAGGCTGTAGGAGTAAGTTACGCGTTGCAGGATCCTCAGCTTCTAGGCTGTAGGAGTAAGTTACGCATTGCAGGATCCTCAGCTTCTAGGCTGTAGGAGTAAGTTACGCATTGTAGGATCCTCAGCTTCTAGGCTGTAGGAGTAAGTTTCGCATTGCAGGATCCTCAGCTTCAAGGCTGTAGGAGTAAGTTACGCATTGCAGGATCCTCAGCTTCTAGGCTGTAGGAGTAAGTTACGCATTGCAGGATCCTCAGCTTCTAGGCTGTAGGAGTAAGTTACGCATTGCAGGATCCTCAGCTTCTAGGCTGTAGGAGTAAGTTATGCATTGCAGGATCCTCAGCTTCTAGGCTGTAGGAGTAAGTTACGCATTGCAGGATCCTTAGTTCTAGGCTGTAGGAGTAAGTTACGCATTGCAGGATCCTCAGTTCTAGGATGTAGGAGTAAGTTACGCATTGCAGGATCCTCAGTTCTAGGCTGTAGGAGTAAGTTACGCATTGCAGGATCCTCAGCTTCTAGGCTGTAGGAGTAAGTTACGCATTGCAGGATCCTCAGCTTCTAGGCTGTAGGAGTAAGTTACGCATTGCAGGATCCTCAGCTTCTAGGCTGTAGGAGTAAGTTACGCATTGCAGGATCCTCAGCTTCTAGGCTGTAGGAGTAAGTTACGCATTGCAGGATTCTCAGCTTCTAGGCTGTAGGAGTAAGTTACGCATTGCAGGATCCTCAGCTTCTAGGCTGTAGGAGTGTGTTACGCATTGCAGGATCCTCAGCTTCTAGGCTGTAGGAGAAAGTTTCGCATTGCAGGATCCTCAGCTTCAAGGCTGTAGGAGTAAGTTACGCATTGCAGGATCCTCAGCTTCTAGGCTGTAGGAGTAAGTTACGCATTGCAGGATCCTCAGTTCTATGCTGTAGGAGTAAGTTATGCATTGCAGGATCCTCAGTTCTAGGCTGTAGGAGTAAGTTACGCATTGCAGGATCCTCAGCTTCTAGGCTGTAGGAGTAAGTTACGCATTGCAGGATCCTCAGCTTCTAGGCTGTAGGAGTAAGTTACACATTGCAGGATCCTCAGCTTCTAGGCTGTAGGAGTAAGTTACGCATTGCAGGATCCTCAGCTTCTAGGCTGTAGGAGTAAGTTACGCATTGCAGGATCCTCAGCTTCTAGGCTGTAGGAGTAAGTTACGCATTGCAGGATCCTCAGCTTCTAGGCTGTAGGAGTAAGTTACGCATTGCAGGATCCTCAGATTCTAGGCTGTAGGAGTGTGTTACGCATTGCAGGATCCTCAGCTTCTAGGCTGTAGGAGTAAGTTTCGCATTGCAGGATCCTCAGCTTCAAGGCTGTAGGAGTAAGTTACGCATTGCAGGATCCTCAGCTTCTAGGCTGTAGGAGTAAGTTACGCATTGCAGGATCCTCAGCTTCTAGGCTGTAGGAGTAAGTTTCGCATTGCAGGATCCTCAGCTTCTAGGCTGTCGGAGTAAGTTTCGCATGGCAGGATCCTCAGCTTCTAGGCTGTAGGAGTAAGTTACACATTGCAGGATCCTCAGCTTCTAGGCTGTAGGAGTAAGTTTCGCATTGCAGGATCCTCAGCTTCTAGGCTGTAGGAGTAAGTTACGTGTTGCAGGATCCTCAGCTTCAAGGCTGTAGGAGTAAGTTACGCATTGCAGGATCCTCAGTTCTAGGCTGTAGGAGTAAGTTACGCATTGCAGGATCCTCAGCTTCTAGGCTGTAGGAGTAAGTTACGCATTGCAGGATCCTCAGCTTCTAGGCTGTAGGAGTAAGTTACGCATTGCAGGATCCTCAGCTTCTAGGCTGTAGGAGTAAGTTACGCATTGCAGGATCCTCAGCTTCTAGGCTGTAGGAGTAAGTTTTGCATTGCAGGATCCTCAGCTTCTAGGCTGTCGGAGTAAGTTTCGCATGGCAGGATCCTCAGCTTCTAGGCTGTAGGAGTAAGTTACACATTGCAGGATCCTCAGCTTCTAGGCTGTAGGAGTAAGTTTCGCATTGCAGGATCCTCAGCTTCTAGGTAGTAGGAGTAGTTGCAGGATCCTCAGCTTCTAGGCTGTAGGAGTAAGTTTCGCATGGCAGGATCCTCAGCTTCTAGGCTGTAGGAGTAAGTTACGCATTGCAGGATACTCAGCTTCTAGGCTGTAGGAGTAAGTTTCGCATTGCAGGATCCTCAGCTTCTAGGCTGTAGGAGTAAGTTACGCGTTGCAGGATCCTCAGCTTCTAGGCTGTAGGAGTAAGTTACGCATTGCAGGATCCTCAGCTTCTAGGCTGTAGGAGTAAGTTACGCATTGTAGGATCCTCAGCTTCTAGGCTGTAGGAGTAAGTTTCGCATTGCAGGATCCTCAGCTTCAAGGCTGTAGGAGTAAGTTACACATTGCAGGATCCTCAGCTTCTAGGCTGTAGGAGTAAGTTACGCATTGCAGGATCCTCAGCTTCTAGGCTGTAGGAGTAAGTTACGCATTGCAGGATCCTCAGCTTCTAGGCTGTAGGAGTAAGTTATGCAT
The DNA here is from genome assembly GCA_031769625.1 of Taudactylus pleione. NCBI lineage: Eukaryota > Metazoa > Chordata > Amphibia > Anura > Myobatrachidae > Taudactylus > Taudactylus pleione. The sequence continues at coordinate 185,800 of JAUIMM010000634.1, forward strand.
TGCAGGATCCTCAGCTTCTAGGCTGTAGGAGTAAGTTACGCATTGCAGGATCCTTAGTTCTAGGCTGTAGGAGTAAGTTACGCATTGCAGGATCCTCAGTTCTAGGATGTAGGAGTAAGTTACGCATTGCAGGATCCTCAGTTCTAGGCTGTAGGAGTAAGTTACGCATTGCAGGATCCTCAGCTTCTAGGCTGTAGGAGTAAGTTACGCATTGCAGGATCCTCAGCTTCTAGGCTGTAGGAGTAAGTTACGCATTGCAGGATCCTCAGCTTCTAGGCTGTAGGAGTAAGTTACGCATTGCAGGATCCTCAGCTTCTAGGCTGTAGGAGTAAGTTACGCATTGCAGGATTCTCAGCTTCTAGGCTGTAGGAGTAAGTTACGCATTGCAGGATCCTCAGCTTCTAGGCTGTAGGAGTGTGTTACGCATTGCAGGATCCTCAGCTTCTAGGCTGTAGGAGAAAGTTTCGCATTGCAGGATCCTCAGCTTGAAGGCTGTAGGAGTAAGTTACGCATTGCAGGATCCTCAGCTTCTAGGCTGTAGGAGTAAGTTACGCATTGCAGGATCCTCAGTTCTAGGCTGTAGGAGTAAGTTATGCATTGCAGGATCCTCAGTTCTAGGCTGTAGGAGTAAGTTACGCATTGCAGGATCCTCAGCTTCTAGGCTGTAGGAGTAAGTTACGCATTGCAGGATCCTCAGCTTCTAGGCTGTAGGAGTAAGTTACACATTGCAGGATCCTCAGCTTCTAGGCTGTAGGAGTAAGTTACGCATTGCAGGATCCTCAGCTTCTAGGCTGTAGGAGTAAGTTACGCATTGCAGGATCCTCAGCTTCTAGGCTGTAGGAGTAAGTTACGCATTGCAGGATCCTCAGCTTCTAGGCTGTAGGAGTAAGTTACGCATTGCAGGATCCTCAGATTCTAGGCTGTAGGAGTGTGTTACGCATTGCAGGATCCTCAGCTTCTAGGCTGTAGGAGTAAGTTTCGCATTGCAGGATCCTCAGCTTCAAGGCTGTAGGAGTAAGTTACGCATTGCAGGATCCTCAGCTTCTAGGCTGTAGGAGTAAGTTACGCATTGCAGGATCCTCAGCTTCTAGGCTGTAGGAGTAAGTTTCGCATTGCAGGATCCTCAGCTTCTAGGCTGTCGGAGTAAGTTTCGCATGGCAGGATCCTCAGCTTCTAGGCTGTAGGAGTAAGTTACACATTGCAGGATCCTCAGCTTCTAGGCTGTAGGAGTAAGTTTCGCATTGCAGTATCCTCAGCTTCTAGGCTGTAGGAGTAAGTTACGTGTTGCAGGATCCTCAGCTTCAAGGCTGTAGGAGTAAGTTACGCATTGCAGGATCCTCAGTTCTAGGCTGTAGGAGTAAGTTACGCATTGCAGGATCCTCAGCTTCTAGGCTGTAGGAGTAAGTTACGCATTGCAGGATCCTCAGCTTCTAGGCTGTAGGAGTAAGTTTCGCATTGCAGGATCCTCAGCTTCTAGGCTGTAGGAGTAAGTTACGCATTGCAGGATCCTCAGCTTCTAGGCTGTAGGAGTAAGTTTCACATTGCAGGATCCTCAGCTTCTAGGCTGTAGGAGTAAGTTATGTGTTGCAGGATCCTCAGCTTCTAGGCTGTAGGAGTAAGTTACGCATTGCAGGATCCTCAGCTTCTAGGCTGTAGGAGTAAGTTTTGCATTGCAGGATCCTCAGCTTCTAGGCTGTAGGAGTAAGTTACGCATTGCAGAATCCTCAGTTCTAGGCTGTAGGAGTAAGTTACGCATTGCAGGACCCTCAGCTTCTAGGCTGTAGGAGTAAGTTACACATTGCAGGATCCTCAGCTTCTAGGCTGTAGGAGTAAGTTATGCATTGCAGGATCCTCAGCTTCTAGGCTGTAGGAGTAAGTTATGCATTGCAGGAACCTCAGTTCTAGGCTGTTGGAGTAAGTTACACATTGCAGGATCCTCCGCTTCTAGGCTGTAGGAGTAAGATACACATTGCAGGATCCTCAGCTTCTAGGCTGTAGGAGTAAGTTATGCATTGCAGGATCCTCAGCTTCTAGGCTGTAGGAGTAAGTTACGCATTGCAGGATCCTCAGCTTCTAGGCTGTAGGAGTAAGTTACACATTGCAGAATCCTCGGTTCTAGGCTGTAGGAGTAAGTTACGCATTGCAGGATCCTCAGCTTCTAAGCTGTAGGAGTAAGTTACGCATTGCAGGATCCTCAGTTCTAGGCTGTAGGAGTAAGTTACGCATTGCAGGATCCTCCGCTTCTAGGCTGTAGGAGTAAGTTACACATTGCAGGATCCTCAGCTTCTAGGCTGTAGGAGTAAGTTACGCATTGCAGGATCCTCAGCTTCTAGGCTGTAGGAGTAAGTTACGCATTGCAGGATCCTCAGCTTCTAGGCTGTAGGAGTAAGTTACGCATTGCAGGATCCTCAGCTTCTAGGCTGTAGGAGTAAGTTATGCAATGCAGGATCCTCAGTTCTAGGCTGTAGGAGTAAGTTACGCATTGCAGGATCCTCCGCTTCTAGGCTGTAGGAGTAAGTTACGCATTGCAGGATTCTCAGCTTCTAGTCTGTAGGAGTAAGTTACACATTGCAGGATCCTCAGCTTCTAGGCTGTAGGAGTAAGTTACACATTGCAGGATTCTCAGCTTCTAGGCTGTAGGAGTAAGTTTTGCATTGCAGGATCCTCAGCTTCTAGGCTGTCGGAGTAAGTTTCGCATGGCAGGATCCTCAGCTTCTAGGCTGTAGGAGTAAGTTACACATTGCAGGATCCTCAGCTTCTAGGCTGTAGGAGTAAGTTTCGCATTGCAGGATCCTCAGCTTCTAGGTAGTAGGAGTAGTTGCAGGATCCTCAGCTTCTAGGCTGTAGGAGTAAGTTTCGCATGGCAGGATCCTCAGCTTCTAGGCTGTAGGAGTAAGTTACGCATTGCAGGATACTCAGCTTCTAGGCTGTAGGAGTAAGTTTCGCATTGCAGGATCCTCAGCTTCTAGGCTGTAGGAGTAAGTTACGCGTTGCAGGATCCTCAGCTTCTAGGCTGTAGGAGTAAGTTACGCATTGCAGGATCCTCAGCTTCTAGGCTGTAGGAGTAAGTTACGCATTGTAGGATCCTCAGCTTCTAGGCTGTAGGAGTAAGTTTCGCATTGCAGGATCCTCAGCTTCAAGGCTGTAGGAGTAAGTTACACATTGCAGGATCCTCAGCTTCTAGGCTGTAGGAGTAAGTTACGCATTGCAGGATCCTCAGCTTCTAGGCTGTAGGAGTAAGTTACGCATTGCAGGATCCTCAGCTTCTAGGCTGTAGGAGTAAGTTATGCATTGCAGGATCCTCAGCTTCTAGGCTGTAGGAGTAAGTTACGCATTGCAGGATCCTTAGTTCTAGGCTGTAGGAGTAAGTTACGCATTGCAGGATCCTCAGTTCTAGGATGTAGGAGTAAGTTACGCATTGCAGGATCCTCAGTTCTAGGCTGTAGGAGTAAGTTACGCATTGCAGGATCCTCAGCTTCTAGGCTGTAGGAGTAAGTTACGCATTGCAGGATCCTCAGCTTCTAGGCTGTAGGAGTAAGTTACGCATTGCAGGATCCTCAGCTTCTAGGCTGTAGGAGTAAGTTACGCATTGCAGGATCCTCAGCTTCTAGGCTGTAGGAGTAAGTTACGCATTGCAGGATTCTCAGCTTCTAGGCTGTAGGAGTAAGTTACGCATTGCAGGATCCTCAGCTTCTAGGCTGTAGGAGTGTGTTACGCATTGCAGGATCCTCAGCTTCTAGGCTGTAGGAGAAAGTTTCGCATTGCAGGATCCTCAGCTTCAAGGCTGTAGGAGTAAGTTACGCATTGCAGGATCCTCAGCTTCTAGGCTGTAGGAGTAAGTTACGCATTGCAGGATCCTCAGTTCTAGGCTGTAGGAGTAAGTTATGCATTGCAGGATCCTCAGTTCTAGGCTGTAGGAGTAAGTTACGCATTGCAGGATCCTCAGCTTCTAGGCTGTAGGAGTAAGTTACGCATTGCAGGATCCTCAGCTTCTAGGCTGTAGGAGTAAGTTACACATTGCAGGATCCTCAGCTTCTAGGCTGTAGGAGTAAGTTACGCATTGCAGGATCCTCAGCTTCTAGGCTGTAGGAGTAAGTTACGCATTGCAGGATCCTCAGCTTCTAGGCTGTAGGAGTAAGTTACGCATTGCAGGATCCTCAGCTTCTAGGCTGTAGGAGTAAGTTACGCATTGCAGGATCCTCAGATTCTAGGCTGTAGGAGTGTGTTACGCATTGCAGGATCCTCAGCTTCTAGGCTGTAGGAGTAAGTTTCGCATTGCAGGATCCTCAGCTTCAAGGCTGTAGGAGTAAGTTACGCATTGCAGGATCCTCAGCTTCTAGGCTGTAGGAGTAAGTTACGCATTGCAGGATCCTCAGCTTCTAGGCTGTAGGAGTAAGTTTCGCATTGCAGGATCCTCAGCTTCTAGGCTGTCGGAGTAAGTTTCGCATGGCAGGATCCTCAGCTTCTAGGCTGTAGGAGTAAGTTACACATTGCAGGATCCTCAGCTTCTAGGCTGTAGGAGTAAGTTTCGCATTGCAGTATCCTCAGCTTCTAGGCTGTAGGAGTAAGTTACGTGTTGCAGGATCCTCAGCTTCAAGGCTGTAGGAGTAAGTTACGCATTGCAGGATCCTCAGTTCTAGGCTGTAGGAGTAAGTTACGCATTGCAGGATCCTCAGCTTCTAGGCTGTAGGAGTAAGTTACGCATTGCAGGATCCTCAGCTTCTAGGCTGTAGGAGTAAGTTTCGCATTGCAGGATCCTCAGCTTCTAGGCTGTAGGAGTAAGTTACGCATTGCAGGATCCTCAGCTTCTAGGCTGTAGGAGTAAGTTTCACATTGCAGGATCCTCAGCTTCTAGGCTGTAGGAGTAAGTTATGTGTTGCAGGATCCTCAGCTTCTAGGCTGTAGGAGTAAGTTACGCATTGCAGGATCCTCAGCTTCTAGGCTGTAGGAGTAAGTTTTGCATTGCAGGATCCTCAGCTTCTAGGCTGTAGGAGTAAGTTACGCATTGCAGAATCCTCAGTTCTAGGCTGTAGGAGTAAGTTACGCATTGTAGGACCCTCAGCTTCTAGGCTGTAGGAGTAAGTTACACATTGCAGGATCCTCAGCTTCTAGGCTGTAGGAGTAAGTTATGCATTGCAGGATCCTCAGCTTCTAGGCTGTAGGAGTAAGTTATGCATTGCAGGAACCTCAGTTCTAGGCTGTTGGAGTAAGTTACACATTGCAGGATCCTCCGCTTCTAGGCTGTAGGAGTAAGATACACATTGCAGGATCCTCAGCTTCTAGGCTGTAGGAGTAAGTTATGCATTGCAGGATCCTCAGCTTCTAGGCTGTAGGAGTAAGTTACGCATTGCAGGATCCTCAGCTTCTAGGCTGTAGGAGTAAGTTACACATTGCAGAATCCTCGGTTCTAGGCTGTAGGAGTAAGTTACGCATTGCAGGATCCTCAGCTTCTAAGCTGTAGGAGTAAGTTACGCATTGCAGGATCCTCAGTTCTAGGCTGTAGGAGTAAGTTACGCATTGCAGGATCCTCCGCTTCTAGGCTGTAGGAGTAAGTTACACATTGCAGGATCCTCAGCTTCTAGGCTGTAGGAGTAAGTTACGCATTGCAGGATCCTCAGCTTCTAGGCTGTAGGAGTAAGTTACGCATTGCAGGATCCTCAGCTTCTAGGCTGTAGGAGTAAGTTACGCATTGCAGGATCCTCAGCTTCTAGGCTGTAGGAGTAAGTTATGCAATGCAGGATCCTCAGTTCTAGGCTGTAGGAGTAAGTTACGCATTGCAGGATCCTCCGCTTCTAGGCTGTAGGAGTAAGTTACGCATTGCAGGATTCTCAGCTTCTAGTCTGTAGGAGTAAGTTACACATTGCAGGATCCTCAGCTTCTAGGCTGTAGGAGTAAGTTACACATTGCAGGATTCTCAGCTTCTAGGCTGTAGGAGTAAGTTACACATTGCAGGATCCTCAGCTTCTTGGCTGTAGGAGTAAGTTATGCATAGCAGAATCCTCAGCTTCTTGGCTGTAGGAGTAAGTTACACATTGCAGGATCCTCAGCTTCTTGGCTGTAGGAGTAAGTTACGCATTGCAGGACCCTCAGCTTCTAGGCTGTAGGAGTAAGTTACGCATTGCAGGACGCTCAGCTTCTAGGCTGTAGGAGTAAGTTACGCATTGCAGGATCCTCAGCTTCTAGGCTGTAAGAGTAAGTTACGCCTTGCAGGATCCTCAACTTCAAGGCTGTAGGAGTAAGTTACGCATTGCAGGACCCTCAGCTTCTAGGCTGTAGGAGGAAGTTATGCATTGCAGGATCCTCAGTTCTAGGCTGTAGGAGTAAGTTACGCATTGCAGGATCCTCAGCTTCTAGGCTGTAGGAGTAAGTTACACATTGCAGGATCCTCCGCCTCTAAGCTGTAGGAGTAAGTTACGCATTGCAGGATCCTCCGCTTCTAGGCTGTAGGAGTAAGTTACACATTGCAGGATCCTCAGCTTCTAGGCTGTAGGAGTAAGTTACACATTGCAGGATCCTCAGCTTCTAGGCTGTAGGAGTAAGTTATGCATTGCAGAATCCTCAGCTTCTAGGCTGTAGGAGTAAGTTACACATTGCAGGATCCTCAGCTTCTAGGCTGTAGGAGTAAGTTACGCATTGCTGGATCCTCACCTTCTAGGCTGTAGGAGTAAGTTACACATTGCAGGATCCTCAGCTTCTTGGCTGTTGGAGTAAGTTACACATTGCAGGATCCTCAGCTTCTAGGCTGTAGGAGTAAGTTACGCATTGCAGGACCCTCAGCTTCTAGGCTGTAGGAGTAAGTTACACATTGCAGAATCCTCTGTTCTAGGCTGTAGGAGTAAGTTACGCATTGCAGGATCCTCAGCTTCTAAGCTGTAGGAGTAAGTTACGCATTGCAGGATCCTCAGTTCTAGGCTGTAGGAGTAAGTTACGCATTGCAGGATCCTCCGCTTCTAGGCTGTAGGAGTAAGTTACACATTGCAGGATCCTCAGCTTCTAGGCTGTAGGAGTAAGTTACGCATTGCAGGATCCTCAGCTTCTAGGCTGTAGGAGTAAGTTACGCATTGCAGGATCCTCAGCTTCTAGGCTGTAGGAGTAAGTTACGCATTGCAGGATCCTCAGCTTCTAGGCTGTAGGAGTAAGTTATGCAATGCAGGATCCTCAGTTCTAGGCTGTAGGAGTAAGTTACGCCTTGCAGGTTCCTCCGCTTCTAGGCTGTAGGAGTAAGTTACGCATTGCAGGATCCTCAGCTTCTAGTCTGTAGGAGTAAGTTACACATTGCAGGATCCTCAGCTTCTAGGCTGTAGGAGTAAGTTACACATTGCAGGATTCTCAGCTTCTAGGCTGTAGGAGTAAGTTACACATTGCAGGATCCTCAGCTTCTTGGCTGTAGGAGTAAGTTATGCATAGCAGAATCCTCAGCTTCTAGTCTGTAGGAGTAAGTTACACATTGCAGGATCCTCAGCTTCTAGGCTGTAGGAGTAAGTTATGCATTGCAGGATCCTCAGCTTCTAGGCTGTAGGAGTAAGTTATGCATTGCAGGAACCTCAGTTCTAGGCTGTTGGAGTAAGTTACACATTGCAGGATCCTCCGCTTCTAGGCTGTAGGAGTAAGATACACATTGCAGGATCCTCAGCTTCTAGGCTGTAGGAGTAAGTTATGCATTGCAGGATCCTCAGCTTCTAGGCTGTAGGAGTAAGTTACGCATTGCAGGATCCTCAGCTTCTAGGCTGTAGGAGTAAGTTACACATTGCAGAATCCTCGGTTCTAGGCTGTAGGAGTAAGTTACGCATTGCAGGATCCTCAGCTTCTAAGCTGTAGGAGTAAGTTACGCATTGCAGGATCCTCAGTTCTAGGCTGTAGGAGTAAGTTACGCATTGCAGGATCCTCCGCTTCTAGGCTGTAGGAGTAAGTTACACATTGCAGGATCCTCAGCTTCTAGGCTGTAGGAGTAAGTTACGCATTGCAGGATCCTCAGCTTCTAGGCTGTAGGAGTAAGTTACGCATTGCAGGATCCTCAGCTTCTAGGCTGTAGGAGTAAGTTACGCATTGCAGGATCCTCAGCTTCTAGGCTGTAGGAGTAAGTTATGCAATGCAGGATCCTCAGTTCTAGGCTGTAGGAGTAAGTTACGCATTGCAGGATCCTCCGCTTCTAGGCTGTAGGAGTAAGTTACGCATTGCAGGATTCTCAGCTTCTAGTCTGTAGGAGTAAGTTACACATTGCAGGATCCTCAGCTTCTAGGCTGTAGGAGTAAGTTACACATTGCAGGATTCTCAGCTTCTAGGCTGTAGGAGTAAGTTACACATTGCAGGATCCTCAGCTTCTTGGCTGTAGGAGTAAGTTATGCATAGCAGAATCCTCAGCTTCTTGGCTGTAGGAGTAAGTTACACATTGCAGGATCCTCAGCTTCTTGGCTGTAGGAGTAAGTTACGCATTGCAGGACCCTCAGCTTCTAGGCTGTAGGAGTAAGTTACGCATTGCAGGACGCTCAGCTTCTAGGCTGTAGGAGTAAGTTACGCATTGCAGGATCCTCAGCTTCTAGGCTGTAAGAGTAAGTTACGCCTTGCAGGATCCTCAACTTCAAGGCTGTAGGAGTAAGTTACGCATTGCAGGACCCTCAGCTTCTAGGCTGTAGGAGGAAGTTATGCATTGCAGGATCCTCAGTTCTAGGCTGTAGGAGTAAGTTACGCATTGCAGGATCCTCAGCTTCTAGGCTGTAGGAGTAAGTTACACATTGCAGGATCCTCCGCCTCTAAGCTGTAGGAGTAAGTTACGCATTGCAGGATCCTCCGCTTCTAGGCTGTAGGAGTAAGTTACACATTGCAGGATCCTCAGCTTCTAGGCTGTAGGAGTAAGTTACACATTGCAGGATCCTCAGCTTCTAGGCTGTAGGAGTAAGTTATGCATTGCAGAATCCTAAGCTTCTAGGCTGTAGGAGTAAGTTACACATTGCAGGATCCTCAGCTTCTAGGCTGTAGGAGTAAGTTACGCATTGCTGGATCCTCACCTTCTAGGCTGTAGGAGTAAGTTACACATTGCAGGATCCTCAGCTTCTTGGCTGTAGGAGTAAGTTACACATTGCAGGATCCTCAGCTTCTAGGCTGTAGGAGTAAGTTACGCATTGCAGGACCCTCAGCTTCTAGGCTGTAGGAGTAAGTTACACATTGCAGAATCCTCTGTTCTAGGCTGTAGGAGTAAGTTACGCATTGCAGGATCCTCAGCTTCTAAGCTGTAGGAGTAAGTTACGCATTGCAGGATCCTCAGTTCTAGGCTGTAGGAGTAAGTTACGCATTGCAGGATCCTCCGCTTCTAGGCTGTAGGAGTAAGTTACACATTGCAGGATCCTCAGCTTCTAGGCTGTAGGAGTAAGTTACGCATTGCAGGATCCTCAGCTTCTAGGCTGTAGGAGTAAGTTACGCATTGCAGGATCCTCAGCTTCTAGGCTGTAGGAGTAAGTTACGCATTGCAGGATCCTCAGCTTCTAGGCTGTAGGAGTAAGTTATGCAATGCAGGATCCTCAGTTCTAGGCTGTAGGAGTAAGTTACGCCTTGCAGGTTCCTCCGCTTCTAGGCTGTAGGAGTAAGTTACGCATTGCAGGATCCTCAGCTTCTAGTCTGTAGGAGTAAGTTACACATTGCAGGATTCTCAGCTTCTAGGCTGTAGGAGTAAGTTACACATTGCAGGATTCTCAGCTTCTAGGCTGTAGGAGTAAGTTACACATTGCAGGATCCTCAGCTTCTTGGCTGTAGGAGTAAGTTATGCATAGCAGAATCCTCAGCTTCTAGTCTGTAGGAGTAAGTTACACATTGCAGGATCCTCAGCTTCTAGGCTGTAGGAGTAAGTTACACATTGCAGGATTCTCAGCTTCTAGGCTGTAGGAGTAAGTTACACATTGCAGGATTCTCAGCTTCTAGGCTGTAGGAGTAAGTTACACATTGCAGGATCCTCAGCTTCTTGGCTGTAGGAGTAAGTTATGCATAGCAGAATCCTCAGCTTCTTGGCTGTAGGAGTAAGTTACACATTGCAGGATCCTCAGCTTCTAGGCTGTAGGAGTAAGTTACGCATTGCAGGACCCTCAGCTTCTAGGCTGTAGGAGTAAGTTACGCATTGCAGGACGCTCAGCTTCTAGGCTGTAGGAGTAAGTTACGCATTGCAGGATCCTCAGCTTCTAGGCTGTAGGAGTAAGTTATGCATTGCAGGATCCTCAGCTTCTAGGCTGTAGGAGTAAGTTACGCATTGCAGGACCCTCAGCTTCTAGGCTGTAGGAGTAAGTTTCGCATTGCAGGATCCTCAGTTCTAGGCTGTAGGAGTAAGTTACGCATTGCAGGATCCTCAGCTTCTAGGCTGTAGGAGTAAGTTATGCATTGCAGGATACTCAGCTTCTAGGCTGTAGGAGTAAGTTACACATTGCAGGATACTCCGCTTCTAGGCTGTAGGAGTAAGTTATGCATTGCAGGATCCTCAGCTTCTAGGCTGTAGGAGTAAGTTACGCATTGCAGGATCCTCAGCTTCTAGGCTGTAGGAGTAAGTTTCGCATTGCAGGATCCTCAGCTTCTAGGCTGTAGGAGTAAGTTACGCATTGCAGGATCCTCAGCTTCTAGGCTGTAGGAGTAAGTTTCACATTGCAGGATCCTCAGCTTCTAGGCTGTAGGAGTAAGTTACGTGTTGCAGGATCCTCAGCTTCTAGGCTGTAGGAGTAAGTTACGCATTGCAGGATCCTCAGCTTCTAGGCTGTAGGAGTAAGTTTTGCATTGCAGGATCCTCAGCTTCTAGGCTGTAGGAGTAAGTTACGCATTGCAGAATCCTCAGTTCTAGGCTGTAGGAGTAAGTTACGCATTGCAGGACCCTCAGCTTCTAGGCTGTAGGAGTAAGTTACACATTGCAGGATCCTCAGCTTCTAGGCTGTAGGAGTAAGTTATGCATTGCAGGATCCTCAGCTTCTAGGCTGTAGGAGTAAGTTATGCATTGCAGGAACCTCAGTTCTAGGCTGTAGGAGTAAGTTACACATTGCAGGATCCTCCGCTTCTAGGCTGTAGGAGTAAGATACACATTGCAGGATCCTCAGCTTCTAGGCTGTAGGAGTAAGTTATGCATTGCAGGATCCTCAGCTTCTAGGCTGTAGGAGTAAGTTACGCATTGCAGGATCCTCAGCTTCTAGGCTGTAGGAGTAAGTTACACATTGCAGAATCCTCTGTTCTAGGCTGTAGGAGTAAGTTACGCATTGCAGGATCCTCAGCTTCTAAGCTGTAGGAGTAAGTTACGCATTGCAGGATCCTCAGTTCTAGGCTGTAGGAGTAAGTTACGCATTGCAGGATCCTCCGCTTCTAGGCTGTAGGAGTAAGTTACACATTGCAGGATCCTCAGCTTCTAGGCTGTAGGAGTAAGTTACGCATTGCAGGATCCTCAGCTTCTAGGCTGTAGGAGTAAGTTACGCATTGCAGGATCCTCAGCTTCTAGGCTGTAGGAGTAAGTTACGCATTGCAGGATCCTCAGCTTCTAGGCTGTAGGAGTAAGTTATGCAATGCAGGATCCTCAGTTCTAGGCTGTAGGAGTAAGTTACGCATTGCAGGATCCTCCGCTTCTAGGCTGTAGGAGTAAGTTACGCATTGCAGGATTCTCAGCTTCTAGTCTGTAGGAGTAAGTTACAGATTGCAGGATCCTCAGCTTCTAGGCTGTAGGAGTAAGTTACACATTGCAGGATTCTCAGCTTCTAGGCTGTAGGAGTAAGTTACACATTGCAGGATCCTCAGCTTCTTGGCTGTAGGAGTAAGTTATGCATAGCAGAATCCTCAGCTTCTTGGCTGTAGGAGTAAGTTACACATTGCAGGATCCTCAGCTTCTTGGCTGTAGGAGTAAGTTACGCATTGCAGGACCCTCAGCTTCTAGGCTGTAGGAGTAAGTTACGCATTGCAGGACGCTCAGCTTCTAGGCTGTAGGAGTAAGTTACGCATTGCAGGATCCTCAGCATCTAGGCTGTAGGAGTAAGTTACGCCTTGCAGGATCCTCAACTTCAAGGCTGTAGGAGTAAGTTACGCATTGCAGGACCCTCAGCTTCTAGGCTGTAGGAGGAAGTTATGCATTGCAGGATCCTCAGTTCTAGGCTGTAGGAGTAAGTTACGCATTGCAGGATCCTCAGCTTCTAGGCTGTAGGAGTAAGTTACACATTGCAGGATCCTCCGCCTCTAAGCTGTAGGAGTAAGTTACGCATTGCAGGATCCTCCGCTTCTAGGCTGTAGGAGTAAGATACACATTGCAGGATCCTCAGCTTCTAGGCTGTAGGAGTAAGTTATGCATTGCAGGATCCTCAGCTTCTAGGCTGTAGGAGTAAGTTACGCTTTGCAGGATCCTCAGCTTCTAGGCTGTAGGAGTAAGTTACACATTGCAGAATCCTCTGTTCTAGGCTGTAGGAGTAAGTTACGCATTGCAGGATCCTCAGCTTCTAAGCTGTAGGAGTAAGTTACGCATTGCAGGATCCTCAGTTCTAGGCTGTAGGAGTAAGTTACGCATTGCAGGATCCTCCGCTTCTAGGCTGTAGGAGTAAGTTACACATTGCAGGATCCTCAGCTTCTAGGCTGTAGGAGTAAGTTACGCATTGCAGGATCCTCAGCTTCTAGGCTGTAGGAGTAAGTTACGCATTGCAGGATCCTCAGCTTCTAGGCTGTAGGAGTAAGTTACGCATTGCAGGATCCTCAGCTTCTAGGCTGTAGGAGTAAGTTATGCAATGCAGGATCCTCAGTTCTAGGCTGTAGGAGTAAGTTACGCATTGCAGGATCCTCCGCTTCTAGGCTGTAGGAGTAAGTTACGCATTGCAGGATTCTCAGCTTCTAGTCTGTAGGAGTAAGTTACACATTGCAGGATCCTCAGCTTCTAGGCTGTAGGAGTAAGTTACACATTGCAGGATTCTCAGCTTCTAGGCTGTAGGAGTAAGTTACACATTGCAGGATCCTCAGCTTCTTGGCTGTAGGAGTAAGTTATGCATAGCAGAATCCTCAGCTTCTTGGCTGTAGGAGTAAGTTACACATTGCAGGATCCTCAGCTTCTTGGCTGTAGGAGTAAGTTACGCATTGCAGGACCCTCAGCTTCTAGGCTGTAGGAGTAAGTTACGCATTGCAGGACGCTCAGCTTCTAGGCTGTAGGAGTAAGTTACGCATTGCAGGATCCTCAGCATCTAGGCTGTAGGAGTAAGTTACGCCTTGCAGGATCCTCAACTTCAAGGCTGTAGGAGTAAGTTACGCATTGCAGGACCCTCAGCTTCTAGGCTGTAGGAGGAAGTTATGCATTGCAGGATCCTCAGTTCTAGGCTGTAGGAGTAAGTTACGCATTGCAGGATCCTCAGCTTCTAGGCTGTAGGAGTAAGTTACACATTGCAGGATCCTCCGCCTCTAAGCTGTAGGAGTAAGTTACGCATTGCAGGATCCTCCGCTTCAAGGCTGTAGGAGTAAGTTACACATTGCAGGATCCTCAGCTTCTAGGCTGTAGGAGTAAGTTACACATTGCAGGATCCTCAGCTTCTAGGCTGTAGGAGTAAGTTATGCATTGCAGAATCCTCAGCTTCTAGGCTGTAGGAGTAAGTTACACATTGCAGGATCCTCAGCTTCTAGGCTGTAGGAGTAAGTTACGCATTGCTGGATCCTCACCTTCTAGGCTGTAGGAGTAAGTTACACATTGCAGGATCCTCAGCTTCTTGGCTGTAGGAGTAAGTTACACATTGCAGGATCCTCAGCTTCTAGGCTGTAGGAGTAAGTTACGCATTGCAGGACCCTCAGCTTCTAGGCTGTAGGAGTAAGTCACGCGTTGCAGGATCCTCAGCTTCTAGGCTGTAGGAGTAAGTTTCGCATTGCAGGATCCTCAGCTAGTAGGCTGTAGGAGTAAGTTACACATTGCAGAATCCTCTGCTTCTAGGCTGTAGGAGTAAGTTACACATTGCAGGATCCTCAGCTTCTAGGCTGTAGGAGTAAGTTACGCATTGCAGGACCCTCAGCTTCTAGGCTGTAGGAGTAAGTTATGCATTGCAGGATCCTCAGCTTCTAGGCTGTAGGAGTAAGTTACGCATTGCAGGACCCTCAGCTTCTAGGCTGTAGGAGTAAGTTATGCATTGCATGATCCTCAGCTTCTAGGCTGTAGGAGTAAGTTATGCATTGCAGGATCCTCAGTTCTAGGCTGTAGGAGTAAGTTACACATTGCAGGATCCTCCGCTTCAAGGCTGTAGGAGTAAGATACACATTGCAGGATCCTCAGCTTCTAGGCTGTAGGAGTAAGTTACGCATTGCAGGATCCTCAGCTTCTAGGCTGTAGGAGTAAGTTACGCATTGCAGGATCCTCAGCTTCTAGGCTGTAGGAGTAAGTTACGCATTGCAGGATCCTCAGCTTCTAGGCTGTAGGAGTAAGTTACACATTGCAGAATCCTCTGTTCTAGGCTGTAGGAGTAAGTTACGCATTGCAGGATCCTCAGCTTCTAAGCTGTAGGAGTAAGTTACGCATTGCAGGATCCTCAGTTCTAGGCTGTAGGAGTAAGTTACGCATTGCAGGATCCTCCGCTTCTAGGCTGTAGGAGTAAGTTACACATTGCAGGATCCTCAGCTTCTAGGCTGTAGGAGTAAGTTACGCATTGCAGGATCCTCAGCTTCTAGGCTGTAGGAGTAAGTTACGCATTGCAGGATCCTCAGCTTCTAGGCTGTAGGAGTAAGTTACGCATTGCAGGATCCTCAGCTTCTAGGCTGTAGGAGTAAGTTATGCAATGCAGGATCCTCAGTTCTAGGCTGTAGGAGTAAGTTACGCCTTGCAGGATCCTCCGCTTCTAGGCTGTAGGAGTAAGTTACGCATTGCAGGATCCTCAGCTTCTAGTCTGTAGGAGTAAGTTACACATTGCAGGATCCTCAGCTTCTAGGCTGTAGGAGTAAGTTACACATTGCAGGATTCTCAGCTTCTAGGCTGTAGGAGTAAGTTACACATTGCAGGATCCTCAGCTTCTAGGCTGTAGGAGTAAGTTATGCATAGCAGAATCCTCAGCTTCTTGGCTGTAGGAGTAAGTTACACATTGCAGGATCCTCAGCTTCTAGGCTGTAGGAGTAAGTTACGCATTGCAGGACCCTCAGCTTCTAGGCTGTAGGAGTAAGTTACGCATTGCAGGACGCTCAGCTTCAAGGCTGTAGGAGTAAGTTACGCATTGCAGGATCCTCAGCTTCTAGGCTGTAGGAGTAAGTTATGCATTGCAGGATCCTCAGCTTCTAGGCTGTAGGAGTAAGTTACGCATTGCAGGACCCTCAGCTTCTAGGCTGTAGGAGTAAGTTTCGCATTGCAGGATCCTCAGTTCTAGGCTGTAGGAGATCGTTACGCATTGCAGGATCCTCAGGTTCTAGGCTGTAGGAGTAAGTTATGCATTGCAGGATACTCAGCTTCTAGGCTGTAGGAGTAAGTTACACATTGCAGGATACTCCGCTTCTAGGCTGTAGGAGTAAGTTATGCATTGCAGGATCCTCAGCTTCTAGGCTGTAGGAGTAAGTTACGCATTGCAGGATCCTCAGCTTCTAGGCTGTAGGAGTAAGTTACACATTGCAGAATCCTCTGTTCTAGGCTGTAGGAGTAAGTTACGCATTGCAGGATCCTCAGCTTCTAAGCTGTAGGAGTAAGTTACGCATTGCAGGATCCTCAGTTCTAGGCTGTAGGAGTAAGTTACGCATTGCAGGATCCTCCGCTTCTAGGCTGTAGGAGTAAGTTACACATTGCAGGATCCTCAGCTTCTAGGCTGTAGGAGTAAGTTACGCATTGCAGGATCCTCAGCTTCTAGGCTGTAGGAGTAAGTTACGCATTGCAGGATCCTCAGCTTCTAGGCTGTAGGAGTAAGTTACGCATTGCAGGATCCTCAGCTTCTAGGCTGTAGGAGTAAGTTATGCAATGCAGGATCCTCAGTTCTAGGCTGTAGGAGTAAGTTACGCATTGCAGGATCCTCCGCTTCTAGGCTGTAGGAGTAAGATACGCATTGCAGGATTCTCAGCTTCTAGTCTGTAGGAGTAAGTTACACATTGCAGGATCCTCAGCTTCTAGGCTGTAGGAGTAAGTTACACATTGCAGGATTCTCAGCTTCTAGGCTGTAGGAGTAAGTTACACATTGCAGGATCCTCAGCTTCTTGGCTGTAGGAGTAAGTTATGCATAGCAGAATCCTCAGCTTCTTGGCTGTAGGAGTAAGTTACACATTGCAGGATCCTCAGCTTCTTGGCTGTAGGAGTAAGTTACGCATTGCAGGACCCTCAGCTTCTAGGCTGTAGGAGTAAGTTACGCATTGCAGGACGCTCAGCTTCTAGGCTGTAGGAGTAAGTTACGCATTGCAGGATCCTCAGCATCTAGGCTGTAGGAGTAAGTTACGCCTTGCAGGATCCTCAACTTCAAGGCTGTAGGAGTAAGTTACGCATTGCAGGACCCTCAGCTTCTAGGCTGTAGGAGGAAGTTATGCATTGCAGGATCCTCAGTTCTAGGCTGTAGGAGTAAGTTACGCATTGCAGGATCCTCAGCTTCTAGGCTGTAGGAGTAAGTTACACATTGCAGGATCCTCCGCCTCTAAGCTGTAGGAGTAAGTTACGCATTGCAGGATCCTCCGCTTCTAGGCTGTAGGAGTAAGTTACACATTGCAGGATCCTCAGCTTCTAGGCTGTAGGAGTAAGTTACACATTGCAGGATCCTCAGCTTCTAGGCTGTAGGAGTAAGTTATGCATTGCAGAATCCTCAGCTTCTAGGCTGTAGGAGTAAGTTACACATTGCAGGATCCTCAGCTTCTAGGCTGTAGGAGTAAGTTACGCATTGCTGGATCCTCACCTTCTAGGCTGTAGGAGTAAGTTACACATTGCAGGATCCTCAGCTTCTTGGCTGTAGGAGTAAGTTACACATTGCAGGATCCTCAGCTTCTAGGCTGTAGGAGTAAGTTACGCATTGCAGGACCCTCAGCTTCTAGGCTGTAGGAGTAAGTCACGCGTTGCAGGATCCTCAGCTTCTAGGCTGTAGGAGTAAGTTTCGCATTGCAGGATCCTCAGCTAGTAGGCTGTAGGAGTAAGTTACACATTGCAGAATCCTTTGCTTCTAGGCTGTAGGAGTAAGTTACACATTGCAGGATCCTCAGCTTCTAGGCTGTAGGAGTAAGTTACGCATTGCAGGACCCTCAGCTTCTAGGCTGTAGGAGTAAGTTATGCATTGCAGGATCCTCAGCTTCTAGGCTGTAGGAGTAAGTTACGCATTGCAGGACCCTCAGCTTCTAGGCTGTAGGAGTAAGTTATGCATTGCAGGATCCTCAGCTTCTAGGCTGTAGGAGTAAGTTATGCATTGCAGGATCCTCAGTTCTAGGCTGTAGGAGTAAGTTACACATTGCAGGATCCTCCGCTTCAAGGCTGTAGGAGTAAGATACACATTGCAGGATCCTCAGCTTCTAGGCTGTAGGAGTAAGTTACGCATTGCAGGATCCTCAGCTTCTAGGCTGTAGGAGTAAGTTACGCATTGCAGGATCCTCAGCTTCTAGGCTGTAGGAGTAAGTTACGCATTGCGGGATCCTCAGCTTCTAGGCTGTAGGAGTAAGTTACACATTGCAGAATCCTCTGTTCTAGGCTGTAGGAGTAAGTTACGCATTGCAGGATCCTCAGCTTCTAAGCTGTAGGAGTAAGTTACGCATTGCAGGATCCTCAGTTCTAGGCTGTAGGAGTAAGTTACGCATTGCAGGATCCTCCGCTTCTAGGCTGTAGGAGTAAGTTACACATTGCAGGATCCTCAGCTTCTAGGCTGTAGGAGTAAGTTACGCATTGCAGGATCCTCAGCTTCCAGGCTGTAGGAGTAAGTTACGCATTGCAGGATCCTCAGCTTCTAGGCTGTAGGAGTAAGTTACGCATTGCAGGATCCTCAGCTTCTAGGCTGTAGGAGTAAGTTATGCAATGCAGGATCCTCAGTTCTAGGCTGTAGGAGTAAGTTACACCTTGCAGGATCCTCCGCTTCTAGGCTGTAGGAGTAAGTTACGCATTGCAGGATCCTCAGCTTCTAGTCTGTAGGAGTAAGTTACACATTGCAGGATCCTCAGCTTCTAGGCTGTAGGAGTAAGTTACACATTGCAGGATTCTCAGCTTCTAGGCTGTAGGAGTAAGTTACACATTGCAGGATCCTCAGCTTCTTGGCTGTAGGAGTAAGTTATGCATAGCAGAATCCTCAGCTTCTTGGCTGTAGGAGTAAGTTACACATTGCAGGATCCTCAGCTTCTAGGCTGTAGGAGTAAGTTACGCATTGCAGGACCCTCAGCTTCTAGGCTGTAGGAGTAAGTTACGCATTGCAGGACGCTCAGCTTCAAGGCTGTAGGAGTAAGTTACGCATTGCAGGATCCTCAGCTTCTAGGCTGTAGGAGTAAGTTATGCATTGCAGGATCCTCAGCTTCTAGGCTGTAGGAGTAAGTTACGCATTGCAGGACCCTCAGCTTCTAGGCTGTAGGAGTAAGTTTCGCATTGCAGGATCCTCAGTTCTAGGCTGTAGGAGATCGTTACGCATTGCAGGATCCTCAGGTTCTAGGCTGTAGGAGTAAGTTATGCATTGCAGGATACTCAGCTTCTAGGCTGTAGGAGTAAGTTACACATTGCAGGATACTCCGCTTCTAGGCTGTAGGAGTAAGTTATGCATTGCAGGATCCTCAGCTTCTAGGCTGTAGGAGTAAGTTACGCATTGCAGGATCCTCAGCTTCTAGGCTGTAGGAGTAAGTTACACATTGCAGGATCCTCAGCTTCTAGGCTGTAGGAGTAAGTTACGCATTGCAGGATCCTCAGCTTCTAGGCTGTAGGAGTAAGTTACGCATTGCAGGACCCTCAGCTTCTAGGCTGTAGGAGTAAGTTACGCATTGCAGGATCCTTAGCTTCTAGGCTGTAGGAGTAAGTTACACATTGCAGGATCCTCAGCTTCTTGGCTGTAGGAGTAAGTTATGCATTGCAGAATCCTCAGCTTCTTGGCTGTAGGAGTAAGTTACACATTGCAGGATCCTCAGCTTCTAGGCTGTAGGAGTAAGTTACGCATTGCAGGACCATCAGCTTCTAGGCTGTAGGAGTAAGATACGCATTGCAGGACGCTCGCTTCTAGGCTGTAGGAGTAAGTTACCCATTGCAGGATCCTCAACTTCAAGGCTGTAGGAGTAAGTTACGCATTGCAGGACCCTCAGCTTCTAGGCTGTAGGAGGAAGTTATGCATTGCAGGATCCTCAGTTCTAGGCTGTAGGAGTAAGTTACGCATTGCAGGATCCTCAGCTTCTAGGCTGTAGGGGTAAGTTACACATTGCATGATCCTCCGCCTCTAAGCTGTAGGAGTAAGTTACGCATTGCAGGATCCTCAGCTTCTAGGCTGTAGGAGTAAGTTACACTTTGCAGGATCCTCAGCTTCTAGGCTGTAGGAGTAAGTTACACATTGCAGGATCCTCAGCTTCTAGGCTGTAGGAGTAAGTTATGCATGGCAGAATCCTCAGCTTCTAGGCTGTAGGAGTAAGTTACAGATTGCAGGATCCTCAGCTTCTAGGCTGTAGGAGTAAGTTACGCATTGCTGGATCCTCACCTTCTAGGCTGTAGGAGTAAGTTACACATTGCAGGATCCTCAGCTTCTTGGCTGTAGGAGTAAGTTACACATTGCAGGATCCTCAGCTTCTAGGCTGTAGGAGTAAGTTACGCATTGCAGGACCCTCAGCTTCTAGGCTGTAGGAGTAAGTTACGCGTTGCAGGATCCTCAGCTTCTAGGCTGTAGGAGTAAGTTTCGCATTGCAGGATCCTCAGCTAGTAGGCTGTAGGAGTAAGTTACACATTGCAGAATCCTCTGCTTCTAGGCTGTAGGAGTAAGTTACACATTGCAGGATCCTCAGCTTCTAGGCTGTAGGAGTAAGTTACGCATTGCAGGACCCTCAGCTTCTAGGCTGTAGGAGTAAGTTATGCATTGCAGGATCCTCCGCTTCTAGGCTGTAGGAGTAAGTTACGCATTGCAGGATCCTCAGCTTCTAGGTTGTAGGAGTAAGTTACACATTGCAGGATCTTCAGCTACTTGGCTGTAGGATTAAGTTACACATTGCAGGATCCTCAGCTTCTAGGCTGTAGGAGTAAGTTACACAATGCAGGATCCTCAGCTTCTAGGCTGTAGGAGTAAGTTACACATTGGAGGATCCTCAGCTTCTAGGCTGTAGGAGTAAGTTACACAATGCAGGATCCTCAGCTTCTAGGCTGTAGGAGTAAGTTACGCATTGCAGGATCCTCAGTTCTAGGCTGTAGGAGTAAGTTATGCATTGCAGGATCCTCAGTTCTAGGCTGTAGGAGTAAGTTACGCATTGCAGGATCCTCAGCTTCGAGGCTGTAGGAGTAAGTTACGCATTGCAGGATCCTCAGCTTCTAAGCTGTAGGAGTAAGTTACGCATTGCAGGATCCTCAGCTTCTAGGCTGTAGGAGTAAGTTACGCATTGCAGGATCCTCAGCTTCTAGGCTGTAGGAGTAAGTTACGCATTGCAGGATCCTCAGCTTCTAGGCTGTAGGAGTAAGTTACGCATTGCAGGATTCTCAGCTTCTAGGCTGTAGGAGTAAGTTACGCATTGCAGGATCCTCAGCTTCTAGGCTGTAGGAGTAAGTTTCGCATTGCAGGATCCTCAGCTTCTAGGCTGTAGGAGTAAGTTACGCATTGCAGGATCCTCAGCTTCTAGGCTGTAGGAGTAAGTTACGCATTGCAGGATCCTCAGCTTCTAGGCTGTAGGAGTAAGTTTCGCATTGCAGGATCCTCAGCTTCTAGGCTGTAGGAGTAAGTTACGCATTGCAGGATCCTCAGCTTCTAGGCTGTAGGAGTAAGTTACGCATTGCAGGATCCTCAGCTTCTAGGCTGTAGGAGTAAGTTTCGCATTGCAGGATCCTCAGCTTCTAGGCTGTAGGAGTAAGTTACGCCTTGCAGGATCCTCAACTTCAAGGCTGTAGGAGTAAATTACGCATTGCAGGACCCTCAGCTTCTAGGCTGTAGGAGGAAGTTATGCATTGCAGGATCCTCAGTTCTAGGCTGTAGGAGTAAGTTACGCATTGCAGGATCCTCAGCTTCTAGGCTGTAGGAGTAAGTTACACATTGCAGGATCCTCCGCCTCTAAGCTGTAGGAGTAAGTTACGCATTGCAGGATCCTCCGCTTCTAGGCTGTAGGAGTAAGTTACACATTGCAGGATCCTCAGCTTCTAGGCTGTAGGAGTAAGTTACACATTGCAGGATCCTCAGCTTCTAGGCTGTAGGAGTAAGTTATGCATTGCAGAATCCTCAGCTTCTAGGCTGTAGGAGTAAGTTACACATTGCAGGATCCTCAGCTTCTAGGCTGTAGGAGTAAGTTACGCATTGCTGGATCCTCACCTTCTAGGCTGTAGGAGTAAGTTACACATTGCAGGATCCTCAGCTTCTTGGCTGTAGGAGTAAGTTACACATTGCAGGATCCTCAGCTTCTAGGCTGTAGGAGTAAGTTACGCATTGCAGGACCCTCAGCTTCTAGGCTGTAGGAGTAAGTTACGCGTTGCAGGATCCTCAGCTTCTAGGCTGTAGGAGTAAGTTTCGCATTGCAGGATCCTCAGCTAGTAGGCTGTTGGAGTAAGTTACACATTGCAGAATCCTCTGCTTCTAGGCTGTAGGAGTAAGTTACACATTGCAGGATCCTCAGCTTCTAGGCTGTAGGAGTAAGTTAAGCATTGCAGGACCCTCAGCTTCTAGGCTGTAGGAGTAAGTTATGCATTGCAGGATCCTCAGCTTCTAGGCTGTAGGAGTAAGTTACGCATTGCAGGACCCTCAGCTTCTAGGCTGTAGGAGTAAGTTATGCATTGCAGGATCCTCAGCTTCTAGGCTGTAGGAGTAAGTTATGCATTGCAGGATCCTCAGTTCTAGGCTGTAGGAGTAAGTTACACATTGCAGGATCCTCAGCTTCTAGGCTGTAGGAGTAAGATACACATTGCAGGATCCTCAGCTTCTAGGCTGTAGGAGTAAGTTACGCATTGCAGGATCCTCAGCTTCTAGGCTGTAGGAGTAAGTTATGCATTGCAGGATCCTCAGCTTCTAGGCTGTAGGAGTAAGTTACGCATTGCAGGATCCTCAGCTTCTAGGCTGTAGGAGTAAGTTACACATTGCAGAATCCTCTGTTCTAGGCTGTAGGAGTAAGTTACGCATTGCAGGATCCTCAGTTTCTAAGCTGTAGGAGTAAGTTACGCATTGCAGGATCCTCAGTTCTAGGCTGTAGGAGTAAGTTACGCATTGCAGGATCCTCCGCTTCTAGGCTGTAGGAGTAAGTTACACATTGCAGGATCCTCAGCTTCTAGGCTGTAGGAGTAAGTTACGCATTGCAGGATCCTCAGCTTCTAGGCTGTAGGAGTAAGTTACGCATTGCAGGATCCTCAGCTTCTAGGCTGTAGGAGTAAGTTACGCATTGCAGGATCCTCAGCTTCTAGGCTGTAGGAGTAAGTTATGCAATGCAGGATCCTCAGTTCTAGGCTGTAGGAGTAAGTTACGCCTTGCAGGATCCTCCGCTTCTAGGCTGTAGGAGTAAGTTACGCATTGCAGGATCCTCAGCTTCTAGTCTGTAGGAGTAAGTTACACATTGCAGGATCCTCAGCTTCTAGGCTGTAGGAGTAAGTTACACATTGCAGGATTCTCAGCTTCTAGGCTGTAGGAGTAAGTTACACATTGCAGGATCCTCAGCTTCTTGGCTGTAGGAGTAAGTTATGCATAGCAGAATCCTCAGCTTCTTGGCTGTAGGAGTAAGTTACGCATTGCAGGATCCTCAGCTTCTAGTCTGTAGGAGTAAGTTACACATTGCAGGATCCTCAGCTTCTAGGCTGTAGGAGTAAGTTACACATTGCAGGATTCTCAGCTTCTAGGCTGTAGGAGTAAGTTACACATTGCAGGATCCTCAGCTTCTTGGCTGTAGGAGTAAGTTATGCATAGCAGAATCCTCAGCTTCTTGGCTGTAGGAGTAAGTTACACATTGCAGGATCCTCAGCTTCTAGGCTGTAGGAGTAAGTTACGCATTGCAGGACCCTCAGCTTCTAGGCTGTAGGAGTAAGTTACGCATTGCAGGATGCTCAGCTTCAAGGCTGTAGGAGTAAGTTACGCATTGCAGGATCCTCAGCTTCTAGGCTGTAGGAGTAAGTTATGCATTGCAGGATCCTCAGCTTCTAGGCTGTAGGAGTAAGTTACGCATTGCAGGACCCTCAGCTTCTAGGCTGTAGGAGTAAGTTTCGCATTGCAGGATCCTCAGTTCTAGGCTGTAGGAGATCGTTACGCATTGCAGGATCCTCAGGTTCTAGGCTGTAGGAGTAAGTTATGCATTGCAGGATACTCAGCTTCTAGGCTGTAGGAGTAAGTTACACATTGCAGGATACTCCGCTTCTAGGCTGTAGGAGTAAGTTATGCATTGCAGGATCCTCAGCTTCTAGGCTGTAGGAGTAAGTTACGCATTGCAGGATCCTCAGCTTCTAGGCTGTAGGAGTAAGTTACACATTGCAGGATCCTCAGCTTCTAGGCTGTAGGAGTAAGTTACGCATTGCAGGATCCTCAGCTTCTAGGCTGTAGGAGTAAGTTACGCATTGCAGGACCCTCAGCTTCTAGGCTGTAGGAGTAAGTTACGCATTGCAGGATCCTTAGCTTCTAGGCTGTAGGAGTAAGTTACACATTGCAGGATCCTCAGCTTCTTGGCTGTAGGAGTAAGTTATGCATTGCAGAATCCTCAGCTTCTTGGCTGTAGGAGTAAGTTACACATTGCAGGATCCTCAGCTTCTAGGCTGTAGGAGTAAGTTACGCATTGCAGGACCATCAGCTTCTAGGCTGTAGGAGTAAGTTACGCATTGCAGGATGCTCGCTTCTAGGCTGTAGGAGTAAGTTACCCATTGCAGGATCCTCAACTTCAAGGCTGTAGGAGTAAGTTACGCATTGCAGGACCCTCAGCTTCTAGGCTGTAGGAGGAAGTTATGCATTGCAGGATCCTCAGTTCTAGGCTGTAGGAGTAAGTTACGCATTGCAGGATCCTCAGCTTCTAGGCTGTAGGAGTAAGTTACACATTGCATGATCCTCCGCCTCTAAGCTGTAGGAGTAAGTTACGCATTGCAGGATCCTCAGCTTCTAGGCTGTAGGAGTAAGTTACACTTTGCAGGATCCTCAGCTTCTAGGCTGTAGGAGTAAGTTACACATTGCAGGATCCTCAGCTTCTAGGCTGTAGGAGTAAGTTATGCATGGCAGAATCCTCAGCTTCTAGGCTGTAGGAGTAAGTTACAGATTGCAGGATCCTCAGCTTCTAGGCTGTAGGAGTAAGTTACGCATTGCTGGATCCTCACCTTCTAGGCTGTAGGAGTAAGTTACACATTGCAGGATCCTCAGCTTCTTGGCTGTAGGAGTAAGTTACACATTGCAGGATCCTCAGCTTCTAGGCTGTAGGAGTAAGTTACGCATTGCAGGACCCTCAGCTTCTAGGCTGTAGGAGTAAGTTACGCGTTGCAGGATCCTCAGCTTCTAGGCTGTAGGAGTAAGTTTCGCATTGCAGGATCCTCAGCTAGTAGGCTGTAGGAGTAAGTTACACATTGCAGAATCCTCTGCTTCTAGGCTGTAGGAGTAAGTTACACATTGCAGGATCCTCAGCTTCTAGGCTGTAGGAGTAAGTTACGCATTGCAGGACCCTCAGCTTCTAGGCTGTAGGAGTAAGTTATGCATTGCAGGATCCTCCGCTTCTAGGCTGTAGGAGTAAGTTACGCATTGCAGGATCCTCAGCGTCTAGGTTGTAGGAGTAAGTTACACATTGCAGGATCTTCAGCTACTTGGCTGTAGGAGTAAGTTACACATTGCAGGATCCTCAGCTTCTAGGCTGTAGGAGTAAGTTACACAATGCAGGATCCTCAGCTTCTAGGCTGTAGGAGTAAGTTACACATTGGAGGATCCTCAGCTTCTAGGCTGTAGGAGTAAGTTACACAATGCAGGATCCTCAGCTTCTAGGCTGTAGGAGTAAGTTACGCATTGCAGGATCCTCAGTTCTAGGCTGTAGGAGTAAGTTATGCATTGCAGGATCCTCAGTTCTAGGCTGTAGGAGTAAGTTACGCATTGCAGGATCCTCAGCTTCGAGGCTGTAGGAGTAAGTTACGCATTGCAGGATCCTCAGCTTCTAAGCTGTAGGAGTAAGTTACGCATTGCAGGATCCTCAGCTTCTAGGCTGTAGGAGTAAGTTACGCATTGCAGGATCCTCAGCTTCTAGGCTGTAGGAGTAAGTTACGCATTGCAGGATCCTCAGCTTCTAGGCTGTAGGAGTAAGTTACGCATTGCAGGATCCTCAGCTTCTAGGCTGTAGGAGTAAGTTACGCATTGCAGGATCCTCAGCTTCTAGGCTGTAGGAGTAAGTTTCGCATTGCAGGATCCTCAGCTTCTAGGCTGTAGGAGTAAGTTACGCATTGCAGGATCCTCAGCTTCTAGGCTGTAGGAGTAAGTTACGCATTGCAGGATCCTCAGCTTCTAGGCTGTAGGAGTAAGTTTCGCATTGCAGGATCCTCAGCTTCTAGGCTGTAGGAGTAAGTTACGCATTGCAGGATCCTCAGCTTCTAGGCTGTAGGAGTAAGTTACGCATTGCAGGATCCTCAGCTTCTAGGCTGTAGGAGTAAGTTTCGCATTGCAGGATCCTCAGCTTCTAGGCTGTAGGAGTAAGTTACGCCTTGCAGGATCCTCAACTTCAAGGCTGTAGGAGTAAATTACGCATTGCAGGACCCTCAGCTTCTAGGCTGTAGGAGGAAGTTATGCATTGCAGGATCCTCAGTTCTAGGCTGTAGGAGTAAGTTACGCATTGCAGGATCCTCAGCTTCTAGGCTGTAGGAGTAAGTTACACATTGCAGGATCCTCCGCCTCTAAGCTGTAGGAGTAAGTTACGCATTGCAGGATCCTCCGCTTCTAGGCTGTAGGAGTAAGTTACACATTGCAGGATCCTCAGCTTCTAGGCTGTAGGAGTAAGTTACACATTGCAGGATCCTCAGCTTCTAGGCTGTAGGAGTAAGTTACGCATTGCAGGATCCTCAGCTTCTAGGCTGTAGGAGTAAGTTACGCATTGCAGGATCCTCAGCTTCTAGGCTGTAGGAGTAAGTTACGCATTGCAGGATCCTCAGCTTCTAGGCTGTAGGAGTAAGTTACGCATTGCAGGATCCTCAGCTTCTAGGCTGTAGGAGTAAGTTTCGCATTGCAGGATCCTCAGCTTCTAGGCTGTAGGAGTAAGTTATGCATTGCAGGATCCTCAGCTTCTAGGCTGTAGGAGTAAGTTACGCATTGCAGGATCCTCAGCTTCTAGGCTGTAGGAGTAAGTTTCGCATTGCAGGATCCTCAGCTTCTAGGCTGTAGGAGTAAGTTACGCATTGCAGGATCCTCAGCTTCTAGGCTGTAGGAGTAAGTTACGCATTGCAGGATCCTCAGCTTCTAGGCTGTAGGAGTAAGTTTCGCATTGCAGGATCCTCAGCTTCTAGGCTGTAGGAGTAAGTTACGCCTTGCAGGATCCTCAACTTCAAGGCTGTAGGAGTAAATTACGCATTGCAGGACCCTCAGCTTCTAGGCTGTAGGAGGAAGTTATGCATTGCAGGATCCTCAGTTCTAGGCTGTAGGAGTAAGTTACGCATTGCAGGATCCTCAGCTTCTAGGCTGTAGGAGTAAGTTACACATTGCAGGATCCTCCGCCTCTAAGCTGTAGGAGTAAGTTACGCATTGCAGGATCCTCCGCTTCTAGGCTGTAGGAGTAAGTTACACATTGCAGGATCCTCAGCTTCTAGGCTGTAGGAGTAAGTTACACATTGCAGGATCCTCAGCTTCTAGGCTGTAGGAGTAAGTTATGCATTGCAGAATCCTCAGCTTCTAGGCTGTAGGAGTAAGTTACACATTGCAGGATCCTCAGCTTCTAGGCTGTAGGAGTAAGTTACGCATTGCTGGATCCTCACCTTCTAGGCTGTAGGAGTAAGTTACACATTGCAGGATCCTCAGCTTCTTGGCTGTAGGAGTAAGTTACACATTGCAGGATCCTCAGCTTCTAGGCTGTAGGAGTAAGTTACGCATTGCAGGACCCTCAGCTTCTAGGCTGTAGGAGTAAGTTACGCGTTGCAGGATCCTCAGCTTCTAGGCTGTAGGAGTAAGTTTCGCATTGCAGGATCCTCAGCTAGTAGGCTGTTGGAGTAAGTTACACATTGCAGAATCCTCTGCTTCTAGGCTGTAGGAGTAAGTTACACATTGCAGGATCCTCAGCTTCTAGGCTGTAGGAGTAAGTTAAGCATTGCAGGACCCTCAGCTTCTAGGCTGTAGGAGTAAGTTATGCATTGCAGGATCCTCAGCTTCTAGGCTGTAGGAGTAAGTTACGCATTGCAGGACCCTCAGCTTCTAGGCTGTAGGAGTAAGTTATGCATTGCAGGATCCTCAGCTTCTAGGCTGTAGGAGTAAGTTATGCATTGCAGGATCCTCAGTTCTAGGCTGTAGGAGTAAGTTACACATTGCAGGATCCTCCGCTTCTAGGCTGTAGGAGTAAGATACACATTGCAGGATCCTCAGCTTCTAGGCTGTAGGAGTAAGTTACGCATTGCAGGATCCTCAGCTTCTAGGCTGTAGGAGTAAGTTATGCATTGCAGGATCCTCAGCTTCTAGGCTGTAGGAGTAAGTTACGCATTGCAGGATCCTCAGCTTCTAGGCTGTAGGAGTAAGTTACACATTGCAGAATCCTCTGTTCTAGGCTGCAGGAGTAAGTTACGCATTGCAGGATCCTCAGTTTCTAAGCTGTAGGAGTAAGTTACGCATTGCAGGATCCTCAGTTCTAGGCTGTAGGAGTAAGTTACGCATTGCAGGATCCTCCGCTTCTAGGCTGTAGGAGTAAGTTACGCATTGCAGGATCCTCAGCGTCTAGGCTGTAGGAGTAAATTTCGCATTGCAGGATCCTCAGCTTCTAGGCTGTAGGAGTAAGTTACGCATTGCAGGATCTTCAGCTTCTAGGCTGTAGGAGTAAGTTTCGCATTGCAGGATCCTCAGCTTCTAGGCTGTAGGAGTAAGTTACACATTGCAGAATCCTCAGTTCTAGGCTGTAGGAGTAAGTTATGCATTGCAGGATCCTCAGTTCTAGGCTGTAGGAGTAAGTTACGCATTGCAGGATCCTCAGCTTCGAGGCTGTAGGAGTAAGTTACGCATTGCAGGATCCTCAGCTTCTAGGCTGTAGGAGTAAGTTACGCATTGCAGGATCCTCAGCTTCTAGGCTGTAGGAGTAAGTTACGCATTGCAGGATCCTCAGCTTCTAGGCTGTAGGAGTAAGTTACGCATTGCAGGATCCTCAGCTTCTAGGCTGTAGGAGTAAGTTACGCATTGCAGGATCCTCAGCTTCTAGGCTGTAGGAGTAAGTTACGCATTGCAGGATCCTCAGCTTCTAGGCTGTAGGAGTAAGTTACGCATTGCAGGATCCTCAGCTTCTAGGCTGTAGGAGTAAGTTACGCATTGCAGGATCCTCAGCTTCTAGGCTGTAGGAGTAAGTTACGCATTGCAGGATCCTCAGCTTCTAGGCTGTAGGAGTAAGTTTTGCATTGCAGGATCCTCAGCTTCTAGGCTGTCGGAGTAAGTTTCGCATGGCAGGATCCTCAGCTTCTAGGCTGTAGGAGTAAGTTACACATTGCAGGATCCTCAGCTTCTAGGCTGTAGGAGTAAGTTTCGCATTGCAGGATCCTCAGCTTCTAGGTAGTAGGAGTAGTTGCAGGATCCTCAGCTTCTAGGCTGTAGGAGTAAGTTTCGCATGGCAGGATCCTCAGCTTTTAGGCTGTAGGAGTAAGTTACGCATTGCAGGATACTCAGCTTCTAGGCTGTAGGAGTAAGTTTCGCATTGCAGGATCCTCAGCTTCTAGGCTGTAGGAGTAAGTTACGCGTTGCAGGATCCTCAGCTTCTAGGCTGTAGGAGTAAGTTACGCATTGCAGGATCCTCAGCTTCTAGGCTGTAGGAGTAAGTTACGCATTGTAGGATCCTCAGCTTCTAGGCTGTAGGAGTAAGTTTCGCATTGCAGGATCCTCAGCTTCAAGGCTGTAGGAGTAAGTTACGCATTGCAGGATCCTCAGCTTCTAGGCTGTAGGAGTAAGTTACGCATTGCAGGATCCTCAGCTTCTAGGCTGTAGGAGTAAGTTACGCATTGCAGGATCCTCAGCTTCTAGGCTGTAGGAGTAAGTTATGCATTGCAGGATCCTCAGCTTCTAGGCTGTAGGAGTAAGTTACGCATTGCAGGATCCTTAGTTCTAGGCTGTAGGAGTAAGTTACGCATTGCAGGATCCTCAGTTCTAGGATGTAGGAGTAAGTTACGCATTGCAGGATCCTCAGTTCTAGGCTGTAGGAGTAAGTTACGCATTGCAGGATCCTCAGCTTCTAGGCTGTAGGAGTAAGTTACGCATTGCAGGATCCTCAGCTTCTAGGCTGTAGGAGTAAGTTACGCATTGCAGGATCCTCAGCTTCTAGGCTGTAGGAGTAAGTTACGCATTGCAGGATCCTCAGCTTCTAGGCTGTAGGAGTAAGTTACGCATTGCAGGATTCTCAGCTTCTAGGCTGTAGGAGTAAGTTACGCATTGCAGGATCCTCAGCTTCTAGGCTGTAGGAGTGTGTTACGCATTGCAGGATCCTCAGCTTCTAGGCTGTAGGAGAAAGTTTCGCATTGCAGGATCCTCAGCTTCAAGGCTGTAGGAGTAAGTTACGCATTGCAGGATCCTCAGCTTCTAGGCTGTAGGAGTAAGTTACGCATTGCAGGATCCTCAGTTCTAGGCTGTAGGAGTAAGTTATGCATTGCAGGATCCTCAGTTCTAGGCTGTAGGAGTAAGTTACGCATTGCAGGATCCTCAGCTTCTAGGCTGTAGGAGTAAGTTACGCATTGCAGGATCCTCAGCTTCTAGGCTGTAGGAGTAAGTTACACATTGCAGGATCCTCAGCTTCTAGGCTGTAGGAGTAAGTTACGCATTGCAGGATCCTCAGCTTCTAGGCTGTAGGAGTAAGTTACGCATTGCAGGATCCTCAGCTTCTAGGCTGTAGGAGTAAGTTACGCATTGCAGGATCCTCAGCTTCTAGGCTGTAGGAGTAAGTTACGCATTGCAGGATCCTCAGATTCTAGGCTGTAGGAGTGTGTTACGCATTGCAGGATCCTCAGCTTCTAGGCTGTAGGAGTAAGTTTCGCATTGCAGGATCCTCAGCTTCAAGGCTGTAGGAGTAAGTTACGCATTGCAGGATCCTCAGCTTCTAGGCTGTAGGAGTAAGTTACGCATTGCAGGATCCTCAGCTTCTAGGCTGTAGGAGTAAGTTTCGCATTGCAGGATCCTCAGCTTCTAGGCTGTCGGAGTAAGTTTCGCATGGCAGGATCCTCAGCTTCTAGGCTGTAGGAGTAAGTTACACATTGCAGGATCCTCAGCTTCTAGGCTGTAGGAGTAAGTTTCGCATTGCAGGATCCTCAGCTTCTAGGCTGTAGGAGTAAGTTACGTGTTGCAGGATCCTCAGCTTCAAGGCTGTAGGAGTAAGTTACGCATTGCAGGATCCTCAGTTCTAGGCTGTAGGAGTAAGTTACGCATTGCAGGATCCTCAGCTTCTAGGCTGTAGGAGTAAGTTACGCATTGCAGGATCCTCAGCTTCTAGGCTGTAGGAGTAAGTTTCGCATTGCAGGATCCTCAGCTTCTAGGCTGTAGGAGTAAGTTACGCATTGCAGGATCCTCAGCTTCTAGGCTGTAGGAGTAAGTTTTGCATTGCAGGATCCTCAGCTTCTAGGCTGTCGGAGTAAGTTTCGCATGGCAGGATCCTCAGCTTCTAGGCTGTAGGAGTAAGTTACACATTGCAGGATCCTCAGCTTCTAGGCTGTAGGAGTAAGTTTCGCATTGCAGGATCCTCAGCTTCTAGGTAGTAGGAGTAGTTGCAGGATCCTCAGCTTCTAGGCTGTAGGAGTAAGTTTCGCATGGCAGGATCCTCAGCTTCTAGGCTGTAGGAGTAAGTTACGCATTGCAGGATACTCAGCTTCTAGGCTGTAGGAGTAAGTTTCGCATTGCAGGATCCTCAGCTTCTAGGCTGTAGGAGTAAGTTACGCGTTGCAGGATCCTCAGCTTCTAGGCTGTAGGAGTAAGTTACGCATTGCAGGATCCTCAGCTTCTAGGCTGTAGGAGTAAGTTACGCATTGTAGGATCCTCAGCTTCTAGGCTGTAGGAGTAAGTTTCGCATTGCAGGATCCTCAGCTTCAAGGCTGTAGGAGTAAGTTACACATTGCAGGATCCTCAGCTTCTAGGCTGTAGGAGTAAGTTACGCATTGCAGGATCCTCAGCTTCTAGGCTGTAGGAGTAAGTTACGCATTGCAGGATCCTCAGCTTCTAGGCTGTAGGAGTAAGTTATGCATTGCAGGATCCTCAGCTTCTAGGCTGTAGGAGTAAGTTACGCATTGCAGGATCCTTAGTTCTAGGCTGTAGGAGTAAGTTACGCATTGCAGGATCCTCAGTTCTAGGATGTAGGAGTAAGTTACGCATTGCAGGATCCTCAGTTCTAGGCTGTAGGAGTAAGTTACGCATTGCAGGATCCTCAGCTTCTAGGCTGTAGGAGTAAGTTACGCATTGCAGGATCCTCAGCTTCTAGGCTGTAGGAGTAAGTTACGCATTGCAGGATCCTCAGCTTCTAGGCTGTAGGAGTAAGTTACGCATTGCAGGATCCTCAGCTTCTAGGCTGTAGGAGTAAGTTACGCATTGCAGGATTCTCAGCTTCTAGGCTGTAGGAGTAAGTTACGCATTGCAGGATCCTCAGCTTCTAGGCTGTAGGAGTGTGTTACGCATTGCAGGATCCTCAGCTTCTAGGCTGTAGGAGAAAGTTTCACATTGCAGGATCCTCAGCTTCAAGGCTGTAGGAGTAAGTTACGCATTGCAGGATCCTCAGCTTCTAGGCTGTAGGAGTAAGTTACGCATTGCAGGATCCTCAGTTCTAGGCTGTAGGAGTAAGTTATGCATTGCAGGATCCTCAGTTCTAGGCTGTAGGAGTAAGTTACGCATTGCAGGATCCTCAGCTTCTAGGCTGTAGGAGTAAGTTACGCATTGCAGGATCCTCAGCTTCTAGGCTGTAGGAGTAAGTTACACATTGCAGGATCCTCAGCTTCTAGGCTGTAGGAGTAAGTTACGCATTGCAGGATCCTCAGCTTCTAGGCTGTAGGAGTAAGTTACGCATTGCAGGATCCTCAGCTTCTAGGCTGTAGGAGTAAGTTACGCATTGCAGGATCCTCAGCTTCTAGGCTGTAGGAGTAAGTTACGCATTGCAGGATCCTCAGATTCTAGGCTGTAGGAGTGTGTTACGCATTGCAGGATCCTCAGCTTCTAGGCTGTAGGAGTAAGTTTCGCATTGCAGGATCCTCAGCTTCAAGGCTGTAGGAGTAAGTTACGCATTGCAGGATCCTCAGCTTCTAGGCTGTAGGAGTAAGTTACGCATTGCAGGATCCTCAGCTTCTAGGCTGTAGGAGTAAGTTTCGCATTGCAGGATCCTCAGCTTCTAGGCTGTCGGAGTAAGTTTCGCATGGCAGGATCCTCAGCTTCTAGGCTGTAGGAGTAAGTTACACATTGCAGGATCCTCCGCCTCTAAGCTGTAGGAGTAAGTTACGCATTGCAGGATCCTCCGCTTCTAGGCTGTAGGAGTAAGTTACACATTGCAGGATCCTCAGCTTCTAGGCTGTAGGAGTAAGTTACACATTGCAGGATCCTCAGCTTCTAGGCTGTAGGAGTAAGTTATGCATTGCAGAATCCTCAGCTTCTAGGCTGTAGGAGTAAGTTACACATTGCAGGATCCTCAGCTTCTAGGCTGTAGGAGTAAGTTACGCATTGCTGGATCCTCACCTTCTAGGCTGTAGGAGTAAGTTACACATTGCAGGATCCTCAGCTTCTTGGCTGTAGGAGTAAGTTACACATTGCAGGATCCTCAGCTTCTAGGCTGTAGGAGTAAGTTACGCATTGCAGGACCCTCAGCTTCTAGGCTGTAGGAGTAAGTTACGCGTTGCAGGATCCTCAGCTTCTAGGCTGTAGGAGTAAGTTTCGCATTGCAGGATCCTCAGCTAGTAGGCTGTTGGAGTAAGTTACACATTGCAGAATCCTCTGCTTCTAGGCTGTAGGAGTAAGTTACACATTGCAGGATCCTCAGCTTCTAGGCTGTAGGAGTAAGTTAAGCATTGCAGGACCCTCAGCTTCTAGGCTGTAGGAGTAAGTTATGCATTGCAGGATCCTCAGCTTCTAGGCTGTAGGAGTAAGTTACGCATTGCAGGACCCTCAGCTTCTAGGCTGTAGGAGTAAGTTATGCATTGCAGGATCCTCAGCTTCTAGGCTGTAGGAGTAAGTTATGCATTGCAGGATCCTCAGTTCTAGGCTGTAGGAGTAAGTTACACATTGCAGGATCCTCCGCTTCTAGGCTGTAGGAGTAAGATACACATTGCAGGATCCTCAGCTTCTAGGCTGTAGGAGTAAGTTACGCATTGCAGGATCCTCAGCTTCTAGGCTGTAGGAGTAAGTTATGCATTGCAGGATCCTCAGCTTCTAGGCTGTAGGAGTAAGTTACGCATTGCAGGATCCTCAGCTTCTAGGCTGTAGGAGTAAGTTACACATTGCAGAATCCTCTGTTCTAGGCTGTAGGAGTAAGTTACGCATTGCAGGATCCTCAGTTTCTAAGCTGTAGGAGTAAGTTACGCATTGCAGGATCCTCAGTTCTAGGCTGTAGGAGTAAGTTACGCATTGCAGGATCCTCCGCTTCTAGGCTGTAGGAGTAAGTTACGCATTGCAGGATCCTCAGCGTCTAGGCTGTAGGAGTAAATTTCGCATTGCAGGATCCTCAGCTTCTAGGCTGTAGGAGTAAGTTACGCATTGCAGGATCTTCAGCTTCTAGGCTGTAGGAGTAAGTTTCGCATTGCAGGATCCTCAGCTTCTAGGCTGTAGGAGTAAGTTACACATTGCAGAATCCTCAGTTCTAGGCTGTAGGAGTAAGTTATGCATTGCAGGATCCTCAGTTCTAGGCTGTAGGAGTAAGTTACGCATTGCAGGATCCTCAGCTTCGAGGCTGTAGGAGTAAGTTACGCATTGCAGGATCCTCAGCTTCTAGGCTGTAGGAGTAAGTTACGCATTGCAGGATCCTCAGCTTCTAGGCTGTAGGAGTAAGTTACGCATTGCAGGATCCTCAGCTTCTAGGCTGTAGGAGTAAGTTACGCATTGCAGGATCCTCAGCTTCTAGGCTGTAGGAGTAAGTTACGCATTGCAGGATCCTCAGCTTCTAGGCTGTAGGAGTAAGTTACGCATTGCAGGATCCTCAGCTTCTAGGCTGTAGGAGTAAGTTACGCATTGCAGGATCCTCAGCTTCTAGGCTGTAGGAGTAAGTTACGCATTGCAGGATCCTCAGCTTCTAGGCTGTAGGAGTAAGTTACGCATTGCAGGATCCTCAGCTTCTAGGCTGTAGGAGTAAGTTTTGCATTGCAGGATCCTCAGCTTCTAGGCTGTCGGAGTAAGTTTCGCATGGCAGGATCCTCAGCTTCTAGGCTGTAGGAGTAAGTTACACATTGCAGGATCCTCAGCTTCTAGGCTGTAGGAGTAAGTTTCGCATTGCAGGATCCTCAGCTTCTAGGTAGTAGGAGTAGTTGCAGGATCCTCAGCTTCTAGGCTGTAGGAGTAAGTTTCGCATGGCAGGATCCTCAGCTTCTAGGCTGTAGGAGTAAGTTACGCATTGCAGGATACTCAGCTTCTAGGCTGTAGGAGTAAGTTTCGCATTGCAGGATCCTCAGCTTCTAGGCTGTAGGAGTAAGTTACGCGTTGCAGGATCCTCAGCTTCTAGGCTGTAGGAGTAAGTTACGCATTGCAGGATCCTCAGCTTCTAGGCTGTAGGAGTAAGTTACGCATTGCAGGATCCTCAGTTCTAGGCTGTAGGAGTAAGTTATGCATTGCAGGATCCTCAGTTCTAGGCTGTAGGAGTAAGTTACGCATTGCAGGATCCTCAGCTTCTAGGCTGTAGGAGTAAGTTACGCATTGCAGGATCCTCAGCTTCTAGGCTGTAGGAGTAAGTTACACATTGCAGGATCCTCAGCTTCTAGGCTGTAGGAGTAAGTTACGCATTGCAGGATCCTCAGCTTCTAGGCTGTAGGAGTAAGTTACGCATTGCAGGATCCTCAGCTTCTAGGCTGTAGGAGTAAGTTACGCATTGCAGGATCCTCAGCTTCTAGGCTGTAGGAGTAAGTTACGCATTGCAGGATCCTCAGATTCTAGGCTGTAGGAGTGTGTTACGCATTGCAGGATCCTCAGCTTCTAGGCTGTAGGAGTAAGTTTCGCATTGCAGGATCCTCAGCTTCAAGGCTGTAGGAGTAAGTTACGCATTGCAGGATCCTCAGCTTCTAGGCTGTAGGAGTAAGTTACGCATTGCAGGATCCTCAGCTTCTAGGCTGTAGGAGTAAGTTTCGCATTGCAGGATCCTCAGCTTCTAGGCTGTCGGAGTAAGTTTCGCATGGCAGGATCCTCAGCTTCTAGGCTGTAGGAGTAAGTTACACATTGCAGGATCCTCAGCTTCTAGGCTGTAGGAGTAAGTTTCGCATTGCAGGATCCTCAGCTTCTAGGCTGTAGGAGTAAGTTACGTGTTGCAGGATCCTCAGCTTCAAGGCTGTAGGAGTAAGTTACGCATTGCAGGATCCTCAGTTCTAGGCTGTAGGAGTAAGTTACGCATTGCAGGATCCTCAGCTTCTAGGCTGTAGGAGTAAGTTACGCATTGCAGGATCCTCAGCTTCTAGGCTGTAGGAGTAAGTTTCGCATTGCAGGATCCTCAGCTTCTAGGCTGTAGGAGTAAGTTACGCATTGCAGGATCCTCAGCTTCTAGGCTGTAGGAGTAAGTTTTGCATTGCAGGATCCTCAGCTTCTAGGCTGTCGGAGTAAGTTTCGCATGGCAGGATCCTCAGCTTCTAGGCTGTAGGAGTAAGTTACACATTGCAGGATCCTCAGCTTCTAGGCTGTAGGAGTAAGTTTCGCATTGCAGGATCCTCAGCTTCTAGGTAGTAGGAGTAGTTGCAGGATCCTCAGCTTCTAGGCTGTAGGAGTAAGTTTCGCATGGCAGGATCCTCAGCTTCTAGGCTGTAGGAGTAAGTTACGCATTGCAGGATACTCAGCTTCTAGGCTGTAGGAGTAAGTTTCGCATTGCAGGATCCTCAGCTTCTAGGCTGTAGGAGTAAGTTACGCGTTGCAGGATCCTCAGCTTCTAGGCTGTAGGAGTAAGTTACGCATTGCAGGATCCTCAGCTTCTAGGCTGTAGGAGTAAGTTACGCATTGTAGGATCCTCAGCTTCTAGGCTGTAGGAGTAAGTTTCGCATTGCAGGATCCTCAGCTTCAAGGCTGTAGGAGTAAGTTACACATTGCAGGATCCTCAGCTTCTAGGCTGTAGGAGTAAGTTACGCATTGCAGGATCCTCAGCTTCTAGGCTGTAGGAGTAAGTTACGCATTGCAGGATCCTCAGCTTCTAGGCTGTAGGAGTAAGTTATGCATTGCAGGATCCTCAGCTTCTAGGCTGTAGGAGTAAGTTACGCATTGCAGGATCCTTAGTTCTAGGCTGTAGGAGTAAGTTACGCATTGCAGGATCCTCAGTTCTAGGATGTAGGAGTAAGTTACGCATTGCAGGATCCTCAGTTCTAGGCTGTAGGAGTAAGTTACGCATTGCAGGATCCTCAGCTTCTAGGCTGTAGGAGTAAGTTACGCATTGCAGGATCCTCAGCTTCTAGGCTGTAGGAGTAAGTTACGCATTGCAGGATCCTCAGCTTCTAGGCTGTAGGAGTAAGTTACGCATTGCAGGATCCTCAGCTTCTAGGCTGTAGGAGTAAGTTACGCATTGCAGGATTCTCAGCTTCTAGGCTGTAGGAGTAAGTTACGCATTGCAGGATCCTCAGCTTCTAGGCTGTAGGAGTGTGTTACGCATTGCAGGATCCTCAGCTTCTAGGCTGTAGGAGAAAGTTTCACATTGCAGGATCCTCAGCTTCAAGGCTGTAGGAGTAAGTTACGCATTGCAGGATCCTCAGCTTCTAGGCTGTAGGAGTAAGTTACGCATTGCAGGATCCTCAGTTCTAGGCTGTAGGAGTAAGTTATGCATTGCAGGATCCTCAGTTCTAGGCTGTAGGAGTAAGTTACGCATTGCAGGATCCTCAGCTTCTAGGCTGTAGGAGTAAGTTACGCATTGCAGGATCCTCAGCTTCTAGGCTGTAGGAGTAAGTTACACATTGCAGGATCCTCAGCTTCTAGGCTGTAGGAGTAAGTTACGCATTGCAGGATCCTCAGCTTCTAGGCTGTAGGAGTAAGTTACGCATTGCAGGATCCTCAGCTTCTAGGCTGTAGGAGTAAGTTACGCATTGCAGGATCCTCAGCTTCTAGGCTGTAGGAGTAAGTTACGCATTGCAGGATCCTCAGATTCTAGGCTGTAGGAGTGTGTTACGCATTGCAGGATCCTCAGCTTCTAGGCTGTAGGAGTAAGTTTCGCATTGCAGGATCCTCAGCTTCAAGGCTGTAGGAGTAAGTTACGCATTGCAGGATCCTCAGCTTCTAGGCTGTAGGAGTAAGTTACGCATTGCAGGATCCTCAGCTTCTAGGCTGTAGGAGTAAGTTTCGCATTGCAGGATCCTCAGCTTCTAGGCTGTCGGAGTAAGTTTCGCATGGCAGGATCCTCAGCTTCTAGGCTGTAGGAGTAAGTTACACATTGCAGGATCCTCAGCTTCTAGGCTGTAGGAGTAAGTTTCGCATTGCAGGATCCTCAGCTTCTAGGCTGTAGGAGTAAGTTACGTGTTGCAGGATCCTCAGCTTCAAGGCTGTAGGAGTAAGTTACGCATTGCAGGATCCTCAGTTCTAGGCTGTAGGAGTAAGTTACGCATTGCAGGATCCTCAGCTTCTAGGCTGTAGGAGTAAGTTACGCATTGCAGGATCCTCAGCTTCTAGGCTGTAGGAGTAAGTTTCGCATTGCAGGATCCTCAGCTTCTAGGCTGTAGGAGTAAGTTACGCATTGCAGGATCCTCAGCTTCTAGGCTGTAGGAGTAAGTTTCACATTGCAGGATCCTCAGCTTCTAGGCTGTAGGAGTAAGTTATGTGTTGCAGGATCCTCAGCTTCTAGGCTGTAGGAGTAAGTTACGCATTGCAGGATCCTCAGCTTCTAGGCTGTAGGAGTAAGTTTTGCATTGCAGGATCCTCAGCTTCTAGGCTGTAGGAGTAAGTTACGCATTGCAGAATCCTCAGTTCTAGGCTGTAGGAGTAAGTTACGCATTGCAGGACCCTCAGCTTCTAGGCTGTAGGAGTAAGTTACACATTGCAGGATCCTCAGCTTCTAGGCTGTAGGAGTAAGTTATGCATTGCAGGATCCTCAGCTTCTAGGCTGTAGGAGTAAGTTATGCATTGCAGGAACCTCAGTTCTAGGCTGTTGGAGTAAGTTACACATTGCAGGATCCTCCGCTTCTAGGCTGTAGGAGTAAGATACACATTGCAGGATCCTCAGCTTCTAGGCTGTAGGAGTAAGTTATGCATTGCAGGATCCTCAGCTTCTAGGCTGTAGGAGTAAGTTACGCATTGCAGGATCCTCAGCTTCTAGGCTGTAGGAGTAAGTTACACATTGCAGAATCCTCGGTTCTAGGCTGTAGGAGTAAGTTACGCATTGCAGGATCCTCAGCTTCTAAGCTGTAGGAGTAAGTTACGCATTGCAGGATCCTCAGTTCTAGGCTGTAGGAGTAAGTTACGCATTGCAGGATCCTCCGCTTCTAGGCTGTAGGAGTAAGTTACACATTGCAGGATCCTCAGCTTCTAGGCTGTAGGAGTAAGTTACGCATTGCAGGATCCTCAGCTTCTAGGCTGTAGGAGTAAGTTACGCATTGCAGGATCCTCAGCTTCTAGGCTGTAGGAGTAAGTTACGCATTGCAGGATCCTCAGCTTCTAGGCTGTAGGAGTAAGTTATGCAATGCAGGATCCTCAGTTCTAGGCTGTAGGAGTAAGTTACGCATTGCAGGATCCTCCGCTTCTAGGCTGTAGGAGTAAGTTACGCATTGCAGGATTCTCAGCTTCTAGTCTGTAGGAGTAAGTTACACATTGCAGGATCCTCAGCTTCTAGGCTGTAGGAGTAAGTTACATATTGCAGGATTCTCAGCTTCTAGGCTGTAGGAGTAAGTTACACATTGCAGGATCCTCAGCTTCTTGGCTGTAGGAGTAAGTTATGCATAGCAGAATCCTCAGCTTCTTGGCTGTAGGAGTAAGTTACACATTGCAGGATCCTCAGCTTCTTGGCTGTAGGAGTAAGTTACGCATTGCAGGACCCTCAGCTTCTAGGCTGTAGGAGTAAGTTACGCATTGCAGGACGCTCAGCTTCTAGGCTGTAGGAGTAAGTTACGCATTGCAGGATCCTCAGCTTCTAGGCTGTAAGAGTAAGTTACGCCTTGCAGGATCCTCAACTTCAAGGCTGTAGGAGTAAGTTACGCATTGCAGGACCCTCAGCTTCTAGGCTGTAGGAGGAAGTTATGCATTGCAGGATCCTCAGTTCTAGGCTGTAGGAGTAAGTTACGCATTGCAGGATCCTCAGCTTCTAGGCTGTAGGAGTAAGTTACACATTGCAGGATCCTCCGCCTCTAAGCTGTAGGAGTAAGTTACGCATTGCAGGATCCTCCGCTTCTAGGCTGTAGGAGTAAGTTACACATTGCAGGATCCTCAGCTTCTAGGCTGTAGGAGTAAGTTACACATTGCAGGATCCTCAGCTTCTAGGCTGTAGGAGTAAGTTATGCATTGCAGAATCCTCAGCTTCTAGGCTGTAGGAGTAAGTTACACATTGCAGGATCCTCAGCTTCTAGGCTGTAGGAGTAAGTTACGCATTGCTGGATCCTCACCTTCTAGGCTGTAGGAGTAAGTTACACATTGCAGGATCCTCAGCTTCTTGGCTGTAGGAGTAAGTTACACATTGCAGGATCCTCAGCTTCTAGGCTGTAGGAGTAAGTTATGCATTGCAGGACCCTCAGCTTCTAGGCTGTAGGAGTAAGTTACACATTGCAGAATCCTCTGTTCTAGGCTGTAGGAGTAAGTTACGCATTGCAGGATCCTCAGCTTCTAAGCTGTAGGAGTAAGTTACGCATTGCAGGATCCTCAGTTCTAGGCTGTAGGAGTAAGTTACGCATTGCAGGATCCTCCGCTTCTAGGCTGTAGGAGTAAGTTACACATTGCAGGATCCTCAGCTTCTAGGCTGTAGGAGTAAGTTACGCATTGCAGGATCCTCAGCTTCTAGGCTGTAGGAGTAAGTTACGCATTGCAGGATCTTCAGCTTCTAGGCTGTAGGAGTAAGTTACGCATTGCAGGATCCTCAGCTTCTAGGCTGTAGGAGTAAGTTATGCAATGCAGGATCCTCAGTTCTAGGCTGTAGGAGTAAGTTACGCCTTGCAGGTTCCTCCGCTTCTAGGCTGTAGGAGTAAGTTACCCATTGCAGGATCCTCAGCTTCTAGTCTGTAGGAGTAAGTTACACATTGCAGGATCCTCAGCTTCTAGGCTGTAGGAGTAAGTTACACATTGCAGGATTCTCAGCTTCTAGGCTGTAGGAGTAAGTTACACATTGCAGGATCCTCAGCTTCTTGGCTGTAGGAGTAAGTTATGCATAGCAGAATCCTCAGCTTCTAGTCTGTAGGAGTAAGTTACACATTGCAGGATCCTCAGCTTCTAGGCTGTAGGAGTAAGTTATGCATTGCAGGATCCTCAGCTTCTAGGCTGTAGGAGTAAGTTATGCATTGCAGGAACCTCAGTTCTAGGCTGTTGGAGTAAGTTACACATTGCAGGATCCTCCGCTTCTAGGCTGTAGGAGTAAGATACACATTGCAGGATCCTCAGCTTCTAGGCTGTAGGAGTAAGTTATGCATTGCAGGATCCTCAGCTTCTAGGCTGTAGGAGTAAGTTACGCATTGCAGGATCCTCAGCTTCTAGGCTGTAGGAGTAAGTTACACATTGCAGAATCCTCGGTTCTAGGCTGTAGGAGTAAGTTACGCATTGCAGGATCCTCAGCTTCTAAGCTGTAGGAGTAAGTTACGCATTGCAGGATCCTCAGTTCTAGGCTGTAGGAGTAAGTTACGCATTGCAGGATCCTCCGCTTCTAGGCTGTAGGAGTAAGTTACACATTGCAGGATCCTCAGCTTCTAGGCTGTAGGAGTAAGTTACGCATTGCAGGATCCTCAGCTTCTAGGCTGTAGGAGTAAGTTACGCATTGCAGGATCCTCAGCTTCTAGGCTGTAGGAGTAAGTTACGCATTGCAGGATCCTCAGCTTCTAGGCTGTAGGAGTAAGTTATGCAATGCAGGATCCTCAGTTCTAGGCTGTAGGAGTAAGTTACGCATTGCAGGATCCTCCGCTTCTAGGCTGTAGGAGTAAGTTACGCATTGCAGGATTCTCAGCTTCTAGTCTGTAGGAGTAAGTTACACATTGCAGGATCCTCAGCTTCTAGGCTGTAGGAGTAAGTTACACATTGCAGGATTCTCAGCTTCTAGGCTGTAGGAGTAAGTTACACATTGCAGGATCCTCAGCTTCTTGGCTGTAGGAGTAAGTTATGCATAGCAGAATCCTCAGCTTCTTGGCTGTAGGAGTAAGTTACACATTGCAGGATCCTCAGCTTCTTGGCTGTAGGAGTAAGTTACGCATTGCAGGACCCTCAGCTTCTAGGCTGTAGGAGTAAGTTACGCATTGCAGGACGCTCAGCTTCTAGGCTGTAGGAGTAAGTTACGCATTGCAGGATCCTCAGCTTCTAGGCTGTAAGAGTAAGTTACG
Source organism: Taudactylus pleione (assembly GCA_031769625.1). NCBI lineage: Eukaryota > Metazoa > Chordata > Amphibia > Anura > Myobatrachidae > Taudactylus > Taudactylus pleione. The sequence goes on from JAUIMM010000634.1 coordinate 227,564, forward strand.
CCTTGCAGGATCCTCAACTTCAAGGCTGTAGGAGTAAGTTACGCATTGCAGGACCCTCAGCTTCTAGGCTGTAGGAGGAAGTTATGCATTGCAGGATCCTCAGTTCTAGGCTGTAGGAGTAAGTTACGCATTGCAGGATCCTCAGCTTCTAGGCTGTAGGAGTAAGTTACACATTGCAGGATCCTCCGCCTCTAAGCTGTAGGAGTAAGTTACGCATTGCAGGATCCTCCGCTTCTAGGCTGTAGGAGTAAGTTACACATTGCAGGATCCTCAGCTTCTAGGCTGTAGGAGTAAGTTACACATTGCAGGATCCTCAGCTTCTAGGCTGTAGGAGTAAGTTATGCATTGCAGAATCCTAAGCTTCTAGGCTGTAGGAGTAAGTTACACATTGCAGGATCCTCAGCTTCTAGGCTGTAGGAGTAAGTTACGCATTGCTGGATCCTCACCTTCTAGGCTGTAGGAGTAAGTTACACATTGCAGGATCCTCAGCTTCTTGGCTGTAGGAGTAAGTTACACATTGCAGGATCCTCAGCTTCTAGGCTGTAGGAGTAAGTTACGCATTGCAGGACCCTCAGCTTCTAGGCTGTAGGAGTAAGTTACACATTGCAGAATCCTCTGTTCTAGGCTGTAGGAGTAAGTTACGCATTGCAGGATCCTCAGCTTCTAAGCTGTAGGAGTAAGTTACGCATTGCAGGATCCTCAGTTCTAGGCTGTAGGAGTAAGTTACGCATTGCAGGATCCTCCGCTTCTAGGCTGTAGGAGTAAGTTACACATTGCAGGATCCTCAGCTTCTAGGCTGTAGGAGTAAGTTACGCATTGCAGGATCCTCAGCTTCTAGGCTGTAGGAGTAAGTTACGCATTGCAGGATCCTCAGCTTCTAGGCTGTAGGAGTAAGTTACGCATTGCAGGATCCTCAGCTTCTAGGCTGTAGGAGTAAGTTATGCAATGCAGGATCCTCAGTTCTAGGCTGTAGGAGTAAGTTACGCCTTGCAGGTTCCTCCGCTTCTAGGCTGTAGGAGTAAGTTACGCATTGCAGGATCCTCAGCTTCTAGTCTGTAGGAGTAAGTTACACATTGCAGGATCCTCAGCTTCTAGGCTGTAGGAGTAAGTTACACTTTGCAGGATTCTCAGCTTCTAGGCTGTAGGAGTAAGTTACACATTGCAGGATCCTCAGCTTCTTGGCTGTAGGAGTAAGTTATGCATAGCAGAATCCTCAGCTTCTAGTCTGTAGGAGTAAGTTACACAATGCAGGATCCTCAGCTTCTAGGCTGTAGGAGTAAGTTACACATTGCAGGATTCTCAGCTTCTAGGCTGTAGGAGTAAGTTACACATTGCAGGATTCTCAGCTTCTAGGCTGTAGGAGTAAGTTACACATTGCAGGATCCTCAGCTTCTTGGCTGTAGGAGTAAGTTATGCATAGCAGAATCCTCAGCTTCTTGGCTGTAGGAGTAAGTTACACATTGCAGGATCCTCAGCTTCTAGGCTGTAGGAGTAAGTTACGCATTGCAGGACCCTCAGCTTCTAGGCTGTAGGAGTAAGTTACGCATTGCAGGACGCTCAGCTTCTAGGCTGTAGGAGTAAGTTACGCATTGCAGGATCCTCAGCTTCTAGGCTGTAGGAGTAAGTTATGCATTGCAGGATCCTCAGCTTCTAGGCTGTAGGAGTAAGTTACGCATTGCAGGACCCTCAGCTTCTAGGCTGTAGGAGTAAGTTTCGCATTGCAGGATCCTCAGTTCTAGGCTGTAGGAGTAAGTTACGCATTGCAGGATCCTCAGCTTCTAGGCTGTAGGAGTAAGTTATGCATTGCAGGATACTCAGCTTCTATGCTGTAGGAGTAAGTTACACATTGCAGGATACTCCGCTTCTAGGCTGTAGGAGTAAGTTATGCATTGCAGGATCCTCAGCTTCTAGGCTGTAGGAGTAAGTTACGCATTGCAGGATCCTCAGCTTCTAGGCTGTAGGAGTAAGTTTCGCATTGCAGGATCCTCAGCTTCTAGGCTGTAGGAGTAAGTTACGCATTGCAGGATCCTCAGCTTCTAGGCTGTAGGAGTAAGTTTCACATTGCAGGATCCTCAGCTTCTAGGCTGTAGGAGTAAGTTACGTGTTGCAGGATCCTCAGCTTCTAGGCTGTAGGAGTAAGTTACGCATTGCAGGATCCTCAGCTTCTAGGCTGTAGGAGTAAGTTTTGCATTGCAGGATCCTCAGCTTCTAGGCTGTAGGAGTAAGTTACGCATTGCAGAATCCTCAGTTCTAGGCTGTAGGAGTAAGTTACGCATTGCAGGACCCTCAGCTTCTAGGCTGTAGGAGTAAGTTACACATTGCAGGATCCTCAGCTTCTAGGCTGTAGGAGTAAGTTATGCATTGCAGGATCCTCAGCTTCTAGGCTGTAGGAGTAAGTTATGCATTGCAGGAACCTCAGTTCTAGGCTGTAGGAGTAAGTTACACATTGCAGGATCCTCCGCTTCTAGGCTGTAGGAGTAAGATACACATTGCAGGATCCTCAGCTTCTAGGCTGTAGGAGTAAGTTATGCATTGCAGGATCCTCAGCTTCTAGGCTGTAGGAGTAAGTTACGCATTGCAGGATCCTCAGCTTCTAGGCTGTAGGAGTAAGTTACACATTGCAGAATCCTCTGTTCTAGGCTGTAGGAGTAAGTTACGCATTGCAGGATCCTCAGCTTCTAAGCTGTAGGAGTAAGTTACGCATTGCAGGATCCTCAGTTCTAGGCTGTAGGAGTAAGTTACGCATTGCAGGATCCTCCGCTTCTAGGCTGTAGGAGTAAGTTACACATTGCAGGATCCTCAGCTTCTAGGCTGTAGGAGTAAGTTACGCATTGCAGGATCCTCAGCTTCTAGGCTGTAGGAGTAAGTTACGCATTGCAGGATCCTCAGCTTCTAGGCTGTAGGAGTAAGTTACGCATTGCAGGATCCTCAGCTTCTAGGCTGTAGGAGTAAGTTATGCAATGCAGGATCCTCAGTTCTAGGCTGTAGGAGTAAGTTACGCATTGCAGGATCCTCCGCTTCTAGGCTGTAGGAGTAAGTTACGCATTGCAGGATTCTCAGCTTCTAGTCTGTAGGAGTAAGTTACACATTGCAGGATCCTCAGCTTCTAGGCTGTAGGAGTAAGTTACACATTGCAGGATTCTCAGCTTCTAGGCTGTAGGAGTAAGTTACACATTGCAGGATCCTCAGCTTCTTGGCTGTAGGAGTAAGTTATGCATAGCAGAATCCTCAGCTTCTTGGCTGTAGGAGTAAGTTACACATTGCAGGATCCTCAGCTTCTTGGCTGTAGGAGTAAGTTACGCATTGCAGGACCCTCAGCTTCTAGGCTGTAGGAGTAAGTTACGCATTGCAGGACGCTCAGCTTCTAGGCTGTAGGAGTAAGTTACGCATTGCAGGATCCTCAGCATCTAGGCTGTAGGAGTAAGTTACGCCTTGCAGGATCCTCAACTTCAAGGCTGTAGGAGTAAGTTACGCATTGCAGGACCCTCAGCTTCTAGGCTGTAGGAGGAAGTTATGCATTGCAGGATCCTCAGTTCTAGACTGTAGGAGTCAGTTACGCATTGCAGGATCCTCAGCTTCTAGGCTGTAGGAGTAAGTTACACATTGCAGGATCCTCCGCCTCTAAGCTGTAGGAGTAAGTTACGCATTGCAGGATCCTCCGCTTCTAGGCTGTAGGAGTAAGATACACATTGCAGGATCCTCAGCTTCTAGGCTGTAGGAGTAAGTTATGCATTGCAGGATCCTCAGCTTCTAGGCTGTAGGAGTAAGTTACGCATTGCAGGATCCTCAGCTTCTAGGCTGTAGGAGTAAGTTACACATTGCAGAATCCTCTGTTCTAGGCTGTAGGAGTAAGTTACGCATTGCAGGATCCTCAGCTTCTAAGCTGTAGGAGTAAGTTACGCATTGCAGGATCCTCAGTTCTAGGCTGTAGGAGTAAGTTACGCATTGCAGGATCCTCCGCTTCTAGGCTGTAGGAGTAAGTTACACATTGCAGGATCCTCAGCTTCTAGGCTGTAGGAGTAAGTTACGCATTGCAGGATCCTCAGCTTCTAGGCTGTAGGAGTAAGTTACGCATTGCAGGATCCTCAGCTTCTAGGCTGTAGGAGTAAGTTACGCATTGCAGGATCCTCAGCTTCTAGGCTGTAGGAGTAAGTTATGCAATGCAGGATCCTCAGTTCTAGGCTGTAGGAGTAAGTTACGCATTGCAGGATCCTCCGCTTCTAGGCTGTAGGAGTAAGTTACGCATTGCAGGATTCTCAGCTTCTAGTCTGTAGGAGTAAGTTACACATTGCAGGATCCTCAGCTTCTAGGCTGTAGGAGTAAGTTACACATTGCAGGATTCTCAGCTTCTAGGCTGTAGGAGTAAGTTACACATTGCAGGATCCTCAGCTTCTTGGCTGTAGGAGTAAGTTATGCATAGCAGAATCCTCAGCTTCTTGGCTGTAGGAGTAAGTTACACATTGCAGGATCCTCAGCTTCTTGGCTGTAGGAGTAAGTTACGCATTGCAGGACCCTCAGCTTCTAGGCTGTAGGAGTAAGTTACGCATTGCAGGACGCTCAGCTTCTAGGCTGTAGGAGTAAGTTACGCATTGCAGGATCCTCAGCATCTAGGCTGTAGGAGTAAGTTACGCCTTGCAGGATCCTCAACTTCAAGGCTGTAGGAGTAAGTTACGCATTGCAGGACCCTCAGCTTCTAGGCTGTAGGAGGAAGTTATGCATTGCAGGATCCTCAGTTCTAGGCTGTAGGAGTAAGTTACGCATTGCAGGATCCTCAGCTTCTAGGCTGTAGGAGTAAGTTACACATTGCAGGATCCTCCGCCTCTAAGCTGTAGGAGTAAGTTACGCATTGCAGGATCCTCCGCTTCTAGGCTGTAGGAGTAAGTTACACATTGCAGGATCCTCAGCTTCTAGGCTGTAGGAGTAAGTTACACATTGCAGGATCCTCAACTTCTAGGCTGTAGGAGTAAGTTATGCATTGCAGAATCCTCAGCTTCTAGGCTGTAGGAGTAAGTTACACATTGCAGGATCCTCAGCTTCTAGGCTGTAGGAGTAAGTTACGCATTGCTGGATCCTCACCTTCTAGGCTGTAGGAGTAAGTTACACATTGCAGGATCCTCAGCTTCTTGGCTGTAGGAGTAAGTTACACATTGCAGGATCCTCAGCTTCTAGGCTGTAGGAGTAAGTTACGCATTGCTGGACCCTCAGCTTCTAGGCTGTAGGAGTAAGTCACGCGTTGCAGGATCCTCAGCTTCTAGGCTGTAGGAGTAAGTTTCGCATTGCAGGATCCTCAGCTAGTAGGCTGTAGGAGTAAGTTACACATTGCAGAATCCTCTGCTTCTAGGCTGTAGGAGTAAGTTACACATTGCAGGATCCTCAGCTTCTAGGCTGTAGGAGTAAGTTACGCATTGCAGGACCCTCAGCTTCTAGGCTGTAGGAGTAAGTTATGCATTGCAGGATCCTCAGCTTCTAGGCTGTAGGAGTAAGTTACGCATTGCAGGACCCTCAGCTTCTAGGCTGTAGGAGTAAGTTATGCATTGCAGGATCCTCAGCTTCTAGGCTGTAGGAGTAAGTTATGCATTGCAGGATCCTCAGTTCTAGGCTGTAGGAGTAAGTTACACATTGCAGGATCCTCCGCTTCAAGGCTGTAGGAGTAAGATACACATTGCAGGATCCTCAGCTTCTAGGCTGTAGGAGTAAGTTACGCATTGCAGGATCCTCAGCTTCTAGGCTGTAGGAGTAAGTTACGCATTGCAGGATCCTCAGCTTCTAGGCTGTAGGAGTAAGTTACGCATTGCAGGATCCTCAGCTTCTAGGCTGTAGGAGTAAGTTACACATTGCAGAATCCTCTGTTCTAGGCTGTAGGAGTAAGTTACGCATTGCAGGATCCTCAGCTTCTAAGCTGTAGGAGTAAGTTACGCATTGCAGGATCCTCAGTTCTAGGCTGTAGGAGTAAGTTACGCATTGCAGGATCCTCCGCTTCTAGGCTGTAGGAGTAAGTTACACATTGCAGGATCCTCAGCTTCTAGGCTGTAGGAGTAAGTTACGCATTGCAGGATCCTCAGCTTCTAGGCTGTAGGAGTAAGTTACGCATTGCAGGATCCTCAGCTTCTAGGCTGTAGGAGTAAGTTACGCATTGCAGGATCCTCAGCTTCTAGGCTGTAGGAGTAAGTTATGCAATGCAGGATCCTCAGTTCTAGGCTGTAGGAGTAAGTTACGCCTTGCAGGATCCTCCGCTTCTAGGCTGTAGGAGTAAGTTACGCATTGCAGGATCCTCAGCTTCTAGTCTGTAGGAGTAAGTTACACATTGCAGGATCCTCAGCTTCTAGGCTGTAGGAGTAAGTTACACATTGCAGGATTCTCAGCTTCTAGGCTGTAGGAGTAAGTTACACATTGCAGGATCCTCAGCTTCTAGGCTGTAGGAGTAAGTTATGCATAGCAGAATCCTCAGCTTCTTGGCTGTAGGAGTAAGTTACACATTGCAGGATCCTCAGCTTCTAGGCTGTAGGAGTAAGTTACGCATTGCAGGACCCTCAGCTTCTAGGCTGTAGGAGTAAGTTACGCATTGCAGGACGCTCAGCTTCAAGGCTGTAGGAGTAAGTTACGCATTGCAGGATCCTCAGCTTCTAGGCTGTAGGAGTAAGTTATGCATTGCAGGATCCTCAATTTCTAGGCTGTAGGAGTAAGTTACGCATTGCAGGACCCTCAGCTTCTAGGCTGTAGGAGTAAGTTTCGCATTGCAGGATCCTCAGTTCTAGGCTGTAGGAGATCGTTACGCATTGCAGGATCCTCAGGTTCTAGGCTGTAGGAGTAAGTTATGCATTGCAGGATACTCAGCTTCTAGGCTGTAGGAGTAAGTTACACATTGCAGGATACTCCGCTTCTAGGCTGTAGGAGTAAGTTATGCATTGCAGGATCCTCAGCTTCTAGGCTGTAGGAGTATGTTACGCATTGCAGGATCCTCAGCTTCTAGGCTGTAGGAGTAAGTTACACATTGCAGAATCCTCTGTTCTAGGCTGTAGGAGTAAGTTACGCATTGCAGGATCCTCAGCTTCTAAGCTGTAGGAGTAAGTTACGCATTGCAGGATCCTCAGTTCTAGGCTGTAGGAGTAAGTTACGCATTGCAGGATCCTCCGCTTCTAGGCTGTAGGAGTAAGTTACACATTGCAGGATCCTCAGCTTCTAGGCTGTAGGAGTAAGTTACGCATTGCAGGATCCTCAGCTTCTAGGCTGTAGGAGTAAGTTACGCATTGCAGGATCCTCAGCTTCTAGGCTGTAGGAGTAAGTTACGCATTGCAGGATCCTCAGCTTCTAGGCTGTAGGAGTAAGTTATGCAATGCAGGATCCTCAGTTCTAGGCTGTAGGAGTAAGTTACGCATTGCAGGATCCTCCGCTTCTAGGCTGTAGGAGTAAGTTACGCATTGCAGGATTCTCAGCTTCTAGTCTGTAGGAGTAAGTTACACATTGCAGGATCCTCAGCTTCTAGGCTGTAGGAGTAAGTTACACATTGCAGGATTCTCAGCTTCTAGGCTGTAGGAGTAAGTTACACATTGCAGGATCCTCAGCTTCTTGGCTGTAGGAGTAAGTTATGCATAGCAGAATCCTCAGCTTCTTGGCTGTAGGAGTAAGTTACACATTGCAGGATCCTCAGCTTCTTGGCTGTAGGAGTAAGTTACGCATTGCAGGACCCTCAGCTTCTAGGCTGTAGGAGTAAGTTACGCATTGCAGGACGCTCAGCTTCTAGGCTGTAGGAGTAAGTTACGCATTGCAGGATCCTCAGCATCTAGGCTGTAGGAGTAAGTTACGCCTTGCAGGATCCTCAACTTCAAGGCTGTAGGAGTAAGTTACGCATTGCAGGACCCTCAGCTTCTAGGCTGTAGGAGGAAGTTATGCATTGCAGGATCCTCAGTTCTAGGCTGTAGGAGTAAGTTACGCATTGCAGGATCCTCAGCTTCTAGGCTGTAGGAGTAAGTTACACATTGCAGGATCCTCCGCCTCTAAGCTGTAGGAGTAAGTTACGCATTGCAGGATCCTCCGCTTCTAGGCTGTAGGAGTAAGTTACACATTGCAGGATCCTCAGCTTCTAGGCTGTAGGAGTAAGTTACACATTGCAGGATCCTCAGCTTCTAGGCTGTAGGAGTAAGTTATGCATTGCAGAATCCTCAGCTTCTAGGCTGTAGGAGTAAGTTACACATTGCAGGATCCTCAGCTTCTAGGCTGTAGGAGTAAGTTACGCATTGCTGGATCCTCACCTTCTAGGCTGTAGGAGTAAGTTACACATTGCAGGATCCTCAGCTTCTTGGCTGTAGGAGTAAGTTACACATTGCAGGATCCTCAGCTTCTAGGCTGTAGGAGTAAGTTACGCATTGCAGGACCCTCAGCTTCTAGGCTGTAGGAGTAAGTCACGCGTTGCAGGATCCTCAGCTTCTAGGCTGTAGGAGTAAGTTTCGCATTGCAGGATCCTCAGCTAGTAGGCTGTAGGAGTAAGTTACACATTGCAGAATCCTTTGCTTCTAGGCTGTAGGAGTAAGTTACACATTGCAGGATCCTCAGCTTCTAGGCTGTAGGAGTAAGTTACGCATTGCAGGACCCTCAGCTTCTAGGCTGTAGGAGTAAGTTATGCATTGCAGGATCCTCAGCTTCTAGGCTGTAGGAGTAAGTTACACATTGCAGGACCCTCAGCTTCTAGGCTGTAGGAGTAAGTTATGCATTGCAGGATCCTCTGCTTCTAGGCTGTAGGAGTAAGTTATGCATTGCAGGATCCTCAGTTCTAGGCTGTAGGAGTAAGTTACACATTGCAGGATCCTCCGCTTCAAGGCTGTAGGAGTAAGTTACACATTGCAGAATCCTCTGTTCTAGGCTGTAGGAGTAAGTTACGCATTGCAGGATCCTCAGCTTCTAAGCTGTAGGAGTAAGTTACGCATTGCAGGATCCTCAGTTCTAGGCTGTAGGAGTAAGTTACGCATTGCAGGATCCTCCGCTTCTAGGCTGTAGGAGTAAGTTACACATTGCAGGATCCTCAGCTTCTAGGCTGTAGGAGTAAGTTACGCATTGCAGGATCCTCAGCTTCTAGGCTGTAGGAGTAAGTTACGCATTGCAGGATCCTCAGCTTCTAGGCTGTAGGAGTAAGTTATGCATTGCAGGATCCTCAGCTTCTAGGCTGTAGGAGTAAGTTATGCAATGCAGGATCCTCAGTTCTAGGCTGTAGGAGTAAGTTACGCCTTGCAGGATCCTCCGCTTCTAGGCTGTAGGAGTAAGTTACGCATTGCAGGATCCTCAGCTTCTAGTCTGTAGGAGTAAGTTACACATTGCAGGATCCTCAGCTTCTAGGCTGTAGGAGTAAGTTACACATTGCAGGATTCTCAGCTTCTAGGCTGTAGGAGTAAGTTACACATTGCAGGATCCTCAGCTTCTTGGCTGTAGGAGTAAGTTATGCATAGCAGAATCCTCAGCTTCTTGGCTGTAGGAGTAAGTTACACATTGCAGGATCCTCAGCTTCTAGGCTGTAGGAGTAAGTTACGCATTGCAGGACCCTCAGCTTCTAGGCTGTAGGAGTAAGTTACGCATTGCAGGACGCTCAGCTTCAAGGCTGTAGGAGTAAGTTACGCATTGCAGGATCCTCAGCTTCTAGGCTGTAGGAGTAAGTTATGCATTGCAGGATCCTCAGCTTCTAGGCTGTAGGAGTAAGTTACGCATTGCAGGACCCTCAGCTTCTAGGCTGTAGGAGTAAGTTTCGCATTGCAGGATCCTCAGTTCTAGGCTGTAGGAGATCGTTACGCATTGCAGGATCCTCAGGTTCTAGGCTGTAGGAGTAAGTTATGCATTGCAGGATACTCAGCTTCTAGGCTGTAGGAGTAAGTTACACATTGCAGGATACTCCGCTTCTAGGCTGTAGGAGTAAGTTATGCATTGCAGGATCCTCAGCTTCTAGGCTGTAGGAGTAAGTTACGCATTGCAGGATCCTCAGCTTCTAGGCTGTAGGAGTAAGTTACACATTGCAGGATCCTCAGCTTCTAGGCTGTAGGAGTAAGTTACGCATTGCAGGATCCTCAGCTTCTAGGCTGTAGGAGTAAGTTACGCATTGCAGGACCCTCAGCTTCTAGGCTGTAGGAGTAAGTTACGCATTGCAGGATCCTTAGCTTCTAGGCTGTAGGAGTAAGTTACACATTGCAGGATCCTCAGCTTCTTGGCTGTAGGAGTAAGTTATGCATTGCAGAATCCTCAGCTTCTTGGCTGTAGGAGTAAGTTACACATTGCAGGATCCTCAGCTTCTAGGCTGTAGGAGTAAGTTACGCATTGCAGGACCATCAGCTTCTAGGCTGTAGGAGTAAGATACGCATTGCAGGACGCTCGCTTCTAGGCTGTAGGAGTAAGTTACCCATTGCAGGATCCTCAACTTCAAGGCTGTAGGAGTAAGTTACGCATTGCAGGACCCTCAGCTTCTAGGCTGTAGGAGGAAGTTATGCATTGCAGGATCCTCAGTTCTAGGCTGTAGGAGTAAGTTACGCATTGCAGGATCCTCAGCTTCTAGGCTGTAGGAGTAAGTTACACATTGCATGATCCTCCGCCTCTAAGCTGTAGGAGTAAGTTACGCATTGCAGGATCCTCAGCTTCTAGGCTGTAGGAGTAAGTTACACTTTGCAGGATCCTCAGCTTCTAGGCTGTAGGAGTAAGTTACACATTGCAGGATCCTCAGCTTCTAGGCTGTAGGAGTAAGTTATGCATGGCAGAATCCTCAGCTTCTAGGCTGTAGGAGTAAGTTACAGATTGCAGGATCCTCAGCTTCTAGGCTGTAGGAGTAAGTTACGCATTGCTGGATCCTCACCTTCTAGGCTGTAGGAGTAAGTTACACATTGCAGGATCCTCAGCTTCTTGGCTGTAGGAGTAAGTTACACATTGCAGGATCCTCAGCTTCTAGGCTGTAGGAGTAAGTTACGCATTGCAGGACCCTCAGCTTCTAGGCTGTAGGAGTAAGTTACGCGTTGCAGGATCCTCAGCTTCTAGGCTGTAGGAGTAAGTTTCGCATTGCAGGATCCTCAGCTAGTAGGCTGTAGGAGTAAGTTACACATTGCAGAATCCTCTGCTTCTAGGCTGTAGGAGTAAGTTACACATTGCAGGATCCTCAGCTTCTAGGCTGTAGGAGTAAGTTACGCATTGCAGGACCCTCAGCTTCTAGGCTGTAGGAGTAAGTTATGCATTGCAGGATCCTCCGCTTCTAGGCTGTAGGAGTAAGTTACGCATTGCAGGATCCTCAGCTTCTAGGTTGTAGGAGTAAGTTACACATTGCAGGATCTTCAGCTACTTGGCTGTAGGAGTAAGTTACACATTGCAGGATCCTCAGCTTCTAGGCTGTAGGAGTAAGTTACACAATGCAGGATCCTCAGCTTCTAGGCTGTAGGAGTAAGTTACACATTGGAGGATCCTCAGCTTCTAGGCTGTAGGAGTAAGTTACACAATGCAGGATCCTCAGCTTCTAGGCTGTAGGAGTAAGTTACGCATTGCAGGATCCTCAGTTCTAGGCTGTAGGAGTAAGTTATGCATTGCAGGATCCTCAGTTCTAGGCTGTAGGAGTAAGTTACGCATTGCAGGATCCTCAGCTTCGAGGCTGTAGGAGTAAGTTACGCATTGCAGGATCCTCAGCTTCTAAGCTGTAGGAGTAAGTTACGCATTGCAGGATCCTCAGCTTCTAGGCTGTAGGAGTAAGTTACGCATTGCAGGATCCTCAGCTTCTAGGCTGTAGGAGTAAGTTACGCATTGCAGGATCCTCAGCTTCTAGGCTGTAGGAGTAAGTTACGCATTGCAGGATCCTCAGCTTCTAGGCTGTAGGAGTAAGTTACGCATTGCAGGATCCTCAGCTTCTAGGCTGTAGGAGTAAGTTTCGCATTGCAGGATCCTCAGCTTCTAGGCTGTAGGAGTAAGTTACGCATTGCAGGATCCTCAGCTTCTAGGCTGTAGGAGTAAGTTACGCATTGCAGGATCCTCAGCTTCTAGGCTGTAGGAGTAAGTTTCGCATTGCAGGATCCTCAGCTTCTAGGCTGTAGGAGTAAGTTACGCATTGCAGGATCCTCAGCTTCTAGGCTGTAGGAGTAAGTTACGCATTGCAGGATCCTCAGCTTCTAGGCTGTAGGAGTAAGTTTCGCATTGCAGGATCCTCAGCTTCTAGGCTGTAGGAGTAAGTTACGCCTTGCAGGATCCTCAACTTCAAGGCTGTAGGAGTAAATTACGCATTGCAGGACCCTCAGCTTCTAGGCTGTAGGAGGAAGTTATGCATTGCAGGATCCTCAGTTCTAGGCTGTAGGAGTAAGTTACGCATTGCAGGATCCTCAGCTTCTAGGCTGTAGGAGTAAGTTACACATTGCAGGATCCTCCGCCTCTAAGCTGTAGGAGTAAGTTACGCATTGCAGGATCCTCCGCTTCTAGGCTGTAGGAGTAAGTTACACATTGCAGGATCCTCAGCTTCTAGGCTGTAGGAGTAAGTTACACATTGCAGGATCCTCAGCTTCTAGGCTGTAGGAGTAAGTTATGCATTGCAGAATCCTCAGCTTCTAGGCTGTAGGAGTAAGTTACACATTGCAGGATCCTCAGCTTCTAGGCTGTAGGAGTAAGTTACGCATTGCTGGATCCTCACCTTCTAGGCTGTAGGAGTAAGTTACACATTGCAGGATCCTCAGCTTCTTGGCTGTAGGAGTAAGTTACACATTGCAGGATCCTCAGCTTCTAGGCTGTAGGAGTAAGTTACGCATTGCAGGACCCTCAGCTTCTAGGCTGTAGGAGTAAGTTACGCGTTGCAGGATCCTCAGCTTCTAGGCTGTAGGAGTAAGTTTCGCATTGCAGGATCCTCAGCTAGTAGGCTGTTGGAGTAAGTTACACATTGCAGAATCCTCTGCTTCTAGGCTGTAGGAGTAAGTTACACATTGCAGGATCCTCAGCTTCTAGGCTGTAGGAGTAAGTTAAGCATTGCAGGACCCTCAGCTTCTAGGCTGTAGGAGTAAGTTATGCATTGCAGGATCCTCAGCTTCTAGGCTGTAGGAGTAAGTTACGCATTGCAGGACCCTCAGCTTCTAGGCTGTAGGAGTAAGTTATGCATTGCAGGATCCTCAGCTTCTAGGCTGTAGGAGTAAGTTATGCATTGCAGGATCCTCAGTTCTAGGCTGTAGGAGTAAGTTACACATTGCAGGATCCTCAGCTTCTAGGCTGTAGGAGTAAGATACACATTGCAGGATCCTCAGCTTCTAGGCTGTAGGAGTAAGTTACGCATTGCAGGATCCTCAGCTTCTAGGCTGTAGGAGTAAGTTATGCATTGCAGGATCCTCAGTTCTAGGCTGTAGGAGTAAGTTACGCATTGCAGGATCCTCAGCTTCTAGGCTGTAGGAGTAAGTTACACATTGCAGAATCCTCTGTTCTAGGCTGTAGGAGTAAGTTACGCATTGCAGGATCCTCAGTTTCTAAGCTGTAGGAGTAAGTTACGCATTGCAGGATCCTCAGTTCTAGGCTGTAGGAGTAAGTTACGCATTGCAGGATCCTCCGCTTCTAGGCTGTAGGAGTAAGTTACACATTGCAGGATCCTCAGCTTCTAGGCTGTAGGAGTAAGTTACGCATTGCAGGATCCTCAGCTTCTAGGCTGTAGGAGTAAGTTACGCATTGCAGGATCCTCAGCTTCTAGGCTGTAGGAGTAAGTTACGCATTGCAGGATCCTCAGCTTCTAGGCTGTAGGAGTAAGTTATGCAATGCAGGATCCTCAGTTCTAGGCTGTAGGAGTAAGTTACGCCTTGCAGGATCCTCCGCTTCTAGGCTGTAGGAGTAAGTTACGCATTGCAGGATCCTCAGCTTCTAGTCTGTAGGAGTAAGTTACACATTGCAGGATCCTCAGCTTCTAGGCTGTAGGAGTAAGTTACACATTGCAGGATTCTCAGCTTCTAGGCTGTAGGAGTAAGTTACACATTGCAGGATCCTCAGCTTCTTGGCTGTAGGAGTAAGTTATGCATAGCAGAATCCTCAGCTTCTTGGCTGTAGGAGTAAGTTACGCATTGCAGGATCCTCAGCTTCTAGTCTGTAGGAGTAAGTTACACATTGCAGGATCCTCAGCTTCTAGGCTGTAGGAGTAAGTTACACATTGCAGGATTCTCAGCTTCTAGGCTGTAGGAGTAAGTTACACATTGCAGGATCCTCAGCTTCTTGGCTGTAGGAGTAAGTTATGCATAGCAGAATCCTCAGCTTCTTGGCTGTAGGAGTAAGTTACACATTGCAGGATCCTCAGCTTCTAGGCTGTAGGAGTAATTTACGCATTGCAGGACCCTCAGCTTCTAGGCTGTAGGAGTAAGTTACGCATTGCAGGATGCTCAGCTTCAAGGCTGTAGGAGTAAGTTACGCATTGCAGGATCCTCAGCTTCTAGGCTGTAGGAGTAAGTTATGCATTGCAGGATCCTCAGCTTCTAGGCTGTAGGAGTAAGTTACGCATTGCAGGACCCTCAGCTTCTAGGCTGTAGGAGTAAGTTTCGCATTGCAGGATCCTCAGTTCTAGGCTGTAGGAGATCGTTACGCATTGCAGGATCCTCAGGTTCTAGGCTGTAGGAGTAAGTTATGCATTGCAGGATACTCAGCTTCTAGGCTGTAGGAGTAAGTTACACATTGCAGGATACTCCGCTTCTAGGCTGTAGGAGTAAGTTATGCATTGCAGGATCCTCAGCTTCTAGGCTGTAGGAGTAAGTTACGCATTGCAGGATCCTCAGCTTCTAGGCTGTAGGAGTAAGTTACACATTGCAGGATCCTCAGCTTCTAGGCTGTAGGAGTAAGTTACGCATTGCAGGATCCTCAGCTTCTAGGCTGTAGGAGTAAGTTACGCATTGCAGGACCCTCAGCTTCTAGGCTGTAGGAGTAAGTTACGCATTGCAGGATCCTTAGCTTCTAGGCTGTAGGAGTAAGTTACACATTGCAGGATCCTCAGCTTCTTGGCTGTAGGAGTAAGTTATGCATTGCAGAATCCTCAGCTTCTTGGCTGTAGGAGTAAGTTACACATTGCAGGATCCTCAGCTTCTAGGCTGTAGGAGTAAGTTACGCATTGCAGGACCATCAGCTTCTAGGCTGTAGGAGTAAGTTACGCATTGCAGGACGCTCGCTTCTAGGCTGTAGGAGTAAGTTACCCATTGCAGGATCCTCAACTTCAAGGCTGTAGGAGTAAGTTACGCATTGCAGGACCCTCAGCTTCTAGGCTGTAGGAGGAAGTTATGCATTGCAGGATCCTCAGTTCTAGGCTGTAGGAGTAAGTTACGCATTGCAGGATCCTCAGCTTCTAGGCTGTAGGAGTAAGTTACACATTGCATGATCCTCCGCCTCTAAGCTGTAGGAGTAAGTTACGCATTGCAGGATCCTCAGCTTCTAGGCTGTAGGAGTAAGTTACACTTTGCAGGATCCTCAGCTTCTAGGCTGTAGGAGTAAGTTACACATTGCAGGATCCTCAGCTTCTAGGCTGTAGGAGTAAGTCATGCATGGCAGAATCCTCAGCTTCTAGGCTGTAGGAGTAAGTTACAGATTGCAGGATCCTCAGCTTCTAGGCTGTAGGAGTAAGTTACGCATTGCTGGATCCTCACCTTCTAGGCTGTAGGAGTAAGTTACACATTGCAGGATCCTCAGCTTCTTGGCTGTAGGAGTAAGTTACACATTGCAGGATCCTCAGCTTCTAGGCTGTAGGAGTAAGTTACGCATTGCAGGACCCTCAGCTTCTAGGCTGTAGGAGTAAGTTACGCATTGCAGGATCCTCAGCTTCTAGGCTGTAGGAGTAAGTTTCGCATTGCAGGATCCTCAGCTAGTAGGCTGTAGGAGTAAGTTACACATTGCAGAATCCTCTGCTTCTAGGCTGTAGGAGTAAGTTACACATTGCAGGATCCTCAGCTTCTAGGCTGTAGGAGTAAGTTACGCATTGCAGGACCCTCAGCTTCTAGGCTGTAGGAGTAAGTTATGCATTGCAGGATCCTCCGCTTCTAGGCTGTAGGAGTAAGTTACGCATTGCAGGATCCTCAGCGTCTAGGTTGTAGGAGTAAGTTACACATTGCAGGATCTTCAGCTACTTGGCTGTAGGAGTAAGTTACACATTGCAGGATCCTCAGCTTCTAGGCTGTAGGAGTAAGTTACACAATGCAGGATCCTCAGCTTCTAGGCTGTAGGAGTAAGTTACACATTGGAGGATCCTCATCTTCTAGGCTGTAGGAGTAAGTTACACAATGCAGGATCCTCAGCTTCTAGGCTGTAGGAGTAAGTTACGCATTGCAGGATCCTCAGTTCTAGGCTGTAGGAGTAAGTTATGCATTGCAGGATCCTCAGTTCTAGGCTGTAGGAGTAAGTTACGCATTGCAGGATCCTCAGCTTCGAGGCTGTAGGAGTAAGTTACGCATTGCAGGATCCTCAGCTTCTAAGCTGTAGGAGTAAGTTACGCATTGCAGGATCCTCAGCTTCTAGGCTGTAGGAGTAAGTTACGCATTGCAGGATCCTCAGCTTCTAGGCTGTAGGAGTAAGTTACGCATTGCAGGATCCTCAGCTTCTAGGCTGTAGGAGTAAGTTACGCATTGCAGGATCCTCAGCTTCTAGGCTGTAGGAGTAAGTTACGCATTGCAGGATCCTCAGCTTCTAGGCTGTAGGAGTAAGTTTCGCATTGCAGGATCCTCAGCTTCTAGGCTGTAGGAGTAAGTTACGCATTGCAGGATCCTCAGCTTCTAGGCTGTAGGAGTAAGTTACGCATTGCAGGATCCTCAGCTTCTAGGCTGTAGGAGTAAGTTTCGCATTGCAGGATCCTCAGCTTCTAGGCTGTAGGAGTAAGTTACGCATTGCAGGATCCTCAGCTTCTAGGCTGTAGGAGTAAGTTAAGCATTGCAGGATCCTCAGCTTCTAGGCTGTAGGAGTAAGTTTCGCATTGCAGGATCCTCAGCTTCTAGGCTGTAGGAGTAAGTTACGCCTTGCAGGATCCTCAACTTCAAGGCTGTAGGAGTAAATTACGCATTGCAGGACCCTCAGCTTCTAGGCTGTAGGAGGAAGTTATGCATTGCAGGATCCTCAGTTCTAGGCTGTAGGAGTAAGTTACGCATTGCAGGATCCTCAGCTTCTAGGCTGTAGGAGTAAGTTACACATTGCAGGATCCTCCGCCTCTAAGCTGTAGGAGTAAGTTACGCATTGCAGGATCCTCCGCTTCTAGGCTGTAGGAGTAAGTTACACATTGCAGGATCCTCAGCTTCTAGGCTGTAGGAGTAAGTTACACATTGCAGGATCCTCAGCTTCTAGGCTGTAGGAGTAAGTTACGCATTGCAGGATCCTCAGCTTCTAGGCTGTAGGAGTAAGTTACGCATTGCAGGATCCTCAGCTTCTAGGCTGTAGGAGTAAGTTACGCATTGCAGGATCCTCAGCTTCTAGGCTGTAGGAGTAAGTTACGCATTGCAGGATCCTCAGCTTCTAGGCTGTAGGAGTAAGTTTCGCATTGCAGGATCCTCAGCTTCTAGGCTGTAGGAGTAAGTTACGCATTGCAGGATCCTCAGCTTCTAGGCTGTAGGAGTAAGTTACGCATTGCAGGATCCTCAGCTTCTAGGCTGTAGGAGTAAGTTTCGCATTGCAGGATCCTCAGCTTCTAGGCTGTAGGAGTAAGTTACGCATTGCAGGATCCTCAGCTTCTAGGCTGTAGGAGTAAGTTACGCATTGCAGGATCCTCAGCTTCTAGGCTGTAGGAGTAAGTTTCGCATTGCAGGATCCTCAGCTTCTAGGCTGTAGGAGTAAGTTACGCCTTGCAGGATCCTCAACTTCAAGGCTGTAGGAGTAAATTACGCATTGCAGGACCCTCAGCTTCTAGGCTGTAGGAGGAAGTTATGCATTGCAGGATCCTCAGTTCTAGGCTGTAGGAGTAAGTTACGCATTGCAGGATCCTCAGCTTCTAGGCTGTAGGAGTAAGTTACACATTGCAGGATCCTCCGCCTCTAAGCTGTAGGAGTAAGTTACGCATTGCAGGATCCTCCGCTTCTAGGCTGTAGGAGTAAGTTACACATTGCAGGATCCTCAGCTTCTAGGCTGTAGGAGTAAGTTACACATTGCAGGATCCTCAGCTTCTAGGCTGTAGGAGTAAGTTATGCATTGCAGAATCCTCAGCTTCTAGGCTGTAGGAGTAAGTTACACATTGCAGGATCCTCAGCTTCTAGGCTGTAGGAGTAAGTTACGCATTGCTGGATCCTCACCTTCTAGGCTGTAGGAGTAAGTTACACATTGCAGGATCCTCAGCTTCTTGGCTGTAGGAGTAAGTTACACATTGCAGGATCCTCAGCTTCTAGGCTGTAGGAGTAAGTTACGCATTGCAGGACCCTCAGCTTCTAGGCTGTAGGAGTAAGTTACGCGTTGCAGGATCCTCAGCTTCTAGGCTGTAGGAGTAAGTTTCGCATTGCAGGATCCTCAGCTAGTAGGCTGTTGGAGTAAGTTACACATTGCAGAATCCTCTGCTTCTAGGCTGTAGGAGTAAGTTACACATTGCAGGATCCTCAGCTTCTAGGCTGTAGGAGTAAGTTAAGCATTGCAGGACCCTCAGCTTCTAGGCTGTAGGAGTAAGTTATGCATTGCAGGATCCTCAGCTTCTAGGCTGTAGGAGTAAGTTACGCATTGCAGGACCCTCAGCTTCTAGGCTGTAGGAGTAAGTTATGCATTGCAGGATCCTCAGCTTCTAGGCTGTAGGAGTAAGTTATGCATTGCAGGATCCTCAGTTCTAGGCTGTAGGAGTAAGTTACACATTGCAGGATCCTCCGCTTCTAGGCTGTAGGAGTAAGATACACATTGCAGGATCCTCAGCTTCTAGGCTGTAGGAGTAAGTTACGCATTGCAGGATCCTCAGCTTCTAGGCTGTAGGAGTAAGTTATGCATTGCAGGATCCTCAGCTTCTAGGCTGTAGGAGTAAGTTACGCATTGCAGGATCCTCAGCTTCTAGGCTGTAGGAGTAAGTTACACATTGCAGAATCCTCTGTTCTAGGCTGTAGGAGTAAGTTACGCATTGCAGGATCCTCAGTTTCTAAGCTGTAGGAGTAAGTTACGCATTGCAGGATCCTCAGTTCTAGTCTGTAGGAGTAAGTTACGCATTGCAGGATCCTCCGCTTCTAGGCTGTAGGAGTAAGTTACACATTGCAGGATCCTCAGCTTCTAGGCTGTAGGAGTAAGTTACGCATTGCAGGATCCTCAGCTTCTAGGCTGTAGGAGTAAGTTACGCATTGCAGGATCCTCAGCTTCTAGGCTGTAGGAGTAAGTTACGCATTGCAGGATCCTCAGCTTCTAGGCTGTAGGAGTAAGTTATGCAATGCAGGATCCTCAGTTCTAGGCTGTAGGAGTAAGTTACGCCTTGCAGGATCCTCCGCTTCTAGGCTGTAGGAGTAAGTTACGCATTGCAGGATCCTCAGCTTCTAGTCTGTAGGAGTAAGTTACACATTGCAGGATCCTCAGCTTCTAGGCTGTAGGAGTAAGTTACACATTGCAGGATTCTCAGCTTCTAGGCTGTAGGAGTAAGTTACACATTGCAGGATCCTCAGCTTCTTGGCTGTAGGAGTAAGTTATGCATAGCAGAATCCTCAGCTTCTTGGCTGTAGGAGTAAGTTACGCATTGCAGGATCCTCAGCTTCTAGTCTGTAGGAGTAAGTTACACATTGCAGGATCCTCAGCTTCTAGGCTGTAGGAGTAAGTTACACATTGCAGGATTCTCAGCTTCTAGGCTGTAGGAGTAAGTTACACATTGCAGGATCCTCAGCTTCTTGGCTGTAGGAGTAAGTTATGCATAGCAGAATCCTCAGCTTCTTGGTTGTAGGAGTAAGTTACACATTGCAGGATCCTCAGCTTCTAGGCTGTAGGAGTAAGTTACGCATTGCAGGACCCTCAGCTTCTAGGCTGTAGGAGTAAGTTACGCATTGCAGGATGCTCAGCTTCAAGGCTGTAGGAGTAAGTTACGCATTGCAGGATCCTCAGCTTCTAGGCTGTAGGAGTAAGTTATGCATTGCAGGATCCTCAGCTTCTAGGCTGTAGGAGTAAGTTACGCATTGCAGGACCCTCAGCTTCTAGGCTGTAGGAGTAAGTTTCGCATTGCAGGATCCTCAGTTCTAGGCTGTAGGAGATCGTTACGCATTGCAGGATCCTCAGGTTCTAGGCTGTAGGAGTAAGTTATGCATTGCAGGATACTCAGCTTCTAGGCTGTAGGAGTAAGTTACACATTGCAGGATACTCCGCTTCTAGGCTGTAGGAGTAAGTTATGCATTGCAGGATCCTCAGCTTCTAGGCTGTAGGAGTAAGTTACGCATTGCAGGATCCTCAGCTTCTAGGCTGTAGGAGTAAGTTACACATTGCAGGATCCTCAGCTTCTAGGCTGTAGGAGTAAGTTACGCATTGCAGGATCCTCAGCTTCTAGGCTGTAGGAGTAAGTTACGCATTGCAGGACCCTCAGCTTCTAGGCTGTAGGAGTAAGTTACGCATTGCAGGATCCTTAGCTTCTAGGCTGTAGGAGTAAGTTACACATTGCAGGATCCTCAGCTTCTTGGCTGTAGGAGTAAGTTATGCATTGCAGAATCCTCAGCTTCTTGGCTGTAGGAGTAAGTTACACATTGCAGGATCCTCAGCTTCTAGGCTGTAGGAGTAAGTTACGCATTGCAGGACCATCAGCTTCTAGGCTGTAGGAGTAAGTTACGCATTGCAGGACGCTCGCTTCTAGGCTGTAGGAGTAAGTTACCCATTGCAGGATCCTCAACTTCAAGGCTGTAGGAGTAAGTTACGCATTGCAGGACCCTCAGCTTCTAGGCTGTAGGAGGAAGTTATGCATTGCAGGATCCTCAGTTCTAGGCTGTAGGAGTAAGTTACGCATTGCAGGATCCTCAGCTTCTAGGCTGTAGGAGTAAGTTACACATTGCATGATCCTCCGCCTCTAAGCTGTAGGAGTAAGTTACGCATTGCAGGATCCTCAGCTTCTAGGCTGTAGGAGTAAGTTACACTTTGCAGGATCCTCAGCTTCTAGTCTGTAGGAGTAAGTTACACATTGCAGGATCCTCAGCTTCTAGGCTGTAGGAGTAAGTTATGCATGGCAGAATCCTCAGCTTCTAGGCTATAGGAGTAAGTTACAGATTGCAGGATCCTCAGCTTCTAGGCTGTAGGAGTAAGTTACGCATTGCTGGATCCTCACCTTCTAGGCTGTAGGAGTAAGTTACACATTGCAGGATCCTCAGCTTCTTGGCTGTAGGAGTAAGTTACACATTGCAGGATCCTCAGCTTCTAGGCTGTAGGAGTAAGTTACGCATTGCAGGACCCTCAGCTTCTAGGCTGTAGGAGTAAGTTACGCGTTGCAGGATCCTCAGCTTCTAGGCTGTAGGAGTAAGTTTCGCATTGCAGGATCCTCAGCTAGTAGGCTGTAGGAGTAAGTTACACATTGCAGAATCCTCTGCTTCTAGGCTGTAGGAGTAAGTTACACATTGCAGGATCCTCAGCTTCTAGGCTGTAGGAGTAAGTTACGCATTGCAGGACCCTCAGCTTCTAGGCTGTAGGAGTAAGTTATGCATTGCAGGATCCTCCGCTTCTAGGCTGTAGGAGTAAGTTACGCATTGCAGGATCCTCAGCGTCTAGGTTGTAGGAGTAAGTTACACATTGCAGGATCTTCAGCTACTTGGCTGTAGGAGTAAGTTACACATTGCAGGATCCTCAGCTTCTAGGCTGTAGGAGTAAGTTACACAATGCAGGATCCTCAGCTTCTAGGCTGTAGGAGTAAGTTACACATTGGAGGATCCTCAGCTTCTAGGCTGTAGGAGTAAGTTACACAATGCAGGATCCTCAGCTTCTAGGCTGTAGGAGTAAGTTACGCATTGCAGGATCCTCAGTTCTAGGCTGTAGGAGTAAGTTATGCATTGCAGGATCCTCAGTTCTAGGCTGTAGGAGTAAGTTACGCATTGCAGGATCCTCAGCTTCGAGGCTGTAGGAGTAAGTTACGCATTGCAGGATCCTCAGCTTCTAAGCTGTAGGAGTAAGTTACGCATTGCAGGATCCTCAGCTTCTAGGCTGTAGGAGTAAGTTACGCATTGCAGGATCCTCAGCTTCTAGGCTGTAGGAGTAAGTTACGCATTGCAGGATCCTCAGCTTCTAGGCTGTAGGAGTAAGTTACGCATTGCAGGATCCTCAGCTTCTAGGCTGTAGGAGTAAGTTACGCATTGCAGGATCCTCAGCTTCTAGGCTGTAGGAGTAAGTTTCGCATTGCAGGATCCTCAGCTTCTAGGCTGTAGGAGTAAGTTACGCATTGCAGGATCCTCAGCTTCTAGGCTGTAGGAGTAAGTTACGCATTGCAGGATCCTCAGCTTCTAGGCTGTAGGAGTAAGTTTCGCATTGCAGGATCCTCAGCTTCTAGGCTGTAGGAGTAAGTTACGCATTGCAGGATCCTCAGCTTCTAGGTTGTAGGAGTAAGTTACGCATTGCAGGATCCTCAGCTTCTAGGCTGTAGGAGTAAGTTTCGCATTGCAGGATCCTCAGCTTCTAGGCTGTAGGAGTAAGTTACGCCTTGCAGGATCCTCAACTTCAAGGCTGTAGGAGTAAATTACGCATTGCAGGACCCTCAGCTTCTAGGCTGTAGGAGGAAGTTATGCATTGCAGGATCCTCAGTTCTAGGCTGTAGGAGTAAGTTACGCATTGCAGGATCCTCAGCTTCTAGGCTGTAGGAGTAAGTTACACATTGCAGGATCCTCCGCCTCTAAGCTGTAGGAGTAAGTTACGCATTGCAGGATCCTCCGCTTCTAGGCTGTAGGAGTAAGTTACACATTGCAGGATCCTCAGCTTCTAGGCTGTAGGAGTAAGTTACACATTGCAGGATCCTCAGCTTCTAGGCTGTAGGAGTAAGTTATGCATTGCAGAATCCTCAGCTTCTAGGTTGTAGGAGTAAGTTACACATTGCAGGATCCTCAGCTTCTAGGCTGTAGGAGTAAGTTACGCATTGCTGGATCCTCACCTTCTAGGCTGTAGGAGTAAGTTACACATTGCAGGATCCTCAGCTTCTTGGCTGTAGGAGTAAGTTACACATTGCAGGATCCTCAGCTTCTAGGCTGTAGGAGTAAGTTACGCATTGCAGGACCCTCAGCTTCTAGGCTGTAGGAGTAAGTTACGCGTTGCAGGATCCTCAGCTTCTAGGCTGTAGGAGTAAGTTTCGCATTGCAGGATCCTCAGCTAGTAGGCTGTTGGAGTAAGTTACACATTGCAGAATCCTCTGCTTCTAGGCTGTAGGAGTAAGTTACACATTGCAGGATCCTCAGCTTCTAGGCTGTAGGAGTAAGTTAAGCATTGCAGGACCCTCAGCTTCTAGGCTGTAGGAGTAAGTTATGCATTGCAGGATCCTCAGCTTCTAGGCTGTAGGAGTAAGTTACGCATTGCAGGACCCTCAGCTTCTAGGCTGTAGGAGTAAGTTATGCATTGCAGGATCCTCAGCTTCTAGGCTGTAGGAGTAAGTTATGCATTGCAGGATCCTCAGTTCTAGGCTGTAGGAGTAAGTTACACATTGCAGGATCCTCCGCTTCTAGGCTGTAGGAGTAAGATACACATTGCAGGATCCTCAGCTTCTAGGCTGTAGGAGTAAGTTACGCATTGCAGGATCCTCAGCTTCTAGGCTGTAAAAGTAAGTTATGCATTGCAGGATCCTCAGCTTCTAGGCTGTAGGAGTAAGTTTCGCATTGCAGGATCCTCAGCTTCTAGGCTGTAGGAGTAAGTTACACATTGCAGAATCCTCTGTTCTAGGCTGTAGGAGTAAGTTACGCATTGCAGGATCCTCAGTTTCTAAGCTGTAGGAGTAAGTTACGCATTGCAGGATCCTCAGTTCTAGGCTGTAGGAGTAAGTTACGCATTGCAGGATCCTCCGCTTCTAGGCTGTAGGAGTAAGTTACACATTGCAGGATCCTCAGCTTCTAGGCTGTAGGAGTAAGTTACGCATTGCAGGATCCTCAGATTCTAGGCTGTAGGAGTAAGTTACGCATTGCAGGATCCTCAGCTTCTAGGCTGTAGGAGTAAGTTACGCATTGCAGGATCCTCAGCTTCTAGGCTGTAGGAGTAAGTTATGCAATGCAGGATCCTCAATTCTAGGCTGTAGGAGTAAGTTACGCCTTGCAGGATCCTCCGCTTCTAGGCTGTAGGAGTAAGTTACGCATTGCAGGATCCTCAGCTTCTAGTCTGTAGGAGTAAGTTACACATTGCAGGATCCTCAGCTTCTAGGCTGTAGGAGTAAGTTACACATTGCAGGATTCTCAGCTTCTAGGCTGTAGGAGTAAGTTACACATTGCAGGATCCTCAGGTTCTTGGCTGTAGGAGTAAGTTATGCATAGCAGAATCCTCAGCTTCTTGGCTGTAGGAGTAAGTTACACATTGCAGGATCCTCAGCTTCTAGGCTGTAGGAGTAAGTTACGCATTGCAGGACCCTCAGCTTCTAGGCTGTAGGAGTAAGTTACGCATTGCAGAACGCTCAGCTTCTAGGCTGTAGGAGTAAGTTACGCATTGCAGGATCCTCAGCTTCTAGGCTGTAGGAGTAAGTTATGCATTGCAGGATCCTCAGCTTCTAGGCTGTAGGAGTAAGTTATGCATTGCAGGATCCTCAGCTTCTAGGCTGTAGGAGTAAGTTACGCATTGCAGGACCCTCAGCTTCTAGGCTGTAGGAGTAAGTTTCGCATTGCAGGATCCTCAGTTCTAGGCTGTAGGAGATCGTTACGCATTGCAGGATCCTCAGGTTCTAGGCTGTAGGAGTAAGTTATGCATTGCAGGATACTCAGCTTCTAGGCTGTAGGAGTAAGTTACACATTGCAGGATACTCCGCTTCTAGGCTGTAGGAGTAAGTTATGCATTGCAGGATCCTCAGCTTCTAGGCTGTAGGAGTAAGTTACGCATTGCAGGATCCTCAGCTTCTAGGCTGTAGGAGTAAGTTACACATTGCAGGATCCTCAGCTTCTAGGCTGTAGGAGTAAGTTACGCATTGCAGGATCCTCAGCTTCTAGGCTGTAGGAGTAAGTTACGCATTGCAGGACCCTCAGCTTCTAGGCTGTAGGAGTAAGTTACGCATTGCAGGATCCTTAGCTTCTAGGCTGTAGGAGTAAGTTACACATTGCAGGATCCTCAGCTTCTTGGCTGTAGGAGTAAGTTATGCATTGCAGAATCCTCAGCTTCTTGGCTGTAGGAGTAAGTTACACATTGCAGGATCCTCAGCTTCTAGGCTGTAGGAGTAAGTTACGCATTGCAGGACCATCAGCTTCTAGGCTGTAGGAGTAAGTTACGCATTGCAGGACGCTCGCTTCTAGGCTGTAGGAGTAAGTTACCCATTGCAGGATCCTCAACTTCAAGGCTGTAGGAGTAAGTTACGCATTGCAGGACCCTCAGCTTCTAGGCTGTAGGAGGAAGTTATGCATTGCAGGATCCTCAGTTCTAGGCTGTAGGAGTAAGTTACGCATTGCAGGATCCTCAGCTTCTAGGCTGTAGGAGTAAGTTACACATTGCATGATCCTCCGCCTCTAAGCTGTAGGAGTAAGTTACGCATTGCAGGATCCTCAGCTTCTAGGCTGTAGGAGTAAGTTACACTTTGCAGGATCCTCAGCTTCTAGTCTGTAGGAGTAAGTTACACATTGCAGGATCCTCAGCTTCTAGGCTGTAGGAGTAAGTTATGCATGGCAGAATCCTCAGCTTCTAGGCTGTAGGAGTAAGTTACAGATTGCAGGATCCTCAGCTTCTAGGCTGTAGGAGTAAGTTACGCATTGCTGGATCCTCACCTTCTAGGCTGTAGGAGTAAGTTACACATTGCAGGATCCTCAGCTTCTTGGCTGTAGGAGTAAGTTACACATTGCAGGATCCTCAGCTTCTAGGCTGTAGGAGTAAGTTACGCATTGCAGGACCCTCAGCTTCTAGGCTGTAGGAGTAAGTTACGCGTTGCAGGATCCTCAGCTTCTAGGCTGTAGGAGTAAGTTTCGCATTGCAGGATCCTCAGCTAGTAGGCTGTAGGAGTAAGTTACACATTGCAGAATCCTCTGCTTCTAGGCTGTAGGAGTAAGTTACACATTGCAGGATCCTCAGCTTCTAGGCTGTAGGAGTAAGTTACGCATTGCAGGACCCTCAGCTTCTAGGCTGTAGGAGTAAGTTATGCATTGCAGGATCCTCCGCTTCTAGGCTGTAGGAGTAAGTTACGCATTGCAGGATCCTCAGCGTCTAGGTTGTAGGAGTAAGTTACACATTGCAGGATCTTCAGCTACTTGGCTGTAGGAGTAAGTTACACATTGCAGGATCCTCAGCTTCTAGGCTGTAGGAGTAAGTTACACAATGCAGGATCCTCAGCTTCTAGGCTGTAGGAGTAAGTTACACATTGGAGGATCCTCAGCTTCTAGGCTGTAGGAGTAAGTTACACAATGCAGGATCCTCAGCTTCTAGGCTGTAGGAGTAAGTTACGCATTGCAGGATCCTCAGTTCTAGGCTGTAGGAGTAAGTTATGCATTGCAGGATCCTCAGTTCTAGGCTGTAGGAGTAAGTTACGCATTGCAGGATCCTCAGCTTCGAGGCTGTAGGAGTAAGTTACGCATTGCAGGATCCTCAGCTTCTAAGCTGTAGGAGTAAGTTACGCATTGCAGGATCCTCAGCTTCTAGGCTGTAGGAGTAAGTTACGCATTGCAGGATCCTCAGCTTCTAGGCTGTAGGAGTAAGTTACGCATTGCAGGATCCTCAGCTTCTAGGCTGTAGGAGTAAGTTACGCATTGCAGGATCCTCAGCTTCTAGGCTGTAGGAGTAAGTTACGCATTGCAGGATCCTCAGCTTCTAGGCTGTAGGAGTAAGTTTCGCATTGCAGGATCCTCAGCTTCTAGGCTGTAGGAGTAAGTTACGCATTGCAGGATCCTCAGCTTCTAGGCTGTAGGAGTAAGTTACGCATTGCAGGATCCTCAGCTTCTAGGCTGTAGGAGTAAGTTTCGCATTGCAGGATCCTCAGCTTCTAGGCTGTAGGAGTAAGTTACGCATTGCAGGATCCTCAGCTTCTAGGTTGTAGGAGTAAGTTACGCATTGCAGGATCCTCAGCTTCTAGGCTGTAGGAGTAAGTTTCGCATTGCAGGATCCTCAGCTTCTAGGCTGTAGGAGTAAGTTACGCCTTGCAGGATCCTCAACTTCAAGGCTGTAGGAGTAAATTACGCATTGCAGGACCCTCAGCTTCTAGGCTGTAGGAGGAAGTTATGCATTGCAGGATCCTCAGTTCTAGGCTGTAGGAGTAAGTTACGCATTGCAGGATCCTCAGCTTCTAGGCTGTAGGAGTAAGTTACACATTGCAGGATCCTCCGCCTCTAAGCTGTAGGAGTAAGTTACGCATTGCAGGATCCTCCGCTTCTAGGCTGTAGGAGTAAGTTACACATTGCAGGATCCTCAGCTTCTAGGCTGTAGGAGTAAGTTACACATTGCAGGATCCTCAGCTTCTAGGCTGTAGGAGTAAGTTATGCATTGCAGAATCCTCAGCTTCTAGGTTGTAGGAGTAAGTTACACATTGCAGGATCCTCAGCTTCTAGGCTGTAGGAGTAAGTTACGCATTGCTGGATCCTCACCTTCTAGGCTGTAGGAGTAAGTTACACATTGCAGGATCCTCAGCTTCTTGGCTGTAGGAGTAAGTTACACATTGCAGGATCCTCAGCTTCTAGGCTGTAGGAGTAAGTTACGCATTGCAGGACCCTCAGCTTCTAGGCTGTAGGAGTAAGTTACGCGTTGCAGGATCCTCAGCTTCTAGGCTGTAGGAGTAAGTTTCGCATTGCAGGATCCTCAGCTAGTAGGCTGTTGGAGTAAGTTACACATTGCAGAATCCTCTGCTTCTAGGCTGTAGGAGTAAGTTACACATTGCAGGATCCTCAGCTTCTAGGCTGTAGGAGTAAGTTAAGCATTGCAGGACCCTCAGCTTCTAGGCTGTAGGAGTAAGTTATGCATTGCAGGATCCTCAGCTTCTAGGCTGTAGGAGTAAGTTACGCATTGCAGGACCCTCAGCTTCTAGGCTGTAGGAGTAAGTTATGCATTGCAGGATCCTCAGCTTCTAGGCTGTAGGAGTAAGTTATGCATTGCAGGATCCTCAGTTCTAGGCTGTAGGAGTAAGTTACACATTGCAGGATCCTCCGCTTCTAGGCTGTAGGAGTAAGATACACATTGCAGGATCCTCAGCTTCTAGGCTGTAGGAGTAAGTTACGCATTGCAGGATCCTCAGCTTCTAGGCTGTAAAAGTAAGTTATGCATTGCAGGATCCTCAGCTTCTAGGCTGTAGGAGTAAGTTACGCATTGCAGGATCCTCAGCTTCTAGGCTGTAGGAGTAAGTTACACATTGCAGAATCCTCTGTTCTAGGCTGTAGGAGTAAGTTACGCATTGCAGGATCCTCAGTTTCTAAGCTGTAGGAGTAAGTTACGCATTGCAGGATCCTCAGTTCTAGGCTGTAGGAGTAAGTTACGCATTGCAGGATCCTCCGCTTCTAGGCTGTAGGAGTAAGTTACACATTGCAGGATCCTCAGCTTCTAGGCTGTAGGAGTAAGTTACGCATTGCAGGATCCTCAGCTTCTAGGCTGTAGGAGTAAGTTACGCATTGCAGGATCCTCAGCTTCTAGGCTGTAGGAGTAAGTTACGCATTGCAGGATCCTCAGCTTCTAGGCTGTAGGAGTAAGTTATGCAATGCAGGATCCTCAATTCTAGGCTGTAGGAGTAAGTTACGCCTTGCAGGATCCTCCGCTTCTAGGCTGTAGGAGTAAGTTACGCATTGCAGGATCCTCAGCTTCTAGTCTGTAGGAGTAAGTTACACATTGCAGGATCCTCAGCTTCTAGGCTGTAGGAGTAAGTTACACATTGCAGGATTCTCAGCTTCTAGGCTGTAGGAGTAAGTTACACATTGCAGGATCCTCAGGTTCTTGGCTGTAGGAGTAAGTTATGCATAGCAGAATCCTCAGCTTCTTGGCTGTAGGAGTAAGTTACACATTGCAGGATCCTCAGCTTCTAGGCTGTAGGAGTAAGTTACGCATTGCAGGACCCTCAGCTTCTAGGCTGTAGGAGTAAGTTACGCATTGCAGAACGCTCAGCTTCTAGGCTGTAGGAGTAAGTTACGCATTGCAGGATCCTCAGCTTCTAGGCTGTAGGAGTAAGTTATGCATTGCAGGATCCTCAGCTTCTAGGCTGTAGGAGTAAGTTACGCATTGCAGGACCCTCAGCTTCTAGGCTGTAGGAGTAAGTTACGCATATCAGGATCCTCAGTTCTAGGCTGTAGGAGTAAGTTACGCATTGCAGGATCCTCAGCTTCTAGGCTGTAGGAGTAAGTTATGCATTGCAGGATACTCAGCTTCTAGGCTGTAGGAGTAAGTTACACATTGCAGGATACTCCGCTTCTAGGCTGTAGGAGTATGTTATGCATTGCAGGATCCTCAGCTTCTAGGCTGTAGGAGTAAGTTACGCATTGCAGGATCCTCAGCTTCTAGGCTGTAGGAGTAAGTTACAGATTGCAGGATCCTCAGCTTCTAGGCTGTAGGAGTAAGTTACGCATTGCAGGATCCTCAGCTTCTAGGCTGTAGGAGTAAGTTATGCATTGCAGGACCCTCAGCTTCTAGGCTGTAGGAGTAAGTTACGCATTGCAGGATCCTTAGCTTCTAGGCTGTAGGAGTAAGTTACACATTGCAGGATCCTCAGCTTCTTGGCTGTAGGAGTAAGTTATGCATTGCAGAATCCTCAGCTTCTTGGCTGTAGGAGTAAGTTACACATTGCAGGATCCTCAGCTTCTAGGCTGTAGGAGTAAGTTACGCATTGCAGGACCATCAGCTTCTAGGCTGTAGGAGTAAGTTACGCATTGCAGGACGCTCGCTTCTAGGCTGTAGGAGTAAGTTACCCATTGCAGGATCCTCAGCTTCAAGGCTGTAGGAGTAAGTTACGCCTTGCAGGATCCTCAACTTCAAGGCTGTAGGAGTAAGTTACGCATTGCAGGACCCTCAGCTTCTAGGCTGTAGGAGGAAGTTATGCATTGCAGGATCCTCAGTTCTAGGCTGTAGGAGTAAGTTACGCATTGCAGGATCCTCAGCTTCTAGGCTGTAGGAGTAAGTTACACATTGCATGATCCTCCGCCTCTAAGCTGTAGGAGTAAGTTACGCATTGCAGGATCCTCAGCTTCTAGGCTGTAGGAGTAAGTTACACTTTGCAGGATCCTCAGCTTCTAGGCTGTAGGAGTAAGTTACACATTGCAGGATCCTCAGCTTCTAGGCTGTAGGAGTAAGTTATGCATGGCAGAATCCTCAGCTTCTAGGCTGTAGGAGTAAGTTACAGATTGCAGGATCCTCAGCTTCTAGGCTGTAGGAATAAGTTACGCATTGCTGGATCCTCACCTTCTAGGCTGTAGGAGTAAGTTACACATTGCAGGATCCTCAGCTTCTTGGCTGTAGGAGTAAGTTACACATTGCAGGATCCTCAGCTTCTAGGCTGTAGGAGTAAGTTACGCATTGCAGGACCCTCAGCTTCTAGGCTGTAGGAGTAAGTTACGCGTTGCAGGATCCTCAGCTTCTAGGCTGTAGGAGTAAGTTTCGCATTGCAGGATCCTCAGCTAGTAGGCTGTAGGAGTAAGTTACACATTGCAGAATCCTCTGCTTCTAGGCTGTAGGAGTAAGTTACACATTGCAGGATCCTCAGCTTCTAGGCTGTAGGAGTAAGTTACGCATTGCAGGACCCTCAGCTTCTAGGCTGTAGGAGTAAGTTATGCATTGCAGGATCGTCCGCTTCTAGGCTGTAGGAGTAAGTTACGCATTGCAGGATCCTCAGCTTCTAGGTTGTAGGAGTAAGTTACACATTGCAGGATCTTCAGCTACTTGGCTGTAGGAGTAAGTTACACATTGCAGGATCTTCAGCTTCTAGGCTGTAGGAGTAAGTTACACAATGCAGGATCCTCAGCTTCTAGGCTGTAGGAGTAAGTTACGCATTGCAGGATCCTCAGCTTCTAGGCTGTAGGAGTAAGTTACACATTGGAGGATCCTCAGCTTCTAGGCTGTAGGAGTAAGTTACACAATGCAGGATCCTCAGCTTCTAGGCTGTAGGAGTAAGTTAAGCATTGCAGGATCCTCAGTTCTAGGCTGTAGGAGTAAGTTATGCATTGCAGGATCCTCAGTTCTAGGCTGTAGGAATAAGTTACGCATTGCAGGATCCTCAGCTTCGAGGCTGTAGGAGTAAGTTACGCATTGCAGGATCCTCAGCTTCTAGGCTGTAGGAGTAAGTTACGCATTGCAGGATCCTCAGCTTCTAGGCTGTAGGAGTAAGTTACGCATTGCAGGATCCTCAGCTTCTAGGCTGTAGGAGTAAGTTACGCATTGCAGGATCCTCAGCTTCTAGGCTGTAGGAGTAAGTTACGCATTGCAGGATCCTCAGCTTCTAGGCTGTAGGAGTAAGTTACGCATTGCAGGATCCTCAGCTTCTAGGCTGTAGGAGTAAGTTTCGCATTGCAGGATCCTCAGCTTCTAGGCTGTAGGAGTAAGTTACGCATTGCAGGATCCTCAGCTTCTAGGCTGTAGGAGTAAGTTACGCATTGCAGGATCCTCAGCTTCTAGGCTGTAGGAGTAAGTTTCGCATTGCAGGATCCTCAGCTTCTAGGCTGTCGGAGTAAGTTTCACATGGCAGGATCCTCAGCTTCTAGGCTGTAGGAGTAAGTTACACATTGCAGGATCCTCAGCTTCTAGGCTGTAGGAGTAAGTTTCGCATTGCAGGATCCTCAGCTTCTAGGCTGTAGGAGTAGTTGTAGGATCCTCAGCTTCTAGGCTGTAGGAGTAAGTTTTGCATGGCAGGATCCTCAGCTTCTAGGCTGTAGGAGTAAGTTACGCATTGCAGGATCCTCAGCTTCTAGGCTGTAGGAGTAATTTCGCATTGCAGGATCCTCAGCTTCTAGGCTGTAGGAGTAAGTTACGCGTTGCAGGATCCTCAGCTTCTAGGCTGTAGGAGTAAGTTACGCATTGGAGGATCCTCAGCTTCTAGGCTGTAGGAGTAAGTTTCGCATTGCAGGATCCTCAGCTTCTAGGCTGTAGGAGTAAGTTACACATTGCAGAATCCTCAGTTCTAGGCTGTAGGAGTAAGATACGCATTGCAGGACCCTCAGCTTCTAGGCTGTAGGATTAAGTTACGCATTGCAGGATCCTCAGCTTCTAGGCTGTAGGAGTAAGTTATGCATTGCAGGATCCTCAGCTTCTAGGCTGTAGGAGTAAGTTACGCATTGCAGGATCCTCAGTTCTAGGCTGTAGGAGTAAGTTATGCATTGCAGGATCCTCAGTTCTAGGCTGTAGGAGTAAGTTACGCATTGCAGGATCCTCAGCTTCTAGGCTGTAGGAGTAAGTTACGCATTGCAGGATCCTCAGCTTCTAGGTTGTAGGAGTAAGTTACGCATTGCAGGATCCTCAGCTTCTAGGCTGTAGGAGTAAGTTACGCATTGCAGGATCCTCAGCTTCTAGGCTGTAGGAGTAAGTTACGCATTGTAGGATCCTCAGCTTCTAGGCTGTAGGAGTGTGTTACGCATTGCAGGATCCTCAGCTTCTAGGCTGTAGGAGTAAGATTCGCATTGCAGGATCCTCAGCTTCAAGGCTGTAGGAGTAAGTTACGCATTGCAGGATCCTCAGCTTCTAGGCTGTAGGAGTAAATTACGCATTGCAGGATCCTCATCTTCTAGGCTGTAGGAGTAAGTTACGCATTGCAGGATCCTCAGCTTCTAGGCTGTAGGAGTAAGTTACGCATTGCAGGATCCTCAGCTTCTAGGCTGTAGGAGTAAGTTACGCATTGCAGGATCCACAGCTTCTAGGCTGTAGGAGTGTGTTACGCATTGCAGGATCCTCAGCTTCTAGGCTGTAGGAGTGAGTATCGCATTGCAGGATCCTCTGCTTCAAGGCTGTAGGAGTAAGTTACGCATTGCAGGATCCTCAGCTTCTAGGCTGTAGGAGTAAGTTACGCATTGCAGGATCCTCAGCTTCTAGGCTGTAGGAGTAAGTTTCGCATTGCAGGATCCTCAGCTTCTAGGCTGTCGGAGTAAGTTTCGCATGGCAGGATCCTCAGCTTCTAGGCTGTAGGAGTAAGTTACACATTGCAGGATCCTCAGCTTCTAGGCTGTAGGAGTAAGTTTCGCATTGCAGGATCCTCAGCTTCTAGGCTGTAGGAGCAAGTTACGTGTTGCAGGATCCTCAGCTTCAAGGCTGTAGGAGTAAGTTACGCATTGCAGGATCCTCAGTTCTAGGCTGTAGGAGTAAGTTACGCATTGCAGGATCCTCAGCTTCTAGGCTGTAGGAGTAAGTTACGCATTGCAGGATCCTCAGCTTCTAGGCTGTAGGAGTAAGTTACGCATTGCAGGATCCTCAGCTTCTAGGCTGTAGGAGTAAGTTTCGCATTGCAGGATCCTCAGCTTCTAGGCTGTAGGAGTAAGTTACGGATTGCAGGATCCTCAGCTTCTAGGCTGTAGGAGTAAGTTACGCATTGCAGGATCCTCAGCTTCTAGGCTGTAGGAGTAAGTTTCGCATTGCAGGATCCTCAGCTTCTAGGCTGTAGGAGTAAATTTCGCATGGCAGGATCCTCAGCTTCTAGGCTGTAGGAGTAAGTTACGCATTGCAGGATCCTCAGCTTCTAGGCTGTAGGAGTAAGTTTCACATTGCAGGATCCTCAGCTTCTAGGCTGTAGGAGTAAGTTACGTGTTGCAGGATCCTCAGCTTCTAGGCTGTAGGAGTAAGTTACGCATTGCAGGATCCTCAGCTTCTAGGCTGTAGGAGTAAGTTTTGCATTGCAGGATCCTCAGCTTCTAGGCTGTAGGAGTAAGTTACGCATTGCAGGATCCTCAGCTTCTAGGCTGTAGGAGTAAGTTATG
This sequence comes from Taudactylus pleione, assembly GCA_031769625.1. Classification (NCBI taxonomy): domain Eukaryota; kingdom Metazoa; phylum Chordata; class Amphibia; order Anura; family Myobatrachidae; genus Taudactylus; species Taudactylus pleione. The sequence goes on from JAUIMM010000634.1 coordinate 261,403, forward strand.
CATTGCAGGATCCTCAGTTCTAGGCTGTAGGAGTAAGTTACACATTGCAGGATCCTCCGCTTCTAGGCTGTAGGAGTAAGAAACACATTGCAGGATCCTCAGCTTCTAGGCTGTAGGAGTAAGTTACGCATTGCAGGATCCTCAGCTTCTAGGCTGTAGGAGTAAGTTATGCATTGCAGGATCCTCAGCTTCTAGGCTGTAGGAGTAAGTTACGCATTGCAGGATCCTCAGCTTCTAGGCTGTAGGAGTAAGTTACACATTGCAGAATCCTCTGTTCTAGGCTGTAGGAGTAAGTTACGCATTGCAGGATCCTCAGCTTCTAAGCTGTAGGAGTAAGTTACGCATTGCAGGATCCTCAGTTCTAGGCTGTAGGAGTAAGTTATGCATTGCAGGATCCTCCGCTTCTAGGCTGTAGGAGTAAGTTACACATTGCAGGATCCTCAGCTTCTAGGATGTAGGAGTAAGTTACGCATTGCAGGATCCTCAGCTTCTAGGCTGTAGGAGTAAGTTACGCATTGCAGGATCCTCAGCTTCTAGGCTGTAGGAGTAAGTTACGCATTGCAGGATCCTCAGCTTCTAGGCTGTAGGAGTAAGTTATGCATTGCAGGATCCTCAGCTTCTAGGCTGTAGGAGTAAGATTCGCATTGCAGGATCCTCAGCTTCAAGGCTGTAGGAGTAAGTTACGCATTGCAGGATCCTCAGCTTCTAGGCTGTAGGAGTAAATTACGCATTGCAGGATCCTCAGCTTCTAGGCTGTAGGAGTAAGTTACGCATTGCAGGATCCTCAGCTTCTAGGCTGTAGGAGTAAGTTACGCATTGCAGGATCCTCAGCTTCTAGGCTGTAGGAGTAAGTTACACATTGCAGGATTCACAGCTTCTAGGCTGTAGGAGTGTGTTACGCATTGCAGGATCCTCAGCTTCTAGGCTGTAGGAGTGAGTATCGCATTGCAGGATCCTCTGCTTCAAGGCTGTAGGAGTAAGTTACGCATTGCAGGATCCTCAGCTTCTAGGCTGTAGGAGTAAGTTACGCATTGCAGGATCCTCAGCTTCTAGGCTGTAGGAGTAAGTTTCGCATTGCAGGATCCTCAGCTTCTAGGCTGTCGGAGTAAGTTTCACATGGCAGGATCCTCAGCTTCTAGGCTGTAGGAGTAAGTTACACATTGCAGGATCCTCAGCTTCTAGGCTGTAGGAGTAAGTTTCGCATTGCAGGATCCTCAGCTTCTAGGCTGTAGGAGTAAGTTACGTGTTGCAGGATCCTCAGCTTCAAGGCTGTAGGAGTAAGTTACGCATTGCAGGATCCTCAGTTCTAGGCTGTAGGAGTAAGTTACGCATTGCAGGATCCTCAGCTTCTAGGCTGTAGGAGTAAGTTACGCATTGCAGGATCCTCAGCTTCTAGGCTGTAGGAGTAAGTTACGCATTGCAGGATCCTCAGCTTCTAGGCTGTAGGAGTAAGTTTCGCATTGCAGGATCCTCAGCTTCTAGGCTGTAGGAGTAAGTTACGCATTGCAGGATCCTCAGCTTCTAGGCTGTAGGAGTAAGTTACGCATTGCAGGATCCTCAGCTTCTAGGCTGTAGGAGTAAGTTTCGCATTGCAGGATCCTCAGCTTCTAGGCTGTAGGAGTAAATTTCGCATGGCAGGATCCTCAGCTTCTAGGCTGTAGGAGTAAGTTACGCATTGCAGGATCCTCAGCTTCTAGGCTGTAGGAGTAAGTTTCACATTGAAGGATCCTCAGCTTCTAGGCTGTAGGAGTAAGTTACGTGTTGCAGGATCCTCAGCTTCTAGGCTGTAGGAGTAAGTTACGCATTGCAGGATCCTCAGCTTCTAGGCTGTAGGAGTAAGTTTTGCATTGCAGGATCCTCAGCTTCTAGGCTGTAGGAGTAAGTTACGCATTGCAGGATCCTCAGCTTCTAGGCTGTAGGAGTAAGTTATGCATTGCAGGATCCTCAGTTCTAGGCTGTAGGAGTAAGTTACACATTGCAGGATCCTCTGCTTCTAGGCTGTAGGAGTAAGAAACACATTGCAGGATCCTCAGCTTCTAGGCTGTAGGAGTAAGTTACGCATTGCAGGATCCTCAGCTTCTAGGCTGTAGGAGTAAGTTATGCATTGCAGGATCCTCAGCTTCTAGGCTGTAGGAGTAAGTTACGCATTGCAGGATCCTCAGCTTCTAGGCTGTAGGAGTAAGTTACACATTGCAGAATCCTCTGTTCTAGGCTGTAGGAGTAAGTTACGCATTGCAGGATCCTCAGCTTCTAAGCTGTAGGAGTAAGTTACGCATTGCAGGATCCTCAGTTCTAGGCTGTAGGAGTAAGTTACGCATTGCAGGATCCTCCGCTTCTAGGCTGTAGGAGTAAGTTACACATTGCAGGATCCTCAGCTTCTAGGATGTAGGAGTAAGTTACGCATTGCAGGATCCTCAGCTTCTAGGCTGTAGGAGTAAGTTAGGCATTGCAGGATCCTCAGCTTCTAGGCTGTAGGAGTAAGTTACGCATTGCAGGATCCTCAGCTTCTAGGCTGTAGGAGTAAGTTACACATTGCAGGATCCTCAGCTTCTAGGCTGTAGGAGTAAGTTACACATTGCAGGATCCTCAGCTTCTAGGCTGTAGGAGTAAGTTACGCATTGCAGGATCCTTAGCTTCTAGGCTGTAGGAGTGAGTTACGCATTGCAGGATCCTCAGCTTCTAGGCTGTAGGAGTGTGTTACGCATTGCAGGATCCTCAGCTTCTAGGCTGTAGGAGTAAGTTTCGCATTGCACGATCCTCAGCTTCATGGCTATAGGAGTAAGTTACGCATTGCAGGATCCTCAGCTTCTAGGCTGTAGGAGTAAGTTACGCATTGCAGGATCCTCAGCTTCTAGGCTGTAGGAGTAAGTTACGCATTGCAGGATCCTCAGCTTCTAGGCTGTAGGAGTAAGTTACACATTGCAGGATCCTCAGCTTCTAGGCTGTAGGAGTAAGTTACGCATTGCAGGATCCTCAGCTTCTAGGCTGTAGGAGTGTGTTACGCATTGCAGGATCCTCAGGTTCTAGGCTGTAGGAGTAAGTTTCGCATTGCAGGATCCTCAGCTTCAAGGCTGTAGGAGTAAGTTACGCATTGCAGGATCCTCAGCTTCTAGGCTGTAGGAGTAAGTTACGCATTGCAGGATCCTCAGCTTCTAGGCTGTAGGAGTAAGTTTCGCATTGCAGAATCCTCAGCTTCTAGGCTGTCGGAGTAAGTTTCGCATGGAAGGATCCTCAGCTTCTAAGCTGTAGGAGTAAGTTACACATTGCAGGATCCTCAGCTTCTAGGCTGTAGAAGTAAGTTTCGCATTGCAGGATCCTCAGCTTCTAGGCTGTAGTAGTAAGTTACGTGTTGCAGGATCCTCAGCTTCAAGGCTGTAGGAGTAAGTTACGCATTGCAGGATTCTCAGTTCTAGGCTGTAGGAGTAAGTTACGTGTTGCAGGATCCTCAGCTTCAAGGCTGTAGGAGTAAGTTACGCATTGCAGGATCCTCAGTTCTAGGCTGTAGGAGTAAGTTACGCATTGCAGGATCCTCAGCTTCTAGGCTGTAGGAGTAAGTTACGCATTGCAGGATCCTCAGCTTCTAGGCTGTAGGAGTAAGTTACGCATTGCAGGATCCTCAGCTTCTAGGCTGTAGGAGTAAGTTTCGCATTGCAGGATCCTCAGCTTCTAGGCTGTAGGAGTAAGTTACGCATTGCAGGATCCTCAGCTTCTAGGCTGTAGGAGTAAGTTACGCATTGCAGGATCCTCAGCTTCTAGGCTGTAGGAGTAAGTTTCGCATTGCAGGATCCTCAGCTTCTAGGCTGTAGGAGTAAATTTCGCATGGCAGGATCCTCAGCTTCTAGGCTGTAGGAGTAAGTTACGCATTGCAGGATCCTCAGCTTCTAGGCTGTAGGAGTAAGTTTCACATTGCAGGATCCTCAGCTTCTAGGCTGTAGGAGTAAGTTACGTGTTGCAGGATCCTCAGCTTCTAGGCTGTAGGAGTAAGTTACGCATTGCAGGATCCTCAGCTTCTAGGCTGTAGGAGTAAGTTTTGCATTGCAGGATCCTCAGCTTCTAGGCTGTAGGAGTAAGTTACGCATTGCAGGATCCTCAGCTTCTAGGCTGTAGGAGTAAGTTATGCATTGCAGGATCCTCAGTTCTAGGCTGTAGGAGTAAGTTACACATTGCAGGATCCTCCGCTTCTAGGCTGTAGGAGTAAGAAACACATTGCAGGATCCTCAGCTTCTAGGCTGTAGGAGTAAGTTACGCATTGCAGGATCCTCAGGTTCTAGGCTGTAGGAGTAAGTTATGCATTGCAGGATCCTCAGCTTCTAGGCTGTAGGAGTAAGTTACGCATTGCAGGATCCTCAGCTTCTAGGCTGTAGGAGTAAGTTACACATTGCAGAATCCTCTGTTCTAGGCTGTAGGAGTAAGTTACGCATTGCAGGATCCTCAGCTTCTAAGCTGTAGGAGTAAGTTATGCATTGCAGGATCCTCAGTTCTAGGCTGTAGGAGTAAGTTACGCATTGCAGGATCCTCCGCTTCTAGGCTGTAGGAGTAAGTTACACATTGCAGGATCCTCAGCTTCTAGGCTGTAGGAGTAAGTTACGCATTGCAGGATCCTCAGCTTCTAGGCTGTAGGAGTAAGTTACGCATTGCAGGATCCTCAGCTTCTAGGCTGTAGGAGTAAGTTACGCATTGCAGGATCCTCAGCTTCTAGGCTGTAGGAGTAAGTTACGCATTGCAGGATCCTCAGCTTCTAGGCTGTAGGAGTGTGTTACGCATTGCAGGATCCTCAGCTTCTAGGCTGTAGGAGTAAGATTCGCATTGCAGGATCCTCAGCTTCAAGGCTGTAGGAGTAAGTTACGCATTGCAGGATCCTCAGCTTCTAGGCTGTAGGAGTAAGTTACGCATTGCAGGATCCTCAGCTTCTAGGCTGTAGGAGTAAGTATCGCATTGCAGGATCCTCAGCTTCAAGGCTGTAGGAGTAAGTTACGCATTGCAGGATCCTCAGCTTCTAGGCTGTAGGAGTAAGTTACGCATTGCAGGATCCTCAGCTTCTAGGCTGTAGGAGTAAGTTTCGCATTGCAGGATCCTCAGCTTCTAGGCTGTCGGAGTAAGTTTCGCATGGCAGGATCCTCAGCTTCTAGGCTGTAGGAGTAAGTTACACATTGCAGGATCCTCAGCTTCTAGGCTGTAGGAGTAAGTTTCGCATTGCAGGATCCTCAGCTTCTAGGCTGTAGGAGTAAGTTACGTGTTGCAGGATCCTCAGCTTCAAGGCTGTAGGAGTAAGTTACGCATTGCAGGATCCTCAGTTCTAGGCTGTAGGAGTAAGTTACGCATTGCAGGATCCTCAGCTTCTAGGCTGTAGGAGTAAGTTACGCATTGCAGGATCCTCAGCTTCTAGGCTGTAGGAGTAAGTTACGCATTGCAGGATCCTCAGCTTCTAGGCTGTAGGAGTAAGTTTCGCATTGCAGGATCCTCAGCTTCTAGGCTGTAGGAGTAAGTTATGCATTGCAGGATCCTCAGCTTCTAGGCTGTAGGAGTAAGTTACGCATTGCAGGATCCTCAGCTTCTAGGCTGTAGGAGTAAGTTTCGCATTGCAGGATCCTCAGCTTCTAGGCTGTAGGAGTAAATTTCGCATGGCAGGATCCTCAGCTTCTAGGCTGTAGGAGTAAGTTACGCATTGCAGGATCCTCAGCTTCTAGGCTGTAGGAGTAAGTTTCACATTGCAGGATCCTCAGCTTCTAGGCTGTAGGAGTAAGTTACGTGTTGCAGGATCCTCAGCTTCTAGGCTGTAGGAGTAAGTTACGCATTGCAGGATCCTCAGCTTCTAGGCTGTAGGAGTAAGTTTTGCATTGCAGGATCCTCAGCTTCTAGGCTGTAGGAGTAAGTTACGCATTGCAGGATCCTCAGCTTCTAGGCTGTAGGAGTAAGTTATGCATTGCAGGATCCTCAGTTCTAGGCTGTAGGAGTAAGTTACACATTGCAGGATCCTCCGCTTCTAGGCTGTAGGAGTAAGAAACACATTGCAGGATCCTCAGCTTCTAGGCTGTAGGAGTAAGTTACGCATTGCAGGATCCTCAGCTTCTAGGCTGTAGGAGTAAGTTATGCATTGCAGGATCCTCAGCTTCTAGGCTGTAGGAGTAAGTTACGCATTGCAGGATCCTCAGCTTCTAGGCTGTAGGAGTAAGTTACACATTGCAGAATCCTCTGTTCTAGGCTGTAGGAGTAAGTTACGCATTGCAGGATCCTCAGCTTCTAAGCTGTAGGAGTAAGTTACGCATTGCAGGATCCTCAGTTCTAGGCTGTAGGAGTAAGTTACGCATTGCAGGATCCTCCGCTTCTAGGCTGTAGGAGTAAGTTACACATTGCAGGATCCTCAGCTTCTAGGATGTAGGAGTAAGTTACGCATTGCAGGATCCTCAGCTTCTAGGCTGAAGGAGTAAGTTACGCATTGCAGGATCCTCAGCTTCTAGGCTGTAGGAGTAAGTTACGCATTGCAGGATCCTCAGCTTCTAGGCTGTAGGAGTAAGTTATGCATTGCAGGATCCTCAGTTCTAGGCTGTAGGAGTAAGTTACGCATTGCAGGATCCTCCGCTTCTAGGCTGTAGGAGTAAGTTACGCATTGCAGGATCCTCAGCTTCTAGTCTGTAGGAGTAAGTTACACATTGCAGGATCCTCAGCTTCTAGGCTGTAGGAGTAAGTTACACATTGCAGGATCCTCAGCTTCTAGGCTGTAGGAGTAAGTTACGCATTGCAGGAACCTTAGCTTCTAGGCTGTAGGAGTGAGTTACGCATTGCAGGATCCTCAGCTTCTAGGCTGTAGGAGTGTGTTACGCATTGCAGGATCCTCAGCTTCTAGGCTGTAGGAGTAAGTTTCGCATTGCAGGATCCTCAGCTTCATGGCTGTAGGAGTAAGTTACGCATTGCAGGATCCTCAGCTTCTAGGCTGTAGGAGTAAGTTACGCATTGCAGGATCCTCAGCTTCTAGGCTGTAGGAGTAAGTTACGCATTGCAGGATCCTCAGCTTCTAGGCTGTAGGAGTAAGTTACACATTGCAGGATCCTCAGCTTCTAGGCTGTAGGAGTAAGTTACGCATTGCAGGATCCTCAGCTTCTAGGCTGTAGGAGTGTGTTACGCATTGCAGAATCCTCAGGTTCTAGGCTGTAGGAGTAAGTTTCGCATTGCAGGATCCTCAGCTTCAAGGCTGTAGGAGTAAGTTACGCATTGCAGGATCCTCAGCTTCTAGGCTGTAGGAGTAAGTTACGCATTGCAGGATCCTCAGCTTCTAGGCTGTAGGAGTAAGTTTCGCATTGCAGAATCCTCAGCTTCTAGGCTGTCGGAGTAAGTTTCGCATGGAAGGATCCTCAGCTTCTAAGCTGTAGGAGTAAGTTACACATTGCAGGATCCTCAGCTTCTAGGCTGTAGGAGTAAGTTTCGCATTGCAGGATCCTCAGCTTCTAGGCTGTAGTAGTAAGTTACGTGTTGCAGGATCCTCAGCTTCAAGGCTGTAGGAGTAAGTTACGCATTGCAGGATCCTCAGTTCTAGGCTGTAGGAGTAAGTTACGTGTTGCAGGATCCTCAGCTTCAAGGCTGTAGGAGTAAGTTACGCATTGCAGGATCCTCAGTTCTAGGCTGTAGGAGTAAGTTACGCATTGCAGGATCCTCAGCTTCTAGGCTGTAGGAGTAAGTTACGCATTGCAGGATCCTCAGCTTCTAGGCTGTAGGAGTAAGTTACGCATTGCAGGATCCTCAGCTTCTAGGCTGTAGGAGTAAGTTTCGCATTGCAGGATCCTCAGCTTCTAGGCTGTAGGAGTAAGTTACGCATTGCAGGATCCTCAGCTTCTAGGCTGTAGGAGTAAGTTACGCATTGCAGGATCCTCAGCTTCTAGGCTGTAGGAGTAAGTTTCGCATTGCAGGATCCTCAGCTTCTAGGCTGTAGGAGTAAATTTCGCATGGCAGGATCCTCAGCTTCTAGGCTGTAGGAGTAAGTTACGCATTGCAGGATCCTCAGCTTCTAGGCTGTAGGAGTAAGTTTCACATTGCAGGATCCTCAGCTTCTAGGCTGTAGGAGTAAGTTACGTGTTGCAGGATCCTCAGCTTCTAGGCTGTAGGAGTAAGTTACGCATTGCAGGATCCTCAGCTTCTAGGCTGTAGGAGTAAGTTTTGCATTGCAGGATCCTCAGCTTCTAGGCTGTAGGAGTAAGTTACGCATTGCAGGATCCTCAGCTTCTAGGCTGTAGGAGTAAGTTATGCATTGCAGGATCCTCAGTTCTAGGCTGTAGGAGTAAGTTACACATTGCAGGATCCTCCGCTTCTAGGCTGTAGGAGTAAGAAACACATTGCAGGATCCTCAGCTTCTAGGCTGTAGGAGTAAGTTACGCATTGCAGGATCCTCAGCTTCTAGGCTGTAGGAGTAAGTTATGCATTGCAGGATCCTCAGCTTCTAGGCTGTAGGAGTAAGTTACGCATTGCAGGATCCTCAGCTTCTAGGCTGTAGGAGTAAGTTACACATTGCAGAATCCTCTGTTCTAGGCTGTAGGAGTAAGTTACGCATTGCAGGATCCTCAGCTTCTAAGCTGTAGGAGTAAGTTATGCATTGCAGGATCCTCAGTTCTAGGCTGTAGGAGTAAGTTACGCATTGCAGGATCCTCCGCTTCTAGGCTGTAGGAGTAAGTTACACATTGCAGGATCCTCAGCTTCTAGGCTGTAGGAGTAAGTTACGCATTGCAGGATCCTCAGCTTCTAGGCTGTAGGAGTAAGTTACGCATTGCAGGATCCTCAGCTTCTAGGCTGTAGGAGTAAGTTACGCATTGCAGGATCCTCAGCTTCTAGGCTGTAGGAGTAAGTTATGCATTGCAGGATCCTCAGTTCTAGGCTGTAGGAGTAAGTTACGCATTGCAGGATCCTCCGCTTCTAGGCTGTAGGAGTAAGTTACGCATTGCAGGATCCTCAGCTTCTAGTCTGTAGGAGTAAGTTACACATTGCAGGATCCTCAGCTTCTAGGCTGTAGGAGTAAGTTACACATTGCAGGATCCTCAGCTTCTAGGCTGTAGGAGTAAGTTACGCATTGCAGGATCCTTAGCTTCTAGGCTGTAGGAGTGAGTTACGCATTGCAGGATCCTCAGCTTCTAGGCTGTAGGAGTGTGTTACGCATTGCAGGATCCTCAGCTTCTAGGCTGTAGGAGTAAGTTTCGCATTGCAGGATCCTCAGCTTCAAGGCTGTAGGAGTAAGTTACGCATTGCAGGATCCTCAGCTTCTAGGCTGTAGGAGTAAGTTACGCATTGCAGGATCCTCAGCTTCTACGCTGTAGGAGTAAGTTACGCATTGCAGGATCCTCAGCTTCTAGGCTGTAGGAGTAAGTTACACATTGCAGGATCCTCAGCTTCTAGGCTGTAGGAGTAAGTTACGCATTGCAGGATCCTCAGCTTCTAGGCTGTAGGAGTGTGTTACGCATTGAAGGATCCTCAGGTTCTAGGCTGTAGGAGTAAGTTTCGCATTGCAGGATCCTCAGCTTCAAGGCTGTAGGAGTAAGTTACACATTGCAGGATCCTCAGCTTCTAGGCTGTAGGAGTAAGTTACGCATTGCAGGATCCTCAGCTTCTAGGCTGTAGGAGTGTGTTACGCATTGCAGGATCCTCAGGTTCTAGGCTGTAGGAGTAAGTTTCGCATTGCAGGATCCTCAGCTTCAAGGCTGTAGGAGTAAGTTACGCATTGCAGGATCCTCAGCTTCTAGGCTGTAGGAGTAAGTTACGCATTGCAGGATCCTCAGCTTCTAGGCTGTAGGAGTAAGTTTCGCATTGCAGGATCCTCAGCTTCTAGGCTGTCGGAGTAAGTTTCGCATGGCAGAATCCTCAGCTTCTAAGCTGTAGGAGTAAGTTACACATTGCAGGATCCTCAGCTTCTAGGCTGTAGGAGTAAGTTTCGCATTGCAGGATCCTCAGCTTCTAGGCTGTAGTAGTAAGTTACGTGTTGCAGGATCCTCAGCTTCAAGGCTGTAGGAGTAAGTTACGCATTGCAGGATCCTCAGTTCTAGGCTGTAGGAGTAAGTTACGCATTGCAGGATCCTCAGCATCTAGGCTGTAGGAGTAAGTTACGCATTGCAGGATCCTCAGCTTCTAGGCTGTAGGAGTAAGTTACGCATTGCAGGAGCCTCAGCTTGGCTGTAGGAGTAAGTTTCGCATTGCAGGATCCTCAGCTTCTAGGCTGTAGGAGTAAGTTACGCATTGCAGGATCCTCAGCTTCTAGGCTGTAGGAGTAAGTTACGCATTGCAGGATCCTCAGCTTCTAGGCTGTAGGAGTAAGTTTCGCATTGCAGGATCCTCAGCTTCTAGGCTGTAGGAGTAAGTTACGCATTGCAGGATCCTCAGCTTCTAGGCTGTAGGAGTAAGTTTCACATTGCAGGATCCTCAGCTTCTAGGCTGTAGGAGTAAGTTACGTGTTGCAGGATCCTCAGCTTCTAGGCTGTAGGAGTAAGTTACGCATTGCAGGATCCTCAGCTTCTAGGCTGTAGGAGTAAGTTTTGCATTGCAGGATCCTCAGCTTCTAGGCTGTAGGAGTAAGTTACGCATTGCAGAATCCTCAGTTCTAGGCTGTAGGAGTAAGTTACGCATTGCAGGACCCTCAGCTTCTAGGCTGTAGGAGTAAGTTACACATTGCAGGATCCTCAGCTTCTAGGCTGTAGGAGTAAGTTATGCATTGCAGGATCCTCAGCTTCTAGGCTGTAGGAGTAAGTTATGCATTGCAGGATCCTCAGCTTCTAGGCTGTAGGAGTAAGTTACACATTGCAGGATCCTCCGCTTCTAGGCTGTAGGAGTAAGATACACATTGCAGGATCCTCAGCTTCTAGGCTGTAGGAGTAAGTTACGCATTGCAGGATCCTCAGCTTCTAGGCTGTTGGAGTAAGTTATGCATTGCAGGATCCTCAGCTTCTAGGCTGTAGGAGTAAGTTACGCATTGCAGGATCCTCAGCTTCTAGGCTGTAGGAGTAAGTTACACATTGCAGAATCCTCTGTTCTAGGCTGTAGGAGTAAGTTACGCATTGCAGGATCCTCAGCTTCTAAGCTGTAGGAGTAAGTTACGCATTGCAGGATCCTCAGTTCTAGGCTGTAGGAGTAAGTTACGCATTGCAGGATCCTCCGCTTCTAGGCTGTAGGAGTAAGTTACACATTGCAGGATCCTCAGCTTCTAGGCTGTAGGAGTAAGTTATGCATTGCAGAATCCTCAGCTTCTAGGCTGTAGGAGTAAGTTACACATTGCAGGATCCTCAGCTTCTAGGCTGTAGGAGTAAGTTTTGCATTGCAGGATCCTCAGCTTCTAGGCTGTAGGAGTAAGTTTTGCATTGCAGGATCCTCAGCTAGTAGGCTGTAGGAGTAAGTTACACATTGCAGAATCCTCTGCTTCTAGGCTGTAGGAGTAAGTTACACATTGCAGGATCCTCAGCTTCTAGGCTGTAGGAGTAAGTTACGCATTGCAGGACCCTCAGCTTCTAGGCTGTAGGAGTAAGTTATGCATTGCAGGATCCTCCGCTTCTAGGCTGTAGGAGTAAGGTACGCATTGCAGGATCCTCAGCTTCTAGGTTGTAGGAGTAAGTTACACATTGCAGGATCTTCAGCTACTTGGCTGTAGGAGTAAGTTACACATTGCAGGATCCTCAGCTTCTAGGCTGTAGGAGTAAGTTACACAATGCAGGATCCTCAGCTTCTAGGCTGTAGGAGTAAGTTACGCATTTCAGGATCCTCAGCTTCTAGGCTGTAGGAGTAAGTTACACATTGGAGGATCCTCAGCTTCTAGGCTGTAGGAGTAAGTTACGCAATGCAGGATCCTCAGCTTCTAGGCTGTAGGAGTAAGTTACACATTGCAGGATCCTCAGTTCTAGGCTGTAGGAGTAAGTTATGCATTGCAGGATCCTCAGTTCTAGGCTGTAGGAGTAAGTTACGCATTGCAGGATCCTCAGCTTCGAGGCTGTAGGAGTAAGTTACGCATTGCAGGATCCTCAGCTTCTAGGCTGTAGGAGTAAGTTACGCATTGCAGGATCCTCAGCTTCTAGGCTGTAGGAGTAAGTTATGCATTGCAGGATCCTCAGCTTCTAGGCTGTAGGAGTAAGTTACGCATTGCAGGATCCTCAGCTTCTAGGCTGTAGGAGTAAGTTACGCATTGCAGGATCCTCAGCTTCTAGGCTGTAGGAGTAAGTTACGCATTGCAGGATCCTCAGCTTCTAGGCTGTAGGAGTAAGTTTCGCATTGCAGGATCCTCAGCTTCTAGGCTGTAGGAGTAAGTTACGCATGGCAGGATCCTCAGCTTCTAGGCTGTAGGAGTAAGTTTCGCATTGCAGGATCCTCAGCTTCTAGGCTGTCGGTGTAAGTTTCGCATGGCAGGATCCTCAGCTTCTAGGCTGTAAGAGTAAGTTACACATTGCAGGATCCTCAGCTTCTAGGCTGTAGGAGTAAGTTTCGCATTGCAGGATCCTCAGCTTCTAGGCTGTAGGAGTAGTTGTAGGATCCTCAGCTTCTAGGCTGTAGGAGTAAGTTTCGCATGGCAGGATCCTCAGCTTCTAGGCTGTAGGAGTAAGTTACGCATTGCAGGATCCTCAGCTTCTAGGCTGTAGGAGTAAGTTTCGCATTGCAGGATCCTCAGCTTCTGCTGTAGGAGTAAGTTACGCGTTGCAGGATCCTCAGCTTATAGGCTGTAGGAGTAAGTTACGCATTGCAGGATCCTCAGCTTCTAGGCTGTAGGAGTAAGTTTCGCATTGCAGGATCCTCAGCTTCTAGGCTGTAGGAGTAAGTTACACATTGCAGAATCCTCAGTTCTAGGCTGTAGGAGTAAGTTACGCATTGCAGGACCCTCAGCTTCTAGGCTGTAGGAGTAAGTTACGCATTGCAGGATCCTCAGCTTCTAGGCTGTAGGAGTAAGTTATGCATTGCAGTATCCTCAGCTTCTAGGCTGTAGGAGTAAGTTACGCATTGCAGGATCCTCAGTTCTAGGCTGTAGGAGTAAGTTATGCATTGCAGGATCCTCAGTTCTAGGCTGTAGGAGTAAGTTACGCATTGCAGGATCCTCAGCTTCTAGGCTGTAGGAGTAAGTTACACATTGCAGGATACTCAGCTTCTAGGCTGTAGGAGTAAGTTACGCATTGCAGGATCCACAGCTTCTAGGCTGTAGGAGTGTGTTACGCATTGCAGGATCCTCAGCTTCTAGGTTGTAGGAGTAAGTTACGCATTGCAGGATCCTCAGCTTCTAGGCTATAGGGTAAGTTACGCATTGCAGGATCCTCAGCTTCTAGGCTGTAGGAGTAAGTTACGCATTGCAGGATCCTCAGCTTCTAGGCTGTAGGAGTGTGTTACGCATTGCAGGATCCTCAGCTTCTAGGCTGTAGGAGTAAGTTTCGCATTGCAGGATCCTCAGCTTCAAGGCTGTAGGAGTAAGTTACGCATTGCAGGATCCTCAGCTTCTAGGCTGTAGGAGTAAGTTACGCATTGCAGGATCCTCAGCTTCTAGGCTGTAGGAGTAAGTTTCGCATTGCAGGATCCTCAGCTTCTAGGCTGTAGGAGTAAGTTACACATTGCAGGATACTCAGCTTCTAGGCTGTAGGAGTAAGTTACGCATTGCAGGATCCACAGCTTCTAGGCTGTAGGAGTGTGTTACGCATTGCAGGATCCTCAGCTTCTAGGCTGTAGGAGTAAGTTTCGCATTGCAGGATCCTCAGCTTCAAGGCTGTAGGAGTAAGTTACGCATTGCAGGATCCTCAGCTTCTAGGCTGTAGGAGTAAGTTACGCATTGCATAATCCTCAGCTTCTAGGCTGTAGGAGTAAGTTACGCATTGCAGGATCCTCAGCTTCTAGGCTGTAGGAGTAAGTTACGCATTGCAGGATCCTCAGCTTCTAGGCTGTAGGAGTAAGTTACGCATTGCAGGATCCTCCGCCTCTAAGCTGTAGGAGTAAGTTACGCATTGCAGGATCCTCCGCTTCTAGGCTGTAGGAGTAAGTTACACATTGCAGGATCCTCAGCTTCTAGGCTGTAGGAGTAAGTTACACAGTGCAGGATCCTCAGCTTCTAGGCTGTAGGAGTAAGTTATGCATTGCAGAATCCTCAGCTTCTAGGCTGTAGGAGTAAGTTACACATTGCAGGATCCTCAGCTTCTAGGCTGTTGGAGTAAGTTACGCATTGCTGGATCCTCACCTTCTAGGCTGTAGGAGTAAGTTACACATTGCAGGATCCTCAGCTTCTTGGCTGTAGGAGTAAGTTACACATTGCAGGATCCTCAGCTTCTAGGCTGTAGGAGTAAGTTACGCATTGCAGGACCCTCAGCTTCTAGGCTGTAGGAGTAAGTTACGCGTTGCAGGATCCTCAGCTTCTAGGCTGTAGGACTAAGTTTCGCATTGCAGGATCCTCAGCTAGTAGGCTGTAGGAGTAAGTTACACATTGCAGAATCCTCTGCTTCTAGGCTGTAGGAGTAAGTTACACATTGCAGGATCCTCAGCTTCTAGGCTGTAGGAGTAAGTTACGCATTGCAGGACCCTCAGCTTCTAGGCTGTAGGAGTAAGTTATGCATTGCAGGATCCTCAGCTTCTAGGCTGTAGGAGTAAGTTACGCATTGCAGGACCCTCAGCTTCTAGGCTGTAGGAGTAAGTTATGCATTGCAGGATCCTCAGCTTCTAGGCTGTAGGAGTAAGTTATGCATTGCAGGATCCTCAGTTCTAGGCTGTAGGAGTAAGTTACACATTGCAGGATCCTCCGCTTCTAGGCTGTAGGAGTAAGATACACATTGCAGGATCCTCAGCTTCTAGGCTGTAGGAGTAAGTTACGCATTGCAGGATCCTCAGCTTCTAGGCTGTAGGAGTAAGTTACGCATTGCAGGATCCTCAGCTTCTAGGCTGTAGGAGTAAGTTACACATTGCAGAATCCTATGTTCTAGGCTGTAGGAGTAAGTTACGCATTGCAGGATCCTCAGCTTCTAAGCTGTAGGAGTAAGTTACGCATTGCAGGATCCTCAGTTCTAGGCTGTAGGAGTAAGTTACGCATTGCAGGATCCTCCGCTTCTAGGCTGTAGGAGTAAGTTACACATTGCAGGATACTCAGCTTCTAGGCTGTAGGAGTAAGTTACGCATTGCAGGATCCTCAGCTTCTAGGCTGTAGGAGTAAGTTACGCATTGCAGGATCCTCAGCTTCTAGGCTGTAGGAGTAAGTTACGCATTGCAGGATCCTCAGCTTCTAGGCTGTAGGAGTAAGTTATGCAATGCAGGATCCTCAGTTCTAGGCTGTAGGAGTAAGTTACGCCTTGCAGGATCCTCCGCTTCTAGGCTGTAGGAGTAAGTTACGCATTGCAGGATCCTCAGCTTCTAGTCTGTAGGAGTAAGTTACACATTGCAGGATCCTCAGCTTCTAGGCTGTAGGAGTAAGTTACACATTGCAGGATTCTCAGCTTCTAGGCTGTTAGAGCAAGTTACACATTGCAGGATCCTCAGCTTCTTGGCTGTAGGAGTAAGTTATGCATAGCAGAATCCTCAGCTTCTTGGCTGTAGGAGTAAGTTACACATTGCAGGATCCTCAGCTTCTAGGCTGTAGGAGTAAGTTACGCATTGCAGGACCCTCAGCTTCTAGGCTGTAGGAGTAAGTTACGCATTGCAGGACGCTCAGCTTCTAGGCTGTAGGAGTAAGTTATGCATTGCAGGATCCTCAGCTTCTAGGCTGTAGGAGTAAGTTATGCATTGCAGGATCCTCAGCTACTAGGCTGTAGGAGTAAGTTACGCATTGCAGGAACCTCAGCTTCTAGGCTGTAGGAGTAAGTTATGCATTGCAGGATCCTCAGTTCTAGGCTGTAGGAGTAAGTTACGCATTGCAGGATCCTCAGCTTCTAGGCTGTAGGAGTAAGTTATGCATTGCAGGATACTCAGCTTCTAGGCTGTAGGAGTAAGTTACACATTGCAGGATACTCCGCTTCTATGCTGTAGGAGTAAGTTATGCATTGCAGGATCCTCAGCTTCTAGGCTGTAGGAGTAAGTTACGCATTGCAGGATCCTCAGCTTCTAGGCTGTAGGAGTAAGTTACACATTGCAGGATCCTCAGCTTCTAGGCTGTAGGAGTAAGTTACGCATTGCAGGATCCTCAGCTTCTAGGCTGTAGGAGTAAGTTACGCATTGCAGGACCCTCAGCTTCTAGGCTGTAGGAGTAAGTTACGCATTGCAGGATCCTCAGCTTCTAGGCTGTAGGAGTAAGTTATGCATTGCAGTATCCTCAGCTTCTAGGCTGTAGGAGTAAGTTACGCATTGCAGGATCCTCAGTTCTAGGCTGTAGGAGTAAGTTATGCATTGCAGGATCCTCAGTTCTAGGCTGTAGGAGTAAGTTACGCATTGCAGGATCCTCAGCTTCTAGGCTGTAGGAGTAAGTTACGCATTGCAGGATCCTCAGCTTCTAGGTTGTAGGAGTAAGTTACGCATTGCAGGATCCTCAGCTTCTAGGCTGTAGGGTAAGTTACGCATTGCAGGATCCTCAGCTTCTAGGCTGTAGGAGTAAGTTACGCATTGCAGGATCCTCAGCTTCTATTCTGTAGGAGTGTGTTACGCATTGCAGGATCCTCAGCTTCTAGGCTGTAGGAGTAAGTTTCGCATTGCAGGATCCTCAGCTTCAAGGCTGTAGGAGTAAGTTACGCATTGCAGGATCCTCAGCTTCTAGGCTGTAGGAGTAAGTTACACATTGCAGGATCCTCAGCTTCTAGGCTGTAGGAGTAAGTTACGCATTGCAGGATCCACAGCTTCTAGGCTGTAGGAGTGTGTTACGCATTGCAGGATCCTCAGCTTCTAGGCTGTAGGAGTAAGTTTCGCATTGCAGGATCCTCAGCTTCAAGGCTGTAGGAGTAAGTTACGCATTGCAGGATCCTCAGCTTCTAGGCTGTAGGAGTAAGTTACGCATTGCAGGATCCTCAGCTTCTAGGCTGTAGGAGTAAGTTACGCATTGCAGGATCCTCAGCTTCTAGGCTGTAGGAGTAAGTTACGCATTGCAGGATCCTCAGCTTCTATGCTGTAGGAGTAAGTTACGCATTGCAGGATCCTCAGCTTCTAGGCTGTAGGAGTAAGTTTCGCATTGCAGGATCCTCAGCTTCTAGGCTGTAGGAGTAAGTTACGCATTGCAGGATCCTCAGCTTCTAGGCTGTAGGAGTAAGTTACGCATTGCAGGATCCTCAGCTTCTAGGCTGTAGGAGTAAGTTTCGCATTGCAGGATCCTCAGCTTCTAGGCTGTCGGAGTAAGTTTCGCATGGCAGGATCCTCAGCTTCTAGGCTGTAAGAGTAAGTTACACATTGCAGGATCCTCAGCTTCTAGGCTGTAGGAGTAAGTTTCGCATTGCAGGATCCTCAGCTTCTAGGCTGTAGGAGTAGTTGTAGGATCCTCAGCTTCTAGGCTGTAGGAGTAAGTTTCGCATGGCAGGATCCTCAGCTTCTAGGCTGTAGGATTAAGTTACGCATTGCAGGATCCTCAGCTTCTAGGCTGTAGGAGTAAGTTTTGCATTGCAGGATCCTCAGCTTCTAGGCTGTAGGAGTAAGTTACGCGTTGCAGGATCCTCAGCTTATAGGCTGTAGGAGTAAGTTACGCATTGCAGGATCCTCAGCTTCTAGGCTGTAGGAGTAAGTTTCGCATTGCAGGATCCTCAGCTTCTAGGCTGTAGGAGTAAGTTACACATTGCAGAATCCTCAGTTCTAGGCTGTAGGAGTAAGTTACGCATTGCAGGACCCTCAGCTTCTAGGCTGTAGGAGTAAGTTACGCATTGCAGGACCCTCAGTTTCTAGGCTGTAGGAGTAAGTTACGCATTGCAGGACGCTCAGCTTCTAGGCTGTAGGAGTAAGTTACGCATTGCAGGATCCTCAGCTTCTAGGCTGTAGGAGTAAGTTATGCATTGCAGGATCCTCAGCTACTAGGCTGTAGGAGTAAGTTACGCATTGCAGGAACCTCAGCTTCTAGGCTGTAGGAGTAAGTTACGCATTGCAGGATCCTCAGTTCTAGGCTGTAGGAGTAAGTTACGCATTGCAGTATCCTCAGCTTCTAGGCTGTAGGAGTAAGTTATGCATTGCAGGATACTCAGCTTCTAGGCTGTAGGAGTAAGTTACACATTGCAGGATACTCCGCTTCTAGGCTGTAGGAGTAAGTTATGCATTGCAGGATCCTCAGCTTCTAGGCTGTAGGAGTAAGTTATGCATTGCAGGATCCTCAGCTTCTAGGCTGTAGGAGTAAGTTACACATTGCAGGATCCTCAGCTTCTAGGCTGTAGGAGTAAGTTACGCATTGCAGGATCCTCAGCTTCTAGGCTGTAGGAGTAAGTTACGCATTGCAGGACCCTCAGCTTCTAGGCTGTAGGAGTAAGTTACGCATTGCAGGATCCTCAGCTTCTAGGCTGTAGGAGTAAGTTATGCATTGCAGTATCCTCAGCTTCTAGGCTGTAGGAGTAAGTTACGCATTGCAGGATCCTCAGTTCTAGGCTGTAGGAGTAAGTTATGCATTGCAGGATCCTCAGTTCTAGGCTGTAGGAGTAAGTTACGCATTGCAGGATCCTCAGCTTCTAGGCTGTAGGAGTAAGTTACGCATTGCAGGATCCTCAGCTTCTAGGTTGTAGGAGTAAGTTACGCATTGCAGGATCCCTAGCTTCTAGGCTGTAGGGTAAGTTACGCATTGCAGGATCCTCAGCTTCTAGGCTGTAGGAGTAAGTTACGCATTGCAGGTTCCTCAGCTTCTATTCTGTAGGAGTGTGTTACGCATTGCAGGATCCTCAGCTTCTTGGCTGTAGGAGTAAGTTATGCATAGCAGAATCCTCTGCTTCTTGGCTGTAGGAGTAAGTTACACATTGCAGGATCCTCAGCTTCTAGGCTGTAGGAGTAAGTTACGCATTGCAGGACCCTCAGCTTCTAGGCTGTAGGAGTAAGTTACGCATTGCAGGACGCTCAGCTTCTAGGCTGTAGGAGTAAGTTACGCATTGCAGGATCCTCAGCTTCTAGGCTGTAGGAGTAAGTTATGCATTGCAGGATCCTCAGCTACTAGGCTGTAGGAGTAAGTTACGCATTGCAGGAACCTCAGCTTCTAGGCTGTAGGAGTAAGTTACGCATTGCAGGATCCTCAGTTCTAGGCTGTAGGAGTAAGTTACGCATTGCAGGATCCTCAGCTTCTAGGCTGTAGGAGTAAGTTATGCATTGCAGGATACTCAGCTTCTAGGCTGTAGGAGTAAGTTACACATTGCAGGATACTCCGCTTCTAGGCTGTAGGAGTAAGTTATGCATTGCAGGATCCTCAGCTTCTAGGCTGTAGGAGTAAGTTACGCATTGCAGGATCCTCAGCTTCTAGGCTGTAGGAGTAAGTTACACATTGCAGGATCCTCAGCTTCTAGGCTGTAGGAGTAAGTTACGCATTGCAGGATCCTCAGCTTCTAGGCTGTAGGAGTAAGTTACGCATTGCAGGACCCTCAGCTTCTAGGCTGTAGGAGTAAGTTACGCATTGCAGGATCCTCAGCTTCTAGGCTGTAGGAGTAAGTTATGCATTGCAGTATCCTCAGCTTCTAGGCTGTAGGAGTAAGTTACGCATTGCAGGATCCTCAGTTCTAGGCTGTAGGAGTAAGTTATGCATTGCAGGATCCTCAGTTCTAGGCTGTAGGAGTAAGTTACGCATTGCAGGATCCTCAGCTTCTAGGCTGTAGGAGTAAGTTACGCATTGCAGGATCCTCAGCTTCTAGGTTGTAGGAGTAAGTTACGCATTGCAGGATCCTCAGCTTCTAGGCTGTAGGGTAAGTTACGCATTGCAGGATCCTCAGCTTCTAGGCTGTAGGAGTAAGTTACGCATTGCAGGATCCTCAGCTTCTATTCTGTAGGAGTGTGTTACTCATTGCAGGATCCTCAGCTTCTAGGCTGTAGGAGTAAGTTTCGCATTGCAGGATCCTCAGCTTCAAGGCTGTAGGAGTAAGTTACGCATTGCAGGATCCTCAGCTTCTAGGCTGTAGGAGTAAGTTACACATTGCAGGATCCTCAGCTTCTAGGCTGTAGGAGTAAGTTACGCATTGCAGGATCCACAGCTTCTAGGCTGTAGGAGTGTGTTACGCATTGCAGGATCCTCAGCTTCTAGGCTGTAGGAGTAAGTTTCGCATTGCAGGATCCTCAGCTTCAAGGCTGTAGGAGTAAGTTACGCATTGCAGGATCCTCAGCTTCTAGGCTGTAAGAGTAAGTTACGCATTGCAGGATCCTCAGCTTCTAGGCTGTAGGAGTAAGTTACGCATTGCAGGATCCTCAGCTTCTAGGCTGTAGGAGTAAGTTACGCATTGCAGGATCCTCAGCTTCTAGGCTGTAGGAGTAAGTTACGCATTGCAGGATCCTCAGCTTCTAGGCTGTAGGAGTAAGTTTCGCATTGCAGGATCCTCAGCTTCTAGGCTGTAGGAGTAAGTTACGCATTGCAGGATCCTCAGCTTCTAGGCTGTAGGAGTAAGTTACGCATTGCAGGATCCTCAGCTTCTAGGCTGTAGGAGTAAGTTTCGCATTGCAGGATCCTCAGCTTCTAGGCTGTCGGAGTAAGTTTTGCATGGCAGGATCCTCAGCTTCTAGGCTGTAAGAGTAAGTTACACATTGCAGGATCCTCAGCTTCTAGGCTGTAGGAGTAAGTTTCGCATTGCAGGATCCTCAGCTTCTAGGCTGTAGGAGTAGTTGTAGGATCCTCAGCTTCTAGGCTGTAGGAGTAAGTTTCGCATGGCAGGATCCTCAGCTTCTAGGCTGTAGGAGTAAGTTACGCATTGCAGGATCCTCAGCTTCTAGGCTGTAGGAGTAAGTTTCGCATTGCAGGATCCTCAGCTTCTAGGCTGTAGGAGTAAGTTACGCGTTGCAGGATCCTCAGCTTATAGGCTGTAGGAGTAAGTTACGCATTGCAGGATCCTCAGCTTCTAGGCTGTAGGAGTAAGTTTCGCATTGCAGGATCCTCAGCTTCTAGGCTGTAGGAGTAAGTTACACATTGCAGAATCCTCAGTTCTAGGCTGTAGGAGTAAGTTACGCATTGCAGGACCCTCAGCTTCTAGGCTGTAGGAGTACGTTACGCATTGCAGGACCCTCAGTTTCTAGGCTGTAGGAGTAAGTTACGCATTGCAGGACGCTCAGCTTCTAGGCTGTAGGAGTAAGTTACGCATTGCAGGATCCTCAGCTTCTAGGCTGTAGGAGTAAGTTATGCATTGCAGGATCCTCAGCTACTAGGCTGTAGGAGTAAGTTACGCATTGCAGGAACCTCAGCTTCTAGGCTGTAGGAGTAAGTTACGCATTGCAGGATCCTCAGTTCTAGGCTGTAGGAGTAAGTTACGCATTGCAGGATCCTCAGCTTCTAGGCTGTAGGAGTAAGTTATGCATTGCAGGATACTCAGCTTCTAGGCTGTAGGAGTAAGTTACACATTGCAGGATACTCCGCTTCTAGGCTGTAGGAGTAAGTTATGCATTGCAGGATCCTCAGCTTCTAGGCTGTAGGAGTAAGTTATGCATTGCAGGATCCTCAGCTTCTAGGCTGTAGGAGTAAGTTACACATTGCAGGATCCTCAGCTTCTAGGCTGTAGGAGTAAGTTACGCATTGCAGGATCCTCAGCTTCTAGGCTGTAGGAGTAAGTTACGCATTGCAGGACCCTCAGCTTCTAGGCTGTAGGAGTAAGTTACGCATTGCAGGATCCTCAGCTTCTAGGCTGTAGGAGTAAGTTATGCATTGCAGTATCCTCAGCTTCTAGGCTGTAGGAGTAAGTTACGCATTGCAGGATCCTCAGTTCTAGGCTGTAGGAGTAAGTTATGCATTGCAGGATCCTCAGTTCTAGGCTGTAGGAGTAAGTTACGCATTGCAGGATCCTCAGCTTCTAGGCTGTAGGAGTAAGTTACGCATTGCAGGATCCTCAGCTTCTAGGTTGTAGGAGTAAGTTACGCATTGCAGGATCCTCAGCTTCTAGGCTGTAGGGTAAGTTACGCATTGCAGGATCCCTAGCTTCTAGGCTGTAGGGTAAGTTACGCATTGCAGGATCCTCAGCTTCTAGGCTGTAGGAGTAAGTTACGCATTGCAGGTTCCTCAGCTTCTATTCTGTAGGAGTGTGTTACGCATTGCAGGATCCTCAGCTTCTTGGCTGTAGGAGTAAGTTATGCATAGCAGAATCCTCTGCTTCTTGGCTGTAGGAGTAAGTTACACATTGCAGGATCCTCAGCTTCTAGGCTGTAGGAGTAAGTTACGCATTGCAGGACCCTCAGCTTCTAGGCTGTAGGAGTAAGTTACGCATTGCAGGACGCTCAGCTTCTAGGCTGTAGGAGTAAGTTACGCATTGCAGGATCCTCAGCTTCTAGGCTGTAGGAGTAAGTTATGCATTGCAGGATCCTCAGCTACTAGGCTGTAGGAGTAAGTTACGCATTGCAGGAACCTCAGCTTCTAGGCTGTAGGAGTAAGTTACGCATTGCAGGATCCTCAGTTCTAGGCTGTAGGAGTAAGTTACGCATTGCAGGATCCTCAGCTTCTAGGCTGTAGGAGTAAGTTATGCATTGCAGGATACTCAGCTTCTAGGCTGTAGGAGTAAGTTACACATTGCAGGATACTCCGCTTCTAGGCTGTAGGAGTAAGTTATGCATTGCAGGATCCTCAGCTTCTAGGCTGTAGGAGTAAGTTACGCATTGCAGGATCCTCAGCTTCTAGGCTGTAGGAGTAAGTTACACATTGCAGGATCCTCAGCTTCTAGGCTGTAGGAGTAAGTTACGCATTGCAGGATCCTCAGCTTCTAGGCTGTAGGAGTAAGTTACGCATTGCAGGACCCTCAGCTTCTAGGCTGTAGGAGTAAGTTACGCATTGCAGGATCCTCAGCTTCTAGGCTGTAGGAGTAAGTTATGCATTGCAGTATCCTCAGCTTCTAGGCTGTAGGAGTAAGTTACGCATTGCAGGATCCTCAGTTCTAGGCTGTAGGAGTAAGTTATGCATTGCAGGATCCTCAGTTCTAGGCTGTAGGAGTAAGTTACGCATTGCAGGATCCTCAGCTTCTAGGCTGTAGGAGTAAGTTACGCATTGCAGGATCCTCAGCTTCTAGGTTGTAGGAGTAAGTTACGCATTGCAGGATCCTCAGCTTCTAGGCTGTAGGGTAAGTTACGCATTGCAGGATCCTCAGCTTCTAGGCTGTAGGAGTAAGTTACGCATTGCAGGATCCTCAGCTTCTATTCTGTAGGAGTGTGTTACTCATTGCAGGATCCTCAGCTTCTAGGCTGTAGGAGTAAGTTTCGCATTGCAGGATCCTCAGCTTCAAGGCTGTAGGAGTAAGTTACGCATTGCAGGATCCTCAGCTTCTAGGCTGTAGGAGTAAGTTACACATTGCAGGATCCTCAGCTTCTAGGCTGTAGGAGTAAGTTACGCATTGCAGGATCCACAGCTTCTAGGCTGTAGGAGTGTGTTACGCATTGCAGGATCCTCAGCTTCTAGGCTGTAGGAGTAAGTTTCGCATTGCAGGATCCTCAGCTTCAAGGCTGTAGGAGTAAGTTACGCATTGCAGGATCCTCAGCTTCTAGGCTGTAGGAGTAAGTTACGCATTGCAGGATCCTCAGCTTCTAGGCTGTAGGAGTAAGTTACGCATTGCAGGATCCTCAGCTTCTAGGCTGTAGGAGTAAGTTACGCATTGCAGGATCCTCAGCTTCTAGGCTGTAGGAGTAAGTTACGCATTGCAGGATCCTCAGCTTCTAGGCTGTAGGAGTAAGTTTCGCATTGCAGGATCCTCAGCTTCTAGGCTGTAGGAGTAAGTTACGCATTGCAGGATCCTCAGCTTCTAGGCTGTAGGAGTAAGTTACGCATTGCAGGATCCTCAGCTTCTAGGCTGTAGGAGTAAGTTTCGCATTGCAGGATCCTCAGCTTCTAGGCTGTCGGAGTAAGTTTTGCATGGCAGGATCCTCAGCTTCTAGGCTGTAAGAGTAAGTTACACATTGCAGGATCCTCAGCTTCTAGGCTGTAGGAGTAAGTTTCGCATTGCAGGATCCTCAGCTTCTAGGCTGTAGGAGTAGTTGTAGGATCCTCAGCTTCTAGGCTGTAGGAGTAAGTTTCGCATGGCAGGATCCTCAGCTTCTAGGCTGTAGGAGTAAGTTACGCATTGCAGGATCCTCAGCTTCTAGGCTGTAGGAGTAAGTTTCGCATTGCAGGATCCTCAGCTTCTAGGCTGTAGGAGTAAGTTACGCGTTGCAGGATCCTCAGCTTATAGGCTGTAGGAGTAAGTTACGCATTGCAGGATCCTCAGCTTCTAGGCTGTAGGAGTAAGTTTCGCATTGCAGGATCCTCAGCTTCTAGGCTGTAGGAGTAAGTTACACATTGCAGAATCCTCAGTTCTAGGCTGTAGGAGTAAGTTACGCATTGCAGGACCCTCAGCTTCTAGGCTGTAGGAGTACGTTACGCATTGCAGGACCCTCAGTTTCTAGGCTGTAGGAGTAAGTTACGCATTGCAGGACGCTCAGCTTCTAGGCTGTAGGAGTAAGTTACGCATTGCAGGATCCTCAGCTTCTAGGCTGTAGGAGTAAGTTATGCATTGCAGGATCCTCAGCTACTAGGCTGTAGGAGTAAGTTACGCATTGCAGGAACCTCAGCTTCTAGGCTGTAGGAGTAAGTTACGCATTGCAGGATCCTCAGTTCTAGGCTGTAGGAGTAAGTTACGCATTGCAGGATCCTCAGCTTCTAGGCTGTAGGAGTAAGTTATGCATTGCAGGATACTCAGCTTCTAGGCTGTAGGAGTAAGTTACACATTGCAGGATACTCCGCTTCTAGGCTGTAGGAGTAAGTTATGCATTGCAGGATCCTCAGCTTCTAGGCTGTAGGAGTAAGTTATGCATTGCAGGATCCTCAGCTTCTAGGCTGTAGGAGTAAGTTACACATTGCAGGATCCTCAGCTTCTAGGCTGTAGGAGTAAGTTACGCATTGCAGGATCCTCAGCTTCTAGGCTGTAGGAGTAAGTTACGCATTGCAGGACCCTCAGCTTCTAGGCTGTAGGAGTAAGTTACGCATTGCAGGATCCTCAGCTTCTAGGCTGTAGGAGTAAGTTATGCATTGCAGTATCCTCAGCTTCTAGGCTGTAGGAGTAAGTTACGCATTGCAGGATCCTCAGTTCTAGGCTGTAGGAGTAAGTTATGCATTGCAGGATCCTCAGTTCTAGGCTGTAGGAGTAAGTTACGCATTGCAGGATCCTCAGCTTCTAGGCTGTAGGAGTAAGTTACGCATTGCAGGATCCTCAGCTTCTAGGTTGTAGGAGTAAGTTACGCATTGCAGGATCCTCAGCTTCTAGGCTGTAGGGTAAGTTACGCATTGCAGGATCCTCAGCTTCTAGGCTGTAGGAGTAAGTTACGCATTGCAGGATCCTCAGCTTCTATTCTGTAGGAGTGTGTTACGCATTGCAGGATCCTCAGCTTCTTGGCTGTAGGAGTAAGTTATGCATAGCAGAATCCTCAGCTTCTTGGCTGT
The DNA here is from genome assembly GCA_031769625.1 of Taudactylus pleione. Lineage (NCBI taxonomy): Eukaryota > Metazoa > Chordata > Amphibia > Anura > Myobatrachidae > Taudactylus > Taudactylus pleione. The sequence continues at coordinate 286,829 of JAUIMM010000634.1, forward strand.
AGGAGTAAGTTACACATTGCAGGATCCTCAGCTTCTAGGCTGTAGGAGTAAGTTACGCATTGCAGGACCCTCAGCTTCTAGGCTGTAGGAGTAAGTTACGCATTGCAGGACGCTCAGCTTCTAGGCTGTAGGAGTAAGTTACGCATTGCAGGATCCTCAGCTTCTAGGCTGTAGGAGTAAGTTATGCATTGCAGGATCCTCAGCTACTAGGCTGTAGGAGTAAGTTACGCATTGCAGGAACCTCAGCTTCTAGGCTGTAGGAGTAAGTTACGCATTGCAGGATCCTCAGTTCTAGGCTGTAGGAGTAAGTTACGCATTGCAGGATCCTCAGCTTCTAGGCTGTAGGAGTAAGTTATGCATTGCAGGATACTCAGCTTCTAGGCTGTAGGAGTAAGTTACACATTGCAGGATACTCCGCTTCTAGGCTGTAGGAGTAAGTTATGCATTGCAGGATCCTCAGCTTCTAGGCTGTAGGAATAAGTTACGCATTGCAGGATCCTCAGCTTCTAGGCTGTAGGAGTAAGTTACACATTGCAGGATCCTCAGCTTCTAGGCTGTAGGAGTAAGTTACGCATTGCAGGATCCTCAGCTTCTAGGCTGTAGGAGTAAGTTACGCATTGCAGGACCCTCAGCTTCTAGGCTGTAGGAGTAAGTTACGCATTGCAGGATCCTCAGCTTCTAGGCTGTAGGAGTAAGTTATGCATTGCAGTATCCTCAGCTTCTAGGCTGTAGGAGTAAGTTACGCATTGCAGGATCCTCAGTTCTAGGCTGTAGGAGTAAGTTATGCATTGCAGGATCCTCAGTTCTAGGCTGTAGGAGTAAGTTACGCATTGCAGGATCCTCAGCTTCTAGGCTGTAGGAGTAAGTTACGCATTGCAGGATCCTCAGCTTCTAGGTTGTAGGAGTAAGTTACGCATTGCAGGATCCTCAGCTTCTAGGCTGTAGGGTAAGTTACGCATTGCAGGATCCTCAGCTTCTAGGCTGTAGGAGTAAGTTACGCATTGCAGGATCCTCAGCTTCTATTCTGTAGGAGTGTGTTACGCATTGCAGGATCCTCAGCTTCTAGGCTGTAGGAGTAAGTTTCGCATTGCAGGATCCTCAGCTTCAAGGCTGTAGGAGTAAGTTACGCATTGCAGGATCCTCAGCTTCTAGGCTGTAGGAGTAAGTTACACATTGCAGGATCCTCAGCTTCTAGGCTGTAGGAGTAAGTTACGCATTGCAGGATCCACAGCTTCTAGGCTGTAGGAGTGTGTTACGCATTGCAGGATCCTCAGCTTCTAGGCTGTAGGAGTAAGTTTCGCATTGCAGGATCCTCAGCTTCAAGGCTGTAGGAGTAAGTTACGCATTGCAGGATCCTCAGCTTCTAGGCTGTAGGAGTAAGTTACGCATTGCAGGATCCTCAGCTTCTAGGCTGTAGGAGTAAGTTACGCATTGCAGGATCCTCAGCTTCTAGGCTGTAGGAGTAAGTTACGCATTGCAGGATCCTCAGCTTCTAGGCTGTAGGAGTAAGTTACGCATTGCAGGATCCTCAGCTTCTAGGCTGTAGGAGTAAGTTTCGCATTGCAGGATCCTCAGCTTCTAGGCTGTAGGAGTAAGTTACGCATTGCAGGATCCTCAGCTTCTAGGCTGTAGGAGTAAGTTACGCATTGCAGGATCCTCAGCTTCTAGGCTGTAGGAGTAAGTTTCGCATTGCAGGATCCTCAGCTTCTAGGCTGTCGGAGTAAGTTTCGCATGGCAGGATCCTCAGCTTCTAGGCTGTAAGAGTAAGTTACACATTGCAGGATCCTCAGCTTCTAGGCTGTAGGAGTAAGTTTCGCATTGCAGGATCCTCAGCTTCTAGGCTGTAGGAGTAGTTGTAGGATCCTCAGCTTCTAGGCTGTAGGAGTAAGTTTCGCATGGCAGGATCCTCAGCTTCTAGGCTGTAGGAGTAAGTTACGCATTGCAGGATCCTCAGCTTCTAGGCTGTAGGAGTAAGTTTCGCATTGCAGGATCCTCAGCTTCTAGGCTGTAGGAGTAAGTTACGCGTTGCAGGATCCTCAGCTTATAGGCTGTAGGAGTAAGTTACGCATTGCAGGATCCTCAGCTTCTAGGCTGTAGGAGTAAGTTTCGCATTGCAGGATCCTCAGCTTCTAGGCTGTAGGAGTAAGTTACACATTGCAGAATCCTCAGTTCTAGGCTGTAGGAGTAAGTTACGCATTGCAGGACCCTCAGCTTCTAGGCTGTAGGAGTAAGTTACGCATTGCAGGACCCTCAGTTTCTAGGCTGTAGGAGTAAGTTACGCATTGCAGGACGCTCAGCTTCTAGGCTGTAGGAGTAAGTTACGCATTGCAAGATCCTCAGCTTCTAGGCTGTAGGAGTAAGTTATGCATTGCAGGATCCTCAGCTACTAGGCTGTAGGAGTAAGTTACGCATTGCAGGAACCTCAGCTTCTAGGCTGTAGGAGTAAGTTACGCATTGCAGGATCCTCAGTTCTAGGCTGTAGGAGTAAGTTACGCATTGCAGGATCCTCAGCTTCTAGGCTGTAGGAGTAAGTTATGCATTGCAGGATACTCAGCTTCTAGGCTGTAGGAGTAAGTTACACATTGCAGGATACTCCGCTTCTAGGCTGTAGGAGTAAGTTATGCATTGCAGGATCCTCAGCTTCTAGGCTGTAGGAGTAAGTTATGCATTGCAGGATCCTCAGCTTCTAGGCTGTAGGAGTAAGTTACGCATTGCAGGATCCTCAGCTTCTAGGTTGTAGGAGTAAGTTACGCATTGCAGGATCCTCAGCTTCTAGGCTGTAGGAGTAAGTTTCGCATTGCAGGATCCTCAGCTTCTAGGCTGTAGGAGTAAGTTTCGCATTGCAGGATCCTCAGCTTCAAGGCTGTAGGAGTAAGTTACGCATTGCAGGATCCTCAGCTTCTAGGCTGTAGGAGTAAGTTATGCATTGCAGGATCCTCCGCCTCTAAGCTGTAGGAGTAAGTTACGCATTGCAGGATCCTCCGCTTCTAGGCTGTAGGAGTAAGTTACACATTGCAGGATCCTCAGCTTCTAGGCTGTAGGAGTAAGTTACACAGTGCAGGATCCTCAGCTTCTAGGCTGTAGGAGTAAGTTATGCATTGCAGAATCCTCAGCTTCTAGGCTGTAGGAGTAAGTTACACATTGCAGGATCCTCAGCTTCTAGGCTGTAGGAGTAAGTTACGCATTGCTGGATCCTCACCTTCTAGGCTGTAGGAGTAAGTTACACATTGCAGGATCCTCAGCTTCTTGGCTGTAGGAGTAAGTTACACATTGCAGGATCCTCAGCTTCTAGGCTGTAGGAGTAAGTTACGCATTGCAGGACCCTCAGCTTCTAGGCTGTAGGAGTAAGTTACGCGTTGCAGGATCCTCAGCTTCTAGGCTGTAGGAGTAAGTTTCGCATTGCAGGATCCTCAGCTAGTAGGCTGTAGGAGTAAGTTACACATTGCAGAATCCTCTGCTTCTAGGCTGTAGGAGTAAGTTACACATTGCAGGATCCTCAGCTTCTAGGCTGTAGGAGTAAGTTACGCATTGCAGGACCCTCAGCTTCTAGGCTGTAGGAGTAAGTTATGCATTGCAGGATCCTCAGCTTCTAGGCTGTAGGAGTAAGTTACGCATTGCAGGACCCTCAGCTTCTAGGCTGTAGGAGTAAGTTATGCATTGCAGGATCCTCAGCTTCTAGGCTGTAGGAGTAAGTTATGCATTGCAGGATCCTCAGTTCTAGGCTGTAGGAGTAAGTTACACATTGCAGGATCCTCCGCTTCTAGGCTGTAGGAGTAAGATACACATTGCAGGATCCTCAGCTTCTAGGCTGTAGGGGTAAGTTACGCATTGCAGGATCCTCAGCTTCTAGGCTGTAGGAGTAAGTTACGCATTGCAGGATCCTCAGCTTCTAGGCTGTAGGAGTAAGTTACACATTGCAGAATCCTCTGTTCTAGGCTGTAGGAGTAAGTTACGCATTGCAGGATCCTCAGCTTCTAAGCTGTAGGAGTAAGTTACGCATTGCAGGATCCTCAGTTCTAGGCTGTAGGAGTAAGTTACGCATTGCAGGATCCTCCGCTTCTAGGCTGTAGGAGTAAGTTACACATTGCAGGATCCTCAGCTTCTAGGCTGTAGGAGTAAGTTACGCATTGCAGGATCCTCAGCTTCTAGGCTGTAGGAGTAAGTTACGCATTGCAGGATCCTCAGCTTCTAGGCTGTAGGAGTAAGTTACGCATTGCAGGATCCTCAGCTTCTAGGCTGTAGGAGTAAGTTATGCAATGCAGGATCCTCAGTTCTAGGCTGTAGGAGTAAGTTACGCCTTGCAGGATCCTCCGCTTCTAGGCTGTAGGAGTAAGTTACGCATTGCAGGATCCTCAGCTTCTAGTCTGTAGGAGTAAGTTACACATTGCAGGATCCTCAGCTTCTAGGCTGTAGGAGTAAGTTACACATTGCAGGATTCTCAGCTTCTAGGCTGTTAGAGCAAGTTACACATTGCAGGATCCTCAGCTTCTTGGCTGTAGGAGTAAGTTATGCATAGCAGAATCCTCAGCTTCTTGGCTGTAGGAGTAAGTTACACATTGCAGGATCCTCAGCTTCTAGGCTGTAGGAGTAAGTTACGCATTGCAGGACCCTCAGCTTCTAGGCTGTAGGAGTAAGTTACGCATTGCAGGACGCTCAGCTTCTAGGCTGTAGGAGTAAGTTACGCATTGCAGGATCCTCAGCTTCTAGGCTGTAGGAGTAAGTTATGCATTGCAGGATCCTCAGCTACTAGGCTGTAGGAGTAAGTTACGCATTGCAGGAACCTCAGCTTCTAGGCTGAAGGAGTAAGTTACGCATTGCAGGATCCTCAGTTCTAGGCTGTAGGAGTAAGTTACGCATTGCAGGATCCTCAGCTTCTAGGCTGTAGGAGTAAGTTATGCATTGCAGGATACTCAGCTTCTAGGCTGTAGGAGTAAGTTACACATTGCAGGATACTCCGCTTCTAGGCTGTAGGAGTAAGTTATGCATTGCAGGATCCTCAGCTTCTAGGCTGTAGGAGTAAGTTACGCATTGCAGGATCCTCAGCTTCTAGGCTGTAGGAGTAAGTTACGCATTGCAGGATCCTCAGCTTCTAGGCTGTAGGAGTAAGTTACGCATTGCAGGATCCTCAGCTTCTAGGCTGTAGGAGTAAGTTTCGCATTGCAGGATCCTCAGCTTCTAGGCTGTCGGAGTAAGTTTCGCATGGCAGGATCCTCAGCTTCTAGGCTGTAAGAGTAAGTTACACATTGCAGGATCCTCAGCTTCTAGGCTGTAGGAGTAAGTTTCGCATTGCAGGATCCTCAGCTTCTAGGCTGTAGGAGTAGTTGTAGGATCCTCAGCTTCTAGGCTGTAGGAGTAAGTTTCGCATGGCAGGATCCTCAGCTTCTAGGCTGTAGGAGTAAGTTACGCATTGCAGGATCCTCAGCTTCTAGGCTGTAGGAGTAAGTTTCGCATTGCAGGATCCTCAGCTTCTAGGCTGTAGGAGTAAGTTACGCGTTGCAGGATCCTCAGCTTATAGGCTGTAGGAGTAAGTTACGCATTGCAGGATCCTCAGCTTCTAGGCTGTAGGAGTAAGGTTCGCATTGCAGGATCCTCAGCTTCTAGGCTGTAGGAGTAAGTTACACATTGCAGAATCCTCAGTTCTAGGCTGTAGGAGTAAGTTACGCATTGCAGGACCCTCAGCTTCTAGGCTGTAGGAGTAAGTTACGTATTGCAGGACCCTCAGCTTCTAGGCTGTAGGAGTAAGTTACGCATTGCAGGACGCTCAGCTTCTAGGCTGTAGGAGTAAGTTACGCATTGCAGGATCCTCAGCTTCTAGGCTGTAGGAGTAAGTTATGCATTGCAGGATCCTCAGCTACTAGGCTGTAGGAGTAAGTTACGCATTGCAGGAACCTCAGCTTCTAGGCTGTAGGAGTAAGTTACGCATTGCAGGATCCTCAGTTCTAGGCTGTAGGAGTAAGTTACGCATTGCAGGATCCTCAGCTTCTAGGCTGTAGGAGTAAGTTATGCATTGCAGGATACTCAGCTTCTAGGCTGTAGGAGTAAGTTACACATTGCAGGATACTCCGCTTCTAGGCTGTAGTAGTAAGTTATGCATTGCAGGATCCTCAGCTTCTAGGCTGTAGGAGTAAGTTATGCATTGCAGGATCCTCAGCTTCTAGGCTGTAGGAGTAAGTTACACATTGCAGGATCCTCAGCTTCTAGGCTGTAGGAGTAAGTTACGCATTGCAGGATCCTCAGCTTCTAGGCTGTAGGAGTAAGTTACGCATTGCAGGACCCTCAGCTTCTAGGCTGTAGGAGTAAGTTACGCATTGCAGGATCCTCAGCTTCTAGGCTGTAGGAGTAAGTTATGCATTGCAGTATCCTCAGCTTCTAGGCTGTAGGAGTAGGTTACGCATTGCAGGATCCTCAGTTCTAGGCTGTAGGAGTAAGTTATGCATTGCAGGATCCTCAGTTCTAGGCTGTAGGAGTAAGTTACGCATTGCAGGATCCTCAGCTTCTAGGCTGTAGGAGTAAGTTACGCATTGCAGGATCCTCAGCTTCTAGGTTGTAGGAGTAAGTTACGCATTGCAGAATCCTCAGCTTCTAGGCTGTAGGGTAAGTTACGCATTGCAGGATCCTCAGCTTCTAGGCTGTAGGAGTAAGTTACGCATTGCAGGATCCTCAGCTTCTATTCTGTAGGAGTGTGTTACGCATTGCAGGATTCTCAGCTTCTAGGCTGTAGGAGTAAGTTTCGCATTGCAGGATCCTCAGCTTCAAGGCTGTAGGAGTAAGTTACGCATTGCAGGATCCTCAGCTTCTAGGCTGTAGGAGTAAGTTACACATTGCAGGATCCTCAGCTTCTAGGCTGTAGGAGTAAGTTACGCATTGCAGGATCCACAGCTTCTAGGCTGTAGGAGTGTGTTACGCATTGCAGGATCCTCAGCTTCTAGGCTGTAGGAGTAAGTTTCGCATTGCAGGATCCTCAGCTTCAAGGCTGTAGGAGTAAGTTAAGCATTGCAGGATCCTCAGCTTCTAGGCTGTAGGAGTAAGTTACGCATTGCAGGATCCTCAGCTTCTAGGCTGTAGGAGTAAGTTACGCATTGCAGGATCCTCAGCTTCTAGGCTGTAGGAGTAAGTTATGCATTGCAGGATCCTCAGCTTCTAGGCTGTAGGAGTAAGTTACGCATTGCAGGATCCTCAGCTTCTAGGCTGTAGGAGTAAGTTTCGCATTGCAGGATCCTCAGCTTCTAGGCTGTAGGAGTAAGTTACGCATTGCAGGATCCTCAGCTTCTAGGCTGTAGGAGTAAGTTATGCATTGCAGGATACTCAGCTTCTAGGCTGTAGGAGTAAGTTACACATTGCAGGATACTCCGCTTCTAGGCTGTAGGAGTAAGTTATGCATTGCAGGATCCTCAGCTTCTAGGCTGTAGGAGTAAGTTACGCATTGCAGGATCCTCAGCTTCTAGGCTGTAGGAGTAAGTTACGCATTGCAGGATCCTCAGCTTCTAGGCTGTAGGAGTAAGTTACGCATTGCAGGATCCTCAGCTTCTAGGCTGTAGGAGTAAGTTTCGCATTGCAGGATCCTCAGCTTCTAGGCTGTCGGAGTAAGTTTCGCATGGCAGGATCCTCAGCTTCTAGGCTGTAAGAGTAAGTTACACATTGCAGGATCCTCAGCTTCTAGGCTGTAGGAGTAAGTTTCGCATTGCAGGATCCTCAGCTTCTAGGCTGTAGGAGTAGTTGTAGGATCCTCAGCTTCTAATCTGTAGGAGTAAGTTTCGCATGGCAGGATCCTCAGCTTCTAGGCTGTAGGAGTAAGTTACGGATTGCAGGATCCTCAGCTTCTAGGCTGTAGGAGTAAGTTTTGCATTGCAGGATCCTCAGCTTCTAGGCTGTAGGAGTAAGTTACGCGTTGCAGGATCCTCAGCTTATAGGCTGTAGGAGTAAGTTACGCATTGCAGGACCCTCAGCTTCTAGGCTGTAGGAGTAAGTTATGCATTGCAGGATCCTCAGCTTCTAGGCTGTAGGAGTAAGTTATGCATTGCAGGATCCTCAGTTCTAGGCTGTAGGAGTAAGTTACACATTGCAGGATCCTCCGCTTCTAGGCTGTAGGAGTAAGATACACATTGCAGGATCCTCAGCTTCTAGGCTGTAGGAGTAAGTTGCGCATTGCAGGATCCTCAGCTTCTAGGCTGTAGGAGTAAGTTACGCATTGCAGGATCCTCAGCTTCTAGGCTGTAGGAGTAAGTTACACATTGCAGAATCCTCTGTTCTAGGCTGTAGGAGTAAGTTACGCATTGCAGGATCCTCAGCTTCTAAGCTGTAGGAGTAAGTTACGCATTGCAGGATCCTCAGTTCTAGGCTGTAGGAGTAAGTTACGCATTGCAGGATCCTCCGCTTCTAGGCTGTAGGAGTAAGTTACACATTGCAGGATCCTCAGCTTCTAGGCTGTAGGAGTAAGTTACGCATTGCAGGATCCTCAGCTTCTAGGCTGTAGGAGTAAGTTACGCATTGCAGGATCCTCAGCTTCTAGGCTGTAGGAGTAAGTTACGCATTGCAGGATCCTCAGCTTCTAGGCTGTAGGAGTAAGTTATGCAATGCAGGATCCTCAGTTCTAGGCTGTAGGAGTAAGTTGCGCCTTGCAGGATCCTCCGCTTCTAGGCTGTAGGAGTAAGTTACGCATTGCAGGATCCTCAGCTTCTAGTCTGTAGGAGTAAGTTACACATTGCAGGATCCTCAGCTTCTAGGCTGTAGGAGTAAGTTACACATTGCAGGATTCTCAGCTTCTAGGCTGTTAGAGCAAGTTACACATTGCAGGATCCTCAGCTTCTTGGCTGTAGGAGTAAGTTATGCATAGCAGAATCCTCAGCTTCTTGGCTGTAGGAGTAAGTTACACATTGCAGGATCCTCAGCTTCTAGGCTGTAGGAGTAAGTTACGCATTGCAGGACCCTCAGCTTCTAGGCTGTAGGAGTAAGTTACGCATTGCAGGACGCTCAGCTTCTAGGCTGTAGGAGTAAGTTACGCATTGCAGGATCCTCAGCTTCTAGGCTGTAGGAGTAAGTTATGCATTGCAGGATCCTCAGCTACTAGGCTGTAGGAGTAAGTTACGCATTGCAGGAACCTCAGCTTCTAGGCTGAAGGAGTAAGTTACGCATTGCAGGATCCTCAGTTCTAGGCTGTAGGAGTAAGTTACGCATTGCAGGATCCTCAGCTTCTAGGCTGTAGGAGTAAGTTATGCATTGCAGGATACTCAGCTTCTAGGCTGTAGGAGTAAGTTACACATTGCAGGATACTCCGCTTCTAGGCTGCAGGAGTAAGTTATGCATTGCAGGATCCTCAGCTTCTAGGCTGTAGGAGTAAGTTACGCATTGCAGGATCCTCAGCTTCTAGGCTTTAGGAGTAAGTTACGCATTGCAGGATCCTCAGCTTCTAGGCTGTAGGAGTAAGTTACGCATTGCAGGATCCTCAGCTTCTAGGCTGTAGGAGTAAGTTTCGCATTGCAGGATCCTCAGCTTCTAGGCTGTCGGAGTAAGTTTCGCATGGCAGGATCCTCAGCTTCTAGGCTGTAAGAGTAAGTTACACATTGCAGGATCCTCAGCTTCTAGGCTGTAGGAGTAAGTTTCGCATTGCAGGATCCTCAGCTTCTAGGCTGTAGGAGTAGTTGTAGGATCCTCAGCTTCTAGGCTGTAGGAGTAAGTTTCGCATGGCAGGATCCTCAGCTTCTAGGCTGTAGGAGTAAGTTACGCATTGCAGGATCCTCAGCTTCTAGGCTGTAGGAGTAAGTTTCGCATTGCAGAATCCTCAGCTTCTAGGCTGTAAGAGTAAGTTACGCGTTGCAGGATCCTCAGCTTATAGGCTGTAGGAGTAAGTTACGCATTGCAGGATCCTCAGCTTCTAGGCTGTAGGAGTAAGTTTCGCATTGCAGGATCCTCAGCTTCTAGGCTGTAGGAGTAAGTTACACATTGCAGAATCCTCAGTTCTAGGCTGTAGGAGTAAGTTACGCATTGCAGGACCCTCAGCTTCTAGGCTGTAGGAGTAAGTTACGTATTGCAGGACCCTCAGCTTCTAGGCTGTAGGAGTAAGTTACGCATTGCAGGACGCTCAGCTTCTAGGCTGTAGGAGTAAGTTACGCATTGCAGGATCCTCAGCTTCTAGGCTGTAGGAGTAAGTTATGCATTGCAGGATCCTCAGCTACTAGGCTGTAGGAGTAAGTTACGCATTGCAGGAACCTCAGCTTCTAGGCTGTAGGAGTAAGTTACGCATTGCAGGATCCTCAGTTCTAGGCTGTAGGAGTAAGTTACGCATTGCAGGATCCTCAGCTTCTAGGCTGTAGGAGTAAGTTATGCATTGCAGGATACTCAGCTTCTAGGCTGTAGGAGTAAGTTACACATTGCAGGATACTCCGCTTCTAGGCTGTAGGAGTAAGTTATGCATTGCAGGATCCTCAGCTTCTAGGCTGTAGGAGTAAGTTATGCATTGCAGGATCCTCAGCTTCTAGGCTGTAGGAGTAAGTTACACATTGCAGGATCCTCAGCTTCTAGGCTGTAGGAGTAAGTTACGCATTGCAGGATCCTCAGCTTCTAGGCTGTAGGAGTAAGTTACGCATTGCAGGACCCTCAGCTTCTAGGCTGTAGGAGTAAGTTACGCATTGCAGGATCCTCAGCTTCTAGGCTGTAGGAGTAAGTTATGCATTGCAGTATCCTCAGCTTCTAGGCTGTAGGAGTAGGTTACGCATTGCAGGATCCTCAGTTCTAGGCTGTAGGAGTAAGTTATGCATTGCAGGATCCTCAGTTCTAGGCTGTAGGAGTAAGTTACGCATTGCAGGATCCTCAGCTTCTAGGCTGTAGGAGTAAGTTACGCATTGCAGGATCCTCAGCTTCTAGGTTGTAGGAGTAAGTTACGCATTGCAGGATCCTCAGCTTCTAGGCTGTAGGGTAAGTTACGCATTGCAGGATCCTCAGCTTCTAGGCTGTAGGAGTAAGTTACGCATTGCAGGATCCTCAGCTTCTATTCTGTAGGAGTGTGTTACGCATTGCAGGATCCTCAGCTTCTAGGCTGTAGGAGTAAGTTTCGCATTGCAGGATCCTCAGCTTCAAGGCTGTAGGAGTAAGTTACGCATTGCAGGATCCTCAGCTTCTAGGCTGTAGGAGTAAGTTACACATTGCAGGATCCTCAGCTTCTAGGCTGTAGGAGTAAGTTACGCATTGCAGGATCCACAGCTTCTAGGCTGTAGGAGTGTGTTACGCATTGCAGGATCCTCAGCTTCTAGGCTGTAGGAGTAAGTTTCGCATTGCAGGATCCTCAGCTTCAAGGCTGTAGGAGTAAGTAAAGCATTGCAGGATCCTCAGCTTCTAGGCTGTAGGAGTAAGTTACGCATTGCAGGATCCTCAGCTTCTAGGCTGTAGGAGTAAGTTACGCATTGCAGGATCCTCAGCTTCTAGGCTGTAGGAGTAAGTTACGCATTGCAGGATCCTCAGCTTCTAGGCTGTAGGAGTAAGTTACGCATTGCAGGATCCTCAGCTTCTAGGCTGTAGGAGTAAGTTTCGCATTGCAGGATCCTCAGCTTCTAGGCTGTAGGAGTAAGTTACGCATTGCAGGATCCTCAGCTTCTAGGCTGTAGGAGTAAGTTATGCATTGCAGGATACTCAGCTTCTAGGCTGTAGGAGTAAGTTACACATTGCAGGATACTCCGCTTCTAGGCTGTAGGAGTAAGTTATGCATTGCAGGATCCTCAGCTTCTAGGCTGTAGGAGTAAGTTACGCATTGCAGGATCCTCAGCTTCTAGGCTGTAGGAGTAAGTTACGCATTGCAGGATCCTCAGCTTCTAGGCTGTAGGAGTAAGTTACGCATTGCAGGATCCTCAGCTTCTAGGCTGTAGGAGTAAGTTTCGCATTGCAGGATCCTCAGCTTCTAGGCTGTCGGAGTAAGTTTCGCATGGCAGGATCCTCAGCTTCTAGGCTGTAAGAGTAAGTTACACATTGCAGGATCCTCAGCTTCTAGGCTGTAGGAGTAAGTTTCGCATTGCAGGATCCTCAGCTTCTAGGCTGTAGGAGTAGTTGTAGGATCCTCAGCTTCTAGGCTGTAGGAGTAAGTTTCGCATGGCAGGATCCTCAGCTTCTAGGCTGTAGGAGTAAGTTACGCATTGCAGGATCCTCAGCTTCTAGGCTGTAGGAGTAAGTTTCGCATTGCAGGATCCTCAGCTTCTAGGCTGTAGGAGTAAGTTACGCGTTGCAGGATCCTCAGCTTATAGGCTGTAGGAGTAAGTTACGCATTGCAGGATCCTCAGCTTCTAGGCTGTAGGAGTAAGTTTCGCATTGCAGGATCCTCAGCTTCTAGGCTGTAGGAGTAAGTTACACATTGCAGAATCCTCAGTTCTAGGCTGTAGGAGTAAGTTACGCATTGCAGGACCCTCAGCTTCTAGGCTGTAGGAGTAAGTTACGTATTGCAGGACCCTCAGCTTCTAGGCTGTAGGAGTAAGTTACGCATTGCAGGACGCTCAGCTTCTAGGCTGTAGGAGTAAGTTACGCATTGCAGGATCCTCAGCTTCTAGGCTGTATGAGTAAGTTATGCATTGCAGGATCCTCAGCTACTAGGCTGTAGGAGTAAGTTACGCATTGCAGGAACCTCAGCTTCTAGGCTGTAGGAGTAAGTTACGCATTGCAGGATCCTCAGTTCTAGGCTGTAGGAGTAAGTTACGCATTGCAGGATCCTCAGCTTCTAGGCTGTAGGAGTAAGTTATGCATTGCAGGATACTCAGCTTCTAGGCTGTAGGAGTAAGTTACACATTGCAGGATACTCCGCTTCTAGGCTGTAGGAGTAAGTTATGCATTGCAGGATCCTCAGCTTCTAGGCTGTAGGAGTAAGTTATGCATTGCAGGATCCTCAGCTTCTAGGCTGTAGGAGTAAGTTACACATTGCAGGATCCTCAGCTTCTAGGCTGTAGGAGTAAGTTACGCATTGCAGGATCCTCAGCTTCTAGGCTGTAGGAGTAAGTTACGCATTGCAGGACCCTCAGCTTCTAGGCTGTAGGAGTAAGTTACGCATTGCAGGATCCTCAGCTTCTAGGCTGTAGGAGTAAGTTATGCATTGCAGTATCCTCAGCTTCTAGGCTGTAGGAGTAGGTTACGCATTGCAGGATCCTCAGTTCTAGGCTGTAGGAGTAAGTTATGCATTGCAGGATCCTCAGTTCTAGGCTGTAGGAGTAAGTTACGCATTGCAGGATCCTCAGCTTCTAGGCTGTAGGAGTAAGTTACGCATTGCAGGATCCTCAGCTTCTAGGTTGTAGGAGTAAGTTACGCATTGCAGGATCCTCAGCTTCTAGGCTGTAGGGTAAGTTACGCATTGCAGGATCCTCAGCTTCTAGGCTGTAGGAGTAAGTTACGCATTGCAGGATCCTCAGCTTCTATTCTGTAGGAGTGTGTTACGCATTGCAGGATCCTCAGCTTCTAGGCTGTAGGAGTAAGTTTCGCATTGCAGGATCCTCAGCTTCAAGGCTGTAGGAGTAAGTTACGCATTGCAGGATCCTCAGCTTCTAGGCTGTAGGAGTAAGTTACACATTGCAGGATCCTCAGCTTCTAGGCTGTAGGAGTAAGTTACGCATTGCAGGATCCACAGCTTCTAGGCTGTAGGAGTGTGTTACGCATTGCAGGATCCTCAGCTTCTAGGCTGTAGGAGTAAGTTTCGCATTGCAGGATCCTCAGCTTCAAGGCTGTAGGAGTAAGTTAAGCATTGCAGGATCCTCAGCTTCTAGGCTGTAGGAGTAAGTTACGCATTGCAGGATCCTCAGCTTCTAGGCTGTAGGAGTAAGTTACGCATTGCAGGATCCTCAGCTTCTAGGCTGTAGGAGTAAGTTACGCATTGCAGGATCCTCAGCTTCTAGGCTGAAGGAGTAAGTTACGCATTGCAGGATCCTCAGCTTCTAGGCTGTAGGAGTAAGTTTCGCATTGCAGGATCCTCAGCTTCTAGGCTGTAGGAGTAAGTTACGCATTGCAGGATCCTCAGCTTCTAGGCTGTAGGAGTAAGTTACGCATTGCAGGATCCTCAGCTTCTAGGCTGTAGGAGTAAGTTTCGCATTGCAGGATCCTCAGCTTCTAGGCTGTCGGAGTAAGTTTCGCATGGCAGGATCCTCAGCTTCTAGGCTGTAAGAGTAAGTTACACATTGCAGGATCCTCAGCTTCTAGGCTGTAGGAGTAAGTTTCGCATTGCAGGATCCTCAGCTTCTAGGCTGTAGGAGTAGTTGTAGGATCCTCAGCTTCTAGGCTGTAGGAGTAAGTTTCGCATGGCAGGATCCTCAGCTTCTAGGCTGTAGGAGTAAGTTACGCATTGCAGGATCCTCAGCTTCTAGGCTGTAGGAGTAAGTTTCGCATTGCAGGATCCTCAGCTTCTAGGCTGTAGGAGTAAGTTACGCGTTGCAGGATCCTCAGCTTATAGGCTGTAGGAGTAAGTTACGCATTGCAGGATCCTCAGCTTCTAGGCTGTAGGAGTAAGTTTCGCATTGCAGGATCCTCAGCTTCTAGGCTGTAGGAGTAAGTTACACATTGCAGAATCCTCAGTTCTAGGCTGTAGGAGTAAGTTACGCATTGCAGGACCCTCAGCTTCTAGGCTGTAGGAGTAAGTTACGCATTGCAGGATCCTCAGCTTCTAGGCTGTAGGAGTAAGTTATGCATTGCAGGATCCTCAGCTTCTAGGCTGTAGGAGTAAGTTATGCATTGCAGGATCCTCAGTTCTAGGCTGTAGGAGTAAGTTATGCATTGCAGGATCCTCAGTTCTAGGCTGTAGGAGTAAGTTACGCATTGCAGGATCCTCAGCTTCTAGGCTGTAGGAGTAAGTTACGCATTGCAGGATCCTCAGCTTCTAGGTTGTAGGAGTAAGTTACGCATTGCAGGATCCTCAGATTCTAGGCTGTAGGAGAAAGTTACGCATTGCAGGATCCTCAGCTTCTAGGCTGTAGGAGTAAGTTACGCATTGCAGGATCCTCAGCTTCTAGGCTGTAGGAGTGTGTTACGCATTGCAGGATCCTCAGCTTCTAGGCTGTAGGAGTAAGTTTCGCATTGCAGGATCCTCAGCTTCAAGGCTGTAGGAGTAAGTTACGCATTGTAGGATCGTCAGCTTCTAGGCTGTAGGAGTAAGTTACGCATTGCAGGATCCTCAGCTTCAAGGCTGTAGGAGTAAGTTACGCATTGCAGGATCCTCAGCTTCTAGGCTGTAGGAGTAAGTTACGCATTGCAGGATCCTCAGCTTCTAGGCTGTAGGAGTAAGTTACGCATTGCAGGATCCTCAGCTTCTAGGCTGTATGAGTAAGTTACGCATTGCAGGATCCTCAGCTTCTAGGCTGTAGGAGTAAGTTACGCATTGCAGGATCCTCAGCTTCTAGGCTGTAGGAGTAAGTTTCGCATTGCAGGATCCTCATCTTCTAGGCTGTAGGAGTAAGTTATGCATTGCAGGATCCTCAGCTTCAAGGCTGTAGGAGTAAGTTACGCATTGCAGGATCCTCAGCTTCTAGGCTGTAGGAGTAAGTTACGCATTGCAGGATCCTCAGCTTCTAGGCTGTAGGAGTAAGTTACGCATTGCAGGATCCTCAGCTTCTAGGCTGTAGGAGTAAGTTACGCATTGCAGGATCCTCAGCTTCTAGGCTGTAGGAGTAAGTTACGCATTGCAGGATCCTCAGCTTCTAGGCTGTAGGAGTAAGTTTCGCATTGCAGGATCCTCAGCTTCTAGGCTGTAGGAGTAAGTTATGCATTGCAGGATCCTCAGCTTCTAGGCTGTAGGAGTAAGTTACGCATTGCAGGATCCTCAGCTTCTAGGCTGTAGGAGTAAGTTTCGCATTGCAGGATCCTCAGCTTCTAGGCTGTCGGAGTAAGTTTCGCATGGCAGGATCCTCAGCTTCTAGGCTGTAAGAGTAAGTTACACATTGCAGGATCCTCAGCTTCTAGGCTGTAGGAGTAAGTTTCGCATTGCAGGATCCTCAGCTTCTAGGCTGTAGGAGTAGTTGTAGGATCCTCAGCTTCTAGGCTGTAGGAGTAAGTTTCGCATGGCAGGATCCTCAGCTTCTAGGCTGTAGGAGTAAGTTACGCATTGCAGGATCCTCAGCTTCTAGGCTGTAGGAGTAAGTTTCGCATTGCAGGATCCTCAGCTTCTAGGCTGTAGGAGTAAGTTACGCGTTGCAGGATCCTCAGCTTATAGGCTGTAGGAGTAAGTTACGCATTGCAGGATCCTCAGCATCTAGGCTGTAGGAGTAAGTTTCGCATTGCAGGATCCTCAGCTTCTAGGCTGTAGGAGTAAGTTACACATTGCAGAATCCTCAGTTCTAGGCTGTAGGAGTAAGTTACGCATTGCAGGACCCTCAGCTTCTAGGCTGTAGGAGTAAGTTACGCATTGCAGGATCCTCAGCTTCTAGGCTGTAGGAGTAAGTTATGCATTGCAGGATCCTCAGCTTCTAGGCTGTAGGAGTAAGTTATGCATTGCAGGATCCTCAGCTTCTAGGCTGTAGGAGTAAGTTATGCATTGCAGGATCCTCAGTTCTAGGCTGTAGGAGTAAGTTATGCATTGCAGGATCCTCAGTTCTAGGCTGTAGGAGTAAGTTACGCATTGCAGGATCCTCAGCTTCTAGGCTGTAGGAGTAAGTTACGCATTGCAGGATCCTCAGCTTCTAGGTTGTAGGAGTAAGTTACGCATTGCAGGATCCTCAGCTTCTAGGCTGTAGGAGTAAGTTACACATTGCAGGATCCTCAGCTTCTAGGCTGTAGGAGTAAGTTACGCATTGCAGGATCCACAGCTTCTAGGCTGTAGGAGTGTGTTACGCATTGCAGGATCCTCAGCTTCTAGGCTGTAGGAGTAAGTTTCGCATTGCAGGATCCTCAGCTTCAAGGCTGTAGGAGTAAGTTACGCATTGCAGGATCCTCAGCTTCTAGGCTGTAGGAGTAAGTTACGCATTGCAGGATCCTCAGCTTCTAGGCTGTAGGAGTAAGTTACGCATTGCAGGATCCTCAGCTTCTAGGCTGTAGGAGTAAGTTACGCATTGCAGGATCCTCAGCTTCTAGGCTGTAGGAGTAAGTTACGCATTGCAGGATCCTCAGCTTCTAGGCTGTAGGAGTAAGTTTCGCATTGCAGGATCCTCAGCTTCTAGGCTGTAGGAGTAAGTTACGCATTGCAGGATCCTCAGCTTCTAGGCTGTAGGAGTAAGTTACGCATTGCAGGATCCTCAGCTTCTAGGCTGTAGGAGTAAGTTTCGCATTGCAGGATCCTCAGCTTCTAGGCTGTCGGAGTAAGTTTCGCATGGCAGGATCCTCAGCTTCTAGGCTGTAAGAGTAAGTTACACATTGCAGGATCCTCAGCTTCTAGGCTGTAGGAGTAAGTTTCGCATTGCAGGATCCTCAGCTTCTAGGCTGTAGGAGTAGTTGTAGGATCCTCAGCTTCTAGGCTGTAGGAGTAAGTTTCGCATGGCAGGATCCTCAGCTTCTAGGCTGTAGGAGTAAGTTACGCATTGCAGGATCCTCAGCTTCTAGGCTGTAGGAGTAAGTTTCGCATTGCAGGATCCTCAGCTTCTAGGCTGTAGGAGTAAGTTACGCGTTGCAGGATCCTCAGCTTATAGGCTGTAGGAGTAAGTTACGCATTGCAGGATCCTCAGCTTCTAGGCTGTAGGAGTAAGTTTCGCATTGCAGGATCCTCAGCTTCTAGGCTGTAGGAGTAAGTTACACATTGCAGAATCCTCAGTTCTAGGCTGTAGGAGTAAGTTACGCATTGCAGGACCCTCAGCTTCTAGGCTGTAGGAGTAAGTTACGCATTGCAGGATCCTCAGCTTCTAGGCTGTAGGAGTAAGTTATGCATTGCAGGATCCTCAGCTTCTAGGCTGTAGGAGTAAGTTATGCATTGCAGGTTCCTCAGTTCTAGGCTGTAGGAGTAAGTTATGCATTGCAGGATCCTCAGTTCTAGGCTGTAGGAGTAAGTTACGCATTGCAGGATCCTCAGCTTCTAGGCTGTAGGAGTAAGTTACGCATTGCAGGATCCTCAGCTTCTAGGTTGTAGGAGTAAGTTACGCATTGCAGGATCCTCAGATTCTAGGCTGTAGGAGAAAGTTACGCATTGCAGGATCCTCAGCTTCTAGGCTGTAGGAGTAAGTTACGCATTGCAGGATCCTCAGCTTCTAGGCTGTAGGAGTGTGTTACGCATTGCAGGATCCTCAGCTTCTAGGCTGTAGGAGTAAGTTTCGCATTGCAGGATCCTCAGCTTCAAGGCTGTAGGAGTAAGTTACGCATTGTAGGATCGTCAGCTTCTAGGCTGTAGGAGTAAGTTACGCATTGCAGGATCCTCAGCTTCTAGGCTGTAGTAGTAAGTTTCGCATTGAAGGATCCTCAGCTTCTAGGCTGTAGGAGTAAGTTACACATTGCAGGATCCTCAGCTTCTAGGTTGTAGGAGTAAGTTACGCATTGCAGGATCCACAGCTTCTAGGCTGTAGGAGTGTGTTACGCATTGCAGGATCCTCAGCTTCTAGGCTGTAGGAGTAAGTTTCGCATTGCAGGATCCTCAGCTTCAAGGCTGTAGGAGTAAGTTACGCATTGCAGGATCCTCAGCTTCTAGGCTGTAGGAGTAAGTTACGCATTGCAGGATCCTCAGCTTCTAGGCTGTAGGAGTAAGTTACGCATTGCAGGATCCTCAGCTTCTAGGCTGTAGGAGTAAGTTACGCATTGCAGGATCCTCAGCTTCTAGGCTGTAGGAGTAAGTTATGCATTGCAGGATCCTCAGCTTCTAGGCTGTAGGAGTAAGTTTCGCATTGCAGGATCCTCAGCTTCTAGGCTGTAGGAGTAAGTTATGCATTGCAGGATCCTCAGCTTCTAGGCTGTAGGAGTAAGTTACGCATTGCAGGATCCTCAGCTTCTAGGCTGTAGGAGTAAGTTTCGCATTGCAGGATCCTCAGCTTCTAGGCTGTCGGAGTAAGTTTCGCATGGCAGGATCCTCAGCTTCCAGGCTGTAGGAGTAAGTTACACATTGCAGGATCCTCAGCTTCTAGGCTGTAGGAGTAAGTTTTGCATTGCAGGATACTCAGCTTCTAGGCTGTAGGAGTAGTTGTAGGATCCTCAGCTTCTAGGCTGTCGGAGTAAGTTTCGCATGGCAGGATCCTCAGCTTCTAGGCTGTAAGAGTAAGTTACACATTGCAGGATCCTCAGCTTCTAGGCTGTAGGAGTAAGTTTCGCATTGCAGGATCCTCAGCTTCTAGGCTGTAGGAGTAGTTGTAGGATCCTCAGCTTCTAGGCTGTAGGAGTAAGTTTCGCATGGCAGGATCCTCAGCTTCTAGGCTGTAGGAGTAAGTTACGCATTGCAGGATCCTCAGCTTCTAGGCTGTAGGAGTAAGTTTCGCATTGCAGGATCCTCAGCTTCTAGGCTGTAGGAGTAAGTTACGCGTTGCAGGATCCTCAGCTTATAGGCTGTAGGAGTAAGTTACGCATTGCAGGATCCTCAGCTTCTAGGCTGTAGGAGTAAGTTTCGCATTGCAGGATCCTCAGCTTCTAGGCTGTAGGAGTAAGTTACACATTGCAGAATCCTCAGTTCTAGGCTGTAGGAGTAAGTTACGCATTGCAGGACCCTCAGCTTCTAGGCTGTAGGAGTAAGTTACGCATTGCAGGATCCTCAGCTTCTAGGCTGTAGGAGTAAGTTATGCATTGCAGGATCCTCAGCTTCTAGGCTGTAGGAGTAAGTTATGCATTGCAGGATCCTCAGTTCTAGGCTGTAGGAGTAAGTTATGCATTGCAGGATCCTCAGTTCTAGGCTGTAGGAGTAAGTTACGCATTGCAGGATCCTCAGCTTCTAGGCTGTAGGAGTAAGTTACGCATTGCAGGATCCTCAGCTTCTAGGTTGTAGGAGTAAGTTACGCATTGCAGGATCCTCAGATTCTAGGCTGAAGGAGAAAGTTACGCATTGCAGGATCCTCAGCTTCTAGGCTGTAGGAGTAAGTTACGCATTGCAGGATCCTCAGCTTCTAGGCTGTAGGAGTGTGTTACGCATTGCAGGATCCTCAGCTTCTAGGCTGTAGGAGTAAGTTTCGCATTGCAGGATCCTCAGCTTCAAGGCTGTAGGAGTAAGTTACGCATTGTAGGATCGTCAGCTTCTAGGCTGTAGGAGTAAGTTACGCATTGCAGGATCCTCAGCTTCTAGGCTGTAGTAGTAAGTTTCGCATTGAAGGATCCTCAGCTTCTAGGCTGTAGGAGTAAGTTACACATTGCAGGATCCTCAGCTTCTAGGTTGTAGGAGTAAGTTACGCATTGCAGGATCCACAGCTTCTAGGCTGTAGGAGTGTGTTACGCATTGCAGGATCCTCAGCTTCTAGGCTGTAGGAGTAAGTTTCGCATTGCAGGATCCTCAGCTTCAAGGCTGTAGGAGTAAGTTACGCATTGCAGGATCCTCAGCTTCTAGGCTGTAGGAGTAAGTTACGCATTGCAGGATCCTCAGCTTCTAGGCTGTAGGAGTAAGTTACGCATTGCAGGATCCTCAGCTTCTAGGCTGTAGGAGTAAGTTACGCATTGCAGGATCCTCAGCTTCTAGGCTGTAGGAGTAAGTTATGCATTGCAGGATCCTCAGCTTCTAGGCTGTAGGAGTAAGTTTCGCATTGCAGGATCCTCAGCTTCTAGGCTGTAGGAGTAAGTTACGCATTGCAGGATCATCAGCTTCTAGGCTGTAGGAGTAAGTTACGCATTGCAGGATCCTCAGCTTCTAGGCTGTAGGAGTAAGTTTCGCATTGCAGGATCCTCAGCTTCTAGGCTGTCGGAGTAAGTTTCGCATGGCAGGATCCTCAGCTTCCAGGCTGTAGGAGTAAGTTACACATTGCAGGATCCTCAGCTTCTAGGCTGTAGGAGTAAGTTTTGCATTGCAGGATACTCAGCTTCTAGGCTGTAGGAGTAGTTGTAGGATCCTCAGCTTCTAGGCTGTAGGAGTAAGTTTCGCATGGCAGGATCCTCAGCTTCTAGGCTGTAGGAGTAAGTTACGCATTGCAGGATCCTCAGCTTCTAGGCTGTAGGAGTAAGTTTCGCATTGCAGGATCCTCAGCTTCTAGGCTGTAGGAGTAAGTTACGCGTTGCAGGATCCTCAGCTTATAGGCTGTAGGAGTAAGTTACGCATTGCAGGATCCTCAGCTTCTAGGCTGTAGGAGTAAGTTTTGCATTGCAGGATCCTCAGCTTCTAGGCTGTAGGAGTAAGTTACACATTGCAGAATCCTCAGTTCTAGGCTGTAGGAGTAAGTTACGCATTGCAGGATCCTCAGCTTCTAGGCTGTAGGAGTAAGTTACGCATTGCAGGATCCTCAGCTTCTAGGCTGTAGGAGTAAGTTATGCATTGCAGGATCCTCAGCTTCTAGGCTGTAGGAGTAAGTTACGCATTGCAGGATCCTCAGTTCTAGGCTGTAGGAGTAAGTTATGCATTGCAGGATCCTCAGTTCTATGCTGTAGGAGTAAGTTACGCATTGCAGGATCCTCAGCTTCTAGGCTGTAGGAGTAAGTTACGCATGCAGGATCCTCAGCTTCTAGGTTGTAGGAGTAAGTTACGCATTGCAGGATCCTCAGCTTCTAGGCTGTAGGAGTAAGTTACGCATTGCAGGATCCTCAGCTTCTAGGCTGTAGGAGTAAGTTACGCATTGCAGGATCCTCAGCATCTAGGCTGTAGGAGTGTGTTACGCATTGCAGGATCCTCAGCTTCTAGGCTGTAGGAGTAAGTTTCGCATTGCAGGATCCTCAGCTTCAAGGTTGTAGGAGTAAGTTACGCATTGCAGGATCCTCAGCTTCTAGGCTGTAGGAGTAAGTTACGCATTGCAGGATCCTCAGCTTCTAGGCTGTAGGAGTAAGTTTCGCATTGCAGGATCCTCAGCTTCTAGGCTGTAGGAGTAAGTTACACATTGCAGAATCCTCTGTTCTAGGCTGTAGGAGTAAGTTACGCATTGCAGGATCCTCAGCTTCTAAGCTGTAGGAGTAAGTTACGCATTGCAGGATCCTCAGTTCTAGGCTGTAGGAGTAAGTTACGCATTGCAGGATCCTCCACTTCTAGGCTGTAGGAGTAAGTTACACATTGCAGGATCCTCAGCTTCTAGGCTGTAGGAGTAAGTTACGCATTGCAGGATCCTCAGCTTCTAGGCTGTAGGAGTAAGTTACGCATTGCAGGATCCTCAGCTTCTAGGCTGTAGGAGTAAGTTACGCATTGCAGGATCCTCAGCTTCTAGGCTGTAGGAGTAAGTTATGCATTGCAGGATCCTCAGTTCTAGGCTGTAGGAGTAAGTTACGCATTGCAGGATCCTCCGCTTCTAGGCTGTAGGAGTAAGTTACGCATTGCAGGATCCTCAGCTTCTAGTCTGTAGGAGTAAGTTACACATTGCAGGATCCTCAGCTTCTAGGCTGTAGGAGTAAGTTACACATTGCAGGATCCTCAGCTTCTAGGCTGTAGGAGTAAGTTACGCATTGCAGGATCCTCAGCTTCTAGGCTGTAGGAGTGAGTTACGCATTGCAGGATTCTCAGCTTCTAGGCTGTAGGAGTGTGTTACGCATTGCAGGATCCTCAGCTTCTAGGCTGTAGGAGTAAGTTTCGCATTGCATTATCCTCAGCTTCAAGGCTGTAGGAGTAAGTTACGCATTGCAGGATCCTCAGCTTCTAGGCTGTAGGAGTAAGTTTCGCATTGCAGGATCCTCAGCTTCTAGGCTGTCGGTGTAAGTTTCGCATGGCAGGATCCTCAGCTTCTAGGCTGTAAGAGTAAGTTACACATTGCAGGATCCTCAGCTTCTAGGCTGTAGGAGTAAGTTTCGCATTGCAGGATCCTCAGCTTCTAGGCTGTAGGAGTAGTTGTAGGATCCTCAGCTTCTAGGCTGTAGGAGTAAGTTTCGCATGGCAGGATCCTCAGCTTCTAGGCTGTAGGAGTAAGTTACACATTGCAGGATCCTCAGCTTCTAGGCTGTAGGAGTAAGTTTCGCATTGCAGGATCCTCAGCTTCTAGGCTGTAGGAGTAAGTTACGCGTTGCAGGATCCTCAGCTTATAGGCTGTAGGAGTAAGTTACGCATTGCAGGATCCTCAGCTTCTAGGCTGTAGGAGTAAGTTTCGCATTGCAGGATCCTCAGCTTCTAGGCTGTAGGAGTAAGTTACACATTGCAGAATCCTCAGTTCTAGGCTGTAGGAGTAAGTTACGCATTGCAGGACCCTCAGCTTCTAGGCTGTAGGAGTAAGTTACGCATTGCAGGATCCTCAGCTTCTAGGCTGTAGGAGTAAGTTATGCATTGCAGTATCCTCAGCTTCTAGGCTGTAGGAGTAAGTTACGCATTGCAGGATCCTCAGTTCTAGGCTGTAGGAGTAAGTTATGCATTGCAGGATCCTCAGTTCTAGGCTGTAGGAGTAAGTTACGCATTGCAGGATCCTCAGCTTCTAGGCTGTAGGAGTAAGTTACGCATTGCAGGATCCTCAGCTTCTAGGTTGTAGGAGTAAGTTACGCATTGCAGGATCCTCAGCTTCTAGGCTGTAGGAGTATGTTACGCATTGCAGGATCCTCAGCTTCTAGGCTGTAGGAGTAAGTTACGCATTGCAGGATCCTCAGCTTCTAGGCTGTAGGAGTGTGTTACGCATTGCAGGATCCTCAGCTTCTAGGCTGTAGGAGTAAGTTTCGCATTGCAGGATCCTCAGCTTCAAGGCTGTAGGAGTAAGTTACGCATTGCAGGATCCTCAGCTTCTAGGCTGTAGGAGTAAGTTACGCATTGCAGGATCCTCAGCTTCTAGGCTGTAGGAGTAAGTTTCGCATTGCAGGATCCTCAGCTTCTAGGCTGTAGGAGTAAGTTACACATTGCAGGATCCTCAGCTTCTAGGCTGTAGGAGTAAGTTACGCATTGCAGGATCCACAGCTTCTAGGCTGTAGGAGTGTGTTACGCATTGCAGGATCCTCAGCTTCTAGGCTGTAGGAGTAAGTTTCGCATTGCAGGATCCTCAGCTTCAAGGCTGTAGGAGTAAGTTACGCATTGCAGGATCCTCAGCTTCTAGGCTGTAGGAGTAAGTTACGCATTGCAGGATCCTCAGCTTCTAGGCTGTAGGAGTAAGTTACGCATTGCAGGATCCTCAGCTTCTAGGCTGTAGGAGTAAGTTACGCATTGCAGGATCCTCAGCTTCTAGGCTGTAGGAGTAAGTTACGCATTGCAGGATCCTCAGCTTCTAGGCTGTAGGAGTAAGTTTCGCATTGCAGGATCCTCAGCTTCTAGGCTGTCGGAGTAAGTTTCGCATGGCAGGATCCTCAGCTTCTAGGCTGTAAGAGTAAGTTACACATTGCAGGATCCTCAGCTTCTAGGCTGTAGGAGTAAGTTTCGCATTGCAGGATCCTCAGCTTCTAGGCTGTAGGAGTAGTTGTAGGATCCTCAGCTTCTAGGCTGTAGGAGTAAGTTTCGCATGGCAGGATCCTCAGCTTCTAGGCTGTAGGAGTAAGTTACGCATTGCAGGATCCTCAGCTTCTAGGCTGTAGGAGTAAGTTTCGCATTGCAGGATCCTCAGCTTCTAGGCTGTAGGAGTAAGTTACGCGTTGCAGGATCCTCAGCTTATAGGCTGTAGGAGTAAGTTACGCATTGCAGGATCCTCAGCTTCTAGGCTGTAGGAGTAAGTTTCGCATTGCAGGATCCTCAGCTTCTAGGCTGTAGGAGTAAGTTACACATTGCAGAATCCTCAGTTCTAGGCTGTAGGAGTAAGTTACGCATTGCAGGACCCTCAGCTTCTAGGCTGTAGGAGTAAGTTACGCATTGCAGGATCCTCAGCTTCTAGGCTGTAGGAGTAAGTTATGCATTGCAGGATCCTCAGCTTCTAGGCTGTAGGAGTAAGTTATGCATTGCAGGATCCTCAGTTCTAGGCTGTAGGAGTAAGTTATGCATTGCAGGATCCTCAGTTCTAGGCTGTAGGAGTAAGTTACGCATTGCAGGATCCTCAGCTTCTAGGCTGTAGGAGTAAGTTACGCATTGCAGGATCCTCAGCTTCTAGGTTGTAGGAGTAAGTTACGCATTGCAGGATCCTCAGATTCTAGGCTGTAGGAGAAAGTTACGCATTGCAGGATCCTCAGCTTCTAGGCTGTAGGAGTAAGTTACGCATTGCAGGATCCTCAGCTTCTAGGCTGTAGGAGTGTGTTACGCATTGCAGGATCCTCAGCTTCTAGGCTGTAGGAGTAAGTTTCGCATTGCAGGATCCTCAGCTTCAAGGCTGTAGGAGTAAGTTACGCATTGTAGGATCGTCAGCTTCTAGGCTGTAGGAGTAAGTTACGCGTTGCAGGATCCTCAGCTTCTAGGCTGTAGTAGTAAGTTTCGCATTGAAGGATCCTCAGCTTCTAGGCTGTAGGAGTAAGTTACACATTGCAGGATCCTCAGCTTCTAGGTTGTAGGAGTAAGTTACGCATTGCAGGATCCACAGCTTCTAGGCTGTAGGAGTGTGTTACGCATTGCAGGATCCTCAGCTTTTAGGCTGTAGGAGTAAGTTTCGCATTGCAGGATCCTCAGCTTCAAGGCTGTAGGAGTAAGTTACGCATTGCAGGATCCTCAGCTTCTAGGCTGTAGGAGTAAGTTACGCATTGCAGGATCCTCAGCTTCTAGGCTGTAGGAGTAAGTTACGCATTGCAGGATCCTCAGCTTCTAGGCTGTAGGAGTAAGTTACGCATTGCAGGATCCTCAGCTTCTAGGCTGTAGGAGTAAGTTATGCATTGCAGGATCCTCAGCTTCTAGGCTGTAGGAGTAAGTTTCGCATTGCAGGATCCTCAGCTTCTAGGCTGTAGGAGTAAGTTACGCATTGCAGGATCCTCAGCTTCTAGGCTGTAGGAGTAAGTTATGCATTGCAGGATCCTCAGCTTCTAGGCTGTAGGAGTAAGTTTCGCATTGCAGGATCCTCAGCTTCTAGGCTGTCGGAGTAAGTTTCGCATGGCAGGATCCTCAGCTTCCAGGCTGTAGGAGTAAGTTACACATTGCAGGATCCTCAGCTTCTAGGCTGTAGGAGAAAGTTTTGCATTGCAGGATACTCAGCTTCTAGGCTGTAGGAGTAGTTGTAGGATCCTCAGCTTCTAGGCTGTCGGAGTAAGTTTCGCATGGCAGGATCCTCAGCTTCTAGGCTGTAAGAGTAAGTTACACATTGCAGGATCCTCAGCTTCTAGGCTGTAGGAGTAAGTTTCGCATTGCAGGATCCTCAGCTTCTAGGCTGTAGGAGTAGTTGTAGGATCCTCAGCTTCTAGGCTGTAGGAGTAAGTTTCGCATGGCAGGATCCTCAGCTTCTAGGCTGTAGGAGTAAGTTACGCATTGCAGGATCCTCAGCTTCTAGGCTGTAGGAGTAAGTTTCGCATTGCAGGATCCTCAGCTTCTAGGCTGTAGGAGTAAGTTACGCGTTGCAGGATCCTCAGCTTATAGGCTGTAGGAGTAAGTTACGCATTGCAGGATCCTCATCTTCTAGGCTGTAGGAGTAAGTTTCGCATTGCAGGATCCTCAGCTTCTAGGCTGTAGGAGTAAGTTACACATTGCAGAATCCTCAGTTCTAGGCTGTAGGAGTAAGTTACGCATTGCAGGACCCTCAGCTTCTAGGCTGTAGGAGTAAGTTACGCATTGCAGGATCCTCAGCTTCTAGGCTGTAGGAGTAAGTTATGCATTGCAGGATCCTCAGCTTCTAGGCTGTAGGAGTAAGTTATGCATTGCAGGATCCTCAGTTCTAGGCTGTAGGAGTAAGTTATGCATTGCAGGATCCTCAGTTCTAGGCTGTAGGAGTAAGTTACGCATTGCAGGATCCTCAGCTTCTAGGCTGTAGGAGTAAGTTACGCATTGCAGGATCCTCAGCTTCTAGGTTGTAGGAGTAAGTTACGCATTGCAGGATCCTCAGATTCTAGGCTGTAGGAGAAAGTTACGCATTGCAGGATCCTCAGCTTCTAGGCTGTAGGAGTAAGTTACGCATTGCAGGATCCTCAGCTTCTAGGCTGTAGGAGTGTGTTACGCATTGCAGGATCCTCAGCTTCTAGGCTGTAGGAGTAAGTTTCGCATTGCAGGATCCTCAGCTTCAAGGCTGTAGGAGTAAGTTACGCATTGTAGGATCGTCAGCTTCTAGGCTGTAGGAGTAAGTTACGCATTGCAGGATCCTCAGCTTCTAGGCTGTAGTAGTAAGTTTCGCATTGAAGGATCCTCAGCTTCTAGGCTGTAGGAGTAAGTTACACATTGCAGGATCCTCAGCTTCTAGGTTGTAGGAGTAAGTTACGCATTGCAGGATCCACAGCTTCTAGGCTGTAGGAGTGTGTTACGCATTGCAGGATCCTCAGCTTCTAGGCTGTAGGAGTAAGTTTCGCATTGCAGGATCCTCAGCTTCAAGGCTGTAGGAGTAAGTTACGCATTGCAGGATCCTCAGCTTCTCGGCTGTAGGAGTAAGTTACGCATTGCAGGATCCTCAGCTTCGAGGCTGTAGGAGTAAGTTACGCATTGCAGGATCCTCAGCTTCTAGGCTGTAGGAGTAAGTTACGCATTGCAGGATCCTCAGCTTCTAGGCTGTAGGAGTAAGTTATGCATTGCAGGATCCTCAGCTTCTAGGCTGTAGGAGTAAGTTTCGCATTGCAGGATCCTCAGCTTCTAGGCTGTAGGAGTAAGTTACGCATTGCAGGATCCTCAGCTTCTAGGCTGTAGGAGTAAGTTACGCATTGCAGGATCCTCAGCTTCTAGGCTGTAGGAGTAAGTTTCGCATTGCAGGATCCTCAGCTTCTAGGCTGTCGGAGTAAGTTTCGCATGGCAGGATCCTCAGCTTCCAGGCTGTAGGAGTAAGTTACACATTGCAGGATCCTCAGCTTCTAGGCTGTAGGAGTAAGTTTTGCATTGCAGGATACTCAGCTTCTAGGCTGTAGGAGTAGTTGTAGGATCCTCAGCTTCTAGGCTGTAGGAGTGTGTTACGCATTGCAGGATCCTCAGCTTCTAGGCTGTAGGAGTAAGTTTCGCATTGCAGGATCCTCAGCTTCAAGGCTGTAGGAGTAAGTTACGCATTGTAGGATCGTCAGCTTCTAGGCTGTAGGAGTAAGTTACGCATTGCAGGATCCTCAGCTTCTAGGCTGTAGTAGTAAGTTTCGCATTGAAGGATCCTCAGCTTCTAGGCTGTAGGAGTAAGTTACACATTGCAGGATCCTCAGCTTCTAGGTTGTAGGAGTAAGTTACGCATTGCAGGATCCACAGCTTCTAGGCTGTAGGAGTGTGTTACGCATTGCAGGATCCTCAGCTTCTAGGCTGTAGGAGTAAGTTTCGCATTGCAGGATCCTCAGCTTCAAGGCTGTAGGAGTAAGTTACGCATTGCAGGATCCTCAGCTTCTAGGCTGTAGGAGTAAGTTACGCATTGCAGGATCCTCAGCTTCTAGGCTGTAGGAGTAAGTTACGCATTGCAGGATCCTCAGCTTCTAGGCTGTAGGAGTAAGTTACGCATTGCAGGATCCTCAGCTTCTAGGCTGTAGGAGTAAGTTATGCATTGCAGGATCCTCAGCTTCTAGGCTGTAGGAGTAAGTTTCGCATTGCAGGATCCTCAGCTTCTAGGCTGTAGGAGTAAGTTACGCATTGCAGGATCCTCAGCTTCTAGGCTGTAGGAGTAAGTTACGCATTGCAGGATCCTCAGCTTCTAGGCTGTAGGAGTAAGTTTCGCATTGCAGGATCCTCAGCTTCTAGGCTGTCGGAGTAAGTTTCGCATGGCAGGATCCTCAGCTTCCAGGCTGTAGGAGTAAGTTACACATTGCAGGATCCTCAGCTTCTAGGCTGTAGGAGTAAGTTTTGCATTGCAGGATACTCAGCTTCTAGGCTGTAGGAGTAGTTGTAGGATCCTCAGCTTCTAGGCTGTCGGAGTAAGTTTCGCATGGCAGGATCCTCAGCTTCTAGGCTGTAAGAGTAAGTTACACATTGCAGGATCCTCAGCTTCTAGGCTGTAGGAGTAAGTTTCGCATTGCAGGATCCTCAGCTTCTAGGCTGTAGGAGTAGTTGTAGGATCCTCAGCTTCTAGGCTGTAGGAGTAAGTTTCGCATGGCAGGATCCTCAGCTTCTAGGCTGTAGGAGTAAGTTACGCATTGCAGGATCCTCAGCTTCTAGGCTGTAGGAGTAAGTTTCGCATTGCAGGATCCTCAGCTTCTAGGCTGTAGGAGTAAGTTACGCGTTGCAGGATCCTCAGCTTATAGGCTGTAGGAGTAAGTTACGCATTGCAGGATCCTCAGCTTCTAGGCTGTAGGAGTAAGTTTCGCATTGCAGGATCCTCAGCTTCTAGGCTGTAGGAGTAAGTTACACATTGCAGAATCCTCAGTTCTAGGCTGTAGGAGTAAGTTACGCATTGCAGGACCCTCAGCTTCTAGGCTGTAGGAGTAAGTTACGCATTGCAGGATCCTCAGCTTCTAGGCTGTAGGAGTAAGTTATGCATTGCAGGATCCTCAGCTTCTAGGCTGTAGGAGTAAGTTATGCATTGCAGGATCCTCAGTTCTAGGCTGTAGGAGTAAGTTATGCATTGCAGGATCCTCAGTTCTAGGCTGTAGGAGTAAGTTACGCATTGCAGGATCCTCAGCTTCTAGGCTGTAGGAGTAAGTTACGCATTGCAGGATCCTCAGCTTCTAGGTTGTAGGAGTAAGTTACGCATTGCAGGATCCTCAGATTCTAGGCTGTAGGAGAAAGTTACGCATTGCAGGATCCTCAGCTTCTAGGCTGTAGGAGTAAGTTACGCATTGCAGGATCCTCAGCTTCTAGGCTGTAGGAGTGTGTTACGCATTGCAGGATCCTCAGCTTCTAGGCTGTAGGAGTAAGTTTCGCATTGCAGGATCCTCAGCTTCAAGGCTGTAGGAGTAAGTTACGCATTGTAGGATCATCAGCTTCTAGGCTGTAGGAGTAAGTTACGCATTGCAGGATCCTCAGCTTCTAGGCTGTAGTAGTAAGTTTCGCATTGAAGGATCCTCAGCTTCTAGGCTGTAGGAGTAAGTTACACATTGCAGGATCCTCAGCTTCTAGGTTGTAGGAGTAAGTTACGCATTGCAGGATCCACAGCTTCTAGGCTGTAGGAGTGTGTTACGCATTGCAGGATCCTCAGCTTCTAGGCTGTAGGAGTAAGTTTCGCATTGCAGGATCCTCAGCTTCAAGGCTGTAGGAGTAAGTTACGCATTGCAGGATCCTCAGCTTCTAGGCTGTAGGAGTAAGTTACGCATTGCAGGATCCTCAGCTTCTAGGCTGTAGGAGTAAGTTACGCATTGCAGGATCCTCAGCT
Organism: Taudactylus pleione; assembly: GCA_031769625.1. NCBI lineage: Eukaryota > Metazoa > Chordata > Amphibia > Anura > Myobatrachidae > Taudactylus > Taudactylus pleione. The sequence goes on from JAUIMM010000634.1 coordinate 317,014, forward strand.
TCTAGGCTGTAGGAGTAAGTTACGCATTGCAGGATCCTCAGCTTCTAGGCTGTAGGAGTAAGTTATGCATTGCAGGATCCTCAGCTTCTAGGCTGTAGGAGTAAGTTTCGCATTGCAGGATCCTCAGCTTCTAGGCTGTAGGAGTAAGTTACGCATTGCAGGATCCTCAGCTTCTAGGCTGTAGGAGTAAGTTACGCATTGCAGGATCCTCAGCTTCTAGGCTGTAGGAGTAAGTTTTGCATTGCAGGATCCTCAGCTTCTAGGCTGTCGGAGTAAGTTTCGCATGGCAGGATCCTCAGCTTCCAGGCTGTAGGAGTAAGTTACACATTGCAGGATCCTCAGCTTCTAGGCTGTAGGAGTAAGTTTTGCATTGCAGGATACTCAGCTTCTAGGCTGTAGGAGTAGTTGTAGGATCCTCAGCTTCTAGGCTGTAGGAGTAAGTTTCGCATGGCAGGATCCTCAGCTTCTAGGCTGTAGGAGTAAGTTACGCATTGCAGGATCCTCAGCTTCTAGGCTGTAGGAGTAAGTTTCGCATTGCAGGATCCTCAGCTTCTAGGCTGTAGGAGTAAGTTACGCGTTGCAGGATCCTCAGCTTATAGGCTGTAGGAGTAAGTTACGCATTGCAGGATCCTCAGCTTCTAGGCTGTAGGAGTAAGTTTTGCATTGCAGGATCCTCAGCTTCTAGGCTGTAGGAGTAAGTTACACATTGCAGAATCCTCAGTTCTAGGCTGTAGGAGTAAGTTACGCATTGCAGGATCCTCAGCTTCTAGGCTGTAGGAGTAAGTTACGCATTGCAGGATCCTCAGCTTCTAGGCTGTAGGAGTAAGTTATGCATTGCAGGATCCTCAGCTTCTAGGCTGTAGGAGTAAGTTACGCATTGCAGGATCCTCAGTTCTAGGCTGTAGGAGTAAGTTATGCATTGCAGGATCCTCAGTTCTAGGCTGTAGGAGTAAGTTACGCATTGCAGGATCCTCAGCTTCTAGGCTGTAGGAGTAAGTTACGCATTGCAGGATCCTCAGCTTCTAGGTTGTAGGAGTAAGTTACGCATTGCAGGATCCTCAGCTTCTAGGCTGTAGGAGTAAGTTACGCATTGCAGGATCCTCAGCTTCTAGGCTGTAGGAGTAAGTTACGCATTGCAGGATCCTCAGCATCTAGGCTGTAGGAGTGTGTTACGCATTGCAGGATCCTCAGCTTCTAGGCTGTAGGAGTAAGTTTCGCATTGCAGGATCCTCAGCTTCAAGGCTGTAGGAGTAAGTTACGCATTGCAGGATCCTCAGCTTCTAGGCTGTAGGAGTAAGTTACGCATTGCAGGATCCTCAGCTTCTAGGCTGTAGGAGTAAGTTTCGCATTGCAGGATCCTCAGCTTCTAGGCTGTAGGAGTAAGTTACACATTGCAGAATCCTCTGTTCTAGGCTGTAGGAGTAAGTTACGCATTGCAGGATCCTCAGCTTCTAAGCTGTAGGAGTAAGTTACGCATTGCAGGATCCTCAGTTCTAGGCTGTAGGAGTAAGTTACGCATTGCAGGATCCTCCACTTCTAGGCTGTAGGAGTAAGTTACACATTGCAGGATCCTCAGCTTCTAGGCTGTAGGAGTAAGTTACGCATTGCAGGATCCTCAGCTTCTAGGCTGTAGGAGTAAGTTACGCATTGCAGGATCCTCAGCTTCTAGGCTGTAGGAGTAAGTTACGCATTGCAGGATCCTCAGCTTCTAGGCTGTAGGAGTAAGTTATGCATTGCAGGATCCTCAGTTCTAGGCTGTAGGAGTAAGTTACGCATTGCAGGATCCTCCGCTTCTAGGCTGTAGGAGTAAGTTACGCATTGCAGGATCCTCAGCTTCTAGTCTGTAGGAGTAAGTTACACATTGCAGGATCCTCAGCTTCTAGACTGTAGGAGTAAGTTACACATTGCAGGATCCTCAGCTTCTAGGCTGTAGGAGTAAGTTACGCATTGCAGGATCCTCAGCTTCTAGGCTGTAGGAGTGAGTTACGCATTGCAGGATTCTCAGCTTCTAGGCTGTAGGAGTGTGTTACGCATTGCAGGATCCTCAGCTTCTAGGCTGTAGGAGTAAGTTTCGCATTGCATTATCCTCAGCTTCAAGGCTGTAGGAGTAAGTTACGCATTGCAGGATCCTCAGCTTCTAGGCTGTAGGAGTAAGTTACGCATTGCAGGATCCTCAGCTTCTAGGCTGTAGGAGTAAGTTACGCATTGCAGGATCCTCAGCTTCTAGGCTGTAGGAGTAAGTTACACATTGCAGGATCCTCAGCTTCTAGGCTGTAGGAGTAAGTTACGCATTGCAGGATCCTCAGCTTCTAGGCTGTAGGAGTGTGTTACGCATTGCAGGATTCTCAGCTTCTAGGCTGTAGGAGTAAGTTTCGCATTGCAGGATCCTCAGCTTCCAGGCTGTAGGAGTAAGTTACGCATTGCAGGATCCTCAGCTTCTAGGCTGTAGGAGTAAGTTACGCATTGCAGGATCCTCAGCTTCTAGGCTGTAGGAGTAAGTTTCGCATTGCAGGATCCTCAGCTTCTAGGCTGTCGGAGTAAGTTTCGCATGGCAGGATCCTCAGCTTCTAGGCTGTAGGAGTAAGTTACACATTGCAGGATCCTCAGCTTCTAGGCTGTAGGAGTAAGTTTTGCATTGCAGGATCCTCAGCTTCTAGGCTGTAGTAGTAAGTTACGTGAAGCAGGATCCTCAGCTTCAAGGCTGTAGGAGTAAGTTACGCATTGCAGGATCCTCAGTTCTAGGCTGTAGGAGTAAGTTACGCATTGCAGGATCCTCAGCTTCTAGGCTGTAGGAGTAAGTTACGCATTGCAGGATCCTCAGCTTCTAGGCTGTAGGAGTTACGCATTGCAGGATCCTCAGCTTGGCTGTAGTAGTAAGTTTCGCATTGCAGGATCCTCAGCTTCTAGGCTGTAAGAGTAAGTTACGCATTGCAGGATCCTCAGCTTCTAGGCTGTAGGAGTAAGTTACGCATTGCAGGATCCTCAGCGTCTAGGCTGTAGGAGTAAGTTTCGCATTGCAGGATCCCAGCTTCTAGGCTGTAGGAGTAAGTTACGCATTGCAGGATCCTCAGCTTTTAGGCTGTAGGAGTAAGTTTCACATTGCAGGATCCTCAGCTTCTAGGCTGTAGGAGTAAGTTATGTGTTGCAGGATCCTCAGCTTCTAGGCTGTAGGAGTAAGTTACGCATTGCAGGATCCTCAGCTTCTAGGCTGTAGGAGTAAGTTTTGCATTGCAGGATCCTCAGCTTCTAGGCTGTAGGAGTAAGTTACGCATTGCAGAATCCTCAGTTCTAGGCTGTAGGAGTAAGTTACGCATTGCAGGACCCTCAGCTTCTAGGCTGTAGGAGTAAGTTACACATTGCAGGATCCTCAGCTTCTAGGCTGTGGGAGTAAGTTATGCATTACAGGATCCTCAGCTTCTAGGCTGTAGGAGTAAGTTATGCATTGCAGGATCCTCAGTTCTAGGCTGTAGGAGTAAGTTACACATTGCAGGATCCTCCGCTTCTAGGCTGTAGGAGTAAGATACACATTGCAGGATCCTCAGCTTCTAGGCTGTAGGAGTAAGTTACGCATTGCAGGATCCTCAGCTTCTAGGCTGTTGGAGTAAGTTATGCATTGCAGGATCCTCAGCTTCTAGGCTGTAGGAGTAAGTTACGCATTGCAGGATCCTCAGCTTCTAGGCTGTAGGAGTAAGTTACACATTGCAGAATCCTCTGTTCTAGGCTGTAGGAGTAAGTTACGCATTGCAGGATCCTCAGCTTCTAAGCTGTAGGAGTAAGTTACGCATTGCAGGATCCTCAGTTCTAGGCTGTAGGAGTAAGTTACGCATTGCAGGATCCTCCGCTTCTAGGCTGTAGGAGTAAGTTACACATTGCAGGATCCTCAGCTTCTAGGCTGTAGGAGTAAGTTATGCATTGCAGAATCCTCAGCTTCTAGGCTGTAGGAGTAAGTTACACATTGCAGGATCCTCAGCTTCTAGGCTGTAGGAGTAAGTTACGCATTGCTGGATCCTCACCTTCTAGGCTGTAGGAGTAAGTTACACATTGCAGGATCCTCAGCTTCTTGGCTGTAGGAGTAAGTTACACATTGCAGGATCCTCAGCTTCTAGGCTGTAGGAGTAAGTTACGCATTGCAGGACCCTCAGCTTCTAGGCTGTAGGAGTAAGTTACGCATTGCAGGATCCTCAGCTTCTAGGCTGTAGGAGTAAGTTTTGCATTGCAGGATCCTCAGCTAGTAGGCTGTAGGAGTAAGTTACACATTGCAGAATCCTCTGCTTCTAGGCTGTAGGAGTAAGTTACACATTGCAGGATCCTCAGCTTCTAGGCTGTAGTTGTAAGTTACGCATTGCAGGACCCTCAGCTTCTAGGCTGTAGGAGTAAGTTATGCATTGCAGGATCCTCCGCTTCTAGGCTGTAGGAGTAAGTTACGCATTGCAGGATCCTCAGCTTCTAGGTTGTAGGAGTAAGTTACACATTGCAGGATCTTCAGCTACTTGGCTGTAGGAGTAAGTTACACATTGCAGGATCCTCAGCTTCTAGGCTGTAGGAACAAGTTACACAATGCAGGATCCTCAGCTTCTAGGCTGTAGGAGTAAGTTACGCATTGCAGGATCCTCAGCTTCTAGGATGTAGGAGTAAGTTACACATTGGAGGATCCTCAGCTTCTAGGCTGTAGGAGTAAGTTACGCAATGCAGGATCCTCAGCTTCTAGGCTGTAGGAGTAAGTTACGCATTGCAGGATCCTCAGTTCTAGGCTGTAGGAGTAAGTTATGCATTGCAGGATCCTCAGTTCTAGGCTGTAGGAGTAAGTTATGCATTGCAGGATCCTCAGCTTCGAGGCTGTAGGAGTAAGTTACGCATTGCAGGATCCTCAGCTTCTAGGCTGTAGGAGTAAGTTACGCATTGCAGGATCCTCAGCTTCTAGGCTGTAGGAGTAAGTTACGCATTGCAGGATCCTCAGCTTCTAGGCTGTAGGAGTAAGTTACGCATTGCAGGATCCTCAGCTTCTAGGCTGTAGGAGTAAGTTACGCATTGCAGGATCCTCAGCTTCTAGGCTGTAGGAGTAAGTTACGCATTGCAGGATCCTCAGCTTCTAGGCTGTAGGAGTAAGTTTCGCATTGCAGGATCCTCAGCTTCTAGGCTGTAGGAGTAAGTTACGCATTGCAGGATCCTCAGCTTCTAGGCTGTAGGAGTAAGTTTCGCATTGCAGGATCCTCAGCTTCTAGGCTGTCGGTGTAAGTTTCGCATGGCAGGATCCTCAGCTTCTAGGCTGTAAGAGTAAGTTACACATTGCAGGATCCTCAGCTTCTAGGCTGTAGGAGTAAGTTTCGCATTGCAGGATCCTCAGCTTCTAGGCTGTAGGAGTAGTTGTAGGATCCTCAGCTTCTAGGCTGTAGGAGTAAGTTTCGCATGGCAGGATCCTCAGCTTCTAGGCTGTAGGAGTAAGTTACGCATTGCAGGATCCTCAGCTTCTAGGCTGTAGGAGTAAGTTTCGCATTGCAGGATCCTCAGCTTCTAGGCTGTAGGAGTAAGTTACGCGTTGCAGGATCCTCAGCTTATAGGCTGTAGGAGTAAGTTACGCATTGCAGGATCCTCAGCTTCTAGGCTGTAGGAGTAAGTTTCGCATTGCAGGATCCTCAGCTTCTAGGCTGTAGGAGTAAGTTACACATTGCAGAATCCTCAGTTCTAGGCTGTAGGAGTAAGTTACGCATTGCAGGACCCTCAGCTTCTAGGCTGTAGGAGTAAGTTACGCATTGCAGGATCCTCAGCTTCTAGGCTGTAGGAGTAAGTTATGCATTGCAGTATCCTCAGCTTCTAGGCTGTAGGAGTAAGTTACGCATTGCAGGATCCTCAGTTCTAGGCTGTAGGAGTAAGTTATGCATTGCAGGATCCTCAGTTCTAGGCTGTAGGAGTAAGTTACGCATTGCAGGATCCTCAGTTCTAGGCTGTAGGAGTAAGTTATGCATTGCAGGATCCTCAGTTCTAGGCTGTAGGAGTAAGTTACGCATTGCAGGACCCTCAGCTTCTAGGCTGTAGGAGTAAGTTACGCATTGCAGGATCCTCAGCTTCTAGGCTGTAGGAGTAAGTTATGCATTGCAGTATCCTCAGCTTCTAGGCTGTAGGAGTAAGTTACGCATTGCAGGATCCTCAGTTCTAGGCTGTAGGAGTAAGTTATGCATTGCAGGATCCTCAGTTCTAGGCTGTATGAGTAAGTTACGCATTGCAGGATCCTCAGCTTCTAGGTTGTAGGAGTAAGTTACGCATTGCAGGATCCTCAGCTTCTAGGCTGTAGGAGTAAGTTACGCATTGCAGGATCCTCAGCTTCTAGGCTGTAGGAGTAAGTTTCGCATTGCAGGATCCTCAGCTTCTAGGCTGTAGGAGTAAGTTACACATTGCAGGATCCTCAGCTTCTAGGCTGTAGGAGTAAGTTACGCATTGCAGGATCCACAGCTTCTAGGCTGTAGGAGTGTGTTACGCATTGCAGGATCCTCAGCTTCTAGGCTGTAGGAGTAAGTTTCGCATTGCAGGATCCTCAGCTTCAAGGCTGTAGGAGTAAGTTACGCATTGCAGGATCCTCAGCTTCTAGGCTGTAGGAGTAAGTTACGCATTGCAGGATCCTCAGCTTCTAGGCTGTAGGAGTAAGTTACGCATTGCAGGATCCTCAGCTTCTAGGCTGTAGGAGTAAGTTACGCATTGCAGGATCCTCAGCTTCTAGGCTGTAGGAGTAAGTTACGCATTGCAGGATCCTCAGCTTCTAGGCTGTAGGAGTAAGTTTCGCATTGCAGGATCCTCAGCTTCTAGGCTGTAGGAGTAAGTTACGCATTGCAGGATCCTCAGCTTCTAGGCTGTAGGAGTAAGTTACGCATTGCAGGATCCTCAGCTTCTAGGCTGTAGGAGTAAGTTTCACATTGCAGGATCCTCAGCTTCTAGGCTGTCGGAGTAAGTTTCACATGGCAGGATCCTCAGCTTCTAGGCTGTAAGAGTAAGTTACACATTGCAGGATCCTCAGCTTCTAGGCTGTAGGAGTAAGTTTCGCATTGCAGGATCCTCAGCTTCTAGGCTGTAGGAGTAGTTGTAGGATCCTCAGCTTCTAGGCTGTAGGAGTAAGTTTTGCATGGCAGGATCCTCAGCTTCGAGGCTGTAGGAGTAAGTTACGCATTGCAGGATCCTCAGCTTCTAGGCTGTAGGAGTAAGTTACGCATTGCAGGATCCTCAGCTTCTAGGCTGTAGGAGTAAGTTACGCATTGCAGGATCCTCAGCTTCTAGGCTGTAGGAGTAAGTTACGCATTGCAGGATCCTCAGCTTCTAGGCTGTAGGAGTAAGTTATGCATTGCAGGATCCTCAGCTTCTAGGATGTAGGAGTAAGTTACGCATTGCAGGATCCTCAGCTTCTAGGCTGTAGGAGTAAGTTACGCATTGCAGGATCCTCAGCTTCTAGGCTGTAGGAGTAAGTTACACATTGCAGGATCCTCAGCTTCTAGGCTGTAGTTGTAAGTTACGCATTGCAGGACCCTCAGCTTCTAGGCTGTAGGAGTAAGTTATGCATTGCAGGATCCTCCGCTTCTAGGATGTAGGAGTAAGTTACACATTGGAGGATCCTCAGCTTCTAGGCTGTAGGAGTAAGTTACGCAATGCAGGATCCTCAGCTTCTAAGCTGTAGGAGTAAGTTACGCATTGCAGGATCCTCAGTTCTAGGCTGTAGGAGTAAGTTATGCATTGCAGGATCCTCAGTTCTAGGCTGTAGGAGTAAGTTACGCATTGCAGGATCCTCAGCTTCGAGGCTGTAGGAGTAAGTTACGCATTGCAGGATCCTCAGCTTCTAGGCTGTAGGAGTAAGTTACGCATTGCAGGATCCTCAGCTTCTAGGCTGTAGGAGTAAGTTACGCATTGCAGGATCCTCAGCTTCTAGGCTGTAGGAGTAAGTTACGCATTGCAGGATCCTCAGCTTCTAGGCTGTAGGAGTAAGTTACGCATTGCAGGATCCTCAGCTTCTAGGCTGTAGGAGTAAGTTACGCATTGCAGGATCCTCAGCTTCAAGGCTGTAGGAGTAAGTTTCGCATTGCAGGATCCTCAGCTTCTAGGCTGTAGGAGTAAGTTACGCATTGCAGGATCCTCAGCTTCTAGGCTGTAGGAGTAAGTTTCGCATTGCAGGATCCTCAGCTTCTAGGCTGTCGGTGTAAGTTTCGCATGGCAGGATCCTCAGCTTCTAGGCTGTAAGAGTAAGTTACACATTGCAGGATCCTCAGCTTCTAGGCTGTAGGAGTAAGTTTCGCATTGCAGGATCCTCAGCTTCTAGGCTGTAGGAGTAGTTGTAGGATCCTCAGCTTCTAGGCTGTAGGAGTAAGTTTCGCATGGCAGGATCCTCAGCTTCTAGGCTGTAGGAGTAAGTTACGCATTGCAGGATCCTCAGCTTCTAGGCTGTAGGAGTAAGTTTCGCATTGCAGGATCCTCAGCTTCTAGGCTGTAGGAGTAAGTTACGCGTTGCAGGATCCTCAGCTTATAGGCTGTAGGAGTAAGTTACGCATTGCAGGATCCTCAGCTTCTAGGCTGTAGGAGTAAGTTTCGCATTGCAGGATCCTCAGCTTCTAGGCTGTAGGAGTAAGTTACACATTGCAGAATCCTCAGTTCTAGGCTGTAGGAGTAAGTTATGCATTGCAGTATACTCAGCTTCTAGGCTGTAGGAGTAAGTTACGCATTGCAGGATCCTCAGTTCTAGGCTGTATGAGTAAGTTATGCATTGCAGGATCCTCAGTTCTAGGCTGTAGGAGTAAGTTACGCATTGCAGGATCCTCAGTTCTAGGCTGTAGGAGTAAGTTATGCATTGCAGGATCCTCAGTTCTAGGCTGTAGGAGTAAGTTACGCATTGCAGGATCCTCAGCTTCGAGGCTGTAGGAGTAAGTTACGCATTGCAGGATCCTCAGCTTCTAGGCTGTAGGAGTAAGTTACGCATTGCAGGATCCTCAGCTTCTAGGCTGTAGGAGTAAGTTACGCATTGCAGGATCCTCAGCTTCTAGGCTGTAGGAGTAAGTTACGCATTGCAGGATCCTCAGCTTCTAGGCTGTAGGAGTAAGTTACGCATTGCAGGATCCTCAGCTTCTAGGCTGTAGGAGTAAGTTACGCATTGCAGGATCCTCAGCTTCTAGGCTGTAGGAGTAAGTTTCGCATTGCAGGATCCTCAGCTTCTAGGCTGTAGGAGTAAGTTACGCATTGCAGGATCCTCAGCTTCTAGGCTGTAGGAGTAAGTTTCGCATTGCAGGATCCTCAGCTTCTAGGCTGTCGGTGTAAGTTTCGCATGGCAGGATCCTCAGCTTCTAGGCTGTAAGAGTAAGTTACACATTGCAGGATCCTCAGCTTCTAGGCTGTAGGAGTATGTTTCGCATTGCAGGATCCTCAGCTTCTAGGCTGTAGGAGTAGTTGTAGGATCCTCAGCTTCTAGGCTGTAGGAGTAAGTTTCGCATGGCAGGATCCTCAGCTTCTAGGCTGTAGGAGTAAGTTACGCATTGCAGGATCCTCAGCTTCTAGGCTGTAGGAGTAAGTTTCGCATTGCAGGATCCTCAGCTTCTAGGCTGTAGGAGTAAGTTACGCGTTGCAGGATCCTCAGCTTATAGGCTGTAGGAGTAAGTTACGCATTGCAGGATCCTCAGCTTCTAGGCTGTAGGAGTAAGTTTCGCATTGCAGGATCCTCAGCTTCTAGGCTGTAGGAGTAAGTTACACATTGCAGAATCCTCAGTTCTAGGCTGTAGGAGTAAGTTACGCATTGCAGGACCCTCAGCTTCTAGGCTGTAGGAGTAAGTTACGCATTGCAGGATCCTCAGCTTCTAGGCTGTAGGAGTAAGTTATGCATTGCAGTATCCTCAGCTTCTAGGCTGTAGGAGTAAGTTACGCATTGCAGGATCCTCAGTTCTAGGCTGTAGGAGTAAGTTATGCATTGCAGGATCCTCAGTTCTAGGCTGTAGGAGTAAGTTACGCATTGCAGGATCCTCAGCTTCTAGGCTGTAGGAGTAAGTTACGCATTGCAGGATCCTCAGCTTCTAGGTTGTAGGAGTAAGTTACGCATTGCAGGATCCTCAGCTTCTAGGCTGTAGGAGTATGTTACGCATTGCAGGATCCTCAGCTTCTAGGCTGTAGGAGTAAGTTACGCATTGCAGGATCCTCAGCTTCTAGGCTGTAGGAGTGTGTTACGCATTGCAGGATCCTCAACTTCTAGGCTGTAGGAGTAAGTTTCGCATTGCAGGATCCTCAGCTTCAAGGCTGTAGGAGTAAGTTACGCATTGCAGGATCCTCAGCTTCTAGGCTGTAGGAGTAAGTTACGCATTGCAGGATCCTCAGCTTCTAGGCTGTAGGAGTAAGTTTCGCATTGCAGGATCCTCAGCTTCTAGGCTGTAGGAGTAAGTTACACATTGCAGGATCCTCAGCTTCTAGGCTGTAGGAGTAAGTTACGCATTGCAGGATCCACAGCTTCTAGGCTGTAGGAGTGTGTTACGCATTGCAGGATCCTCAGCTTCTAGGCTGTAGGAGTAAGTTTCGCATTGCAGGATCCTCAGCTTCAAGGCTGTAGGAGTAAGTTACGCATTGCAGGATCCTCAGCTTCTAGGCTGTAGGAGTAAGTTACGCATTGCAGGATCCTCAGCTTCTAGGCTGTAGGAGTAAGTTACGCATTGCAGGATCCTCAGCTTCTAGGCTGTAGGAGTAAGTTACGCATTGCAGGATCCTCAGCTTCTAGGCTGTAGGAGTAAGTTACGCATTGCAGGATCCTCAGCTTCTAGGCTGTAGGAGTAAGTTTCGCATTGCAGGATCCTCAGCTTCTAGGCTGTAGGAGTAAGTTACGCATTGCAGGATCCTCAGCTTCTAGGCTGTAGGAGTAAGTTACGCATTGCAGGATCCTCAGCTTCTAGGCTGTAGGAGTAAGTTTCACATTGCAGGATCCTCAGCTTCTAGGCTGTCGGAGTAAGTTTCACATGGCAGGATCCTCAGCTTCTAGGCTGTAAGAGTAAGTTACACATTGCAGGATCCTCAGCTTCTAGGCTGTAGGAGTAAGTTTCGCATTGCAGGATCCTCAGCTTCTAGGCTGTAGGAGTAGTTGTAGGATCCTCAGCTTCTAGGCTGTAGGAGTAAGTTTTGCATGGCAGGATCCTCAGCTTCGAGGCTGTAGGAGTAAGTTACGCATTGCAGGATCCTCAGCTTCTAGGCTGTAGGAGTAAGTTACGCATTGCAGGATCCTCAGCTTCTAGGCTGTAGGAGTAAGTTACGCATTGCAGGATCCTCAGCTTCTAGGCTGTAGGAGTAAGTTACGCATTGCAGGATCCTCAGCTTCTAGGCTGTAGGAGTAAGTTACGCATTGCAGGATCCTCAGCTTCTAGGATGTAGGAGTAAGTTACGCATTGCAGGATCCTCAGCTTCTAGGCTGTAGGAGTAAGTTACGCATTGCAGGATCCTCAGCTTCTAGGCTGTAGGAGTAAGTTACGCATTGCAGGATCCTCAGCTTCTAGGCTGTAGGAGTAAGTTACACATTGCAGGATCCTCAGCTTCTAGGCTGTAGTTGTAAGTTACGCATTGCAGGACCCTCAGCTTCTAGGCTGTAGGAGTAAGTTATGCATTGCAGGATCCTCCGCTTCTAGGCTGTAGGAGTAAGTTACGCATTGCAGGATCCTCAGCTTCTAGGTTGTAGGAGTAAGTTACACATTGCAGGATCTTCAGCTACTTGGCTGTAGGAGTAAGTTACACATTGCAGGATCCTCAGCTTCTAGGCTGTAGGAGCAAGTTACACAATGCAGGATCCTCAGCTTCTAGGCTGTAGGAGTAAGTTACGCATTGCAGGATCCTCAGCTTCTAGGATGTAGGAGTAAGTTACACATTGGAGGATCCTCAGCTTCTAGGCTGTAGGAGTAAGTTACGCAATGCAGGATCCTCAGCTTCTAAGCTGTAGGAGTAAGTTACGCATTGCAGGATCCTCAGTTCTAGGCTGTAGGAGTAAGTTATGCATTGCAGGATCCTCAGTTCTAGGCTGTAGGAGTAAGTTACGCATTGCAGGATCCTCAGCTTCGAGGCTGTAGGAGTAAGTTACGCATTGCAGGATCCTCAGCTTCTAGGCTGTAGGAGTAAGTTACGCATTGCAGGATCCTCAGCTTCTAGGCTGTAGGAGTAAGTTACGCATTGCAGGATCCTCAGCTTCTAGGCTGTAGGAGTAAGTTACGCATTGCAGGATCCTCAGCTTCTAGGCTGTAGGAGTAAGTTACGCATTGCAGGATCCTCAGCTTCTAGGCTGTAGGAGTAAGTTACGCATTGCAGGATCCTCAGCTTCTAGGCTGTAGGAGTAAGTTTCGCATTGCAGGATCCTCAGCTTCTAGGCTGTAGGAGTAAGTTACGCATTGCAGGATCCTCAGCTTCTAGGCTGTAGGAGTAAGTTTCGCATTGCAGGATCCTCAGCTTCTAGGCTGTCGGTGTAAGTTTCGCATGGCAGGATCCTCAGCTTCTAGGCTGTAAGAGTAAGTTACACATTGCAGGATCCTCAGCTTCTAGGCTGTAGGAGTAAGTTTCGCATTGCAGGATCCTCAGCTTCTAGGCTGTAGGAGTAGTTGTAGGATCCTCAGCTTCTAGGCTGTAGGAGTAAGTTTCGCATGGCAGGATCCTCAGCTTCTAGGCTGTAGGAGTAAGTTACGCATTGCAGGATCCTCAGCTTCTAGGCTGTAGGAGTAAGTTTCGCATTGCAGGATCCTCAGCTTCTAGGCTGTAGGAGTAAGTTACGCGTTGCAGGATCCTCAGCTTATAGGGTGTAGGAGTAAGTTACGCATTGCAGGATCCTCAGCTTCTAGGCTGTAGGAGTAAGTTTCGCATTGCAGGATCCTCAGCTTCTAGGCTGTAGGAGTAAGTTACACATTGCAGAATCCTCAGTTCTAGGCTGTAGGAGTAAGTTACGCATTGCAGGACCCTCAGCTTCTAGGCTGTAGGAGTAAGTTACGCATTGCAGGATCCTCAGCTTCTAGGCTGTAGGAGTAAGTTATGCATTGCAGTATCCTCAGCTTCTAGGCTGTAGGAGTAAGTTACGCATTGCAGGATCCTCAGTTCTAGGCTGTATGAGTAAGTTATGCATTGCAGGATCCTCAGTTCTAGGCTGTAGGAGTAAGTTACGCATTGCAGGATCCTCAGCTTCTAGGCTGTAGGAGTAAGTTACGCATTGCAGGATCCTCAGCTTCTAGGTTGTAGGAGTAAGTTACGCATTGCAGGATCCTCAGCTTCTAGGCTGTAGGAGTATGTTACGCATTGCAGGATCCTCAGCTTCTAGGCTGTAGGAGTAAGTTACGCATTGCAGGATCCTCAGCTTCTAGGCTGTAGGAGTGTGTTACGCATTGCAGGATCCTCAGCTTCTAGGCTGTAGGAGTAAGTTTCGCATTGCAGGATCCTCAGCTTCAAGGCTGTAGGAGTAAATTACGCATTGCAGGATCCTCAGCTTCTAGGCTGTAGGAGTAAGTTACGCATTGCAGGATCCTCAGCTTCTAGGCTGTAGGAGTAAGTTTCGCATTGCAGGATCCTCAGCTTCTAGGCTGTAGGAGTAAGTTACACATTGCAGGATCCTCAGCTTCTAGGCTGTAGGAGTAAGTTACGCATTGCAGGATCCACAGCTTCTAGGCTGTAGGAGTGTGTTACGCATTGCAGGATCCTCAGCTTCTAGGCTGTAGGAGTAAGTTTCGCATTGCAGGATCCTCAGCTTCAAGGCTGTAGGAGTAAGTTACGCATTGCAGGATCCTCAGCTTCTAGGCTGTAGGAGTAAGTTACGCATTGCAGGATCCTCAGCTTCTAGGCTGTAGGAGTAAGTTACGCATTGCAGGATCCTCAGCTTCTAGGCTGTAGGAGTAAGTTACGCATTGCAGGATCCTCAGCTTCTAGGCTGTAGGAGTAAGTTACGCATTGCAGGATCCTCAGCTTCTAGGCTGTAGGAGTAAGTTTCGCATTGCAGGATCCTCAGCTTCTAGGCTGTAGGAGTAAGTTACGCATTGCAGGATGCTCAGCTTCTAGGCTGTAGGAGTAAGTTACGCATTGCAGGATCCTCAGCTTCTAGGCTGTAGGAGTAAGTTTCGCATTGCAGGATCCTCAGCTTCTAGGCTGTCGGAGTAAGTTTCACATGGCAGGATCCTCAGCTTCTAGGCTGTAAGAGTAAGTTACACATTGCAGGATCCTCAGCTTCTAGGCTGTAGGAGTAAGTTTCGCATTGCAGGATCCTCAGCTTCTAGGCTGTAGGAGTAGTTGTAGGATCCTCAGCTTCTAGGCTGTAGGAGTAAGTTTTGCATGGCAGGATCCTCAGCTTCGAGGCTGTAGGAGTAAGTTACGCATTGCAGGATCCTCAGCTTCTAGGCTGTAGGAGTAAGTTACGCATTGCAGGATCCTCAGCTTCTAGGCTGTAGGAGTAAGTTACGCATTGCAGGATCCTCAGCTTCTAGGCTGTAGGAGTGTGTTACGCATTGCAGGATCCTCAGCTTCTAGGCTGTAGGAGTAAGTTTCGCATTGCAGGATCCTCAGCTTCAAGGCTGTAGGAGTAAGTTACGCATTGCAGGATCCTCAGCTTCTAGGCTGTAGGAGTAAGTTACGCATTGCAGGATCCTCAGCTTCTAGGCTGTAGGAGTAAGTTTCGCATTGCAGGATCCTCAGCTTCTAGGCTGTAGGAGTAAGTTTCGCATTGCAGGATCCTCAGCTTCTAGGCTGTAGGAGTAAGTTACGCATTGCAGGATCCTCAGCTTCTAGGCTGTAGGAGTAAGTTTCGCATTGCAGGATCCTCAGCTTCTAGGCTGTCGGTGTAAGTTTCGCATGGCAGGATCCTCAGCTTCTAGGCTGTAAGAGTAAGTTACACATTGCAGGATCCTCAGCTTCTAGGCTGTAGGAGTAAGTTTCGCATTGCAGGATCCTCAGCTTCTAGGCTGTAGGAGTAGTTGTAGGATCCTCAGCTTCTAGGCTGTAGGAGTAAGTTTCGCATGGCAGGATCCTCAGCTTCTAGGCTGTAGGAGTAAGTTACGCATTGCAGGATCCTCAGCTTCTAGGCTGTAGGAGTAAGTTTCGCATTGCAGGATCCTCAGCTTCTAGGCTGTAGGAGTAAGTTACGCGTTGCAGGATCCTCAGCTTATAGGCTGTAGGAGTAAGTTACGCATTGCAGGATCCTCAGCTTCTAGGCTGTAGGAGTAAGTTTCGCATTGCAGGATCCTCAGCTTCTAGGCTGTAGGAGTAAGTTACACATTGCAGAATCCTCAGTTCTAGGCTGTAGGAGTAAGTTACGCATTGCAGGACCCTCAGCTTCTAGGCTGTAGGAGTAAGTTACGCATTGCAGGATCCTCAGCTTCTAGGCTGTAGGAGTAAGTTATGCATTGCAGTATCCTCAGCTTCTAGGCTGTAGGAGTAAGTTACGCATTGCAGGATCCTCAGTTCTAGGCTGTAGGAGTAAGTTATGCATTGCAGGATCCTCAGTTCTAGGCTGTAGGAGTAAGTTACGCATTGCAGGATCCTCAGCTTCTAGGCTGTAGGAGTAAGTTACGCATTGCAGGATCCTCAGCTTCTAGGTTGTAGGAGTAAGTTACGCATTGCAGGATCCTCAGCTTCTAGGCTGTAGGAGTATGTTACGCATTGCAGGATCCTCAGCTTCTAGGCTGTAGGAGTAAGTTACGCATTGCAGGATCCTCAGCTTCTAGGCTGTAGGAGTGTGTTACGCATTGCAGGATCCTCAGCTTCTAGGCTGTAGGAGTAAGTTTCGCATTGCAGGATCCTCAGCTTCAAGGCTGTAGGAGTAAGTTACGCATTGCAGGATCCTCAGCTTCTAGGCTGTAGGAGTAAGTTACGCATTGCAGGATCCTCAGCTTCTAGGCTGTAGGAGTAAGTTTCGCATTGCAGGATCCTCAGCTTCTAGGCTGTAGGAGTAAGTTACACATTGCAGGATCCTCAGCTTCTAGGCTGTAGGAGTAAGTTACGCATTGCAGGATCCACAGCTTCTAGGCTGTAGGAGTGTGTTACGCATTGCAGGATCCTCAGCTTCTAGGCTGTAGGAGTAAGTTTCGCATTGCAGGATCCTCAGCTTCAAGGCTGTAGGAGTAAGTTACGCATTGCAGGATCCTCAGCTTCTAGGCTGTAGGAGTGTGTTACGCATTGCAGGATCCTCAGCTTCTAGGCTGTAGGAGTAAGTTATGCATTGCAGTATCCTCAGCTTCTAGGCTGTAGGAGTAAGTTACGCATTGCAGGATCCTCAGTTCTAGGCTGTAGGAGTAAGTTATGCATTGCAGGATCCTCAGTTCTAGGCTGTAGGAGTAAGTTACGCATTGCAGGATCCTCAGCTTCTAGGCTGTAGGAGTAAGTTACGCATTGCAGGATCCACAGCTTCTAGGCTGTAGGAGTGTGTTACGCATTGCAGGATCCTCAGCTTCTAGGCTGTAGGAGTAAGTTTCGCATTGCAGGATCCTCAGCTTCTAGGCTGTAGGAGTAAGTTACGCATTGCAGGATCCTCAGCTTCTAGGCTGTAGGAGTGTGTTACGCATTGCAGGATCCTCAGCTTCTAGGCTGTAGGAGTAAGTTATGCATTGCAGTATCCTCAGCTTCTAGGCTGTAGGAGTAAGTTACGCATTGCAGGATCCTCAGTTCTAGGCTGTAGGAGTAAGTTATGCATTGCAGGATCCTCAGTTCTAGGCTGTAGGAGTAAGTTACGCATTGCAGGATCCTCAGCTTCTAGGCTGTAGGAGTAAGTTACGCATTGCAGGATCCTCAGCTTCTAGGTTGTAGGAGTAAGTTACGCATTGCATAATCCTCAGCTTCTAGGCTGTAGGAGTATGTTACGCATTGCAGGATCCTCAGCTTCTAGGCTGTAGGAGTAAGTTACGCATTGCAGGATCCTCAGCTTCTAGGCTGTAGGAGTGTGTTACGCATTGCAGGATCCTCAGCTTCTAGGCTGTAGGAGTAAGTTTCGCATTGCAGGATCCTCAGCTTCAAGGCTGTAGGAGTAAGTTACGCATTGCAGGATCCTCAGCTTCTAGGCTATAGGAGTAAGTTACGCATTGCAGGATCCTCAGCTTCTAGGCTGTAGGAGTAAGTTTCGCATTGCAGGATCCTCAGCTTCTAGGCTGTAGGAGTAAGTTACGCATTGCAGGATCCACAGCTTCTAGGCTGTAGGAGTGTGTTACGCATTGCAGGATCCTCAGCTTCTAGGCTGTAGGAGTAAGTTTCGCATTGCAGGATCCTCAGCTTCAAGGCTGTAGGAGTAAGTTACGCATTGCAGGATCCTCAGCTTCTAGGCTGTAGGAGTAAGTTACGCATTGCAGGATCCTCAGCTTCTAGGCTGTAGGAGTAAGTTACGCATTGCAGGATCCTCAGCTTCTAGGCTGTAGGAGTAAGTTACGCATTGCAGGATCCTCAGCTTCTAGGCTGTAGGAGTAAGTTACGCATTGCAGGATCCTCAGCTTCTAGGCTGTAGGAGTAAGTTTCGCATTGCAGGATCCTCAGCTTATAGGCTGTAGGAGTAAGTTACGCATTGCAGGATCCTCAGCTTCTAGGCTGTAGGAGTAAGTTACGCATTGCAGGATCCTCAGCTTCTAGGCTGTAGGAGTAAGTTTCGCATTGCAGGATTCTCAGCTTCTAGGCTGTCGGAGTAAGTTTCGCATGGCAGGATCCTCAGCTTCTAGGCTGTAAGAGTAAGTTACACATTGCAGGATCCTCAGCTTCTAGGCTGTAGGAGTAAGTTTCGCATTGCAGGATCCTCAGCTTCTAGGCTGTAGGAGTACTTGTAGGATCCTCAGCTTCTAGGCTGTAGGAATAAGTTTTGCATGGCAGGATCCTCAGCTTCTAGGCTGTAGGAGTAAGTTACGCATTGCAGGATCCTCAGCTTCTAGGCTGTAGGAGTAAGTTACGCATTGCAGGATCCTCAGCTTCTAGGTTGTAGGAGTAAGTTACGCATTGCAGGATCCTCAGCTTCTAGGCTGTAGGAGTATGTTACGCATTGCAGGATCCTCAGCTTCTAGGCTGTAGGAGTAAGTTACGCATTGCAGGATCCTCAGCTTCTAGGCTGTAGGAGTGTGTTACGCATTGCAGGATCCTCAGCTTCTAGGCTGTAGGAGTAAGTTTCGCATTGCAGGATCCTCAGCTTCAAGGCTGTAGGAGTAAGTTACGCATTGCAGGATCCTCAGCTTCTAGGCTGTAGGAGTAAGTTACGCATTGCAGGATCCTCAGCTTCTAGGCTGTAGGAGTAAGTTTCGCATTGCAGGATCCTCAGCTTCTAGGCTGTAGGAGTAAGTTACACATTGCAGGATCCTCAGCTTCTAGGCTGTAGGAGTAAGTTACGCATTGCAGGATCCACAGCTTCTAGGCTGTAGGAGTGTGTTACGCATTGCAGGATCCTCAGCTTCTAGGCTGTAGGAGTAAGTTTCGCATTGCAGGATCCTCAGCTTCAAGGCTGTAGGAGTAAGTTACGCATTGCAGGATCCTCAGCTTCTAGGCTGTAGGAGTAAGTTACGCATTGCAGGATCCTCAGCTTCTAGGCTGTAGGAGTAACTTACGCATTGCAGGATCCTCAGCTTCTAGGCTGTAGGAGTAAGTTACGCATTGCAGGATCCTCAGCTTCTAGGCTGTAGGAGTAAGTTACGCATTGCAGGATCCTCAGCTTCTAGGCTGTAGGAGTAAGTTTCGCATTGCATGATCCTCAGCTTCTAGGCTGTAGGAGTAAGTTACGCGTTGCAGGATCCTCAGCTTATAGGCTGTAGGAGTAAGTTACGCATTGCAGGATCCTCAGCTTCTAGGCTGTAGGAGTAAGTTTCGCATTGCAGGATCCTCAGCTTCTAGGCTGTAGGAGTAAGTTACACATTGCAGAATCCTCAGTTCTAGGCTGTAGGAGTAAGTTACGCATTGCAGGACCCTCAGCTTCTAGGCTGTAGGAGTAAGTTACGCATTGCAGGATCCTCAGCTTCTAGGCTGTAGGAGTAAGTTATGCATTGCAGTATCCTCAGCTTCTAGGCTGTAGGAGTAAGTTACGCATTGCAGGATCCTCAGTTCTAGGCTGTAGGAGTAAGTTATGCATTGCAGGATCCTCAGTTCTAGGCTGTAGGAGTAAGTTACGCATTGCAGGATCCTCAGCTTCTAGGCTGTAGGAGTAAGTTACGCATTGCAGGATCCTCAGCTTCTAGGTTGTAGGAGTAAGTTACGCATTGCATAATCCTCAGCTTCTAGGCTGTAGGAGTATGTTACGCATTGCAGGATCCTCAGCTTCTAGGCTGTAGGAGTAAGTTACGCATTGCAGGATCCTCAGCTTCTAGGCTGTAGGAGTGTGTTACGCATTGCAGGATCCTCAGCTTCTAGGCTGTAGGAGTAAGTTTCGCATTGCAGGATCCTCAGCTTCAAGGCTGTAGGAGTAAGTTACGCATTGCAGGATCCTCAGCTTCTAGGCTATAGGAGTAAGTTACGCATTGCAGGATCCTCAGCTTCTAGGCTGTAGGAGTAAGTTTCGCATTGCAGGATCCTCAGCTTCTAGGCTGTAGGAGTAAGTTACGCATTGCAGGATCCACAGCTTCTAGGCTGTAGGAGTGTGTTACGCATTGCAGGATCCTCAGCTTCTAGGCTGTAGGAGTAAGTTTCGCATTGCAGGATCCTCAGCTTCAAGGCTGTAGGAGTAAGTTACGCATTGCAGGATCCTCAGCTTCTAGGCTGTAGGAGTAAGTTACGCATTGCAGGATCCTCAGCTTCTAGGCTGTAGGAGTAAGTTACGCATTGCAGGATCCTCAGCTTCTAGGCTGTAGGAGTAAGTTACGCATTGCAGGATCCTCAGCTTCTAGGCTGTAGGAGTAAGTTACGCATTGCAGGATCCTCAGCTTCTAGGCTGTAGGAGTAAGTTTCGCATTGCAGGATCCTCAGCTTATAGGCTGTAGGAGTAAGTTACGCATTGCAGGATCCTCAGCTTCTAGGCTGTAGGAGTAAGTTACGCATTGCAGGATCCTCAGCTTCTAGGCTGTAGGAGTAAGTTTCGCATTGCAGGATTCTCAGCTTCTAGGCTGTCGGAGTAAGTTTCGCATGGCAGGATCCTCAGCTTCTAGGCTGTAAGAGTAAGTTACACATTGCAGGATCCTCAGCTTCTAGGCTGTAGGAGTAAGTTTCGCATTGCAGGATCCTCAGCTTCTAGGCTGTAGGAGTACTTGTAGGATCCTCAGCTTCTAGGCTGTAGGAATAAGTTTTGCATGGCAGGATCCTCAGCTTCTAGGCTGTAGGAGTAAGTTACGCATTGCAGGATCCTCAGCTTCTAGGCTGTAGGAGTAAGTTTCGCATTGCAGGATACTCAGCTTCTAGGCTGTAGGAGTAAGTTACGCATTGCAGGATCCTCAGCTTCTAGGCTGTAGGAGTAAGTTTCGCATTGCAGGATCCTCAGCTTCTAGGCTGTAGGAGTAAGTTACACATTGCAGAATCCTCAGTTCTAGGCTGTAGGAGTAAGTTACGCATTGCAGGACCCTCAGCTTCTAGGCTGTAGGAGTAAGTTACGCATTGCAGGATCCTCAGCTTCTAGGCTGTAGGAGTAAGTTATGCATTGCAGGATCCTCAGCTTCTAGGCTGTAGGAGTAAGTTACGCATTGCAGGATCCTCAGTTCTAGGCTGTAGGAGTAAGTTATGCATTGCAGGATCCTCAGTTCTAGGCTGTAGGAGTAAGTTACGCATTGCAGGATCCTCAGCTTCTAGGCTGTAGGAGTAAGTTACGCATTGCAGGATCCACAGCTTCTAGGCTGTAGGAGTGTGTTACGCATTGCAGGATCCTCAGCTTCTAGGCTGTAGGAGTAAGTTTCGCATTGCAGGATCCTCAGCTTCTAGGCTGTAGGAGTAAGTTACGCATTGCAGGATCCTCAGCTTCTAGGCTGTAGGAGTGTGTTACGCATTGCAGGATCCTCAGCTTCTAGGCTGTAGGAGTAAGTTATGCATTGCAGTATCCTCAGCTTCTAGGCTGTAGGAGTAAGTTACGCATTGCAGGATCCTCAGTTCTAGGCTGTAGGAGTAAGTTATGCATTGCAGGATCCTCAGTTCTAGGCTGTAGGAGTAAGTTACGCATTGCAGGATCCTCAGCTTCTAGGCTGTAGGAGTAAGTTACGCATTGCAGGATCCTCAGCTTCTAGGTTGTAGGAGTAAGTTACGCATTGCATAATCCTCAGCTTCTAGGCTGTAGGAGTATGTTACGCATTGCAGGATCCTCAGCTTCTAGGCTGTAGGAGTAAGTTACGCATTGCAGGATCCTCAGCTTCTAGGCTGTAGGAGTGTGTTACGCATTGCAGGATCCTCAGCTTCTAGGCTGTAGGAGTAAGTTTCGCATTGCAGGATCCTCAGCTTCAAGGCTGTAGGAGTAAGTTACGCATTGCAGGATCCTCAGCTTCTAGGCTATAGGAGTAAGTTACGCATTGCAGGATCCTCAGCTTCTAGGCTGTAGGAGTAAGTTTCGCATTGCAGGATCCTCAGCTTCTAGGCTGTAGGAGTAAGTTACGCATTGCAGGATCCACAGCTTCTAGGCTGTAGGAGTGTGTTACGCATTGCAGGATCCTCAGCTTCTAGGCTGTAGGAGTAAGTTTCGCATTGCAGGATCCTCAGCTTCAAGGCTGTAGGAGTAAGTTACGCATTGCAGGATCCTCAGCTTCTAGGCTGTAGGAGTAAGTTACGCATTGCAGGATCCTCAGCTTCTAGGCTGTAGGAGTAAGTTACGCATTGCAGGATCCTCAGCTTCTAGGCTGTAGGAGTAAGTTACGCATTGCAGGATCCTCAGCTTCTAGGCTGTAGGAGTAAGTTACGCATTGCAGGATCCTCAGCTTCTAGGCTGTAGGAGTAAGTTTCGCATTGCAGGATCCTCAGCTTATAGGCTGTAGGAGTAAGTTACGCATTGCAGGATCCTCAGCTTCTAGGCTGTAGGAGTAAGTTACGCATTGCAGGATCCTCAGCTTCTAGGCTGTAGGAGTAAGTTTCGCATTGCAGGATTCTCAGCTTCTAGGCTGTCGGAGTAAGTTTCGCATGGCAGGATCCTCAGCTTCTAGGCTGTAAGAGTAAGTTACACATTGCAGGATCCTCAGCTTCTAGGCTGTAGGAGTAAGTTTCGCATTGCAGGATCCTCAGCTTCTAGGCTGTAGGAGTACTTGTAGGATCCTCAGCTTCTAGGCTGTAGGAATAAGTTTTGCATGGCAGGATCCTCAGCTTCTAGGCTGTAGGAGTAAGTTACGCATTGCAGGATCCTCAGCTTCTAGGCTGTAGGAGTAAGTTACGCATTGCAGGATCCTCAGCTTCTAGGTTGTAGGAGTAAGTTACGCATTGCAGGATCCTCAGCTTCTAGGCTGTAGGAGTATGTTACGCATTGCAGGATCCTCAGCTTCTAGGCTGTAGGAGTAAGTTACGCATTGCAGGATCCTCAGCTTCTAGGCTGTAGGAGTGTGTTACGCATTGCAGGATCCTCAGCTTCTAGGCTGTAGGAGTAAGTTTCGCATTGCAGGATCCTCAGCTTCAAGGCTGTAGGAGTAAGTTACGCATTGCAGGATCCTCAGCTTCTAGGCTGTAGGAGTAAGTTACGCATTGCAGGATCCTCAGCTTCTAGGCTGTAGGAGTAAGTTTCGCATTGCAGGATCCTCAGCTTCTAGGCTGTAGGAGTAAGTTACACATTGCAGGATCCTCAGCTTCTAGGCTGTAGGAGTAAGTTACGCATTGCAGGATCCACAGCTTCTAGGCTGTAGGAGTGTGTTACGCATTGCAGGATCCTCAGCTTCTAGGCTGTAGGAGTAAGTTTCGCATTGCAGGATCCTCAGCTTCAAGGCTGTAGGAGTAAGTTACGCATTGCAGGATCCTCAGCTTCTAGGCTGTAGGAGTAAGTTACGCATTGCAGGATCCTCAGCTTCTAGGCTGTAGGAGTAACTTACGCATTGCAGGATCCTCAGCTTCTAGGCTGTAGGAGTAAGTTACGCATTGCAGGATCCTCAGCTTCTAGGCTGTAGGAGTAAGTTACGCATTGCAGGATCCTCAGCTTCTAGGCTGTAGGAGTAAGTTTCGCATTGCATGATCCTCAGCTTCTAGGCTGTAGGAGTAAGTTACGCGTTGCAGGATCCTCAGCTTATAGGCTGTAGGAGTAAGTTACGCATTGCAGGATCCTCAGCTTCTAGGCTGTAGGAGTAAGTTTCGCATTGCAGGATCCTCAGCTTCTAGGCTGTAGGAGTAAGTTACACATTGCAGAATCCTCAGTTCTAGGCTGTAGGAGTAAGTTACGCATTGCAGGACCCTCAGCTTCTAGGCTGTAGGAGTAAGTTACGCATTGCAGGATCCTCAGCTTCTAGGCTGTAGGAGTAAGTTATGCATTGCAGTATCCTCAGCTTCTAGGCTGTAGGAGTAAGTTACGCATTGCAGGATCCTCAGTTCTAGGCTGTAGGAGTAAGTTATGCATTGCAGGATCCTCAGTTCTAGGCTGTAGGAGTAAGTTACGCATTGCAGGATCCTCAGCTTCTAGGCTGTAGGAGTAAGTTACGCATTGCAGGATCCTCAGCTTCTAGGTTGTAGGAGTAAGTTACGCATTGCATAATCCTCAGCTTCTAGGCTGTAGGAGTATGTTACGCATTGCAGGATCCTCAGCTTCTAGGCTGTAGGAGTAAGTTACGCATTGCAGGATCCTCAGCTTCTAGGCTGTAGGAGTGTGTTACGCATTGCAGGATCCTCAGCTTCTAGGCTGTAGGAGTAAGTTTCGCATTGCAGGATCCTCAGCTTCAAGGCTGTAGGAGTAAGTTACGCATTGCAGGATCCTCAGCTTCTAGGCTATAGGAGTAAGTTACGCATTGCAGGATCCTCAGCTTCTAGGCTGTAGGAGTAAGTTTCGCATTGCAGGATCCTCAGCTTCTAGGCTGTAGGAGTAAGTTACGCATTGCAGGATCCACAGCTTCTAGGCTGTAGGAGTGTGTTACGCATTGCAGGATCCTCAGCTTCTAGGCTGTAGGAGTAAGTTTCGCATTGCAGGATCCTCAGCTTCAAGGCTGTAGGAGTAAGTTACGCATTGCAGGATCCTCAGCTTCTAGGCTGTAGGAGTAAGTTACGCATTGCAGGATCCTCAGCTTCTAGGCTGTAGGAGTAAGTTACGCATTGCAGGATCCTCAGCTTCTAGGCTGTAGGAGTAAGTTACGCATTGCAGGATCCTCAGCTTCTAGGCTGTAGGAGTAAGTTACGCATTGCAGGATCCTCAGCTTCTAGGCTGTAGGAGTAAGTTTCGCATTGCAGGATCCTCAGCTTATAGGCTGTAGGAGTAAGTTACGCATTGCAGGATCCTCAGCTTCTAGGCTGTAGGAGTAAGTTACGCATTGCAGGATCCTCAGCTTCTAGGCTGTAGGAGTAAGTTTCGCATTGCAGGATTCTCAGCTTCTAGGCTGTCGGAGTAAGTTTCGCATGGCAGGATCCTCAGCTTCTAGGCTGTAAGAGTAAGTTACACATTGCAGGATCCTCAGCTTCTAGGCTGTAGGAGTAAGTTTCGCATTGCAGGATCCTCAGCTTCTAGGCTGTAGGAGTACTTGTAGGATCCTCAGCTTCTAGGCTGTAGGAATAAGTTTTGCATGGCAGGATCCTCAGCTTCTAGGCTGTAGGAGTAAGTTACGCATTGCAGGATCCTCAGCTTCTAGGCTGTAGGAGTAAGTTTCGCATTGCAGGATACTCAGCTTCTAGGCTGTAGGAGTAAGTTACGCATTGCAGGATCCTCAGCTTCTAGGCTGTAGGAGTAAGTTTCGCATTGCAGGATCCTCAGCTTCTAGGCTGTAGGAGTAAGTTACACATTGCAGAATCCTCAGTTCTAGGCTGTAGGAGTAAGTTACGCATTGCAGGACCCTCAGCTTCTAGGCTGTAGGAGTAAGTTACGCATTGCAGGATCCTCAGCTTCTAGGCTGTAGGAGTAAGTTATGCATTGCAGGATCCTCAGCTTCTAGGCTGTAGGAGTAAGTTACGCATTGCAGGATCCTCAGTTCTAGGCTGTAGGAGTAAGTTACGCATTGCAGGATCCTCAGCTTCTAGGCTGTAGGAGTAAGTTACGCATTGCAAGATCCTCAGCTTCTAGGTTGTAGGAGTAAGTTACGCATTGCAGGATCCTCAGCTTCTAGGCTGTAGGAGTAAGTTACGCATTGCAGGATCCTCAGCTTCTAGGCTGTAGGAGTTAGTTACGCATTGCAGGATCCTCAGCTTCTAGGCTGTAGGAGTGTGTTACGCATTGCAGGATCCTCAGCTTCTAGGCTGTAGGAGTAAGTTTCGCATTGCAGGATCCTCAGCTTCAAGGCTGTAGGAGTAAGTTACGCATTGCAGGATCGTCAGCTTCTAGGCTGTAGGAGTAAGTTACGCATTGCAGGATCCTCAGCTTCTAGGCTGTAGGAGTAAGTTTCGCATTGCAGGATCCTCAGCTTCTAGGCTGTAGGAGTAAGTTACACATTGCAGGATCCTCAGCTTCTAGGCTGTAGGAGTAAGTTACGCATTGCAGGATCCACAGCTTCTAGGCTGTAGGAGTGTGTTACGCATTGCAGGATCCTCAGCTTCTAGGCTGTAGTAGTAAGTTTCGCATTGCAGGATCCTCAGCTTCAAGGCTGTAGGAGTAAGTTACGCATTGCAGGATCCTCAGCTTCTAGGCTGTAGGAGTAAGTTACGCATTGCAGGATCCTCAGCTTCTAGGCTGTAGGAGTAAGTTACGCATTGCAGGATCCTCAGCTTCTAGGCTGTAGGAGTAAGTTACGCATTGCAGGATCCTCAGCTTCTAGGCTGTAGGAGTAAGTTACGCATTGCAGGATCCTCAGCTTCTAGGCTGTAGGAGTAAGTTTCGCATTGCAGGATCCTCAGCTTCTAGGCTGTAGGAGTAAGTTACGCATTGCAGGATCCTCAGCTTCTAGGCTGTAGGAGTAAGTTACGCATTGCAGGATCCTCAGCTTCTAGGCTGTAGGAGTAAGTTTCGCATTGCAGGATCCTCAGCTTCTAGGCTGTCGGAGTAAGTTTCGCATGGCAGGATCCTCAGCTTCTAGGCTGTAGGAGTAAGTTACACATTGCAGGATCCTCAGCTTCTAGGCTGTAGGAGTAAGTTTCGCATTGCAGGATCCTCAGCTTCTAGGCTGTAGGAGTAGTTGTAGGATCCTCAGCTTCTAGGCTGTAGGAGTAAGTTTCGCATGGCAGGATCCTCAGCTTCTAAGCTGTAGGAGTAAGTTACGCATTGCAGGATCCTCAGCTTCTAGGCTGTAGGAGTAAGTTTCGCATTGCAGGATCCTCAGCTTCTAGGCTGTAGGAGTAAGTTACGCGTTGCAGGATCCTCAGCTTATAGGCTGTAGGAGTAAGTTACGCATTGCAGGATCCTCAGCTTCTAGGCTGTAGGAGTAAGTTTCGCATTGCAGGATCCTCAGCTTCTAGGCTGTAGGAGTAAGTTACACATTGCAGAATCCTCAGTTCTAGGCTGTAGGAGTAAGTTACGCATTGCAGGACCCTCAGCTTCTAGGCTGTAGGAGTAAGTTACGCATTGCAGGATCCTCAGCTTCTAGACTGTAGGAGTAAGTTACGCATTGCAGGATCCTCAGCTTCTAGGCTGTAGGAGTAAGTTACACATTGCAGGATCCTCAGTTCTAGGCTGTAGGAGTAAGTTACGCATTGCAGGATCCTCAGTTCTAGGCTGTAGGAGTAAGTTATGCATTGCAGGATCCTCAGCTTCTAGGCAGTAGGAGTAAGTTATGCATTGCAGGATCCTCAGTTCTAGGCTGTAGGAGTAAGTTACGCATTGCAGGATCCTCAGCTTCTAGGCTGTAGGAGTAAGTTACGCATTGCAGGATCCTCAGCTTCTAGGTTGTAGGAGTAAGTTACGCATTGCAGGATCCTCAGCTTCTAGGCTGTAGGAGTAAGTTACGCATTGCAGGATCCTCAGCTTCTAGGCTGTAGGAGTAAGTTACGCATTGCAGGATCCTCAGCTTCTAGGCTGTAGGAGTGTGTTACGCATTGCAGGATCCTCAGCTTCTAGGCTGTAGGAGTAAGTTTCGCATTGCAGGATCCTCAGCTTAAAGGCTGTAGGAGTAAGTTACGCATTGCAGGATCCTCAGCTTCTAGGCTGTAGGAGTAAGTTACGCATTGCAGGATCCTCAGCTTCTAGGCTGTAGGAGTAAGTTTCGCATTGCAGGATCCTCAGCTTCTAGGCTTTAGGAGTAAGTTACACATTGCAGGATCCACAGCTTCTAGGCTGTAGGAGTGTGTTACGCATTGCAGGATCCTCAGTTTCTAGGCTGTAGGAGTAAGTTTCGCATGGCAGGATCCTCAGCTTCTAGGCTGTAGGAGTAAGTTTCGCATTGCAGGATCCTCAGCTTCTAGGCTGTCGGAGTAAGTTTCGCATGGCAGGATCCTCAGCTTCTAGGCTGTAGGAGTAAGTTACACATTGCAGGATCGTCAGCTTCTAGGCTTTAGGAGTAAGTTTCGCATTGCAGGATCCTCAGCTTCTAGGCTGTAGGAGTAAGTTACGTGTTGCAGGATCCTCAGCTTCAAGGCTGTAGGAGTAAGTTACGCATTGCAGGATCCTCAGTTCTAGGCTGTAGGAGTAAGTTACGCATTGCAGGATCCTCAGCTTCTAGGCTGTAGGAGTAAGTTACGCATTGCAGGATCCTCAGCTTCTAGGCTGTAGGAGTAAGTTACGCATTGCAGGATCCTCAGCTTCTATGCTGTAGGAGTAAGTTTCGCATTGCAGGATCCTCAGCTTCTAGGCTGTAGGAGTAAGTTACGCATTGCAGGATCCTCAGCTTCTAGGCTGTAGGAGTAAGTTACGCATTGCAGGATCCTCAGCTTCTAGGCTGTAGGAGTAAGTTTCGCATTGCAGGATCCTCAGCTTCTAGGCTGTAGGAGTAAATTTCGCATGGCAGGATCCTCAGCTTCTAGGCTGTAGGAGTAAGTTTCGCATTGCAGGTTCCTCAGCTTCTAGGCTGTCGGTGTAAGTTTCGCATGGCAGGATCCTCAGCTTCTAGGCTGTAAGAGTAAGTTACACATTGCAGGATCCTCAGCTTCTAGGCTGTAGGAGTAAGTTTCGCATTGCAGGATCCTCAGCTTCTAGGCTGTAGGAGTAGTTGTAGGATCCTCAGCTTCTAGGCTGTAGGAGTAAGTTTCGCATGGCAGGATCCTCAGCTTCTAGGCTGTAGGAGTAAGTTACGCATTGCAGGATCCACAGCTTCTAGGCTGTAGGAGTAAGTTACGCATTGCAGGATCCTCAGCTTCTAGGCTGTAGGAGTAAGTTACGCGTTGCAGGATCCTCAGCTTCTAGGCTGTAGGAGTGTGTTACGCATTGCAGGATCCTCAGCTTCTAGGCTGTAGGAGTGTGTTACGCATTGCAGGATCCTCAGCTTCTAGGCTGTAGGAGTAAGTTACACATTGCAGAATCCTCAGTTCTAGGCTGTAGGAGTAAGTTACGCATTGCAGGACCCTCAGCTTCTAGGCTGTAGGAGTAAGTTATGCATTGCAGTATCCTCAGCTTCTAGGCTGTAGGAGTAAGTTACGCATTGCAGGATCCTCAGTTCTAGGCTGTAGGAGTAAGTTATGCATTGCAGGATCCTCAGTTCTAGGCTGTTTGAGTAAGTTATGCATTGCAGGATCCTCAGCTTCTAGGCTGTAGGAGTAAGTTACGCATTGCAGGATCCTCAGCTTCTAGGTTGTAGGAGTAAGTTACGCATTGCAGGATCCTCAGCTTCTAGGCTGTAGGAGTAAGTTACGCATTGCAGGATCCTCAGCTTCTAGGCTGTAGGAGTAAGTTACGCATTGCAGGATCCTCAGCTTCTAGGCTGTAGGAGTGTGTTACGCATTGCAGGATCCTCAGCTTCTAGGCTGTAGGAGTAAGTTTCGCATTGCAGGATCCTCAGCTTCAAGGCTGTAGGAGTAAGTTACGCATTGCAGGATCCTCAGCTTCTAGGCTGTAGGAGTAAGTTACGCATTGCAGGATCCTCAGCTTCTAGGCTGTAGGAGTAAGTTTCGCATTGCAGGATCCTCAGCTTCTAGGCTGTAGGAGTAAGTTACACATTGCAGGATCCTCAGCTTCTAGGCTGTAGGAGTAAGTTACGCATTGCAGGATCCACAGCTTCTAGGCTGTAGGAGTGTGTTACGCATTGCAGGATCCTCAGCTTCTAGGCTGTAGGAGTAAGTTTCGCATTGCAGGATCCTCAGCTTCAAGGCTGTAGGAGTAAGTTACGCATTGCAGGATCCTCAGCTTCTAGGCTGTAGGAGTAAGTTACGCATTGCAGGATCCTCAGCTTCTAGGCTGTAGGAGTAAGTTACGCATTGCAGGATCCTCAGCTTCTAGGCTGTAGGAGTAAGTTACGCATTGCAGGATCCTCAGCTTCTAGGCTGTAGGAGTAAGTTTCGCATTGCAGGATCCCCAGCTTCTAGGCTGTAGGAGTAAGTTACGCATTGCAGGATCCTCAGCTTCTAGGCTGTAGGAGTAAGTTACGCATTGCAGGATCCTCAGCTTCTAGGCTGTAGGAGTAAGTTTCGCATTGCAGGATCCTCAGCTTCTAGGCTGTCGGAGTAAGTTTCGCATGGCAGGATCCTCAGCTTCTAGGCTGTAAGAGTAAGTTACACATTGCAGGATCCTCAGCTTCTAGGCTGTAGGAGTAAGTTTCGCATTGCAGGATCCTCAGCTTCTAGGCTGTAGGAGTAGTTGTAGGATCCTCAGCTTCTAGGCTGTAGGAGTAAGTTTCGCATGGCAGGATCCTCAGCTTCTAGGCTGTAGGAGTAAGTTACGCACTGCAGGATCCTCAGATTCTAGGCTGTAGGAGTAAGTTTCGCATTGCAGGATCCTCAGCTTCTAGGCTGTAGGAGTAAGTTACGCGTTGCAGGATCCTCAGCTTATAGGCTGTAGGAGTAAGTTACGCATTGCAGGATCCTCAGCTTCTAGGCTGTAGGAGTAAGTTTCGCATTGCAGGATCCTCAGCTTCTAGGCTGTAGGAGTAAGTTACACATTGCAGAATCCTCAGTTCTAGGCTGTAGGAGTAAGTTACGCATTGCAGGACCCTCAGCTTCTAGGCTGTAGGAGTAAGTTACGCATTGCAGGATCCTCAGCTTCTAGGCTGTAGGAGTAAGTTATGCATTGCAGGATCCTCAGCTTCTAGGCTGTAGGAGTAAGTTACGCATTGCAGGATCCTCAGTTCTAGGCTGTAGGAGTAAGTTATGCATTGCAGGATCCTCAGTTCTAGGCTGTAGGAGTAAGTTACGCATTGCAGGATCCTCAGCTTCTAGGCTGTAGGAGTAAGTTTCGCATTGCAGGATCCTCAGCTTCTAGGCTGTAGGAGTAAGTTACGCATTGCAGGATCCTCAGCTTCTAGGCTGTAGGAGTAAGTTACGCATTGCAGGATCCTCAGCTTCTAGGCTGTAGGAGTAAGTTTCGCATTGCAGGATCCTCAGCTTCTAGGCTGTCGGAGTAAGTTTCGCATGGCAGGATCCTCAGCTTCTAGGCTGTAAGAGTAAGTTACACATTGCAGGATCCTCAGCTTCTAGGCTGTAGGAGTAAGTTTCGCATTGCAGGATCCTCAGCTTCTAGGCTGTAGGAGTAGTTGTAGGATCTTCAGCTTCTAGGCTGTAGGAGTAAGTTTCGCATGGCAGGATCCTCAGCTTCTAGGCTGTAGGAGTAAGTTACGCATTGCAGGATCCTCAGATTCTAGGCTGTAGGAGTAAGTTTCGCATTGCAGGATCCTCAGCTTCTAGGCTGTAGGAGTAAGTTACGCGTTGCAGGATCCTCAGCTTATAGGCTGTAGGAGTAAGTTATGCATTGCAGAATCCTCAGTTCTAGGCTGTAGGAGTAGTTGTAGGATCCTCAGCTTCTAGGCTGTAGGAGTAAGTTTCGCATGGCAGGATCCTCAGCTTCTAGGCTGTAGGAGTAAGTTACACATTGCAGAATCCTCAGTTCTAGGCTTTAGGAGTAAGTTACACATTGCAGGACCCTCAGCTTCTAGGCTGTAGGAGTAAGTTACGCATTGCAGGATCCTCAGCTTCTAGGCTGTAGGAATAAGTTATGCATTGCAGGATCCTCAGCTTCTAGGCTGTAGGAGTAAGTTACGCATTGCAGGACCCTCAGCTTCTAGGCTGTAGGAGTAAGTTATGCATTGCAGGATCCTCAGCTTCTAGGCTGTAGGAATAAGTTATGCATTGCAGGATCCTCAGCTTCTAGGCTGTAGGAGTAAGTTACGCATTGCAGGATCCTCAGTTCTAGGCTGTAGGAGTAAGTTATGCATTGCAGGATCCTCAGTTCTAGGCTGTAGGAGTAAGTTACGCATTGCAGGATCCTCAGCTTCTAGGCTGTAGGAGTAAGTTACGCATTGCAGGATCCTCAGCTTCTAGGTTGTAGGAGTAAGTTACGCATTGCAGGATCCTCAGCTTCTAGGCTGTAGGAGTAAGTTTCGCATTGCAGGATCCTCAGCTTCTAGGCTGTAGGAGTAAGTTACGCATTGCAGGATCCTCAGCTTCTAGGCTGTAGGAGTGTGTTACGCATTGCAGGATCCTCAGCTTCTAGGCTGTAGGAGTAAGTTTCGCATTGCAGGATCCTCAGCTTCAAGGCTGTAGGAGTAAGTTACGCATTGCAGGATCCTCAGCTTCTAGGCTGTAGGAGTAAGTTACGCATTACAGGATCCTCAGCTTCTAGGCTGTAGGAGTAAGTTTCGCATTGCAGGATCCTCAGCTTCTAGGCTGTAGGAGTAAGTTACACATTGCAGGATCCTCAGCTTCTAGGCTGTAGGAGTAAGTTACGCATTGCAGGATCCACAGCTTCTAGGTTGTAGGAGTGTGTTACGCATTGCAGGATCCTCAGCTTCTAGGCTGTAGGAGTAAGTTTCGCAATGCAGGATCCTCAGCTTCAAGGCTGTAGGAGTAAGTTACGCATTGCAGGATCCTCAGCTTCTAGGCTGTAGGAGTAAGTTACGCATTGCAGGATCCTCAGCTTCTAGGCTGTAGGAGTAAGTTACGCATTGCAGGATCCTCATCTTCTAGGCTGTAGGAGTAAGTTACGCATTGCAGGATCCTCAGCTTCTAGGCTGTAGGAGTAAGTTACGCATTGCAGGATCCTCAGCTTCTAGGCTGTAGGAGTAAGTTTCGCATTGCTTGATCCTCAGCTTCTAGGCTGTAGGAGTAAGTTACGCATTGCAGGATCCTCAGCTTCTAGGCTGTAGGAGTAAGTTAAGCATTGCAGGATCCTCAGCTTCTAGGCTGTAGGAGTAAGTTTCGCATTGCAGGATCTTCAGCTTCTAGGCTGTCGGAGTAAGTTTCGCATGGCAGGATCCTCAGCTTCTAGGCTGTAGGAGTAAGTTACACATTGCAGGATCCTCAGCTTCTAGGCTGTAGGAGTAAGTTTCGCATTGCAGGATCCTCAGCTTCTAGGCTGTAGGAGTAGTTGTAGGCTCCTCAGCTTCTAGGCTGTAGGAGTAAGTTTCGCATGGCAGGATCCTCAGCTTCTAGGCTGTAGGAGTAAGTTACGCATTGCAGGATCCTCAGCTTCTAGGCTGTAGGAGTAAGTTTCGCATTGCAGGATCCTCAGCTTCTAGGCTGTAGGAGTAAGTTACGCGTTGCAGGATCCTCAGCTTATAGGCTGTAGGAGTAAGTTACACATTGCAGAATCCTCAGCTTCTAGGCTGTAGGAGTAAGTTTCGCATTGCAGGATCCTCAGCTTCTAGGCTGTAGGAGTAAGTTACACATTGCAGAATCCTCAGTTCTAGGCTGTAGGAGTAAGTTACGCATTGCAGGACCCTCAGCTTCTAGGCTGTAGGAGTAAGTTACGCATTGCAGGATCCTCAGCTTCTAGGCTGTAGGAGTAAGTTATGCATTGCAGGATCCTCAGCTTCTAGGCTGTAGGAGTAAGTTACGCATTGCAGGATCCTCAGTTCTAGGCTGTAGGAGTAAGTTATGCATTGCAGGATCCTCAGTTCTAGGCTGTAGGAGTAAGTTACGCATTGCAGGATCCTCAGCTTCTAGGCTGTAGGAGTGTGTTACGCATTGCAGGATCCTCAGCTTCTATGCTGTAGGAGTAAGTTTCGCATTGCAGGATCCTCAGCTTCAAGGCTGTAGGAGTAAGTTACGCATTGCAGGATCCTCAGCTTCTAGGCTGTAGGAGTAAGTTACGCATTGCAGGATCCTCAGCTTCTAG
The DNA here is from genome assembly GCA_031769625.1 of Taudactylus pleione. NCBI lineage: Eukaryota > Metazoa > Chordata > Amphibia > Anura > Myobatrachidae > Taudactylus > Taudactylus pleione. The sequence goes on from JAUIMM010000634.1 coordinate 350,111, forward strand.
GCTGTAGGAGTAAGTTTCGCATTGCAGGATCCTCAGCTTCTAGGCTGTAGGAGTAAGTTACACATTGCAGGATCCTCAGCTTCTAGGCTGTAGGAGTAAGTTACGCATTACAGGATCCACAGCTTCTAGGCTGTAGGAGTGTGTTACGCATTGCAGGATCCTCAGCTTCTAGGCTGTAGGAGTAAGTTTCGCATTGCAGGATCCTCAGCTTCAAGGCTGTAGGAGTAAGTTACGCATTGCAGGATCCTCAGCTTCTAGGCTGTAGGAGTAAGTTACGCATTGCAGGATCCTCAGCTTCTAGGCTGTAGGAGTAAGTTTCGCATTGCAGGATCCTCAGCTTCTAGGCTGTCGGAGTAAGTTTCGCATGGCAGGATCCTCAGCTTCTAGGCTGTAGGAGTAAGTTACACATTGCAGGATCCTCAGCTTCTAGGCTTTAGGAGTAAGTTTCGCTTTGCAGGATCCTCAGCTTCTAGGCTGTAGGAGTAAGTTACGTGTTGCAGGATCCTCAGCTTCAAGGCTGTAGGAGTAAGTTACGCATTGCAGGATCCTCAGTTCTAGGCTGTAGGAGTAAGTTACGCATTGCAGGATCCTCAGCTTCCAGGCTGTAGGAGTAAGTTACGCATTGCAGGATCCTCAGCTTCTAGGCTGTAGGAGTAAGTTACACATTGCAGGATCCTCAGCTTCTAGGCTGTAGGAGTAAGTGTCGCATTGCAGGATCCTCAGCTTCTAGGCTGTAGGAGTAAGTTACGCATTGCAGCATCCTCAGCTTCTAGGCTGTAGGAGTAAGTTACGCATTGCAGGATCCTCAGCTTCTAGGCTGTAGGAGTAAGTTTCGCATTGCAGGATCCTCAGCTTCTAGGCTGTAGGAGTAAGTTTCACATTGCAGGATCCTCAGCTTCTAGGCTGTAGGAGTAAGTTACGTGTTGCAGGATCCTCAGCTTCTAGGCTGTAGGAGTAAGTTACGCATTGCAGGATCCTCAGCTTCTAGGCTGTAGGAGTAAGTTTTGCATTGCAGTATCCTCAGCTTCTAGGCTGTAGGAGTAAGTTACGCATTGCAGGATCCTCAGCTTCTAGGCTGTAGGAGTAAGTTATGCATTGCAGGATCCTCAGTTCTAGGCTGTAGGAGTAAGTTACACATTGCAGGATCCTCCGCTTCTAGGCTGTAGGAGTAAGATACACATTGCAGGATCCTAAGCTTCTAGGCTGTAGGAGTAAGTTACGCATTGCAGGATCCTCAGCTTCTAGGCTGTAGGAGTAAGTTATGCATTGCAGGATCCTCAGCTTCTAGGCTGTCGGAGTAAGTTTCGCATGGCAGGATCCTCAGCTTCTAGGCTGTAAGAGTAAGTTACACATTGCAGGATCCTCAGCTTCTAGGCTGTAGGAGTAAGTTTCGCATTGCAGGATCCTCAGCTTCTAGGCTGTAGGAGTAGTTGTAGGATCCTCAGCTTCTAGGCTGTAGGAGTAAGTTTCGCATGGCAGGATCCTCAGCTTCTAGGCTGTAGGAGTAAGTTACGCACTGCAGGATCCTCAGATTCTAGGCTGTAGGAGTAAGTTTCGCATTGCAGGATCCTCAGCTTCTAGGCTGTAGGAGTACGTTACGCGTTGCAGGATCCTCAGCTTATAGGCTGTAGGAGTAAGTTACGCATTGCAGGATCCTCAGCTTCTAGGCTGTAGGAGTAAGTTTCGCATTGCAGGATCCTCAGCTTCTAGGCTGTAGGAGTAAGTTACACATTGCAGAATCCTCAGTTCTAGGCTGTAGGAGTAAGTTACGCATTGCAGGACGCTCAGCTTCTAGGCTGTAGGAGTAAGTTACGCATTGCAGGATCCTCAGCTTCTAGGCTGTAGGAGTAAGTTATGCATTGCAGGATCCTCAGCTTCTAGGCTGTAGGAGTAAGTTACGCATTGCAGGATCCTCAGTTCTAGGCTGTAGGAGTAAGTTATGCATTGCAGGATCCTCAGTTCTAGGCTGTAGGAGTAAGTTACGCATTGCAGGATCCTCAGCTTCTAGGCTGTAGGAGTAAGTTACGCATTGCAGGATCCTCAGCTTCTAGGTTGTAGGAGTAAGTTACGCATTGCAGGATCCTCAGCTTCTAGGCTGTAGGAGTAAGTTTCGCATTGCAGGATCCTCAGCTTCTAGGCTGTAGGAGTAAGTTACGCATTGCAGGATCCTCAGCTTCTAGGCTGTAGGAGTGTGTTACGCATTGCAGGATCCTCAGCTTCTAGGCTGTAGGAGTAAGTTTCGCATTGCAGGATCCTCAGCTTCAAGGCTGTAGGAGTAAGTTACGCATTGCAGGATCCTCAGCTTCTAGGCTGTAGGAGTAAGTTACGCATTACAGGATCCTCAGCTTCTAGGCTGTAGGAGTAAGTTTCGCATTGCAGGATCCTCAGCTTCTAGGCTGTAGGAGTAAGTTACACATTGCAGGATCCTCAGCTTCTAGGCTGTAGGAGTAAGTTACGCATTGCAGGATCCACAGCTTCTAGGTTGTAGGAGTGTGTTACGCATTGCAGGATCCTCAGCTTCTAGGCTGTAGGAGTAAGTTTCGCATTGCAGGATCCTCAGCTTCAAGGCTGTAGGAGTAAGTTACGCATTGCAGGATCCTCAGCTTCTAGGCTGTAGGAGTAAGTTACGCATTGCAGGATCCTCAGCTTCTAGGCTGTAGGAGTAAGTTACGCATTGCAGGATCCTCAGCTTCTAGGCTGTAGGAGTAAGTTACGCATTGCAGGATCCTCAGCTTCTAGGCTGTAGGAGTAAGTTACGCATTGCAGGATCCTCAGCTTCTAGGCTGTAGGAGTAAGTTTCGCATTGCTTGATCCTCAGCTTCTAGGCTGTAGGAGTAAGTTACGCATTGCAGGATCCTCAGCTTCTAGGCTGTAGGAGTAAGTTAAGCATTGCAGGATCCTCAGCTTCTAGGCTGTAGGAGTAAGTTTCGCATTGCAGGATCTTCAGCTTCTAGGCTGTCGGAGTAAGTTTCGCATGGCAGGATCCTCAGCTTCTAGGCTGTAGGAGTAAGTTACACATTGCAGGATCCTCAGCTTCTAGGCTGTAGGAGTAAGTTTCGCATTGCAGGATCCTCAGCTTCTAGGCTGTAGGAGTAGTTGTAGGATCCTCAGCTTCTAGGCTGTAGGAGTAAGTTTCGCATGGCAGGATCCTCAGCTTCTAGGCTGTAGGAGTAAGTTACGCATTGCAGGATCCTCAGCTTCTAGGCTGTAGGAGTAAGTTTCGCATTGCAGGATCCTCAGCTTCTAGGCTGTAGGAGTAAGTTACGCGTTGCAGGATCCTCAGCTTATAGGCTGTAGGAGTAAGTTACACATTGCAGAATCCTCAGCTTCTAGGCTGTAGGAGTAAGTTTCGCATTGCAGGATCCTCAGCTTCTAGGCTGTAGGAGTAAGTTACACATTGCAGAATCCTCAGTTCTAGGCTGTAGGAGTAAGTTACGCATTGCAGGACCCTCAGCTTCTAGGCTGTAGGAGTAAGTTACGCATTGCAGGATCCTCAGCTTCTAGGCTGTAGGAGTAAGTTATGCATTGCAGGATCCTCAGCTTCTAGGCTGTAGGAGTAAGTTACGCATTGCAGGATCCTCAGTTCTAGGCTGTAGGAGTAAGTTATGCATTGCAGGATCCTCAGTTCTAGGCTGTAGGAGTAAGTTACGCATTGCAGGATCCTCAGCTTCTAGGCTGTAGGAGTAAGTTACGCATTGCAGGATCCTCAGCTTCTAGGTTGTAGGAGTAAGTTACGCATTGCAGGATCATCAGCTTCTAGGCTGTAGGAGTAAGTTACGCATTGCAGGATCCTCAGCTTCTAGGCTGTAGGAGTAAGTTACGCATTGCAGGATCCTCAGCTTCTAGGCTGTAGGAGTGTGTTACGCATTGCAGGATCCTCAGCTTCTATGCTGTAGGAGTAAGTTTCGCATTGCAGGATCCTCAGCTTCAAGGCTGTAGGAGTAAGTTACGCATTGCAGGATCCTCAGCTTCTAGGCTGTAGGAGTAAGTTACGCATTGCAGGATCCTCAGCTTCTAGGCTGTAGGAGTAAGTTTCGCATTGCAGGATCCTCAGCTTCTAGGCTGTAGGAGTAAGTTACACATTGCAGGATCCTCAGCTTCTAGGCTGTAGGAGTAAGTTACGCATTACAGGATCCACAGCTTCTAGGCTGTAGGAGTGTGTTACGCATTGCAGGATCCTCAGCTTCTAGGCTGTAGGAGTAAGTTTCGCATTGCAGGATCCTCAGCTTCAAGGCTGTAGGAGTAAGTTACGCATTGCAGGATCCTCAGCTTCTAGGCTGTAGGAGTAAGTTACGCATTGCAGGATCCTCAGCTTCTAGGCTGTAGGAGTAAGTTTCGCATTGCAGGATCCTCAGCTTCTAGGCTGTCGGAGTAAGTTTCGCATGGCAGGATCCTCAGCTTCTAGGCTGTAGGAGTAAGTTACACATTGCAGGATCCTCAGCTTCTAGGCTTTAGGAGTAAGTTTCGCATTGCAGGATCCTCAGCTTCTAGGCTGTAGGAGTAAGTTACGTGTTGCAGGATCCTCAGCTTCAAGGCTGTAGGAGTAAGTTACGCATTGCAGGATCCTCAGTTCTAGGCTGTAGGAGTAAGTTACGCATTGCAGGATCCTCAGCTTCCAGGCTGTAGGAGTAAGTTACGCATTGCAGGATCCTCAGCTTCTAGGCTGTAGGAGTAAGTTACGCATTGCAGGATCCTCAGCTTCTAGGCTGTAGGAGTAAGTGTCGCATTGCAGGATCCTCAGCTTCTAGGCTGTAGGAGTAAGTTACGCATTGCAGCATCCTCAGCTTCTAGGCTGTAGGAGTAAGTTACGCATTGCAGGATCCTCAGCTTCTAGGCTGTAGGAGTAAGTTTCGCATTGCAGGATCCTCAGCTTCTAGGCTGTAGGAGTAAGTTTCACATTGCAGGATCCTCAGCTTCTAGGCTGTAGGAGTAAGTTACGTGTTGCAGGATCCTCAGCTTCTAGGCTGTAGGAGTAAGTTACGCATTGCAGGATCCTCAGCTTCTAGGCTGTAGGAGTAAGTTTTGCATTGCAGTATCCTCAGCTTCTAGGCTGTAGGAGTAAGTTACGCATTGCAGGATCCTCAGCTTCTAGGCTGTAGGAGTAAGTTATGCATTGCAGGATCCTCAGTTCTAGGCTGTAGGAGTAAGTTACACATTGCAGGATCCTCCGCTTCTAGGCTGTAGGAGTAAGATACACATTGCAGGATCCTAAGCTTCTAGGCTGTAGGAGTAAGTTACGCATTGCAGGATCCTCAGCTTCTAGGCTGTAGGAGTAAGTTATGCATTGCAGGATCCTCAGCTTCTAGGCTGTCGGAGTAAGTTTCGCATGGCAGGATCCTCAGCTTCTAGGCTGTAAGAGTAAGTTACACATTGCAGGATCCTCAGCTTCTAGGCTGTAGGAGTAAGTTTCGCATTGCAGGATCCTCAGCTTCTAGGCTGTAGGAGTAGTTGTAGGATCCTCAGCTTCTAGGCTGTAGGAGTAAGTTTCGCATGGCAGGATCCTCAGCTTCTAGGCTGTAGGAGTAAGTTACGCACTGCAGGATCCTCAGATTCTAGGCTGTAGGAGTAAGTTTCGCATTGCAGGATCCTCAGCTTCTAGGCTGTAGGAGTACGTTACGCGTTGCAGGATCCTCAGCTTATAGGCTGTAGGAGTAAGTTACGCATTGCAGGATCCTCAGCTTCTAGGCTGTAGGAGTAAGTTTCGCATTGCAGGATCCTCAGCTTCTAGGCTGTAGGAGTAAGTTACACATTGCAGAATCCTCAGTTCTAGGCTGTAGGAGTAAGTTACGCATTGCAGGACGCTCAGCTTCTAGGCTGTAGGAGTAAGTTACGCATTGCAGGATCCTCAGCTTCTAGGCTGTAGGAGTAAGTTATGCATTGCAGGATCCTCAGCTTCTAGGCTGTAGGAGTAAGTTACGCATTGCAGGATCCTCAGTTCTAGGCTGTAGGAGTAAGTTATGCATTGCAGGATCCTCAGTTCTAGGCTGTAGGAGTAAGTTACGCATTGCAGGATCCTCAGCTTCTAGGCTGTAGGAGTAAGTTTCGCATTGCAGGATCCTCAGCTTCTAGGCTGTAGGAGTAAGTTACGCATTGCAGGATCCTCAGCTTCTAGGCTGTAGGAGTAAGTTACGCATTGCAGGATCCTCAGCTTCTAGGCTGTAGGAGTAAGTTTCGCATTGCAGGATCCTCAGCTTCTAGGCTGTCGGAGTAAGTTTCGCATGGCAGGATCCTCAGCTTCTAGGCTGTAAGAGTAAGTTACACATTGCAGGATCCTCAGCTTCTAGGCTGTAGGAGTAAGTTTCGCATTGCAGGATCCTCAGCTTCTAGGCTGTAGGAGTAGTTGTAGGATCTTCAGCTTCTAGGCTGTAGGAGTAAGTTTCGCATGGCAGGATCCTCAGCTTCTAGGCTGTAGGAGTAAGTTACGCATTGCAGGATCCTCAGATTCTAGGCTGTAGGAGTAAGTTTCGCATTGCAGGATCCTCAGCTTCTAGGCTGTAGGAGTAAGTTACGCGTTGCAGGATCCTCAGCTTATAGGCTGTAGGAGTAAGTTATGCATTGCAGAATCCTCAGTTCTAGGCTGTAGGAGTAGTTGTAGGATCCTCAGCTTCTAGGCTGTAGGAGTAAGTTTCGCATGGCAGGATCCTCAGCTTCTAGGCTGTAGGAGTAAGTTACACATTGCAGAATCCTCAGTTCTAGGCTTTAGGAGTAAGTTACACATTGCAGGACCCTCAGCTTCTAGGCTGTAGGAGTAAGTTACGCATTGCAGGATCCTCAGCTTCTAGGCTGTAGGAATAAGTTATGCATTGCAGGATCCTCAGCTTCTAGGCTGTAGGAGTAAGTTACGCATTGCAGGATCCTCAGTTCTAGGCTGTAGGAGTAAGTTATGCATTGCAGGATCCTCAGTTCTAGGCTGTAGGAGTAAGTTACGCATTGCAGGATCCTCAGCTTCTAGGCTGTAGGAGTAAGTTACGCATTGCAGGATCCTCAGCTTCTAGGTTGTAGGAGTAAGTTACGCATTGCAGGATCCTCAGCTTCTAGGCTGTAGGAGTAAGTTACGCATTGCAGGATCCTCAGCTTCTAGGCTGTAGGAGTAAGTTACGCATTGCAGGATCCTCAGCTTCTAGGCTGTAGGAGTGTGTCACGCATTGCAGGATCCTCAGCTTCTAGGCTGTAGGAGTAAGTTTCGCATTGCAGGATCCTCAGCTTCAAGGCTGTAGGAGTAAGTTACGCATTGCAGGATCGTCAGCTTCTAGGCTGTAGGAGTAAGTTACGCATTACAGGATCCTCAGCTTCTAGGCTGTAGGAGTAAGTTTCGCATTGCAGGATCCTCAGCTTCTAGGCTGTAGGAGTAAGTTACACATTGCAGGATCCTCAGCTTCTAGGCTGTAGGAGTAAGTTACGCATTGCAGGATCCACAGCGTCTAGGTTGTAGGAGTGTGTTACGCATTGCAGGATCCTCAGCTTCTAGGCTGTAGGAGTAAGTTTCGCATTGCAGGATCCTCAGCTTCAAGGCTGTAGGAGTAAGTTACGCATTGCAGGATCCTCAGCTTCTAGGCTGTAGGAGTAAGTTACGCATTGCAGGATCCTCAGCTTCTAGGCTGTAGGAGTAAGTTACGCATTGCAGGATCCTCAGCTTCTAGGCTGTAGGAGTAAGTTACGCATTGCAGGATCCTCAGCTTCTAGGCTGTAGGAGTAAGTTACGCATTGCAGGATCCTCAGCTTCTAGGCTGTAGGAGTAAGTTTCGCATTGCTTGATCCTCAGCTTCTAGGCTGTAGGAGTAAGTTACGCATTGCAGGATCCTCAGCTTCTAGGCTGTAGGAGTAAGTTAAGCATTGCAGGATCCTCAGCTTCTAGGCTGTAGGAGTAAGTTTCGCATTGCAGGATCTTCAGCTTCTAGGCTGACGGAGTAAGTTTCGCATGGCAGGATCCTCAGCTTCTAGGCTGTAGGAGTAAGTTACACATTGCAGGATCCTCAGCTTCTAGGCTGTAGGAGTAAGTTTCGCATTGCAGGATCCTCAGCTTCTAGGCTGTAGGAGTAGTTGTAGGATCCTCAGCTTCTAGGCTGTAGGAGTAAGTTTCGCATGGCAGGATCCTCAGCTTCTAGGCTGTAGGAGTAAGTTACGCATTGCAGGATCCTCAGCTTCTAGGCTGTAGGAGTAAGTTTCGCATTGCAGGATCCTCAGCTTCTAGGCTGTAGGAGTAAGTTACGCGTTGCAGGATCCTCAGCTTATAGGCTGTAGGAGTAAGTTACACATTGCAGAATCCTCAGCTTCTAGGCTGTAGGAGTAAGTTTCGCATTGCAGGATCCTCAGCTTCTAGGCTGTAGGAGTAAGTTACACATTGCAGAATCCTCAGTTCTAGGCTGTAGGAGTAAGTTACGCATTGCAGGACCCTCAGCTTCTAGGCTGTAGGAGTAAATTACGCATTGCAGGATCCTCAGCTTCTAGGCTGTAGGAGTAAGTTATGCATTGCAGGATCCTCAGCTTCTAGGCTGTAGGAGTAAGTTACGCATTGCAGGATCCTCAGTTCTAGGCTGTAGGAGTAAGTTATGCATTGCAGGATCCTCAGTTCTAGGCTGTAGGAGTAAGTTACGCATTGCAGGATCCTCAGCTTCTAGGCTGTAGGAGTAAGTTACGCATTGCAGGATCCTCAGCTTCTAGGTTGTAGGAGTAAGTTACGCATTGCAGGATCCTCAGCTTCTAGGCTGTAGGAGTAAGTTACGCATTGCAGGATCCTCAGCTTCTAGGCTGTAGGAGTAAGTTACGCATTGCAGGATCCTCAGCTTCTAGGCTGTAGGAGTGTGTTACGCATTGCAGGATCCTCAGCTTCTATGCTGTAGGAGTAAGTTTCGCATTGCAGGATCCTCAGCTTCAAGGCTGTAGGAGTAAGTTACGCATTGCAGGATCCTCAGCTTCTAGGCTGTAGGAGTAAGTTACGCATTGCAGGATCCTCAGCTTCTAGGCTGTAGGAGTAAGTTTCGCATTGCAGGATCCTCAGCTTCTAGGCTGTAGGAGTAAGTTACACATTGCAGGATCCTCAGCTTCTAGGCTGTAGGAGTAAGTTACGCATTGCAGGATCCACAGCTTCTAGGCTGTAGGAGTGTGTTACGCATTGCAGGATCCTCAGCTTCTAGGCTGTAGGAGTAAGTTTCGCATTGCAGGATCCTCAGCTTCAAGGCTGTAGGAGTAAGTTACGCATTGCAGGATCCTCAGCTTCTAGGCTGTAGGAGTAAGTTACGCATTGCAGGATCCTCAGCTTCTAGGCTGTAGGAGTAAGTTTCGCATTGCAGGATCCTCAGCTTCTAGGCTGTCGGAGTAAGTGTCGCATGGCAGGATCCTCAGCTTCTAGGCTGTAGGAGTAAGTTACACATTGCAGGATCCTCAGCTTCTAGGCTTTAGGAGTAAGTTTCGCATTGCAGGATCCTCAGCTTCTAGGCTGTAGGAGTAAGTTACGTGTTGCAGGATCCTCAGCTTCAAGGCTGTAGGAGTAAGTTACGCATTGCAGGATCCTCAGTTCTAGGCTGTAGGAGTAAGTTACGCATTGCAGGATCCTCAGCTTCCAGGCTGTAGGAGTAAGTTACGCATTGCAGGATCCTCAGCTTCTAGGCTGTAGGAGTAAGTTACGCATTGCAGGATCCTCAGCTTCTAGGCTGTAGGAGTAAGTGTCACATTGCAGGATCCTCAGCTTCTAGGCTGTAGGAGTAAGTTACGCATTGCAGCATCCTCAGCTTCTAGGCTGTAGGAGTAAGTTACGCATTGCAGGATCCTCAGCTTCTAGGCTGTAGGAGTAAGTTTCGCATTGCAGGATCCTCAGCTTCTAGGCTGTAGGAGTAAGTTTCACATTGCAGGATCCTCAGCTTCTAGGCTGTAGGAGTAAGTTACGTGTTGCAGGATCCTCAGCTTCTAGGCTGTAGGAGTAAGTTACGCATTGCAGGATCCTCAGCTTCTAGGCTGTAGGAGTAAGTTATGCATTGCAGGATCCTCAGTTCTAGGCTGTAGGAGTAAGTTACACATTGCAGGATCCTCCGCTTCTAGGCTGTAGGAGTAAGATACACATTGCAGGATCCTAAGCTTCTAGGCTGTAGGAGTAAGTTACGCATTGCAGGATCCTCAGCTTCTAGGCTGTAGGAGTAAGTTATGCATTGCAGGATCCTCAGCTTCTAGGCTGTAGGAGTAAGTTACGCATTGCAGGATCCTCAGCTTCTAGGCTGTAGGAGTAAGTTACACATTGCAGAATCCTCTGTTCTAGGCTGTAGGCGTAAGTTACGCATTGCAGGATCCTCAGTTCTAGGCTGTAGGAGTAAGTACCGCATTGCAGGATCTTCCGCTTCTAGGCTGTAGGAGTAAGTTACACATTGCAGGATCCTCAGCTTCTAGGCTGTAGGAGTAAGTTACGCATTGCAGGATCCTCAGCTTCTAGGCTGTAGGAGTAAGTTACGCATTGCAGGATCCTCAGCTTCTAGGCAGTAGGAGTAAGTTACGCATTGCAGGATCCTCAGCTTCTAGGCTGTAGGAGTAAGTTACGCATTGCAGGACCCTCAGCTTCTAGGCTGTAGGAGTAAGTTATGCATTGCAGGATCCTCAGCTTCTAGGCTGTAGGAATAAGTTATGCATTGCAGGATCCTCAGCTTCTAGGCTGTAGGAGTAAGTTACGCATTGCAGGATCCTCAGTTCTAGGCTGTAGGAGTAAGTTATGCATTGCAGGATCCTCAGTTCTATGCTGTAGGAGTAAGTTACGCATTGCAGGATCCTCAGCTTCTAGGCTGTAGGAGTAAGTTACGCATTGCAGGATCCTCAGCTTCTAGGTTGTAGGAGTAAGTTACGCATTGCAGGATCCTCAGCTTCTAGGCTGTAGGAGTAAGTTACGCATTGCAGGATCCTCAGCTTCTAGGCTGTAGGAGTAAGTTACGCATTGCAGGATCCTCAGCTTCTAGGCTGTAGGAGTGTGTTACGCATTGCAGGATCCTCAGCTTCTAGGCTGTAGGAGTAAGTTTCGCATTGCAGGATCCTCAGCTTCAAGGCTGTAGGAGTAAGTTACGCATTGCAGGATCGTCAGCTTCTAGGCTGTAGGAGTAAGTTACGCATTACAGGATCCTCAGCTTCTAGGCTGTAGGAGTAAGTTTCGCATTGCAGGATCCTCAGCTTCTAGGCTGTAGGAGTAAGTTACACATTGCAGGATCCTCAGCTTCTAGGCTGTAGGAGTAAGTTACGCATTGCAGGATCCACAGCTTCTAGGTTGTAGGAGTGTGTTACGCATTGCAGGATCCTCAGCTTCTAGGCTGTAGGAGTAAGTTTCGCATTGCAGGATCCTCAGCTTCAAGGCTGTAGGAGTAAGTTACGCATTGCAGGATCCTCAGCTTCTAGGCTGTAGGAGTAAGTTACGCATTGCAGGATCCTCAGCTTCTAGGCTGTAGGAGTAAGTTACGCATTGCAGGATCCTCAGCTTCTAGGCTGTAGGAGTAAGTTACGCATTGCAGGATCCTCAGCTTCTAGGCTGTAGGAGTAAGTTACGCATTGCAGGATCCTCAGCTTCTAGGCTGTAGGAGTAAGTTTCGCATTGCTTGATCCTCAGCTTCTAGGCTGTAGGAGTAAGTTACGCATTGCAGGATCCTCAGCTTCTAGGCTGTAGGAGTAAGTTAAGCATTGCAGGATCCTCAGCTTCTAGGCTGTAGGAGTAAGTTTCGCATTGCAGGATCTTCAGCTTCTAGGCTGTCGGAGTAAGTTTCGCATGGCAGGATCCTCAGCTTCTAGGCTGTAGGAGTAAGTTACACATTGCAGGATCCTCAGCTTCTAGGCTGTAGGAGTAAGTTTCGCATTGCAGGATCCTCAGCTTCTAGGCTGTAGGAGTAGTTGTAGGATCCTCAGCTTCTAGGCTGTAGGAGTAAGTTTCGCATGGCAGGATCCTCAGCTTCTAGGCTGTAGGAGTAAGTTACGCATTGCAGGATCCTCAGCTTCTAGGCTGTAGGAGTAAGTTTCGCATTGCAGGATCCTCAGCTTCTAGGCTGTAGGAGTAAGTTACGCGTTGCAGGATCCTCAGCTTATAGGCTGTAGGAGTAAGTTACACATTGCAGAATCCTCAGCTTCTAGGCTGTAGGAGTAAGTTTCGCATTGCAGGATCCTCAGCTTCTAGGCTGTAGGAGTAAGTTGCACATTGCAGAATCCTCAGTTCTAGGCTGTAGGAGTAAGTTACGCATTGCAGGACCCTCAGCTTCTAGGCTGTAGGAGTAAGTTACGCATTGCAGGATCCTCAGCTTCTAGGCTGTAGGAGTAAGTTATGCATTGCAGGATCCTCAGCTTCTAGGCTGTAGGAGTAAGTTACGCATTGCAGGATCCTCAGTTCTAGGCTGTAGGAGTAAGTTATGCATTGCAGGATCCTCAGTTCTAGGCTGTAGGAGTAAGTTACGCATTGCAGGATCCTCAGCTTCTAGGCTGTAGGAGTAAGTTACGCATTGCAGGATCCTCAGCTTCTAGGTTGTAGGAGTAAGTTACGCATTGCAGGATCCTCAGCTTCTAGGCTGTAGGAGTAAGTTACGCATTGCAGGATCCTCAGCTTCTAGGCTGTAGGAGTAAGTTATGCATTGCAGGATCCTCAGCTTCTAGGCTGTAGGAGTGTGTTACGCATTGCAGGATCCTCAGCTTCTATGCTGTAGGAGTAAGTTTCGCATTGCAGGATCCTCAGCTTCAAGGCTGTAGGAGTAAGTTACGCATTGCAGGATCCTCAGCTTCTAGGCTGTAGGAGTAAGTTACGCATTGCAGGATCCTCAGCTTCTAGGCTGTAGGAGTAAGTTTCGCATTGCAGGATCCTCAGCTTCTAGGCTGTAGGAGTAAGTTACACATTGCAGGATCCTCAGCTTCTAGGCTGTAGGAGTAAGTTACGCATTGCAGGATCCACAGCTTCTAGGCTGTAGGAGTGTGTTACGCATTGCAGGATCCTCAGCTTCTAGGCTGTAGGAGTAAGTTTCGCATTGCAGGATCCTCAGCTTCAAGGCTGTAGGAGTAAGTTACGCATTGCAGGATCCTCAGCTTCTAGGCTGTAGGAGTAAGTTACGCATTGCAGGATCCTCAGCTTCTAGGCTGTAGGAGTAAGTTTCGCATTGCAGGATCCTCAGCTTCTAGGCTGTCGGAGTAAGTTTCGCATGGCAGGATCCTCAGCTTCTAGGCTGTAGGAGTAAGTTACACATTGCAGGATCCTCAGCTTCTAGGCTTTAGGAGTAAGTTTCGCATTGCAGGATCCTCAGCTTCTAGGCTTTAGGAGTAAGTTACGTGTTGCAGGATCCTCAGCTTCAAGGCTGTAGGAGTAAGTTACGCATTGCAGGATCCTCAGTTCTAGGCTGTAGGAGTAAGTTACGCATTGCAGGATCCTCAGCTTTCTAGGCTGTAGGAGTAAGTTACGCATTGCAGGATCCTCAGCTTCTAGGCTGTAGGAGTAAGTTACGCATTGCAGGATCCTCAGCTTCTAGGCTGTAGGAGTAAGTGTCGCATTGCAGGATCCTCAGCTTCTAGGCTGTAGGAGTAAGTTACGCATTGCAGCATCCTCAGCTTCTAGGCTGTAGGAGTAAGTTACGCATTGCAGGATCCTCAGCTTCTAGGCTGTAGGAGTAAGTTTCGCATTGCAGGATCCTCAGCTTCTAGGCTGTAGGAGTAAGTTTCACATTGCAGGATCCTCAGCTTCTAGGCTGTAGGAGTAAGTTACGTGTTGCAGGATCCTCAGCTTCTAGGCTGTAGGAGTAAGTTACGCATTGCAGGATCCTCAGCTTCTAGGCTGTAGGAGTAAGTTTTGCATTGCAGGATCCTCAGCTTCTAGGCTGTAGGAGTAAGTTACGCATTGCAGGATCCTCAGCTTCTAGGCTGTAGGAGTAAGTTATGCATTGCAGGATCCTCAGTTCTAGGCTGTAGGAGTAAGTTACACATTGCAGGATCCTCCGCTTCTAGGCTGTAGGAGTAAGATACACATTGCAGGATCCTAAGCTTCTAGGCTGTAGGAGTAAGTTACGCATTGCAGGATCCTCAGCTTCTAGGCTGTAGGAGTAAGTTATGCATTGCAGGATCCTCAGCTTCTAGGCTGTAGGAGTAAGTTACGCATTGCAGGATCCTCAGCTTCTAGGCTGTAGGAGTAAGTTACACATTGCAGAATCCTCTGTTCTAGGCTGTAGGCGTAAGTTACGCATTGCAGGATCCTCAGCTTCTAAGCTGTAGGAGTAAGTTACGCATTGCAGGATCCTCAGTTCTAGGCTGTAGGAGTAAGTACCGCATTGCAGGATCCTCCGCTTCTAGGCTGTAGGAGTAAGTTACACATTGCAGGATCCTCAGCTTCTAGGCTGTAGGAGTAAGTTACGCATTGCAGGATCCTCAGCTTCTAGGCTGTAGGAGTAAGTTACGCATTGCAGGATCCTCAGCTTCTAGGCAGTAGGAGTAAGTTACGCATTGCAGGATCCTCAGCTTCTAGGCTGTAGGAGTAAGTTACGCATTGCAGGATCCTCAGTTCTAGGCTGTAGGAGTAAGTTACGCATTGCAGGATCCTCCGCTTCTAGGCTGTAGGAGTAAGTTACGCATTGCAGGATCCTCAGCTTCTAGTCTGTAGGAGTAAGTTACACATTGCAGGATCCTCAGCTTCTAGGCTGTAGGAGTAAGTTACACATTGCAGGATCCTCAGCTTCTAGGCTGTAGGAGTAAGTTACGCATTGCAGGATCCTCAGCTTCTAGGCTGTAGGAATAAGTTACGCATTGCAGGATCCTCAGCTTCTAGGCTGTAGGAGTGTGTTACGCATTGCAGGATCCTCAGCTTCTAGGCTGTAGGAGTAAGTTTCGCATTGCAGGATCCTCAGCTTCAAGGCTGTAGGAGTAAGTTACGCATTGCAGGATCCTCAGCTTCTAGGCTGTAGGAGTAAGTTACGCATTGCAGGATCCTCAGCTTCTAGGCTGTAGGAGTAAGTTACGCATTGCAGGATCCTCAGCTTCTAGGCTGTAGGAGTAAGTTACACATTGCAGGATCCTCAGCTTCTAGGCTGTAGGAGTAAGTTACGCTTTGCAGGATCCTCAGCTTCTAGGCTGTAGGAGTGTGTTACGCATTGCAGGATCCTCAGCTTCTAGGCTGTAGGAGTAAGTTTCGCATTGCAGGATCCTCAGCTTCAAGGCTGTAGGAGTAAGTTACGCATTGCAGGATCCTCAGCTTCTAGGCTGTAGGAGTAAGTTACGCATTGCAGGATCCTCAGCTTCTAGGCTGTAGGAGTAAGTTTCGCATTGCAGGATCCTCAGCTTCTAGGCTGTCGAAATAAGTTTCGCATGGCAGGATCCTCAGCTTCTAGGCTGTAGGAGAAAGTTACACATTGCAGGATCCTCAGCTTCTAGGCTGTAGGAGTAAGTTTCGCATTGCAGGATCCTCAGCTTCTAGGCTGTAGTAGTAAGTTACGTGTTGCAGGATCCTCAGCTTCAAGGCTGTAGGAGTAAGTTACGCATTGCAGGATCCTCAGTTCTAGGCTGTAGGAGTAAGTTACGCATTGCAGGATCCTCAGCTTCTAGGCTGTAGGAGTAAGTTACGCATTGCAGGATCCTCAGCTTCTAGGCTGTAGGAGTAAGTTACGCATTGCAGGATCCTCAGTTCTAGGCTGTAGGAGTAAGTTTCGCATTGCAGGATCCTCAGCTTGTAGGCTGTAGGAGTAAGTTACGCATTGCAGAATCCTCAGCTTCTAGGCTGTAGGAGTAAGTTATGCATTGCAGGATCCTCAGCTTCTAGGCTGTAGGAGTAAGTTATGCATTGCAGGATCCTCAGTTCTAGGCTGTAGGAGTAAGTTACACATTGCAGGATCCTCCGCTTCTAGGCTGTAGGAGTAAGATACACATTGCAGGATCCTCAGCTTCTAGGCTGTAGGAGTAAGTTACGCATTGCAGGATCCTCAGCTTCTAGGCTGTAGGAGTAAGTTATGCATTGCAGGATCCTCAGCTTCTAGGCTGTAGGAGTAAGTTACGCATTGCAGGATCCTCAGCTTCAAGGCTGTAGGAGTAAGTTACACATTGCAGAATCCTCTGTTCTAGGCTGTAGGAGTAAGTTACGCATTGCAGGATCCTCAGCTTCTAAGCTGTAGGAGTAAGTTACGCATTGCAGGATCCTCAGTTCTAGGCTGTAGGAGTAAGTTACGCATTGCAGGATCCTCCGCTTCTAGGCTGTAGGAGTAAGTTACACATTGCAGGATCCTCAGCTTCTAGGCTGTAGGAGTGTTACGCATTGCAGGATCCTCAGCTTCTAGGCTGTAGGAGTAAGTTATGCATTGCAGGATCCTCAGCTTCTAGGCTGTAGGAGTAAGTTACGCATTGCAGGATCCTCAGCTTCTAGGCTGTAGGAGTAAGTTATGCATTGCAGGATCCTCAGTTCTAGGCTGTAGGAGTAAGTTACGCATTGCAGGATCCTCCGCTTCTAGGCTGTAGGAGTAAGTTACGCATTGCAGGATCCTCAGCTTCTAGTCTGTAGGAGTAAGTTACTCATTGCAGGATCCTCAACTTCTAGGCTTAAGGAGTAAGTTACACATTGCAGGATCCTCAGCTTCTAGGCTGTAGGAGTAAGTTACACATTGCAGGATCCTCAGCTCTTGGCTGTAGGAGTAAGTTATGCATAGCAGAATCCTCAGCTTCTTGGCTGTAGGAGTAAGTTACACATTGCAGGATCCTCAGCTTCTAGGCTGTAGGAGTAAGTTACGCATTGCAGGACCCTCAGCTTCTAGGCTGTAGGAGTAAGTTACGCATTGCAGGACGCTCAGCTTCTAGGCAGTAGGAGTAAGTTACACATTGCAGGATCCTCAGCTTCTAGGCTGTAGGAGTAAGTTATGCATTGCAGGATCCTCAGCTTCTAGGCTGTAGGAGTAAGTTACGCATTGCAGGACTCACAGCTTCTAGGCTGTAGGAGTAAGTTACGCATTGCAGGATCCTCAGTTCTAGGCTGTAGGAGTAAGTTACGCATTGCAGGATCCTCAGCTTCTAGGCTGTAGGAGTAAGTTACACATTGCAGAATCCTCTGTTCTAGGCTGTAGGAGTAAGTTACGCATTGCAGGATCCTCAGCTTCTAAGCTGTAGGAGTAAGTTACGCATTGCAGGATCCTCAGTTCTAGGCTGTAGGAGTAAGTTACGCATTGCAGGATCCTCAGCTTCTAGGCTGTAGGAGTGTTACGCATTGCAGGATCCTCAGCTTCTAGGCTGTAGGAGTAAGTTACACATTGCAGGATCCTCCGCTTCTAGGCTGTAGGAGTAAGTTACACATTGCAGGATCCTCAGCTTCTAGGCTGTAGGAGTGTTACGCATTGCAGGATCCTCAGCTTCTAGGCTGTAGGAGTAAGTTATGCATTGCAGGATCCTCAGCTTCTAGGCTGTAGGAGTAAGTTACGCATTGCAGGATCCTCAGCTTCTAGGCTGTAGGAGTAAGTTATGCATTGCAGGATCCTCAGTTCTAGGCTGTAGGAGTAAGTTACGCATTGCAGGATCCTCCGCTTCTAGGCTGTAGGAGTAAGTTACGCATTGCAGGATCCTCAGCTTCTAGTCTGTAGGAGTAAGTTACGCATTGCAGGATCCTCAACTTCTAGGCTTAAGGAGTAAGTTACACATTGCAGGATCCTCAGCTTCTAGGCTGTAGGAGTAAGTTACACATTGCAGGATCCTCAGCTTCTTGGCTGTAGGAGTAAGTTATGCATAGCAGAATCCTCAGCTTCTTGGCTGTAGGAGTAAGTTACACATTGCAGGATCCTCAGCTTCTAGGCTGTAGGAGTAAGTTACGCATTGCAGGACCCTCAGCTTCTAGGCTGTAGGAGTAAGTTACGCATTGCAGGACGCTCAGCTTCTAGGCAGTAGGAGTAAGTTACACATTGCAGGATCCTCAGCTTCTAGGCTGTAGGAGTAAGTTATGCATAGCAGAATCCTCAGCTTCTTGGCTGTAGGAGTAAGTTACGCATTGCAGGATCCTCAGCTTCTAGGCTGTAGGAGTAAGTTACGCATTGCAGGATCCTCAGTTCTAGGCTGTAGGAGTAAGTTACGCATTGCAGGATCCTCAGCTTTCTAGGCTGTAGGAGTAAGTTACGCATTGCAGGATCCTCAGCTTCTAGGCTGTAGGAGTAAGTTACGCATTGCAGGATCCTCAGCTTCTAGGCTGTAGGAGTAAGTTACGCATTGCAGGATCCTCAGCTTCTAGGCTGTAGGAGTAAGTTACGCATTGCAGGATCCTCAGCTTCTAGGCTGTAGGAGTAAGTTTCGCATTGCAGGATCCTCAGCTTCTAGGCTGTAGGAGTAAGTTACACATTGCAGGATCCTCAGCTTCTAGGCTGTAGGAGTAAGTTACGCATTGCAGGATCCACAGCTTCTAGGCTGTAGGAGTGTGTTACGCATTGCAGGATCCTCAGCTTCTAGGCTGTAGGAGTAAGTTTCGCATTGCAGGATCCTCAGCTTCAAGGCTGTAGGAGTAAGTTACGCATTGCAGGATCCTCAGCTTCTAGGCTGTAGGAGTAAGTTACGCATTGCAGGATCCTCAGCTTCTAGGCTGTAGGAGTAAGTTTCGCATTGCAGGATCCTCAGCTTCTAGGCTGTCGGAGTAAGTTTCGCATGGCAGGATCCTCAGCTTCTAGGCTGTAGGAGTAAGTTACACATTGCAGGATCCTCAGCTTCTAGCTTTAGGAGTAAGTTTCGCATTGCAGGATCCTCAGCTTCTAGGCTTTAGGAGTAAGTTACGTGTTGCAGGATCCTCAGCTTCAAGGCTGTAGGAGTAAGTTACGCATTGCAGGATCCTCAGTTCTAGGCTGTAGGAGTAAGTTACGCATTGCAGGATCCTCAGCTTTCTAGGCTGTAGGAGTAAGTTACGCATTGCAGGATCCTCAGCTTCTAGGCTGTAGGAGTAAGTTACGCATTGCAGGATCCTCAGCTTCTAGGCTGTAGGAGTAAGTGTCGCATTGCAGGATCCTCAGCTTCTAGGCTGTAGGAGTAAGTTACGCATTGCAGCATCCTCAGCTTCTAGGCTGTAGGAGTAAGTTACGCATTGCAGGATCCTCAGCTTCTAGGCTGTAGGAGTAAGTTTCGCATTGCAGGATCCTCAGCTTCTAGGCTGTAGGAGTAAGTTTCACATTGCAGGATCCTCAGCTTCTAGGCTGTAGGAGTAAGTTACGTGTTGCAGGATCCTCAGCTTCTAGGCTGTAGGAGTAAGTTACGCATTGCAGGATCCTCAGCTTCTAGGCTGTAGGAGTAAGTTTTGCATTGCAGGATCCTCAGCTTCTAGGCTGTAGGAGTAAGTTACGCATTGCAGGATCCTCAGCTTCTAGGCTGTAGGAGTAAGTTATGCATTGCAGGATCCTCAGTTCTAGGCTGTAGGAGTAAGTTACACATTGCAGGATCCTCCGCTTCTAGGCTGTAGGAGTAAGATACACATTGCAGGATCCTAAGCTTCTAGGCTGTAGGAGTAAGTTACGCATTGCAGGATCCTCAGCTTCTAGGCTGTAGGAGTAAGTTATGCATTGCAGGATCCTCAGCTTCTAGGCTGTAGGAGTAAGTTACGCATTGCAGGATCCTCAGCTTCTAGGCTGTAGGAGTAAGTTACACATTGCAGAATCCTCTGTTCTAGGCTGTAGGCGTAAGTTACGCATTGCAGGATCCTCAGCTTCTAAGCTGTAGGAGTAAGTTACGCATTGCAGGATCCTCAGTTCTAGGCTGTAGGAGTAAGTACCGCATTGCAGGATCCTCCGCTTCTAGGCTGTAGGAGTAAGTTACACATTGCAGGATCCTCAGCTTCTAGGCTGTAGGAGTAAGTTACGCATTGCAGGATCCTCAGCTTCTAGGCTGTAGGAGTAAGTTACGCATTGCAGGATCCTCAGCTTCTAGGCAGTAGGAGTAAGTTACGCATTGCAGGATCCTCAGCTTCTAGGCTGTAGGAGTAAGTTACGCATTGCAGGATCCTCAGTTCTAGGCTGTAGGAGTAAGTTACGCATTGCAGGATCCTCCGCTTCTAGGCTGTAGGAGTAAGTTACGCATTGCAGGATCCTCAGCTTCTAGTCTGTAGGAGTAAGTTACACATTGCAGGATCCTCAGCTTCTAGGCTGTAGGAGTAAGTTACACATTGCAGGATCCTCAGCTTCTAGGCTGTAGGAGTAAGTTACGCATTGCAGGATCCTCAGCTTCTAGGCTGTAGGAATAAGTTACGCATTGCAGGATCCTCAGCTTCTAGGCTGTAGGAGTGTGTTACGCATTGCAGGATCCTCAGCTTCTAGGCTGTAGGAGTAAGTTTCGCATTGCAGGATCCTCAGCTTCAAGGCTGTAGGAGTAAGTTACGCATTGCAGGATCCTCAGCTTCTAGGCTGTAGGAGTAAGTTACGCATTGCAGGATCCTCAGCTTCTAGGCTGTAGGAGTAAGTTACGCATTGCAGGATCCTCAGCTTCTAGGCTGTAGGAGTAAGTTACACATTGCAGGATCCTCAGCTTCTAGGCTGTAGGAGTAAGTTACGCTTTGCAGGATCCTCAGCTTCTAGGCTGTAGGAGTGTGTTACGCATTGCAGGATCCTCAGCTTCTAGGCTGTAGGAGTAAGTTTCGCATTGCAGGATCCTCAGCTTCAAGGCTGTAGGAGTAAGTTACGCATTGCAGGATCCTCAGCTTCTAGGCTGTAGGAGTAAGTTACGCATTGCAGGATCCTCAGCTTCTAGGCTGTAGGAGTAAGTTTCGCATTGCAGGATCCTCAGCTTCTAGGCTGTCGAAATAAGTTTCGCATGGCAGGATCCTCAGCTTCTAGGCTGTAGGAGAAAGTTACACATTGCAGGATCCTCAGCTTCTAGGCTGTAGGAGTAAGTTTCGCATTGCAGGATCCTCAGCTTCTAGGCTGTAGTAGTAAGTTACGTGTTGCAGGATCCTCAGCTTCAAGGCTGTAGGAGTAAGTTACGCATTGCAGGATCCTCAGTTCTAGGCTGTAGGAGTAAGTTACGCATTGCAGGATCCTCAGCTTCTAGGCTGTAGGAGTAAGTTACGCATTGCAGGATCCTCAGCTTCTAGGCTGTAGGAGTAAGTTACGCATTGCAGGATCCTCAGTTCTAGGCTGTAGGAGTAAGTTTCGCATTGCAGGATCCTCAGCTTGTAGGCTGTAGGAGTAAGTTACGCATTGCAGAATCCTCAGCTTCTAGGCTGTAGGAGTAAGTTATGCATTGCAGGATCCTCAGCTTCTAGGCTGTAGGAGTAAGTTATGCATTGCAGGATCCTCAGTTCTAGGCTGTAGGAGTAAGTTACACATTGCAGGATCCTCCGCTTCTAGGCTGTAGGAGTAAGATACACATTGCAGGATCCTCAGCTTCTAGGCTGTAGGAGTAAGTTACGCATTGCAGGATCCTCAGCTTCTAGGCTGTAGGAGTAAGTTATGCATTGCAGGATCCTCAGC
This sequence comes from Taudactylus pleione, assembly GCA_031769625.1. NCBI lineage: Eukaryota > Metazoa > Chordata > Amphibia > Anura > Myobatrachidae > Taudactylus > Taudactylus pleione. The sequence goes on from JAUIMM010000634.1 coordinate 371,491, forward strand.
TTCTAGGCTGTAGGAGTAAGTTACGCATTGCAGGATCCTCAGCTTCAAGGCTGTAGGAGTAAGTTACACATTGCAGAATCCTCTGTTCTAGGCTGTAGGAGTAAGTTACGCATTGCAGGATCCTCAGCTTCTAAGCTGTAGGAGTAAGTTACGCATTGCAGGATCCTCAGTTCTAGGCTGTAGGAGTAAGTTACGCATTGCAGGATCCTCCGCTTCTAGGCTGTAGGAGTAAGTTACACATTGCAGGATCCTCAGCTTCTAGGCTGTAGGAGTGTTACGCATTGCAGGATCCTCAGCTTCTAGGCTGTAGGAGTAAGTTATGCATTGCAGGATCCTCAGCTTCTAGGCTGTAGGAGTAAGTTACGCATTGCAGGATCCTCAGCTTCTAGGCTGTAGGAGTAAGTTATGCATTGCAGGATCCTCAGTTCTAGGCTGTAGGAGTAAGTTACGCATTGCAGGATCCTCCGCTTCTAGGCTGTAGGAGTAAGTTACGCATTGCAGGATCCTCAGCTTCTAGTCTGTAGGAGTAAGTTACTCATTGCAGGATCCTCAACTTCTAGGCTTAAGGAGTAAGTTACACATTGCAGGATCCTCAGCTTCTAGGCTGTAGGAGTAAGTTACACATTGCAGGATCCTCAGCTTCTTGGCTGTAGGAGTAAGTTATGCATAGCAGAATCCTCAGCTTCTTGGCTGTAGGAGTAAGTTACACATTGCAGGATCCTCAGCTTCTAGGCTGTAGGAGTAAGTTACGCATTGCAGGACCCTCAGCTTCTAGGCTGTAGGAGTAAGTTACGCATTGCAGGACGCTCAGCTTCTAGGCAGTAGGAGTAAGTTACACATTGCAGGATCCTCAGCTTCTAGGCTGTAGGAGTAAGTTATGCATTGCAGGATCCTCAGCTTCTAGGCTGTAGGAGTAAGTTACGCATTGCAGGACTCACAGCTTCTAGGCTGTAGGAGTAAGTTACGCATTGCAGGATCCTCAGTTCTAGGCTGTAGGAGTAAGTTACGCATTGCAGGATCCTCAGCTTCTAGGCTGTAGGAGTAAGTTACACATTGCAGAATCCTCTGTTCTAGGCTGTAGGAGTAAGTTACGCATTGCAGGATCCTCAGCTTCTAAGCTGTAGGAGTAAGTTACGCATTGCAGGATCCTCAGTTCTAGGCTGTAGGAGTAAGTTACGCATTGCAGGATCCTCCGCTTCTAGGCTGTAGGAGTAAGTTACACATTGCAGGATCCTCAGCTTCTAGGCTGTAGGAGTGTTACGCATTGCAGGATCCTCAGCTTCTAGGCTGTAGGAGTAAGTTATGCATTGCAGGATCCTCAGCTTCTAGGCTGTAGGAGTAAGTTACGCATTGCAGGATCCTCAGCTTCTAGGCTGTAGGAGTAAGTTATGCATTGCAGGATCCTCAGTTCTAGGCTGTAGGAGTAAGTTACGCATTGCAGGATCCTCCGCTTCTAGGCTGTAGGAGTAAGTTACGCATTGCAGGATCCTCAGCTTCTAGTCTGTAGGAGTAAGTTACGCATTGCAGGATCCTCAACTTCTAGGCTTAAGGAGTAAGTTACACATTGCAGGATCCTCAGCTTCTAGGCTGTAGGAGTAAGTTACACATTGCAGGATCCTCAGCTTCTTGGCTGTAGGAGTAAGTTATGCATAGCAGAATCCTCAGCTTCTTGGCTGTAGGAGTAAGTTACACATTGCAGGATCCTCAGCTTCTAGGCTGTAGGAGTAAGTTACGCATTGCAGGACCCTCAGCTTCTAGGCTGTAGGAGTAAGTTACGCATTGCAGGACGCTCAGCTTCTAGGCAGTAGGAGTAAGTTACACATTGCAGGATCCTCAGCTTCTAGGCTGTAGGAGTAAGTTATGCATAGCAGAATCCTCAGCTTCTTGGCTGTAGGAGTAAGTTACGCATTGCAGGATCCTCAGCTTCTAGGCTGTAGGAGTAAGTTACGCATTGCAGGATCCTCAGTTCTAGGCTGTAGGAGTAAGTTACGCATTGCAGGATCCTCAGCTTTCTAGGCTGTAGGAGTAAGTTACGCATTGCAGGATCCTCAGCTTCTAGGCTGTAGGAGTAAGTTACGCATTGCAGGATCCTCAGCTTCTAGGCTGTAGGAGTAAGTGTCGCATTGCAGGATCCTCAGCTTCTAGGCTGTAGGAGTAAGTTACGCATTGCAGCATCCTCAGCTTCTAGGCTGTAGGAGTAAGTTACGCATTGCAGGATCCTCAGCTTCTAGGCTGTAGGAGTAAGTTTCGCATTGCAGGATCCTCAGCTTCTAGGCTGTAGGAGTAAGTTTCACATTGCAGGATCCTCAGCTTCTAGGCTGTAGGAGTAAGTTACGTGTTGCAGGATCCTCAGCTTCTAGGCTGTAGGAGTAAGTTACGCATTGCAGGATCCTCAGCTTCTAGGCTGTAGGAGTAAGTTTTGCATTGCAGGATCCTCAGCTTCTAGGCTGTAGGAGTAAGTTACGCATTGCAGGATCCTCAGCTTCTAGGCTGTAGGAGTAAGTTATGCATTGCAGGATCCTCAGTTCTAGGCTGTAGGAGTAAGTTACACATTGCAGGATCCTCCGCTTCTAGGCTGTAGGAGTAAGATACACATTGCAGGATCCTAAGCTTCTAGGCTGTAGGAGTAAGTTACGCATTGCAGGATCCTCAGCTTCTAGGCTGTAGGAGTAAGTTATGCATTGCAGGATCCTCAGCTTCTAGGCTGTAGGAGTAAGTTACGCATTGCAGGATCCTCAGCTTCTAGGCTGTAGGAGTAAGTTACACATTGCAGAATCCTCTGTTCTAGGCTGTAGGCGTAAGTTACGCATTGCAGGATCCTCAGCTTCTAAGCTGTAGGAGTAAGTTACGCATTGCAGGATCCTCAGTTCTAGGCTGTAGGAGTAAGTACCGCATTGCAGGATCCTCCGCTTCTAGGCTGTAGGAGTAAGTTACACATTGCAGGATCCTCAGCTTCTAGGCTGTAGGAGTAAGTTACGCATTGCAGGATCCTCAGCTTCTAGGCTGTAGGAGTAAGTTACGCATTGCAGGATCCTCAGCTTCTAGGCAGTAGGAGTAAGTTACGCATTGCAGGATCCTCAGCTTCTAGGCTGTAGGAGTAAGTTACGCATTGCAGGATCCTCAGTTCTAGGCTGTAGGAGTAAGTTACGCATTGCAGGATCCTCCGCTTCTAGGCTGTAGGAGTAAGTTACGCATTGCAGGATCCTCAGCTTCTAGTCTGTAGGAGTAAGTTACACATTGCAGGATCCTCAGCTTCTAGGCTGTAGGAGTAAGTTACACATTGCAGGATCCTCAGCTTATAGGCTGTAGGAGTAAGTTACGCATTGCAGGATCCTCAGCTTCTAGGCTGTAGGAATAAGTTACGCATTGCAGGATCCTCAGCTTCTAGGCTGTAGGAGTGTGTTACGCATTGCAGGATCCTCAGCTTCTAGGCTGTAGGAGTAAGTTTCGCATTGCAGGATCCTCAGCTTCAAGGCTGTAGGAGTAAGTTACGCATTGCAGGATCCTCAGCTTCTAGGCTGTAGGAGTAAGTTACGCATTGCAGGATCCTCAGCTTCTAGGCTGTAGGAGTAAGTTACGCATTGCAGGATCCTCAGCTTCTAGGCTGTAGGAGTAAGTTACACATTGCAGGATCCTCAGCTTCTAGGCTGTAGGAGTAAGTTACGCTTTGCAGGATCCTCAGCTTCTAGGCTGTAGGAGTGTGTTACGCATTGCAGGATCCTCAGCTTCTAGGCTGTAGGAGTAAGTTTCGCATTGCAGGATCCTCAGCTTCAAGGCTGTAGGAGTAAGTTACGCATTGCAGGATCCTCAGCTTCTAGGCTGTAGGAGTAAGTTACGCATTGCAGGATCCTCAGCTTCTAGGCTGTAGGAGTAAGTTTCGCATTGCAGGATCCTCAGCTTCTAGGCTGTCGAAATAAGTTTCGCATGGCAGGATCCTCAGCTTCTAGGCTGTAGGAGAAAGTTACACATTGCAGGATCCTCAGCTTCTAGGCTGTAGGAGTAAGTTTCGCATTGCAGGATCCTCAGCTTCTAGGCTGTAGTAGTAAGTTACGTGTTGCAGGATCCTCAGCTTCAAGGCTGTAGGAGTAAGTTACGCATTGCAGGATCCTCAGTTCTAGGCTGTAGGAGTAAGTTACGCATTGCAGGATCCTCAGCTTCTAGGCTGTAGGAGTAAGTTACGCATTGCAGGATCCTCAGCTTCTAGGCTGTAGGAGTAAGTTACGCATTGCAGGATCCTCAGTTCTAGGCTGTAGGAGTAAGTTTCGCATTGCAGGATCCTCAGCTTGTAGGCTGTAGGAGTAAGTTACGCATTGCAGAATCCTCAGCTTCTAGGCTGTAGGAGTAAGTTATGCATTGCAGGATCCTCAGCTTCTAGGCTGTAGGAGTAAGTTATGCATTGCAGGATCCTCAGTTCTAGGCTGTAGGAGTAAGTTACACATTGCAGGATCCTCCGCTTCTAGGCTGTAGGAGTAAGATACACATTGCAGGATCCTCAGCTTCTAGGCTGTAGGAGTAAGTTACGCATTGCAGGATCCTCAGCTTCTAGGCTGTAGGAGTAAGTTATGCATTGCAGGATCCTCAGCTTCTAGGCTGTAGGAGTAAGTTACGCATTGCAGGATCCTCAGCTTCAAGGCTGTAGGAGTAAGTTACACATTGCAGAATCCTCTGTTCTAGGCTGTAGGAGTAAGTTACGCATTGCAGGATCCTCAGCTTCTAAGCTGTAGGAGTAAGTTACGCATTGCAGGATCCTCAGTTCTAGGCTGTAGGAGTAAGTTACGCATTGCAGGATCCTCCGCTTCTAGGCTGTAGGAGTAAGTTACACATTGCAGGATCCTCAGCTTCTAGGCTGTAGGAGTGTTACGCATTGCAGGATCCTCAGCTTCTAGGCTGTAGGAGTAAGTTATGCATTGCAGGATCCTCAGCTTCTAGGCTGTAGGAGTAAGTTACGCATTGCAGGATCCTCAGCTTCTAGGCTGTAGGAGTAAGTTATGCATTGCAGGATCCTCAGTTCTAGGCTGTAGGAGTAAGTTACGCATTGCAGGATCCTCCGCTTCTAGGCTGTAGGAGTAAGTTACGCATTGCAGGATCCTCAGCTTCTAGTCTGTAGGAGTAAGTTACTCATTGCAGGATCCTCAACTTCTAGGCTTAAGGAGTAAGTTACACATTGCAGGATCCTCAGCTTCTAGGCTGTAGGAGTAAGTTACACATTGCAGGATCCTCAGCTTCTTGGCTGTAGGAGTAAGTTATGCATAGCAGAATCCTCAGCTTCTTGGCTGTAGGAGTAAGTTACACATTGCAGGATCCTCAGCTTCTAGGCTGTAGGAGTAAGTTACGCATTGCAGGACCCTCAGCTTCTAGGCTGTAGGAGTAAGTTACGCATTGCAGGACGCTCAGCTTCTAGGCAGTAGGAGTAAGTTACACATTGCAGGATCCTCAGCTTCTAGGCTGTAGGAGTAAGTTATGCATTGCAGGATCCTCAGCTTCTAGGCTGTAGGAGTAAGTTACGCATTGCAGGACTCACAGCTTCTAGGCTGTAGGAGTAAGTTACGCATTGCAGGATCCTCAGTTCTAGGCTGTAGGAGTAAGTTACGCATTGCAGGATCCTCAGCTTCTAGGCTGTAGGAGTAAGTTACACATTGCAGAATCCTCTGTTCTAGGCTGTAGGAGTAAGTTACGCATTGCAGGATCCTCAGCTTCTAAGCTGTAGGAGTAAGTTACGCATTGCAGGATCCTCAGTTCTAGGCTGTAGGAGTAAGTTACGCATTGCAGGATCCTCCGCTTCTAGGCTGTAGGAGTAAGTTACACATTGCAGGATCCTCAGCTTCTAGGCTGTAGGAGTGTTACGCATTGCAGGATCCTCAGCTTCTAGGCTGTAGGAGTAAGTTATGCATTGCAGGATCCTCAGCTTCTAGGCTGTAGGAGTAAGTTACGCATTGCAGGATCCTCAGCTTCTAGGCTGTAGGAGTAAGTTATGCATTGCAGGATCCTCAGTTCTAGGCTGTAGGAGTAAGTTACGCATTGCAGGATCCTCCGCTTCTAGGCTGTAGGAGTAAGTTACGCATTGCAGGATCCTCAGCTTCTAGTCTGTAGGAGTAAGTTACGCATTGCAGGATCCTCAACTTCTAGGCTTAAGGAGTAAGTTACACATTGCAGGATCCTCAGCTTCTAGGCTGTAGGAGTAAGTTACACATTGCAGGATCCTCAGCTTCTTGGCTGTAGGAGTAAGTTATGCATAGCAGAATCCTCAGCTTCTTGGCTGTAGGAGTAAGTTACACATTGCAGGATCCTCAGCTTCTAGGCTGTAGGAGTAAGTTACGCATTGCAGGACCCTCAGCTTCTAGGCTGTAGGAGTAAGTTACGCATTGCAGGACGCTCAGCTTCTAGGCAGTAGGAGTAAGTTACACATTGCAGGATCCTCAGCTTCTAGGCTGTAGGAGTAAGTTATGCATAGCAGAATCCTCAGCTTCTTGGCTGTAGGAGTAAGTTACGCATTGCAGGATCCTCAGCTTCTAGGCTGTAGGAGTAAGTTACGCATTGCAGGATTCTCAGCTTCTAGGCTGTAGGAGTAACTTACGCATTGATGGACCCTCAGCTTCTAGGCTGTAGGAGTAAGTTACGCATTGCAGGATCCTTAGCTTCTAGGCTGTAGGAGTAAGTTATGCATTGCAGGATCCTCAGCTTCTTGGCTGTAGGAGTAAGTTATGCATTGCAGAATCCTCAGCTTCTTGGCTGTAGGAGTAAGTTACACATTGCAGGATCCTCAGCTTCTAGGCTGTAGGAGTAAGTTACGCATTGCAGGACCATCAGCTTCTAGGCTGTAGGATTAAGTTACGCATTGCAGGACGCTCAGCTTCTAGGCTGTAGGAGTAAGTTACCCATTGCAGGATCCTCAGCTTCTAGGCTGTAGGAGTAAGTTACGCCTTGCAGGATCCTCAACTTCAAGGCTGTAGGAGTAAGTTACGCATTGCAGGACCCTCAGCTTCTAGGCTGTAGGAGTACGTTATGCATTGCAGGATCCTCAGTTCTAGGCTGTAGGAGTAAGTTACGCATTGCAGGATCCTCAGCTTCTAGGCTGTAGGAGTAAGTTACACATTGCAGGATCCTCCGCCTCTAAGCTGTAGGAGTAAGTTACGCATTGCAGGATCCTCAGCTTCTAGGCTGTAGGAGTAAGTTACACATTGCAGGATACTCAGCTTCTAGGCTGTAGGAGTAAGTTACACATTGCAGGATCCTCAGCTTCTAGGCTGTAGGAGTAAGTTATGCATTGCAGAATCCTCAGCTTCTAGGCTGTAGGAGTGTGTTACGCATTGCAGGATCCTCAGCTTCTAGGCTGTAGGAGTAAGTTTCGCATTGCAGGATCCTCAGCTTCTAGGCTGTAGTAGTAAGTTACGCATTGCAGGATCCTCAGCTTCTAAGCTGTAGGAGTAAGTTACGCATTGCAGGGTCCTCAGTTCTAGGCTGTAGGAGTAAGTTACGCATTGCAGGATCCTCCGCTTCTAGGCTGTAGGAGTAAGTTACACATTGCAGGATCCTCAGCTTCTAGGCTGTAGGAGTGTAACGCATTGCAGGATCCTCAGCTTCTAGGCTGTAGGAGTAAGTTACGCATTGCAGGATCCTCAGCTTCTAGGCTGTAGGAGTAAGTTACGCATTGCAGGATCCTCAGCTTCTAGGCTGTAGGAGTAAGTTATGCATTGCAGGATCCTCAGTTCTAGGCTGTAGGAGTAAGTTACGCATTGCAGGATCCTCCGCTTCTAGGCTGTAGGAGTAAGTTACGCATTGCAGGATCCTCAGCTTCTAGTCTGTAGGAGTAAGTTACTCATTGCAGGATCCTCAACTTCTAGGCTGTAGGAGTAAGTTACACATTGCAGGATCCTCAGCTTCTAGGCTGTAGGAGTAAGTTACACATTGCAGGATCCTCAGCTTCTTGGCTGTAGGAGTAAGTTATGCATAGCAGAATCCTCAGCTTCTTGGCTGTAGGAGTAAGTTACACATTGCAGGATCCTCAGCTTCTAGGCTGTAGGAGTAAGTTACGCATTGCAGGACCCTCAGCTTCTAGGCTGTAGGAGTAAGTTACGCATTGCAGGACGCTCAGCTTCTAGGCAGTAGGAGTAAGTTACACATTGCAGGATCCTCAGCTTCTAGGCTGTAGGAGTAAGTTATGCATTGCAGGATCCTCAGCTTCTAGGCTGTAGGAGTAAGTTACGCATTGCAGGACTCACAGCTTCTAGGCTGTAGGAGTAAGTTACGCATTGCAGGATCCTCAGTTCTAGGCTGTAGGAGTAAGTTACGCATTGCAGGATCCTCAGCTTCTAGGCTGTAGGAGTAAGTTATGCATTGCAGGATACTCAGCTTCTAGGCTGTAGGAGTAAGTTACACATTGCAGGATACTCTGCTTCTAGGCTGTAGGAGTAAGTTATGCATTGCAGGATCCTCAGCTTCTAGGCTGTAGGAGTAAGTTACACATTGCAGGATCCTCAGCTTCTAGGCTGTAGGAGTAAGTTACGCATTGCAGGATCCTCAGCTTCTAGGCTGTAGGAGTAAGTTACACATTGCAGGATCCTCAGCTTCTTGGCTGTAGGAGTAAGTTATGCATAGCAGAATCCTCAGCTTCTAGGCTGTAGGAGTAAGTTACACATTGCAGGATCCTCAGCTTCTAGGCTGTAGGAGTAAGTTACGCATTGCAGGATTCTCAGCTTCTAGGCTGTAGGAGTAACTTACGCATTGATGGACCCTCAGCTTCTAGGCTGTAGGAGTAAGTTACGCATTGCAGGATCCTTAGCTTCTAGGCTGTAGGAGTAAGTTATGCATTGCAGGATCCTCAGCTTCTTGGCTGTAGGAGTAAGTTATGCATTGCAGAATCCTCAGCTTCTTGGCTGTAGGAGTAAGTTACACATTGCAGGATCCTCAGCTTCTAGGCTGTAGGAGTAAGTTACGCATTGCAGGACCATCAGCTTCTAGGCTGTAGGATTAAGTTACGCATTGCAGGACGCTCAGCTTCTAGGCTGTAGGAGTAAGTTACCCATTGCAGGATCCTCAGCTTCTAGGCTGTAGGAGTAAGTTATGCCTTGCAGGATCCTCAACTTCAAGGCTGTAGGAGTAAGTTACGCATTGCAGGACCCTCAGCTTCTAGGCTGTAGGAGTACGTTATGCATTGCAGGATCCTCAGTTCTAGGCTGTAGGAGTAAGTTACGCATTGCAGGATCCTCAGCTTCTAGGCTGTAGGAGTAAGTTACACATTGCAGGATCCTCCGCCTCTAAGCTGTAGGAGTAAGTTACGCATTGCAGGATCCTCAGCTTCTAGGCTGTAGGAGTAAGTTACACATTGCAGGATACTCTGCTTCTAGGCTGTAGGAGTAAGTTATGCATTGCAGAATCCTCAGCTTCTAGGCTGTAGGAGTGTGTTACGCATTGCAGGATCCTCAGCTTCTAGGCTGTAGGATTAAGTTTCGCATTGCAGGATCCTCAGCTTCAAGGCTGTAGGAGTAAGTTACGCATTGCAGGATCCTCAGCTTCTAGGCTGTAGGAGTAAGTTACGCATTGCAGGATCCTCAGCTTCTAGGCTGTAGGAGTAAGTTTCGCATTGCAGGATCCTCAGCTTCTAGGCTGTCGGAGTAAGTTTCGCATGGCAGGATCCTCAGCTTCTAGGCTGTAGGAGTAAGTTACACATTGCAGGATCCTCAGCTTCTAGGCTGTAGGAGTAAGTTTCGCATTGCAGGATCCTCAGCTTCTAGGCTGTAGTAGTAAGTTACGTGTTGCAGGATCCTCAGCTTCAAGGCTGTAGGAGTAAGTTACGCATTGCAGGATCCTCATTTCTAGGCTGTAGGAGTAAGTTACGCATTGCAGGATCCTCAGCTTCTAGGCTGTAGGAGTAAGTTACGCATTGCAGGATCCTCAGCTTCTAGGCTGTAGGAGTAAGTTACGCATTGCAGGATCCTCAGCTTGGCTGTAGGAGTAAGTTTCGCATTGCAGCATCCTCAGCTTCTAGGCTGTAGGAGTAAGTTACGCATTGCAGGATCCTCAGCTTCTAGGCTGTAGGAGTAAGTTACGCATTGCAGGATCCTCAGCTTCTAGGCTGTAGGAGTAAGTTTCACATTGCAGGATCCTCAGCTTCTAGGCTGTAGGAGTAAGTTACGCATTGCAGGATCCTTAGCTTCTAGGCTGTAGGAGTAAGTTACACATTGCAGGATCCTCAGCTTCTAGGCTGTAGGAGTAAGTTACGCATTGCAGGATTCTCAGCTTCTAGGCTGTAGGAGTAACTTACGCATTGATGGACCCTCAGCTTCTAGGCTGTAGGAGTAAGTTACGCATTGCAGGATCCTTAGCTTCTAGGCTGTAGGAGTAAGTTATGCATTGCAGGATCCTCAGCTTCTTGGCTGTAGGAGTAAGTTATGCATTGCAGAATCCTCAGCTTCTTGGCTGTAGGAGTAAGTTACACATTGCAGGATCCTCAGCTTCTAGGCTGTAGGAGTAAGTTACGCATTGCAGGACCATCAGCTTCTAGGCTGTAGGATTAAGTTACGCATTGCAGGACGCTCAGCTTCTAGGCTGTAGGAGTAAGTTACCCATTGCAGGATCCTCAGCTTCTAGGCTGTAGGAGTAAGTTATGCCTTGCAGGATCCTCAACTTCAAGGCTGTAGGAGTAAGTTACGCATTGCAGGACCCTCAGCTTCTAGGCTGTAGGAGTACGTTATGCATTGCAGGATCCTCAGTTCTAGGCTGTAGGAGTAAGTTACGCATTGCAGGATCCTCAGCTTCTAGGCTGTAGGAGTAAGTTACACATTGCAGGATCCTCCGCCTCTAAGCTGTAGGAGTAAGTTACGCATTGCAGGATCCTCAGCTTCTAGGCTGTAGGAGTAAGTTACACATTGCAGGATACTCTGCTTCTAGGCTGTAGGAGTAAGTTATGCATTGCAGAATACTCAGCTTCTAGGCTGTAGGAGTGTGTTACGCATTGCAGGATCCTCAGCTTCTAGGCTGTAGGATTAAGTTTCGCATTGCAGGATCCTCAGCTTCAAGGCTGTAGGAGTAAGTTACGCATTGCAGGATCCTCAGCTTCTAGGCTGTAGGAGTAAGTTACGCATTGCAGGATCCTCAGCTTCTAGGCTGTAGGAGTAAGTTTCGCATTGCAGGATCCTCAGCTTCTAGGCTGTCGGAGTAAGTTTCGCATGGCAGGATCCTCAGCTTCTAGGCTGTAGGAGTAAGTTACACATTGCAGGATCCTCAGCTTCTAGGCTGTAGGAGTAAGTTTCGCATTGCACGATCCTCAGCTTCTAGGCTGTAGTAGTAAGTTACGTGTTGCAGGATCCTCAGCTTCAAGGCTGTAGGAGTAAGTTACGCATTGCAGGATCCTCATTTCTAGGCTGTAGGAGTAAGTTACGCATTGCAGGATCCTCAGCTTCTAGGCTGTAGGAGTAAGTTACGCATTGCAGGATCCTCAGCTTGGCTGTAGGAGTAAGTTTCGCATTGCAGCATCCTCAGCTTCTAGGCTGTAGGAGTAAGTTACGCATTGCAGGATCCTCAGCTTCTAGGCTGTAGGAGTAAGTTACGCATTGCAGGATCCTCAGCTTCTAGGCTGTAGGAGTAAGTTTCACATTGCAGGATCCTCAGCTTCTAGGCTGTAGGAGTAAGTTACGTGTTGCAGGATCCTCAGCTTCTAGGCTGTAGGAGTAAGTTACGCATTGCAGGATCCTCAGCTTCTAGGCTGTAGGAGTAAGTTTTGCATTGCAGGATCCTCAGCTTCTAGGCTATAGGAGTAAGTTACGCATTGCAGAATCCTCAATTCTAGGCTGTAGGAGTAAGTTACGCATTGCAGGACCCTCAGCTTCTAGGCTGTAGGAGTAAGTTACACATTGCAGGATCCTCAGCTTCTAGGCTGTAGGAGTAAGTTATGCATTGCAGGATCCTCAGCTTCTAGGCTGTAGGAGTAAGTTATGCATTGCAGGATCCGCAGTTCTAGGCTGTAGGAGTAAGTTACACATTGCAGGATCCTCCGCTTCTAGGCTGTAGGAGTAAGATACACATTGCAGGATCCTCAGCTTCTAGGCTGTAGGAGTAAGTTACGCATTGCAGGATCCTCAGCTTCTAGGCTGTAGGAGTAAGTTATGCATTGCAGGATCCTCAGCGTCTAGGCTGTAGGAGTAAGTTACGCATTGCAGGATCCTCAGCTTCTAGGCTGTAGGAGTAAGTTACACATTGCAGAATCCTCTGTTCTAGGCTGTAGGAGTAAGTTACGCATTGCAGAATCCTCAGCTTCTAAGCTGTAGGAGTAAGTTACGCATTGCAGGATCCTCAGTTCTAGGCTGTAGGAGTAAGTTACGCATTGCAGGATCCTCCGCTTCTAGGCTGTAGGAGTAAGTTACACATTGCAGGATCCTCAGCTTCTAGGCTGTAGGAGTAAGTTACGCATTGCAGGATCCTCAGCTTCTAGGCTGTAGGAGTAAGTTATGCATTGCAGGATCCTCAGCTTCTAGGCTGTAGGAGTAAGTTATGCATTGCAGGATCCTCAGCTTCTAGGCTGTAGGAGTAAGTTATGTATTGCAGGATCCTCAGTTCTAGGCTGTAGGAGTAAGTTACGCATTGCAGGATCCTCCGCTTCTAGGCTGTAGGAGTAAGTTACGCATTGCAGGATCCTCAGCTTCTAGTCTGTAGGAGTAAGTTACTCATTGCAGGATCCTCAGCTTCTAGGCTGTAGGAGTAATTTACACATTGCAGGATCCTCAGCTTCTAGGCTGTAGGAGTAAGTTACACATTGCAGGATCCTCAGCTTCTTGGCTGTAGGAGTAAGTTATGCATAGCAGAATCCTCAGCTTCTTGGCTGTAGGAGTAAGTTACACATTGCAGGATCCTCAACTTCTAGGCTGTAGGAGTAAGTTACGCATTGCAGGACCGTCAGCTTCTAGGCTGTAGGAGTAAGTTACGCATTGCAGGACGCTCAGCTTCTAGGCTGTAGGAGTAAGTTACGCATTGCAGGATCCTCAGCTTCTAGGCTGTAGGATTAAGTTATGCATTGCAGGATCCTCAGCTTCTAGGCTGTAGGAGTAAGTTACGCATTGCAGGACCCTCAGCTTCTAGGCTGTAGGAGTAAGTTACGCATTGCAGGATCCTCAGTTCTAGGCTGTAGGAGTAAGTTACGCATTGCAGGATCCTCAGCTTCTAGGCTGTAGGAGTAAGTTATGCATTGCAGGATACTCAGCTTCTAGGCTGTAGGAGTAAGTTACACATTGCAGGATACTCCGCTTCTAGGCTGTAGGAGTAAGTTATGCATTGCAGGATCCTCAGCTTCTAGGCTGTAGGAGTAAGTTACACATTGCAGGATCCTCAGCTTCTAGGCTGTAGGAGTAAGTTACGCATTGCAGGATCCTCAGCTTCAAGGCTGTAGGAGTAAGTTACGCATTGCAGGATCCTCAGCTTCTAGGCTGTAGGAGTAAGTTACACATTGCAGGATCCTCAGCTTCTAGGCTGTAGGAGTAAGTTACGCATTGCAGGATTCTCAGCTTCTAGGCTGTAGGAGGAAGTTACGCATTGCTGGACCCTCAGCTTCTAGGCTGTCGGAGTAAGTTACGCATTGCAGGATCCTTAGCTTCTAGGCTGTAGGAGTAAGTTACACATTGCAGGATCCTCAGCTTCTTGGCTGTAGGAGTAAGTTATGCATTGCAGAATCCTCAGCTTCTTGGCTGTAGGAGTAAGTTACACATTGCAGGATCCTCAGCTTCTAGGCTGTAGGAGTAAGTTACGCATTGCAGGACCATCAGCTTCTAGGCTGTAGGAGTAAGTTACGCATTGCAGGACGCTCAGCTTCTAGGCTGTAGGAGTAAGTTACCCATTGCAGGATCCTCAGCTTCTAGGCTGTAGGAGTAAGTTACGCCTTGCAGGATCCTCAACTTCAAGGCTGTAGGAGTAAGTTACGCATTGCAGGACCCTCAGCTTTTAGGCTGTAGGAGTACGTTATGCACTGCAGGATCCTCAGTTCTAGGCTGTAGGAGTAAGTTACGCATTGCAGGATCCTCAGCTTCTAGGCTGTAGGAGTAAGTTACACATTGCAGGATCCTCCGCCTCTAAGCTGTAGGAGTAAGTTACGCATTGCAGGATCCTCAGCTTCTAGGCAGTAGGAGTAAGTTACACATTGCAGGATACTCAGCTTCTAGGCTGTAGGAGTAAATTACACATTGCAGGATCCTCAGCTTCTAGGCTGTAGGAGTAAGTTATGCATTGCAGAATCCTCAGCTTCTAGGCTGTAGGAGTAAGTTACACATTGCAGGATCCTCAGCTTCTAGGCTGTAGGAGTAAGTTACGCATTGCTGAATCCTCATCTTCTAGGCTGTAGGAGTAAGTTACGCATTGCAGGATCCTCAGCTTCTTGGCTGTAGGAGTAAGTTACACATTGCAGGATCCTCAGCTTCTAGGCTGTAGGAGTAAGTTACGCGTTGCAGGACCCTCAGCTTCTAGGCTGTAGGAGTAAGATACGCGTTGCAGGATCCTCAGCTTCTAGGCTGTAGGAGTAAGTTTCGCATTGCAGGATCCTCAGCTAGTAGGCTGTAGGAGTAAGTTACACATTGCAGAATCCTCTGCTTCTAGGCTGTAGGAGTAAGTTACACATTGCAGGATCCTCAGCTTCTAGGCTGTAGGAGTAAGTTACGCATTGCAGGACCCTCAGCTTCTAGGCTGTAGGAGTAAGTTATGCATTGCAGGATCCTCCGCTTCTAGGCTGTAGGAGTAAGTTACGCATTGCAGGATCCTCAGCTTCTAGGTTGTAGGAGTAAGTTACACATTGCAGGATCTTCAGCTACTTGGCTGTAGGAGTAACTTACACATTGCAGGATCCTCAGCTTCTAGGCTGTAGGAGTAAGTTACACAATGCAGGATCCTCAGCTTCTAGGCTGTAGGAGTAAGTTATGCATTGCAGGATCCTCAGCTTCTTGGCTGTAGGAGTAAGTTATGCATTGCAGAATCCTCAGCTTCTTGGCTGTAGGAGTAAGTTACACATTGCAGGATCCTCAGCTTCTAGGCTGTAGGAGTAAGTTACGCATTGCAGGACCATCAGCTTCTAGGCTGTAGGATTAAGTTACGCATTGCAGGACGCTCAGCTTCTAGGCTGTAGGAGTAAGTTACCCATTGCAGGATCCTCAGCTTCTAGGCTGTAGGAGTAAGTTACGCCTTGCAGGATCCTCAACTTCAAGGCTGTAGGAGTAAGTTACGCATTGCAGGACCCTCAGCTTCTAGGCTGTAGGAGTACGTTATGCATTGCAGGATCCTCAGTTCTAGGCTGTAGGAGTAAGTTACGCATTGCAGGATCCTCAGCTTCTAGGCTGCAGGAGTAAGTTACACATTGCAGGATCCTCCGCCTCTAAGCTGTAGGAGTAAGTTACGCATTGCAGGATCCTCAGCTTCTAGGCTGTAGGAGTAAGTTACACATTGCAGGATACTCAGCTTCTAGGCTGTAGGAGTAAGTTACACATTGCAGGATCCTCAGCTTCTAGGCTGTAGGAGTAAGTTATGCATTGCAGAATCCTCAGCTTCTAGGCTGTAGGAGTGTGTTACGCATTGCAGGATCCTCAGCTTCTAGGCTGTAGGATTAAGTTTCGCATTGCAGGATCCTCAGCTTCAAGGCTGTAGGAGTAAGTTACGCATTGCAGGATCCTCAGCTTCTAGGCTGTAGGAGTAAGTTACGCATTGCAGGATCCTCAGCTTCTAGGCTGTAGGAGTAAGTTTCGCATTGCAGGATCCTCAGCTTCTAGGCTGTCGGAGTAAGTTTCGCATGGCAGGATCCTCAGCTTCTAGGCTGTAGGAGTAAGTTACACATTGCAGGATCCTCAGCTTCTAGGCTGTAGGAGTAAGTTTCGCATTGCAGGATCCTCAGCTTCTAGGCTGTAGTAGTAAGTTACGTGTTGCAGGATCCTCAGCTTCAAGGCTGTAGGAGTAAGTTACGCATTGCAGGATCCTCAGTTCTAGGCTGTAGGAGTAAGTTACGCATTGCAGGATCCTCAGCTTCTAGGCTGTAGGAGTAAGTTACGCATTGCAGGATCCTCAGCTTCTAGGCTGTAGGAGTAAGTTACGCATTGCAGGATCCTCAGCTTGGCTGTAGGAGTAAGTTTCGCATTGCAGCATCCTCAGCTTCTAGGCTGTAGGAGTAAGTTACGCATTGCAGGATCCTCAGCTTCTAGGCTGTAGGAGTAAGTTACGCATTGCAGGATCCTCAGCTTCTAGGCTGTAGGAGTAAGTTTCGCATTGCAGGATCCTCAGCTTCTAGGCTGTAGGAGTAAGTTACGCATTGCAGGATCCTCAGCTTCTAGGCTGTAGGAGTAAGTTTCACATTGCAGGATCCTCAGCTTCTAGGCTGTAGGAGTAAGTTACGTGTTGCAGGATCCTCAGCTTCTAGGCTGTAGGAGTAAGTTACGCATTGCAGGATCCTCAGCTTCTAGGCTGTAGGAGTAAGTTTTGCATTGCAGGATCCTCAGCTTCTAGGCTATAGGAGTAAGTTACGCATTGCAGAATCCTCAATTCTAGGCTGTAGGAGTAAGTTACGCATTGCAGGACCCTCAGCTTCTAGGCTGTAGGAGTAAGTTACACATTGCAGGATCCTCTGCTTCTAGGCTGTAGGAGTAAGTTATGCATTGCAGGATACTCAGCTTCTAGGCTGTAGGAGTAAGTTATGCATTGCAGGATCCGCAGTTCTAGGCTGTAGGAGTAAGTTACACATTGCAGGATCCTCCGCTTCTAGGCTGTAGGAGTAAGATACACATTGCAGGATCCTCAGCTTCTAGGCTGTAGGAGTAAGTTACGCATTGCAGGATCCTCAGCTTCTAGGCTGTAGGAGTAAGTTATGCATTGCAGGATCCTCAGCGTCTAGGCTGTAGGAGTAAGTTACGCATTGCAGGATCCTCAGCTTCTAGGCTGTAGGAGTAAGTTACACATTGCAGAATCCTCTGTTCTAGGCTGTAGGAGTAAGTTACGCATTGCAGAATCCTCAGCTTCTAAGCTGTAGGAGTAAGTTACGCATTGGAGGATCCTCAGTTCTAGGCTGTAGGAGTAAGTTACGCATTGCAGGATCCTCCGCTTCTAGGCTGTAGGAGTAAGTTACACATTGCAGGATCCTCAGCTTCTAGGCTGTAGGAGTAAGTTACGCATTGCAGGATCCTCAGCTTCTAGGCTGTAGGAGTAAGTTATGCATTGCAGGATCCTCAGGTTCTAGGCTGTAGGAGTAAGTTATGCATTGCAGGATCCTCAGCTTCTAGGCTGTAGGAGTAAGTTATGTATTGCAGGATCCTCAGTTCTAGGCTGTAGGAGTAAGTTACGCATTGCAGGATCCTCCGCTTCTAGGCTGTAGGAGTAAGTTACGCATTGCAGGATCCTCAGCTTCTAGTCTGTAGGAGTAAGTTACTCATTGCAGGATCCTCAGCTTCTAGGCTGTAGGAGTAATTTACACATTGCAGGATCCTCAGCTTCTAGGCTGTAGGAGTAAGTTACACATTGCAGGATCCTCAGCTTCTTGGCTGTAGGAGTAAGTTATGCATAGCAGAATCCTCAGCTTCTTGGCTGTAGGAGTAAGTTACACATTGCAGGATCCTCAACTTCTAGGCTGTAGGAGTAAGTTACGCATTGCAGGACCGTCAGCTTCTAGGCTGTAGGAGTAAGTTACGCATTGCAGGACGCTCAGCTTCTAGGCTGTAGGAGTAAGTTACGCATTGCAGGATCCTCAGCTTCTAGGCTGTAGGATTAAGTTATGCATTGCAGGATCCTCAGCTTCTAGGCTGTAGGAGTAAGTTACGCATTGCAGGACCCTCAGCTTCTAGGCTGTAGGAGTAAGTTACGCATTGCAGGATCCTCAGTTCTAGGCTGTAGGAGTAAGTTACGCATTGCAGGATCCTCAGCTTCTAGGCTGTAGGAGTAAGTTATGCATTGCAGGATACTCAGCTTCTAGGCTGTAGGAGTAAGTTACACATTGCAGGATACTCCGCTTCTAGGCTGTAGGAGTAAGTTATGCATTGCAGGATCCTCAGCTTCTAGGCTGTAGGAGTAAGTTACACATTGCAGGATCCTCAGCTTCTAGGCTGTAGGAGTAAGTTACGCATTGCAGGATCCTCAGCTTCAAGGCTGTAGGAGTAAGTTACGCATTGCAGGATCCTCAGCTTCTAGGCTGTAGGAGTAAGTTACACATTGCAGGATCCTCAGCTTCTAGGCTGTAGGAGTAAGTTACGCATTGCAGGATTCTCAGCTTCTAGGCTGTAGGAGTAAGTTACGCATTGCTGGACCCTCAGCTTCTAGGCTGTCGGAGTAAGTTACGCATTGCAGGATCCTTAGCTTCTAGGCTGTAGGAGTAAGTTACACATTGCAGGATCCTCAGCTTCTTGGCTGTAGGAGTAAGTTATGCATTGCAGAATCCTCAGCTTCTTGGCTGTAGGAGTAAGTTACACATTGCAGGATCCTCAGCTTCTAGGCTGTAGGAGTAAGTTACGCATTGCAGGACCATCAGCTTCTAGGCTGTAGGAGTAAGTTACGCATTGCAGGACGCTCAGCTTCTAGGCTGTAGGAGTAAGTTACCCATTGCAGGATCCTCAGCTTCTAGGCTGTAGGAGTAAGTTACGCCTTGCAGGATCCTCAACTTCAAGGCTGTAGGAGTAAGTTACGCATTGCAGGACCCTCAGCTTTTAGGCTGTAGGAGTACGTTATGCACTGCAGGATCCTCAGTTCTAGGCTGTAGGAGTAAGTTACGCATTGCAGGATCCTCAGCTTCTAGGCTGTAGGAGTAAGTTACACATTGCAGGATCCTCCGCCTCTAAGCTGTAGGAGAAAGTTACGCATTGCAGGATCCTCAGCTTCTAGGCAGTAGGAGTAAGTTACACATTGCAGGATACTCAGCTTCTAGGCTGTAGGAGTAAGTTACACATTGCAGGATCCTCAGCTTCTAGGCTGTAGGAGTAAGTTATGCATTGCAGAATCCTCAGCTTCTAGGCTGTAGGAGTAAGTTACACATTGCAGGATCCTCAACTTCTAGGCTGTAGGAGTAAGTTACGCATTGCTGAATCCTCATCTTCTAGGCTGTAGGAGTAAGTTACGCATTGCAGGATCCTCAGCTTCTTGGCTGTAGGAGTAAGTTACACATTGCAGGATCCTCAGCTTCTAGGCTGTAGGAGTAAGTTACGCGTTGCAGGACCCTCAGCTTCTAGGCTGTAGGAGTAAGATACGCGTTGCAGGATCCTCAGCTTCTAGGCTGTAGGAGTAAGTTTCGCATTGCAGGATCCTCAGCTAGTAGGCTGTAGGAGTAAGTTACACATTGCAGAATCCTCTGCTTCTAGGCTGTAGGAGTAAGTTACACATTGCAGGATCCTCAGCTTCTAGGCTGTAGGAGTAAGTTACGCATTGCAGGACCCTCAGCTTCTAGGCTGTAGGAGTAAGTTATGCATTGCAGGATCCTCCGCTTCTAGGCTGTAGGAGTAAGTTACGCATTGCAGGATCCTCAGCTTCTAGGTTGTAGGAGTAAGTTACACATTGCAGGATCTTCAGCTACTTGGCTGTAGGAGTAACTTACACATTGCAGGATCCTCAGCTTCTAGGCTGTAGGAGTAAGTTACACAATGCAGGATCCTCAGCTTCTAGGCTGTAGGAGTAAGTTACGCATTGCAGAATCCTCAGCTTCAAGGCTGTAGGAGTAAGTTACACATTGGAGGATCCTCAGCTTCTAGGCTGTAGGAGTAAGTTACACAATGCAGGATCCTCAGCTTCTAGGCTGTAGGAGTAAGTTACGTATTGCAGGACCCTCAGCTTCTAGGCTGTAGGAGTCAGTTACGCATTGCAGGATCCTTAGCTTCTAGGCTGTTTGAGTAAGTTACGCATTGCAGGACCCTCAGCTTCTAGGCTGTAGGAGTAAATTACACATTGCAGGATCCTCAGCTTCTTGGCTGTAGGAGTAAGTTATGCATTGCAGGATCCTCAGCTTCTAGGCTGTAGGAGTAAGTTACGCATTGCAGGACCCTCAGCTTCTAGGCTGTAGGAGTAAGTTACGCATTGCAGGACCCTCAGCTTCTAGGCTGTAGGAGTAAGTTACGCATTGCAGGATCCTCAGCTAGTAGGCTGTAGGAGTAAGTTACGCATTGCAGAATCCTCAGCTTCTAGGCTGTAGGAGTAAGTTACACATGGCAGGATCCTCAGCTTCTAGGCTATAGGAGTAAGGTACGCATTGCAGGATCCTCAGCTTCTAGGCTGTAGGAGTAAGTTACACATTGCAGGATCCTCAGCTTCATGGCTGTAGGAGTAAGTTAAACATTGCAGGATCCTCAGCTTCTAGGCTGAAGGAGTAAGTTATGCATTGCAGGACCCTCAGCTTCTAGGCTGTAGGAGTAAGTTACGCATTGCAGGATCCTCAGTTCTAGGCTGTAGTAGTAAGTTTCGCATTGCAGGATCCTCAGCTAGTAGGCTGTAGGAGTAAGTTACACATTGCAGACTCCTCAGCTTCTAGGCTGTAGGAGTAAGTTACGCATTGCAGGACCCTCAGCTTCTAGGCTGTAGGAGTAAGTTACGCATTGCAGGATCCTCAGTTCTAGGCTGTAGGAGTAAGTTTCGCATTGCAGGATCCTCAGCTTGTAGGCTGTAGGAGTAAGTTACGCATTGCAGAATCCTCAGCTTCTAGGCTGTAGGAGTAAGTTATGCATTGCAGGATCCTCAGCTTCTAGGCTGTAGGAGTAAGTTATGCATTGCAGGATCCTCAGTTCTAGGCTGTAGGAGTAAGTTACACATTGCAGGATCCTCCGCTTCTAGGCTGTAGGAGTAAGATACACATTGCAGGATCCTCAGCTTCTAGGCTGTAGGAGTAAGTTACGCATTGCAGGATCCTCAGCTTCTAGGCTGTAGGAGTAAGTTATGCATTGCAGGATCCTCAGCTTCTAGGCTGTAGGAGTAAGTTACGCATTGCAGGATCCTCAGCTTCAAGGCTGTAGGAGTAAGTTACACATTGCAGAATCCTCTGTTCTAGGCTGTAGGAGTAAGTTACGCATTGCAGGATCCTCAGCTTCTAAGCTGTAGGAGTAAGTTACGCATTGCAGGATCCTCAGTTCTAGGCTGTAGGAGTAAGTTACGCATTGCAGGATCCTCCGCTTCTAGGCTGTAGGAGTAAGTTACACATTGCAGGATCCTCAGCTTCTAGGCTGTAGGAGTGTTACGCATTGCAGGATCCTCAGCTTCTAGGCTGTAGGAGTAAGTTATGCATTGCAGGATCCTCAGCTTCTAGGCTGTAGGAGTAAGTTACGCATTGCAGGATCCTCAGCTTCTAGGCTGTAGGAGTAAGTTATGCATTGCAGGATCCTCAGTTCTAGGCTGTAGGAGTAAGTTACGCATTGCAGGATCCTCCGCTTCTAGGCTGTAGGAGTAAGTTACGCATTGCAGGATCCTCAGCTTCTAGTCTGTAGGAGTAAGTTACTCATTGCAGGATCCTCAACTTCTAGGCTTAAGGAGTAAGTTACACATTGCAGGATCCTCAGCTTCTAGGCTGTAGGAGTAAGTTACACATTGCAGGATCCTCAGCTTCTTGGCTGTAGGAGTAAGTTATGCATAGCAGAATCCTCAGCTTCTTGGCTGTAGGAGTAAGTTACACATTGCAGGATCCTCAGCTTCTAGGCTGTAGGAGTAAGTTACGCATTGCAGGACCCTCAGCTTCTAGGCTGTAGGAGTAAGTTACGCATTGCAGGACGCTCAGCTTCTAGGCAGTAGGAGTAAGTTACACATTGCAGGATCCTCAGCTTCTAGGCTGTAGGAGTAAGTTATGCATTGCAGGATCCTCAGCTTCTAGGCTGTAGGAGTAAGTTACGCATTGCAGGACTCACAGCTTCTAGGCTGTAGGAGTAAGTTACGCATTGCAGGATCCTCAGTTCTAGGCTGTAGGAGTAAGTTAAGCATTGCAGGATCCTCAGCTTCTAGGCTGTAGGAGTAAGTTACACATTGCAGAATCCTCTGTTCTAGGCTGTAGGAGTAAGTTACGCATTGCAGGATCCTCAGCTTCTAAGCTGTAGGAGTAAGTTACGCATTGCAGGATCCTCAGTTCTAGGCTGTAGGAGTAAGTTACGCATTGCAGGATCCTCCGCTTCTAGGCTGTAGGAGTAAGTTACACATTGCAGGATCCTCAGCTTCTAGGCTGTAGGAGTGTTACGCATTGCAGGATCCTCAGCTTCTAGGCTGTAGGAGTAAGTTATGCATTGCAGGATCCTCAGCTTCTAGGCTGTAGGAGTAAGTTACGCATTGCAGGATCCTCAGCTTCTAGGCTGTAGGAGTAAGTTATGCATTGCAGGATCCTCAGTTCTAGGCTGTAGGAGTAAGTTACGCATTGCAGGATCCTCCGCTTCTAGGCTGTAGGAGTAAGTTACGCATTGCAGGATCCTCAGCTTCTAGTCTGTAGGAGTAAGTTACGCATTGCAGGATCCTCAACTTCTAGGCTTAAGGAGTAAGTTACACATTGCAGGATCCTCAGCTTCTAGGCTGTAGGAGTAAGTTACACATTGCAGGATCCTCAGCTTCTTGGCTGTAGGAGTAAGTTATGCATAGCAGAATCCTCAGCTTCTTGGCTGTAGGAGTAAGTTACACATTGCAGGATCCTCAGCTTCTAGGCTGTAGGAGTAAGTTACGCATTGCAGGACCCTCAGCTTCTAGGCTGTAGGAGTAAGTTACGCATTGCAGGACGCTCAGCTTCTAGGCAGTAGGAGTAAGTTACACATTGCAGGATCCTCAGCTTCTAGGCTGTAGGAGTAAGTTATGCATAGCAGAATCTTCAGCTTCTTGGCTGTAGGAGTAAGTTACGCATTGCAGGATCCTCAGCTTCTAGGCTGTAGGAGTAAGTTACGCATTGCAGGATCCTCAGTTCTAGGCTGTAGGAGTAAGTTACGCATTGCAGGATCCTCAGCTTTCTAGGCTGTAGGAGTAAGTTACGCATTGCAGGATCCTCAGCTTCTAGGCTGTAGGAGTAAGTTACGCATTGCAGGATCCTCAGCTTCTAGGCTGTAGGAGTAAGTGTCGCATTGCAGGATCCTCAGCTTCTAGGCTGTAGGAGTAAGTTACGCATTGCAGCATCCTCAGCTTCTAGGCTGTAGGAGTAAGTTACGCATTGCAGGATCCTCAGCTTCTAGGCTGTAGGAGTAAGTTTCGCATTGCAGGATCCTCAGCTTCTAGGCTGTAGGAGTAAGTTTCACATTGCAGGATCCTCAGCTTCTAGGCTGTAGGAGTAAGTTACGTGTTGCAGGATCCTCAGCTTCTAGGCTGTAGGAGTAAGTTACGCATTGCAGGATCCTCAGCTTCTAGGCTGTAGGAGTAAGTTTTGCATTGCAGGATCCTCAGCTTCTAGGCTGTAGGAGTAAGTTACGCATTGCAGGATCCTCAGCTTCTAGGCTGTAGGAGTAAGTTATGCATTGCAGGATCCTCAGTTCTAGGCTGTAGGAGTAAGTTACACATTGCAGGATCCTCCGCTTCTAGGCTGTAGGAGTAAGATACACATTGCAGGATCCTAAGCTTCTAGGCTGTAGGAGTAAGTTACGCATTGCAGGATCCTCAGCTTCTAGGCTGTAGGAGTAAGTTATGCATTGCAGGATCCTCAGCTTCTAGGCTGTAGGAGTAAGTTACGCATTGCAGGATCCTCAGCTTCTAGGCTGTAGGAGTAAGTTACACATTGCAGAATCCTCTGTTCTAGGCTGTAGGCGTAAGTTACGCATTGCAGGATCCTCAGCTTCTAAGCTGTAGGAGTAAGTTACGCATTGCAGGATCCTCAGTTCTAGGCTGTAGGAGTAAGTACCGCATTGCAGGATCCTCCGCTTCTAGGCTGTAGGAGTAAGTTACACATTGCAGGATCCTCAGCTTCTAGGCTGTAGGAGTAAGTTACGCATTGCAGGATCCTCAGCTTCTAGGCTGTAGGAGTAAGTTACGCATTGCAGGATCCTCAGCTTCTAGGCAGTAGGAGTAAGTTACGCATTGCAGGATCCTCAGCTTCTAGGCTGTAGGAGTAAGTTACGCATTGCAGGATCCTCAGTTCTAGGCTGTAGGAGTAAGTTACGCATTGCAGGATCCTCCGCTTCTAGGCTGTAGGAGTAAGTTACGCATTGCAGAATCCTCAGCTTCTAGTCTGTAGGAGTAAGTTACACATTGCAGGATCCTCAGCTTCTAGGCTGTAGGAGTAAGTTACACATTGCAGGATCCTCAGCTTCTAGGCTGTAGGAGTAAGTTACGCATTGCAGGATCCTCAGCTTCTAGGCTGTAGGAATAAGTTACGCATTGCAGGATCCTCAGCTTCTAGGCTGTAGGAGTGTGTTACGCATTGCAGGATCCTCAGCTTCTAGGCTGTAGGAGTAAGTTTCGCATTGCAGGATCCTCAGCTTCAAGGCTGTAGGAGTAAGTTACGCATTGCAGGATCCTCAGCTTCTAGGCTGTAGGAGTAAGTTACGCATTGCAGGAT
The DNA here is from genome assembly GCA_031769625.1 of Taudactylus pleione. Classification (NCBI taxonomy): domain Eukaryota; kingdom Metazoa; phylum Chordata; class Amphibia; order Anura; family Myobatrachidae; genus Taudactylus; species Taudactylus pleione. Next base: position 395,912 of record JAUIMM010000634.1, read on the forward strand.
CCTCAGCTTCTAGGCTGTAGGAGTAAGTTACGCATTGCAGGATCCTCAGCTTCTAGGCTGTAGGAGTAAGTTACACATTGCAGGATCCTCAGCTTCTAGGCTGTAGGAGTAAGTTACGCTTTGCAGGATCCTCAGCTTCTAGGCTGTAGGAGTGTGTTACGCATTGCAGGATCCTCAGCTTCTAGGCTGTAGGAGTAAGTTTCGCATTGCAGGATCCTCAGCTTCAAGGCTGTAGGAGTAAGTTACGCATTGCAGGATCCTCAGCTTCTAGGCTGTAGGAGTAAGTTACGCATTGCAGGATCCTCAGCTTCTAGGCTGTAGGAGTAAGTTTCGCATTGCAGGATCCTCAGCTTCTAGGCTGTCGAAATAAGTTTCGCATGGCAGGATCCTCAGCTTCTAGGCTGTAGGAGAAAGTTACACATTGCAGGATCCTCAGCTTCTAGGCTGTAGGAGTAAGTTTCGCATTGCAGGATCCTCAGCTTCTAGGCTGTAGTAGTAAGTTACGTGTTGCAGGATCCTCAGCTTCAAGGCTGTAGGAGTAAGTTACGCATTGCAGGATCCTCAGTTCTAGGCTGTAGGAGTAAGTTACGCATTGCAGGATCCTCAGCTTCTAGGCTGTAGGAGTAAGTTACGCATTGCAGGATCCTCAGCTTCTAGGCTGTAGGAGTAAGTTACGCATTGCAGGATCCTCAGTTCTAGGCTGTAGGAGTAAGTTTCGCATTGCAGGATCCTCAGCTTGTAGGCTGTAGGAGTAAGTTACGCATTGCAGAATCCTCAGCTTCTAGGCTGTAGGAGTAAGTTATGCATTGCAGGATCCTCAGCTTCTAGGCTGTAGGAGTAAGTTATGCATTGCAGGATCCTCAGTTCTAGGCTGTAGGAGTAAGTTACACATTGCAGGATCCTCCGCTTCTAGGCTGTAGGAGTAAGATACACATTGCAGGATCCTCAGCTTCTAGGCTGTAGGAGTAAGTTACGCATTGCAGGATCCTCAGCTTCTAGGCTGTAGGAGTAAGTTATGCATTGCAGGATCCTCAGCTTCTAGGCTGTAGGAGTAAGTTACGCATTGCAGGATCCTCAGCTTCAAGGCTGTAGGAGTAAGTTACACATTGCAGAATCCTCTGTTCTAGGCTGTAGGAGTAAGTTACGCATTGCAGGATCCTCAGCTTCTAAGCTGTAGGAGTAAGTTACGCATTGCAGGATCCTCAGTTCTAGGCTGTAGGAGTAAGTTACGCATTGCAGGATCCTCCGCTTCTAGGCTGTAGGAGTAAGTTACACATTGCAGGATCCTCAGCTTCTAGGCTGTAGGAGTGTTACGCATTGCAGGATCCTCAGCTTCTAGGCTGTAGGAGTAAGTTATGCATTGCAGGATCCTCAGCTTCTAGGCTGTAGGAGTAAGTTACGCATTGCAGGATCCTCAGCTTCTAGGCTGTAGGAGTAAGTTATGCATTGCAGGATCCTCAGTTCTAGGCTGTAGGAGTAAGTTACGCATTGCAGGATCCTCCGCTTCTAGGCTGTAGGAGTAAGTTACGCATTGCAGGATCCTCAGCTTCTAGTCTGTAGGAGTAAGTTACTCATTGCAGGATCCTCAACTTCTAGGCTTAAGGAGTAAGTTACACATTGCAGGATCCTCAGCTTCTAGGCTGTAGGAGTAAGTTACACATTGCAGGATCCTCAGCTTCTTGGCTGTAGGAGTAAGTTATGCATAGCAGAATCCTCAGCTTCTTGGCTGTAGGAGTAAGTTACACATTGCAGGATCCTCAGCTTCTAGGCTGTAGGAGTAATTTACGCATTGCAGGACCCTCAGCTTCTAGGCTGTAGGAGTAAGTTACGCATTGCAGGACGCTCAGCTTCTAGGCAGTAGGAGTAAGTTACACATTGCAGGATCCTCAGCTTCTAGGCTGTAGGAGTAAGTTATGCATTGCAGGATCCTCAGCTTCTAGGCTGTAGGAGTAAGTTACGCATTGCAGGACTCACAGCTTCTAGGCTGTAGGAGTAAGTTACGCATTGCAGGATCCTCAGTTCTAGGCTGTAGGAGTAAGTTACGCATTGCAGGATCCTCAGCTTCTAGGCTGTAGGAGTAAGTTACACATTGCAGAATCCTCTGTTCTAGGCTGTAGGAGTAAGTTACGCATTGCAGGATCCTCAGCTTCTAAGCTGTAGGAGTAAGTTACGCATTGCAGGATCCTCAGTTCTAGGCTGTAGGAGTAAGTTACGCATTGCAGGATCCTCCGCTTCTAGGCTGTAGGAGTAAGTTACACATTGCAGGATCCTCAGCTTCTAGGCTGTAGGAGTGTTACGCATTGCAGGATCCTCAGCTTCTAGGCTGTAGGAGTAAGTTATGCATTGCAGGATCCTCAGCTTCTAGGCTGTAGGAGTAAGTTACGCATTGCAGGATCCTCAGCTTCTAGGCTGTAGGAGTAAGTTATGCATTGCAGGATCCTCAGTTCTAGGCTGTAGGAGTAAGTTACGCATTGCAGGATCCTCCGCTTCTAGGCTGTAGGAGTAAGTTACGCATTGCAGGATCCTCAGCTTCTAGTCTGTAGGAGTAAGTTACGCATTGCAGGATCCTCAACTTCTAGGCTTAAGGAGTAAGTTACACATTGCAGGATCCTCAGCTTCTAGGCTGTAGGAGTAAGTTACACATTGCAGGATCCTCAGCTTCTTGGCTGTAGGAGTAAGTTATGCATAGCAGAATCCTCAGCTTCTTGGCTGTAGGAGTAAGTTACACATTGCAGGATCCTCAGCTTCTAGGCTGTAGGAGTAAGTTACGCATTGCAGGACCCTCAGCTTCTAGGCTGTAGGAGTAAGTTACGCATTGCAGGACGCTCAGCTTCTAGGCAGTAGGAGTAAGTTACACATTGCAGGATCCTCAGCTTCTAGGCTGTAGGAGTAAGTTATGCATAGCAGAATCCTCAGCTTCTTGGCTGTAGGAGTAAGTTACGCATTGCAGGATCCTCAGCTTCTAGGCTGTAGGAGTAAGTTACGCATTGCAGGATTCTCAGCTTCTAGGCTGTAGGAGTAACTTACGCATTGATGGACCCTCAGCTTCTAGGCTGTAGGAGTAAGTTACGCATTGCAGGATCCTTAGCTTCTAGGCTGTAGGAGTAAGTTATGCATTGCAGGATCCTCAGCTTCTTGGCTGTAGGAGTAAGTTATGCATTGCAGAATCCTCAGCTTCTTGGCTGTAGGAGTAAGTTACACATTGCAGGATCCTCAGCTTCTAGGCTGTAGGAGTAAGTTACGCATTGCAGGACCATCTGCTTCTAGGCTGTAGGATTAAGTTACGCATTGCAGGACGCTCAGCTTCTAGGCTGTAGGAGTAAGTTACCCATTGCAGGATCCTCAGCTTCTAGGCTGTAGGAGTAAGTTACGCCTTGCAGGATCCTCAACTTCAAGGCTGTAGGAGTAAGTTACGCATTGCAGGACCCTCAGCTTCTAGGCTGTAGGAGTACGTTATGCATTGCAGGATCCTCAGTTCTAGGCTGTAGGAGTAAGTTACGCATTGCAGGATCCTCAGCTTCTAGGCTGTAGGAGTAAGTTACACATTGCAGGATCCTCCGCCTCTAAGCTGTAGGAGTAAGTTACGCATTGCAGGATCCTCAGCTTCTAGGCTGTAGGAGTAAGTTACACATTGCAGGATACTCAGCTTCTAGGCTGTAGGAGTAAGTTACACATTGCAGGATCCTCAGCTTCTAGGCTGTAGGAGTAAGTTATGCATTGCAGAATCCTCAGCTTCTAGGCTGTAGGAGTGTGTTACGCATTGCAGGATCCTCAGCTTCTAGGCTGTAGGAGTAAGTTTCGCATTGCAGGATCCTCAGCTTCTAGGCTGTAGTAGTAAGTTACGCATTGCAGGATCCTCAGCTTCTAAGCTGTAGGAGTAAGTTACGCATTGCAGGATCCTCAGTTCTAGGCTGTAGGAGTAAGTTACGCATTGCAGGATCCTCCGCTTCTAGGCTGTAGGAGTAAGTTACACATTGCAGGATCCTCAGCTTCTAGGCTGTAGGAGTGTTACGCATTGCAGGATCCTCAGCTTCTAGGCTGTAGGAGTAAGTTACGCATTGCAGGATCCTCAGCTTCTAGGCTGTAGGAGTAAGTTACGCATTGCAGGATCCTCAGCTTCTAGGCTGTAGGAGTAAGTTATGCATTGCAGGATCCTCAGTTCTAGGCTGTAGGAGTAAGTTACGCATTGCAGGATCCTCCGCTTCTAGGCTGTAGGAGTAAGTTACGCATTGCAGGATCCTCAGCTTCTAGTCTGTAGGAGTAAGTTACTCATTGCAGGATCCTCAACTTCTAGGCTGTAGGAGTAAGTTACACATTGCAGGATCCTCAGCTTCTAGGCTGTAGGAGTAAGTTACACATTGCAGGATCCTCAGCTTCTTGGCTGTAGGAGTAAGTTATGCATAGCAGAATCCTCAGCTTCTTGGCTGTAGGAGTAAGTTACACATTGCAGGATCCTCAGCTTCTAGGCTGTAGGAGTAAGTTACGCATTGCAGGACCCTCAGCTTCTAGGCTGTAGGAGTAAGTTACGCATTGCAGGACGCTCAGCTTCTAGGCAGTAGGAGTAAGTTACACATTGCAGGATCCTCAGCTTCTAGGCTGTAGGAGTAAGTTATGCATTGCAGGATCCTCAGCTTCTAGGCTGTAGGAGTAAGTTACGCATTGCAGGACTCACAGCTTCTAGGCTGTAGGAGTAAGTTACGCATTGCAGGATCCTCAGTTCTAGGCTGTAGGAGTAAGTTACGCATTGCAGGATCCTCAGCTTCTAGGCTGTAGGAGTAAGTTATGCATTGCAGGATACTCAGCTTCTAGGCTGTAGGAGTAAGTTACACATTGCAGGATACTCTGCTTCTAGGCTGTAGGAGTAAGTTATGCATTGCAGGATCCTCAGCTTCTAGGCTGTAGGAGTAAGTTACACATTGCAGGATCCTCAGCTTCTAGGCTGTAGGAGTAAGTTACGCATTGCAGGATCCTCAGCTTCTAGGCTGTAGGAGTAAGTTACACATTGCAGGATCCTCAGCTTCTTGGCTGTAGGAGTAAGTTATGCATAGCAGAATCCTCAGCTTCTAGGCTGTAGGAGTAAGTTACACATTGCAGGATCCTCAGCTTCTAGGCTGTAGGAGTAAGTTACGCATTGCAGGATTCTCAGCTTCTAGGCTGTAGGAGTAACTTACGCATTGATGGACCCTCAGCTTCTAGGCTGTAGGAGTAAGTTACGCATTGCAGGATCCTTAGCTTCTAGGCTGTAGGAGTAAGTTATGCATTGCAGGATCCTCAGCTTCTTGGCTGTAGGAGTAAGTTATGCATTGCAGAATCCTCAGCTTCTTGGCTGTAGGAGTAAGTTACACATTGCAGGATCCTCAGCTTCTAGGCTGTAGGAGTAAGTTACGCATTGCAGGACCATCAGCTTCTAGGCTGTAGGATTAAGTTACGCATTGCAGGACGCTCAGCTTCTAGGCTGTAGGAGTAAGTTACCCATTGCAGGATCCTCAGCTTCTAGGCTGTAGGAGTAAGTTATGCCTTGCAGGATCCTCAACTTCAAGGCTGTAGGAGTAAGTTACGCATTGCAGGACCCTCAGCTTCTAGGCTGTAGGAGTACGTTATGCATTGCAGGATCCTCAGTTCTAGGCTGTAGGAGTAAGTTACGCATTGCAGGATCCTCAGCTTCTAGGCTGTAGGAGTAAGTTACACATTGCAGGATCCTCCGCCTCTAAGCTGTAGGAGTAAGTTACGCATTGCAGGATCCTCAGCTTCTAGGCTGTAGGAGTAAGTTACACATTGCAGGATACTCTGCTTCTAGGCTGTAGGAGTAAGTTATGCATTGCAGAATCCTCAGCTTCTAGGCTGTAGGAGTGTGTTACGCATTGCAGGATCCTCAGCTTCTAGGCTGTAGGATTAAGTTTCGCATTGCAGGATCCTCAGCTTCAAGGCTGTAGGAGTAAGTTACGCATTGCAGGATCCTCAGCTTCTAGGCTGTAGGAGTAAGTTACGCATTGCAGGATCCTCAGCTTCTAGGCTGTAGGAGTAAGTTTCGCATTGCAGGATCCTCAGCTTCTAGGCTGTCGGAGTAAGTTTCGCATGGCAGGATCCTCAGCTTCTAGGCTGTAGGAGTAAGTTACACATTGCAGGATCCTCAGCTTCTAGGCTGTAGGAGTAAGTTTCGCATTGCAGGATCCTCAGCTTCTAGGCTGTAGTAGTAAGTTACGTGTTGCAGGATCCTCAGCTTCAAGGCTGTAGGAGTAAGTTACGCATTGCAGGATCCTCATTTCTAGGCTGTAGGAGTAAGTTACGCATTGCAGGATCCTCAGCTTCTAGGCTGTAGGAGTAAGTTACGCATTGCAGGATCCTCAGCTTCTAGGCTGTAGGAGTAAGTTACGCATTGCAGGATCCTCAGCTTGGCTGTAGGAGTAAGTTTCGCATTGCAGCATCCTCAGCTTCTAGGCTGTAGGAGTAAGTTACGCATTGCAGGATCCTCAGCTTCTAGGCTGTAGGAGTAAGTTACGCATTGCAGGATCCTCAGCTTCTAGGCTGTAGGAGTAAGTTTCACATTGCAGGATCCTCAGCTTCTAGGCTGTAGGAGTAAGTTACGTGTTGCAGGATCCTCAGCTTCTAGGCTGTAGGAGTAAGTTACGCATTGCAGGATCCTCAGCTTCAAGGCTGTAGGAGTAAGTTTTGCATTGCAGGATCCTCAGCTTCTAGGCTATAGGAGTAAGTTACGCATTGCAGAATCCTCAATTCTAGGCTGTAGGAGTAAGTTACGCATTGCAGGACCCTCAGCTTCTAGGCTGTAGGAGTAAGTTACACATTGCAGGATCCTCAGCTTCTAGGCTGTAGGAGTAAGTTATGCATTGCAGGATCCTCAGCTTCTAGGCTGTAGGAGTAAGTTATGCATTGCAGGATCCGCAGTTCTAGGCTGTAGGAGTAAGTTACACATTGCAGGATCCTCCGCTTCTAGGCTGTAGGAGTAAGATACACATTGCAGGATCCTCAGCTTCTAGGCTGTAGGAGTAAGTTACGCATTGCAGGATCCTCAGCTTCTAGGCTGTAGGAGTAAGTTATGCATTGCAGGATCCTCAGCGTCTAGGCTGTAGGAGTAAGTTACGCATTGCAGGATCCTCAGCTTCTAGGCTGTAGGAGTAAGTTACACATTGCAGAATCCTCTGTTCTAGGCTGTAGGAGTAAGTTACGCATTGCAGAATCCTCAGCTTCTAAGCTGTAGGAGTAAGTTACGCATTGCAGGATCCTCAGTTCTAGGCTGTAGGAGTAAGTTACGCATTGCAGGATCCTCCGCTTCTAGGCTGTAGGAGTAAGTTACACATTGCAGGATCCTCAGCTTCTAGGCTGTAGGAGTAAGTTACGCATTGCAGGATCCTCAGCTTCTAGGCTGTAGGAGTAAGTTATGCATTGCAGGATCCTCAGCTTCTAGGCTGTAGGAGTAAGTTATGCATTGCAGGATCCTCAGCTTCTAGGCTGTAGGAGTAAGTTATGTATTGCAGGATCCTCAGTTCTAGGCTGTAGGAGTAAGTTACGCATTGCAGGATCCTCCGCTTCTAGGCTGTAGGAGTAAGTTACGCATTGCAGGATCCTCAGCTTCTAGTCTGTAGGAGTAAGTTACTCATTGCAGGATCCTCAGCTTCTAGGCTGTAGGAGTAATTTACACATTGCAGGATCCTCAGCTTCTAGGCTGTAGGAGTAAGTTACACATTGCAGGATCCTCAGCTTCTTGGCTGTAGGAGTAAGTTATGCATAGCAGAATCCTCAGCTTCTTGGCTGTAGGAGTAAGTTACACATTGCAGGATCCTCAACTTCTAGGCTGTAGGAGTAAGTTACGCATTGCAGGACCGTCAGCTTCTAGGCTGTAGGAGTAAGTTACGCATTGCAGGACGCTCAGCTTCTAGGCTGTAGGAGTAAGTTACGCATTGCAGGATCCTCAGCTTCTAGGCTGTAGGATTAAGTTATGCATTGCAGGATCCTCAGCTTCTAGGCTGTAGGAGTAAGTTACGCATTGCAGGACCCTCAGCTTCTAGGCTGTAGGAGTAAGTTACGCATTGCAGGATCCTCAGTTCTAGGCTGTAGGAGTAAGTTACGCATTGCAGGATCCTCAGCTTCTAGGCTGTAGGAGTAAGTTATGCATTGCAGGATACTCAGCTTCTAGGCTGTAGGAGTAAGTTACACATTGCAGGATACTCCGCTTCTAGGCTGTAGGAGTAAGTTATGCATTGCAGGATCCTCAGCTTCTAGGCTGTAGGAGTAAGTTACACATTGCAGGATCCTCAGCTTCTAGGCTGTAGGAGTAAGTTACGCATTGCAGGATCCTCAGCTTCAAGGCTGTAGGAGTAAGTTACGCATTGCAGGATCCTCAGCTTCTAGGCTGTAGGAGTAAGTTACACATTGCAGGATCCTCAGCTTCTAGGCTGTAGGAGTAAGTTACGCATTGCAGGATTCTCAGCTTCTAGGCTGTAGGAGGAAGTTACGCATTGCTGGACCCTCAGCTTCTAGGCTGTCGGAGTAAGTTACGCATTGCAGGATCCTTAGCTTCTAGGCTGTAGGAGTAAGTTACACATTGCAGGATCCTCAGCTTCTTGGCTGTAGGAGTAAGTTATGCATTGCAGAATCCTCAGCTTCTTGGCTGTAGGAGTAAGTTACACATTGCAGGATCCTCAGCTTCTAGGCTGTAGGAGTAAGTTACGCATTGCAGGACCATCAGCTTCTAGGCTGTAGGAGTAAGTTACGCATTGCAGGACGCTCAGCTTCTAGGCTGTAGGAGTAAGTTACCCATTGCAGGATCCTCAGCTTCTAGGCTGTAGGAGTAAGTTACGCCTTGCAGGATCCTCAACTTCAAGGCTGTAGGAGTAAGTTACGCATTGCAGGACCCTCAGCTTTTAGGCTGTAGGAGTACGTTATGCACTGCAGGATCCTCAGTTCTAGGCTGTAGGAGTAAGTTACGCATTGCAGGATCCTCAGCTTCTAGGCTGTAGGAGTAAGTTACACATTGCAGGATCCTCCGCCTCTAAGCTGTAGGAGTAAGTTACGCATTGCAGGATCCTCAGCTTCTAGGCAGTAGGAGTAAGTTACACATTGCAGGATACTCAGCTTCTAGGCTGTAGGAGTAAATTACACATTGCAGGATCCTCAGCTTCTAGGCTGTAGGAGTAAGTTATGCATTGCAGAATCCTCAGCTTCTAGGCTGTAGGAGTAAGTTACACATTGCAGGATCCTCAGCTTCTAGGCTGTAGGAGTAAGTTACGCATTGCTGAATCCTCATCTTCTAGGCTGTAGGAGTAAGTTACGCATTGCAGGATCCTCAGCTTCTTGGCTGTAGGAGTAAGTTACACATTGCAGGATCCTCAGCTTCTAGGCTGTAGGAGTAAGTTACGCGTTGCAGGACCCTCAGCTTCTAGGCTGTAGGAGTAAGATACGCGTTGCAGGATCCTCAGCTTCTAGGCTGTAGGAGTAAGTTTCGCATTGCAGGATCCTCAGCTAGTAGGCTGTAGGAGTAAGTTACACATTGCAGAATCCTCTGCTTCTAGGCTGTAGGAGTAAGTTACACATTGCAGGATCCTCAGCTTCTAGGCTGTAGGAGTAAGTTACGCATTGCAGGACCCTCAGCTTCTAGGCTGTAGGAGTAAGTTATGCATTGCAGGATCCTCCGCTTCTAGGCTGTAGGAGTAAGTTACGCATTGCAGGATCCTCAGCTTCTAGGTTGTAGGAGTAAGTTACACATTGCAGGATCTTCAGCTACTTGGCTGTAGGAGTAACTTACACATTGCAGGATCCTCAGCTTCTAGGCTGTAGGAGTAAGTTACACAATGCAGGATCCTCAGCTTCTAGGCTGTAGGAGTAAGTTATGCATTGCAGGATCCTCAGCTTCTTGGCTGTAGGAGTAAGTTATGCATTGCAGAATCCTCAGCTTCTTGGCTGTAGGAGTAAGTTACACATTGCAGGATCCTCAGCTTCTAGGCTGTAGGAGTAAGTTACGCATTGCAGGACCATCAGCTTCTAGGCTGTAGGATTAAGTTACGCATTGCAGGACGCTCAGCTTCTAGGCTGTAGGAGTAAGTTACCCATTGCAGGATCCTCAGCTTCTAGGCTGTAGGAGTAAGTTACGCCTTGCAGGATCCTCAACTTCAAGGCTGTAGGAGTAAGTTACGCATTGCAGGACCCTCAGCTTCTAGGCTGTAGGAGTACGTTATGCATTGCAGGATCCTCAGTTCTAGGCTGTAGGAGTAAGTTACGCATTGCAGGATCCTCAGCTTCTAGGCTGTAGGAGTAAGTTACACATTGCAGGATCCTCCGCCTCTAAGCTGTAGGAGTAAGTTACGCATTGCAGGATCCTCAGCTTCTAGGCTGTAGGAGTAAGTTACACATTGCAGGATACTCAGCTTCTAGGCTGTAGGAGTAAGTTACACATTGCAGGATCCTCAGCTTCTAGGCTGTAGGAGTAAGTTATGCATTGCAGAATCCTCAGCTTCTAGGCTGTAGGAGTGTGTTACGCATTGCAGGATCCTCAGCTTCTAGGCTGTAGGATTAAGTTTCGCATTGCAGGATCCTCAGCTTCAAGGCTGTAGGAGTAAGTTACGCATTGCAGGATCCTCAGCTTCTAGGCTGTAGGAGTAAGTTACGCATTGCAGGATCCTCAGCTTCTAGGCTGTAGGAGTAAGTTTCGCATTGCAGGATCCTCAGCTTCTAGGCTGTCGGAGTAAGTTTCGCATGGCAGGATCCTCAGCTTCTAGGCTGTAGGAGTAAGTTACACATTGCAGGATCCTCAGCTTCTAGGCTGTAGGAGTAAGTTTCGCATTGCAGGATCCTCAGCTTCTAGGCTGTAGTAGTAAGTTACGTGTTGCAGGATCCTCAGCTTCAAGGCTGTAGGAGTAAGTTACGCATTGCAGGATCCTCAGTTCTAGGCTGTAGGAGTAAGTTACGCATTGCAGGATCCTCAGCTTCTAGGCTGTAGGAGTAAGTTACGCATTGCAGGATCCTCAGCTTCTAGGCTGTAGGAGTAAGTTACGCATTGCAGGATCCTCAGCTTGGCTGTAGGAGTAAGTTTCGCATTGCAGCATCCTCAGCTTCTAGGCTGTAGGAGTAAGTTACGCATTGCAGGATCCTCAGCTTCTAGGCTGTAGGAGTAAGTTACGCATTGCAGGATCCTCAGCTTCTAGGCTGTAGGAGTAAGTTTCGCATTGCAGGATCCTCAGCTTCTAGGCTGTAGGAGTAAGTTACGCATTGCAGGATCCTCAGCTTCTAGGCTGTAGGAGTAAGTTTCACATTGCAGGATCCTCAGCTTCTAGGCTGTAGGAGTAAGTTACGTGTTGCAGGATCCTCAGCTTGGCTGTAGGAGTAAGTTACGCATTGCTGAATCCTCATCTTCTAGGCTGTAGGAGTAAGTTACGCATTGCAGGATCCTCAGCTTCTTGGCTGTAGGAGTAAGTTACACATTGCAGGATCCTCAGCTTCTAGGCTGTAGGAGTAAGTTACGCGTTGCAGGACCCTCAGCTTCTAGGCTGTAGGAGTAAGATACGCGTTGCAGGATCCTCAGCTTCTAGGCTGTAGGAGTAAGTTTCGCATTGCAGGATCCTCAGCTAGTAGGCTGTAGGAGTAAGTTACACATTGCAGAATCCTCTGCTTCTAGGCTGTAGGAGTAAGTTACACATTGCAGGATCCTCAGCTTCTAGGCTGTAGGAGTAAGTTACGCATTGCAGGACCCTCAGCTTCTAGGCTGTAGGAGTAAGTTATGCATTGCAGGATCCTCCGCTTCTAGGCTGTAGGAGTAAGTTACGCATTGCAGGATCCTCAGCTTCTAGGTTGTAGGAGTAAGTTACACATTGCAGGATCTTCAGCTACTTGGCTGTAGGAGTAACTTACACATTGCAGGATCCTCAGCTTCTAGGCTGTAGGAGTAAGTTACACAATGCAGGATCCTCAGCTTCTAGGCTGTAGGAGTAAGTTATGCATTGCAGGATCCTCAGCTTCTTGGCTGTAGGAGTAAGTTATGCATTGCAGAATCCTCAGCTTCTTGGCTGTAGGAGTAAGTTACACATTGCAGGATCCTCAGCTTCTAGGCTGTAGGAGTAAGTTACGCATTGCAGGACCATCAGCTTCTAGGCTGTAGGATTAAGTTACGCATTGCAGGACGCTCAGCTTCTAGGCTGTAGGAGTAAGTTACCCATTGCAGGATCCTCAGCTTCTAGGCTGTAGGAGTAAGTTACGCCTTGCAGGATCCTCAACTTCAAGGCTGTAGGAGTAAGTTACGCATTGCAGGACCCTCAGCTTCTAGGCTGTAGGAGTACGTTATGCATTGCAGGATCCTCAGTTCTAGGCTGTAGGAGTAAGTTACGCATTGCAGGATCCTCAGCTTCTAGGCTGTAGGAGTAAGTTACACATTGCAGGATCCTCCGCCTCTAAGCTGTAGGAGTAAGTTACGCATTGCAGGATCCTCAGCTTCTAGGCTGTAGGAGTAAGTTACACATTGCAGGATACTCAGCTTCTAGGCTGTAGGAGTAAGTTACACATTGCAGGATCCTCAGCTTCTAGGCTGTAGGAGTAAGTTATGCATTGCAGAATCCTCAGCTTCTAGGCTGTAGGAGTGTGTTACGCATTGCAGGATCCTCAGCTTCTAGGCTGTAGGATTAAGTTTCGCATTGCAGGATCCTCAGCTTCAAGGCTGTAGGAGTAAGTTACGCATTGCAGGATCCTCAGCTTCTAGGCTGTAGGAGTAAGTTACGCATTGCAGGATCCTCAGCTTCTAGGCTGTAGGAGTAAGTTTCGCATTGCAGGATCCTCAGCTTCTAGGCTGTCGGAGTAAGTTTCGCATGGCAGGATCCTCAGCTTCTAGGCTGTAGGAGTAAGTTACACATTGCAGGATCCTCAGCTTCTAGGCTGTAGGAGTAAGTTTCGCATTGCAGGATCCTCAGCTTCTAGGCTGTAGTAGTAAGTTACGTGTTGCAGGATCCTCAGCTTCAAGGCTGTAGGAGTAAGTTACGCATTGCAGGATCCTCAGTTCTAGGCTGTAGGAGTAAGTTACGCATTGCAGGATCCTCAGCTTCTAGGCTGTAGGAGTAAGTTACGCATTGCAGGATCCTCAGCTTCTAGGCTGTAGGAGTAAGTTACGCATTGCAGGATCCTCAGCTTGGCTGTAGGAGTAAGTTTCGCATTGCAGCATCCTCAGCTTCTAGGCTGTAGGAGTAAGTTACGCATTGCAGGATCCTCAGCTTCTAGGCTGTAGGAGTAAGTTACGCATTGCAGGATCCTCAGCTTCTAGGCTGTAGGAGTAAGTTTCGCATTGCAGGATCCTCAGCTTCTAGGCTGTAGGAGTAAGTTACGCATTGCAGGATCCTCAGCTTCTAGGCTGTAGGAGTAAGTTTCACATTGCAGGATCCTCAGCTTCTAGGCTGTAGGAGTAAGTTACGTGTTGCAGGATCCTCAGCTTCTAGGCTGTAGGAGTAAGTTACGCATTGCAGGATCCTCAGCTTCTAGGCTGTAGGAGTAAGTTTTGCATTGCAGGATCCTCAGCTTCTAGGCTATAGGAGTAAGTTACGCATTGCAGAATCCTCAATTCTAGGCTGTAGGAGTAAGTTACGCATTGCAGGACCCTCAGCTTCTAGGCTGTAGGAGTAAGTTACACATTGCAGGATCCTCTGCTTCTAGGCTGTAGGAGTAAGTTATGCATTGCAGGATACTCAGCTTCTAGGCTGTAGGAGTAAGTTATGCATTGCAGGATCCGCAGTTCTAGGCTGTAGGAGTAAGTTACACATTGCAGGATCCTCCGCTTCTAGGCTGTAGGAGTAAGATACACATTGCAGGATCCTCAGCTTCTAGGCTGTAGGAGTAAGTTACGCATTGCAGGATCCTCAGCTTCTAGGCTGTAGGAGTAAGTTATGCATTGCAGGATCCTCAGCGTCTAGGCTGTAGGAGTAAGTTACGCATTGCAGGATCCTCAGCTTCTAGGCTGTAGGAGTAAGTTACACATTGCAGAATCCTCTGTTCTAGGCTGTAGGAGTAAGTTACGCATTGCAGAATCCTCAGCTTCTAAGCTGTAGGAGTAAGTTACGCATTGGAGGATCCTCAGTTCTAGGCTGTAGGAGTAAGTTACGCATTGCAGGATCCTCCGCTTCTAGGCTGTAGGAGTAAGTTACACATTGCAGGATCCTCAGCTTCTAGGCTGTAGGAGTAAGTTACGCATTGCAGGATCCTCAGCTTCTAGGCTGTAGGAGTAAGTTATGCATTGCAGGATCCTCAGGTTCTAGGCTGTAGGAGTAAGTTATGCATTGCAGGATCCTCAGCTTCTAGGCTGTAGGAGTAAGTTATGTATTGCAGGATCCTCAGTTCTAGGCTGTAGGAGTAAGTTACGCATTGCAGGATCCTCCGCTTCTAGGCTGTAGGAGTAAGTTACGCATTGCAGGATCCTCAGCTTCTAGTCTGTAGGAGTAAGTTACTCATTGCAGGATCCTCAGCTTCTAGGCTGTAGGAGTAATTTACACATTGCAGGATCCTCAGCTTCTAGGCTGTAGGAGTAAGTTACACATTGCAGGATCCTCAGCTTCTTGGCTGTAGGAGTAAGTTATGCATAGCAGAATCCTCAGCTTCTTGGCTGTAGGAGTAAGTTACACATTGCAGGATCCTCAACTTCTAGGCTGTAGGAGTAAGTTACGCATTGCAGGACCGTCAGCTTCTAGGCTGTAGGAGTAAGTTACGCATTGCAGGACGCTCAGCTTCTAGGCTGTAGGAGTAAGTTACGCATTGCAGGATCCTCAGCTTCTAGGCTGTAGGATTAAGTTATGCATTGCAGGATCCTCAGCTTCTAGGCTGTAGGAGTAAGTTACGCATTGCAGGACCCTCAGCTTCTAGGCTGTAGGAGTAAGTTACGCATTGCAGGATCCTCAGTTCTAGGCTGTAGGAGTAAGTTACGCATTGCAGGATCCTCAGCTTCTAGGCTGTAGGAGTAAGTTATGCATTGCAGGATACTCAGCTTCTAGGCTGTAGGAGTAAGTTACACATTGCAGGATACTCCGCTTCTAGGCTGTAGGAGTAAGTTATGCATTGCAGGATCCTCAGCTTCTAGGCTGTAGGAGTAAGTTACACATTGCAGGATCCTCAGCTTCTAGGCTGTAGGAGTAAGTTACGCATTGCAGGATCCTCAGCTTCAAGGCTGTAGGAGTAAGTTACGCATTGCAGGATCCTCAGCTTCTAGGCTGTAGGAGTAAGTTACACATTGCAGGATCCTCAGCTTCTAGGCTGTAGGAGTAAGTTACGCATTGCAGGATTCTCAGCTTCTAGGCTGTAGGAGTAAGTTACGCATTGCTGGACCCTCAGCTTCTAGGCTGTCGGAGTAAGTTACGCATTGCAGGATCCTTAGCTTCTAGGCTGTAGGAGTAAGTTACACATTGCAGGATCCTCAGCTTCTTGGCTGTAGGAGTAAGTTATGCATTGCAGAATCCTCAGCTTCTTGGCTGTAGGAGTAAGTTACACATTGCAGGATCCTCAGCTTCTAGGCTGTAGGAGTAAGTTACGCATTGCAGGACCATCAGCTTCTAGGCTGTAGGAGTAAGTTACGCATTGCAGGACGCTCAGCTTCTAGGCTGTAGGAGTAAGTTACCCATTGCAGGATCCTCAGCTTCTAGGCTGTAGGAGTAAGTTACGCCTTGCAGGATCCTCAACTTCAAGGCTGTAGGAGTAAGTTACGCATTGCAGGACCCTCAGCTTTTAGGCTGTAGGAGTACGTTATGCACTGCAGGATCCTCAGTTCTAGGCTGTAGGAGTAAGTTACGCATTGCAGGATCCTCAGCTTCTAGGCTGTAGGAGTAAGTTACACATTGCAGGATCCTCCGCCTCTAAGCTGTAGGAGTAAGTTACGCATTGCAGGATCCTCAGCTTCTAGGCAGTAGGAGTAAGTTACACATTGCAGGATACTCAGCTTCTAGGCTGTAGGAGTAAGTTACACATTGCAGGATCCTCAGCTTCTAGGCTGTAGGAGTAAGTTATGCATTGCAGAATCCTCAGCTTCTAGGCTGTAGGAGTAAGTTACACATTGCAGGATCCTCAACTTCTAGGCTGTAGGAGTAAGTTACGCATTGCTGAATCCTCATCTTCTAGGCTGTAGGAGTAAGTTACGCATTGCAGGATCCTCAGCTTCTTGGCTGTAGGAGTAAGTTACACATTGCAGGATCCTCAGCTTCTAGGCTGTAGGAGTAAGTTACGCGTTGCAGGACCCTCAGCTTCTAGGCTGTAGGAGTAAGATACGCGTTGCAGGATCCTCAGCTTCTAGGCTGTAGGAGTAAGTTTCGCATTGCAGGATCCTCAGCTAGTAGGCTGTAGGAGTAAGTTACACATTGCAGAATCCTCTGCTTCTAGGCTGTAGGAGTAAGTTACACATTGCAGGATCCTCAGCTTCTAGGCTGTAGGAGTAAGTTACGCATTGCAGGACCCTCAGCTTCTAGGCTGTAGGAGTAAGTTATGCATTGCAGGATCCTCCGCTTCTAGGCTGTAGGAGTAAGTTACGCATTGCAGGATCCTCAGCTTCTAGGTTGTAGGAGTAAGTTACACATTGCAGGATCTTCAGCTACTTGGCTGTAGGAGTAACTTACACATTGCAGGATCCTCAGCTTCTAGGCTGTAGGAGTAAGTTACACAATGCAGGATCCTCAGCTTCTAGGCTGTAGGAGTAAGTTACGCATTGCAGAATCCTCAGCTTCAAGGCTGTAGGAGTAAGTTACACATTGGAGGATCCTCAGCTTCTAGGCTGTAGGAGTAAGTTACACAATGCAGGATCCTCAGCTTCTAGGCTGTAGGAGTAAGTTACGTATTGCAGGACCCTCAGCTTCTAGGCTGTAGGAGTCAGTTACGCATTGCAGGATCCTTAGCTTCTAGGCTGTTTGAGTAAGTTACGCATTGCAGGACCCTCAGCTTCTAGGCTGTAGGAGTAAATTACACATTGCAGGATCCTCAGCTTCTTGGCTGTAGGAGTAAGTTATGCATTGCAGGATCCTCAGCTTCTAGGCTGTAGGAGTAAGTTACGCATTGCAGGACCCTCAGCTTCTAGGCTGTAGGAGTAAGTTACGCATTGCAGGACCCTCAGCTTCTAGGCTGTAGGAGTAAGTTACGCATTGCAGGATCCTCAGCTAGTAGGCTGTAGGAGTAAGTTACGCATTGCAGAATCCTCAGCTTCTAGGCTGTAGGAGTAAGTTACACATGGCAGGATCCTCAGCTTCTAGGCTATAGGAGTAAGGTACGCATTGCAGGATCCTCAGCTTCTAGGCTGTAGGAGTAAGTTACACATTGCAGGATCCTCAGCTTCATGGCTGTAGGAGTAAGTTAAACATTGCAGGATCCTCAGCTTCTAGGCTGAAGGAGTAAGTTATGCATTGCAGGACCCTCAGCTTCTAGGCTTTAGGAGTAAGTTACGCATTGCAGGATCCTCAGTTCTAGGCTGTAGTAGTAAGTTTCGCATTGCAGGATCCTCAGCTAGTAGGCTGTAGGAGTAAGTTACACATTGCAGACTCCTCAGCTTCTAGGCTGTAGGAGTAAGTTACGCATTGCAGGACCCTCAGCTTCTAGGCTGTAGGAGTAAATTACACATTGCAGGATCCTCAGCTTCTTGGCTGTAGGAGTAAGTTATGCATTGCAGGATCCTCAGCTTCTAGGCTGTAGGAGTAAGTTACGCATTGCAGGACCCTCAGCTTCTAGGCTGTAGGAGTAAGTTACGCATTGCAGGACCCTCAGCTTCTAGGCTGTAGGAGTAAGTTACACATTGCAGGATCCTCAGCTAGTAGGCTGTAGGAGTAAGTTACGCATTGCAGAATCCTCAGCTTCTAGGCTGTAGGAGTAAGTTACGCATTGCAGGATCCTCAGCTTCTAGGCTATAGGAGTAAGGTACGCATTGCAGGATCCTCAGCTTCTAGGCTGTAGGAGTAAGTTACACATTGCAGGATCCTCAGCTTCATGGCTGTAGGAGTAAGTTAAACATTGCAGGATCCTCATCTTCTAGGCTGAAGGAGTAAGTTATGCATTGCAGGACCCTCAGCTTCTAGGCTTTAGGAGTAAGTTACGCATTGCAGGATCCTCAGTTCTAGGCTGTAGTAGTAAGTTTTGCATTGCAGGATCCTCAGCTAGTAGGCTGTAGGAGTCAGTTACACATTGCAGAATCCTCAGCTTCTAGGCTGTAGGAGTAAGTTACGCATTGCAGGATCCTCAGCTTCTAGGCTGTAAGAGTAAGTTACGCATTGCAGGATCCCCAGCTTCTAGGCTGTAGGAGTAAGTTTCGCATTGCAGGATCCTCAGCTTCTAGGCTGTAGGAGTAAGTTTCGCATGGCAGGATCCTCAGCTTCTAGGCTGTAGGAGTAAGTTACGTGTTGCAGGATCCTCAGCTTCTAGGCTGTAGGAGTAAGTTACGCATTGCAGGATCCTCAGCTTCTAGGCTGTAGGAGTAAGTTTTGCATTGCAGGATCCTCAGCTTCTAGGCTGTAGGAGTAAGTTACGCATTGCAGAATCCTCAGTTCTAGGCTGTAGGAGTAAGTTACGCATTGCAGGACCCTCAGCTTCTAGGCTGTAGGAGTAAGTTACACATTGCAGGATCCTCAGCTTCTAGTCTGTAGGAGTAAGTTATGCATTGCAGGATCCTCAGCTTCTAGGCTGTAGGAGTAAGTTATGCATTGCAGGATCCTCAGTTCTAGGCAGTAGGAGTAAGTTACACATTGCAGGATCCTCCGCTTCTAGGCTGTAGGAGTAAGATACACATTGCAGGATCCTCAGCTTCTAGGCTGTAGGAGTAAGTTGCGCATTGCAGGATCCTCAGCTTCTAGGCTGTAGGAGTAAGTTATGCATTGCAGGATCCTCAGCTTCTAGGCTGTAGGAGTAAGTTACACATTGCAGAATCCTCTGTTCTAGGCTGTAGGAGTAAGTTATGCATTGCAGGATCCTCAGCTTCTAAGCTGTAGGAGTAAGTTACGCATTGCAGGATCCTCAGTTCTAGGCTGTAGGAGTAAGTTACGCATTGCAGGATCCTCCGCTTCTAGGCTGTAGGAGTAAGTTACACATTGCAGGATCCTCAGCTTCTAGGCTGTAGGAGTAAGTTACGCATTGCAGGATCATCAGCTTCTAGGCTGTAGGAGTAAGTTATGCATTGCAGGATCCTCAGCTTCTAGGCTGTAGGAGTAAGTTACGCATTGCAGGATCCTCAGCTTCTAGGCTGTAGGAGTAAGTTATGCATTGCAGGATCCTCAGTACTAGGCTGTAGGAGTAAGTTACGCATTGCAGGATCCTCCGCTTCTAGGCTGTAGGAGTAAGTTACGCATTGCAGGATCCTCAGCTTCTAGTCTGTAGGAGTAAGTTACACATTGCAGGATCTTCAGCTTCTAGGCTGTAGGAGTAAGTTACACATTGCAGGATCCTCAGCTTCTAGGCTGTAGGAGTAAGTTACACATTGCAGGATCCTCAGCTTCTTGGCTGTAGGAGTAAGTTATGCATAGCAGAATCCTCAGCTTCTTGACTGTAGGAGTAAGTTACACATTGCAGGATCCTCAGCTTCTAGGCTGTAGGAGTAAGTTACGCATTGCAGGACCCTCAGCTTCTAGGCTGTAGGAGTAAGTTACGCATTGCAGGACGCTCAGCTTCTAGGCTGTAGGAGTAAGTTACGCATTGCAGGATCCTCAGCTTCTAGGCTGTAGGAGTAAGTTTCGCATTGCAGGATCCTCAGCTTCTAGGCTGTAGTAGTAAGTTACGTGTTGCAGGATCCTCAGCTTCAAGGCTGTAGGAGTAAGTTACGCATTGCAGGATCCTCAGTTCTAGGCTGTAGGAGTAAGTTACGCATTGCAGGATCCTCAGCTTCTAGGCTGTAGGAGTAAGTTACGCATTGCAGGATCCTCAGCTTCTAGGCTGTAGGAGTAAGTTACGCATTGCAGGATCCTCAGCTTGGCTGTAGGAGTAAGTTTCGCATTGCAGCATCCTCAGCTTCTAGGCTGTAGGAGTAAGTTACGCATTGCAGGATCCTCAGCTTCTAGGCTGTAGGAGTAAGTTACGCATTGCAGGATCCTCAGCTTCTAGGCTGTAGGAGTAAGTTTCGCATTGCAGGATCCTCAGCTTCTAGGCTGTAGGAGTAAGTTACGCATTGCAGGATCCTCAGCTTCTAGGCTGTAGGAGTAAGTTTCACATTGCAGGATCCTCAGCTTCTAGGCTGTAGGAGTAAGTTACGTGTTGCAGGATCCTCAGCTTCTAGGCTGTAGGAGTAAGTTACGCATTGCAGGATCCTCAGCTTCTAGGCTGTAGGAGTAAGTTTTGCATTGCAGGATCCTCAGCTTCTAGGCTATAGGAGTAAGTTACGCATTGCAGAATCCTCAATTCTAGGCTGTAGGAGTAAGTTACGCATTGCAGGACCCTCAGCTTCTAGGCTGTAGGAGTAAGTTACACATTGCAGGATCCTCTGCTTCTAGGCTGTAGGAGTAAGTTATGCATTGCAGGATACTCAGCTTCTAGGCTGTAGGAGTAAGTTATGCATTGCAGGATCCGCAGTTCTAGGCTGTAGGAGTAAGTTACACATTGCAGGATCCTCCGCTTCTAGGCTGTAGGAGTAAGATACACATTGCAGGATCCTCAGCTTCTAGGCTGTAGGAGTAAGTTACGCATTGCAGGATCCTCAGCTTCTAGGCTGTAGGAGTAAGTTATGCATTGCAGGATCCTCAGCGTCTAGGCTGTAGGAGTAAGTTACGCATTGCAGGATCCTCAGCTTCTAGGCTGTAGGAGTAAGTTACACATTGCAGAATCCTCTGTTCTAGGCTGTAGGAGTAAGTTACGCATTGCAGAATCCTCAGCTTCTAAGCTGTAGGAGTAAGTTACGCATTGGAGGATCCTCAGTTCTAGGCTGTAGGAGTAAGTTACGCATTGCAGGATCCTCCGCTTCTAGGCTGTAGGAGTAAGTTACACATTGCAGGATCCTCAGCTTCTAGGCTGTAGGAGTAAGTTACGCATTGCAGGATCCTCAGCTTCTAGGCTGTAGGAGTAAGTTATGCATTGCAGGATCCTCAGGTTCTAGGCTGTAGGAGTAAGTTATGCATTGCAGGATCCTCAGCTTCTAGGCTGTAGGAGTAAGTTATGTATTGCAGGATCCTCAGTTCTAGGCTGTAGGAGTAAGTTACGCATTGCAGGATCCTCCGCTTCTAGGCTGTAGGAGTAAGTTACGCATTGCAGGATCCTCAGCTTCTAGTCTGTAGGAGTAAGTTACTCATTGCAGGATCCTCAGCTTCTAGGCTGTAGGAGTAATTTACACATTGCAGGATCCTCAGCTTCTAGGCTGTAGGAGTAAGTTACACATTGCAGGATCCTCAGCTTCTTGGCTGTAGGAGTAAGTTATGCATAGCAGAATCCTCAGCTTCTTGGCTGTAGGAGTAAGTTACACATTGCAGGATCCTCAACTTCTAGGCTGTAGGAGTAAGTTACGCATTGCAGGACCGTCAGCTTCTAGGCTGTAGGAGTAAGTTACGCATTGCAGGACGCTCAGCTTCTAGGCTGTAGGAGTAAGTTACGCATTGCAGGATCCTCAGCTTCTAGGCTGTAGGATTAAGTTATGCATTGCAGGATCCTCAGCTTCTAGGCTGTAGGAGTAAGTTACGCATTGCAGGACCCTCAGCTTCTAGGCTGTAGGAGTAAGTTACGCATTGCAGGATCCTCAGTTCTAGGCTGTAGGAGTAAGTTACGCATTGCAGGATCCTCAGCTTCTAGGCTGTAGGAGTAAGTTATGCATTGCAGGATACTCAGCTTCTAGGCTGTAGGAGTAAGTTACACATTGCAGGATACTCCGCTTCTAGGCTGTAGGAGTAAGTTATGCATTGCAGGATCCTCAGCTTCTAGGCTGTAGGAGTAAGTTACACATTGCAGGATCCTCAGCTTCTAGGCTGTAGGAGTAAGTTACGCATTGCAGGATCCTCAGCTTCAAGGCTGTAGGAGTAAGTTACGCATTGCAGGATCCTCAGCTTCTAGGCTGTAGGAGTAAGTTACACATTGCAGGATCCTCAGCTTCTAGGCTGTAGGAGTAAGTTACGCATTGCAGGATTCTCAGCTTCTAGGCTGTAGGAGTAAGTTACGCATTGCTGGACCCTCAGCTTCTAGGCTGTCGGAGTAAGTTACGCATTGCAGGATCCTTAGCTTCTAGGCTGTAGGAGTAAGTTACACATTGCAGGATCCTCAGCTTCTTGGCTGTAGGAGTAAGTTATGCATTGCAGAATCCTCAGCTTCTTGGCTGTAGGAGTAAGTTACACATTGCAGGATCCTCAGCTTCTAGGCTGTAGGAGTAAGTTACGCATTGCAGGACCATCAGCTTCTAGGCTGTAGGAGTAAGTTACGCATTGCAGGACGCTCAGCTTCTAGGCTGTAGGAGTAAGTTACCCATTGCAGGATCCTCAGCTTCTAGGCTGTAGGAGTAAGTTACGCCTTGCAGGATCCTCAACTTCAAGGCTGTAGGAGTAAGTTACGCATTGCAGGACCCTCAGCTTTTAGGCTGTAGGAGTACGTTATGCACTGCAGGATCCTCAGTTCTAGGCTGTAGGAGTAAGTTACGCATTGCAGGATCCTCAGCTTCTAGGCTGTAGGAGTAAGTTACACATTGCAGGATCCTCCGCCTCTAAGCTGTAGGAGTAAGTTACGCATTGCAGGATCCTCAGCTTCTAGGCAGTAGGAGTAAGTTACACATTGCAGGATACTCAGCTTCTAGGCTGTAGGAGTAAGTTACACATTGCAGGATCCTCAGCTTCTAGGCTGTAGGAGTAAGTTATGCATTGCAGAATCCTCAGCTTCTAGGCTGTAGGAGTAAGTTACACATTGCAGGATCCTCAACTTCTAGGCTGTAGGAGTAAGTTACGCATTGCTGAATCCTCATCTTCTAGGCTGTAGGAGTAAGTTACGCATTGCAGGATCCTCAGCTTCTTGGCTGTAGGAGTAAGTTACACATTGCAGGATCCTCAGCTTCTAGGCTGTAGGAGTAAGTTACGCGTTGCAGGACCCTCAGCTTCTAGGCTGTAGGAGTAAGATACGCGTTGCAGGATCCTCAGCTTCTAGGCTGTAGGAGTAAGTTTCGCATTGCAGGATCCTCAGCTAGTAGGCTGTAGGAGTAAGTTACACATTGCAGAATCCTCTGCTTCTAGGCTGTAGGAGTAAGTTACACATTGCAGGATCCTCAGCTTCTAGGCTGTAGGAGTAAGTTACGCATTGCAGGACCCTCAGCTTCTAGGCTGTAGGAGTAAGTTATGCATTGCAGGATCCTCCGCTTCTAGGCTGTAGGAGTAAGTTACGCATTGCAGGATCCTCAGCTTCTAGGTTGTAGGAGTAAGTTACACATTGCAGGATCTTCAGCTACTTGGCTGTAGGAGTAACTTACACATTGCAGGATCCTCAGCTTCTAGGCTGTAGGAGTAAGTTACACAATGCAGGATCCTCAGCTTCTAGGCTGTAGGAGTAAGTTACGCATTGCAGAATCCTCAGCTTCAAGGCTGTAGGAGTAAGTTACACATTGGAGGATCCTCAGCTTCTAGGCTGTAGGAGTAAGTTACACAATGCAGGATCCTCAGCTTCTAGGCTGTAGGAGTAAGTTACGTATTGCAGGACCCTCAGCTTCTAGGCTGTAGGAGTCAGTTACGCATTGCAGGATCCTTAGCTTCTAGGCTGTTTGAGTAAGTTACGCATTGCAGGACCCTCAGCTTCTAGGCTGTAGGAGTAAATTACACATTGCAGGATCCTCAGCTTCTTGGCTGTAGGAGTAAGTTATGCATTGCAGGATCCTCAGCTTCTAGGCTGTAGGAGTAAGTTACGCATTGCAGGACCCTCAGCTTCTAGGCTGTAGGAGTAAGTTACGCATTGCAGGACCCTCAGCTTCTAGGCTGTAGGAGTAAGTTACGCATTGCAGGATCCTCAGCTAGTAGGCTGTAGGAGTAAGTTACGCATTGCAGAATCCTCAGCTTCTAGGCTGTAGGAGTAAGTTACACATGGCAGGATCCTCAGCTTCTAGGCTATAGGAGTAAGGTACGCATTGCAGGATCCTCAGCTTCTAGGCTGTAGGAGTAAGTTACACATTGCAGGATCCTCAGCTTCATGGCTGTAGGAGTAAGTTAAACATTGCAGGATCCTCAGCTTCTAGGCTGAAGGAGTAAGTTATGCATTGCAGGACCCTCAGCTTCTAGGCTTTAGGAGTAAGTTACGCATTGCAGGATCCTCAGTTCTAGGCTGTAGTAGTAAGTTTCGCATTGCAGGATCCTCAGCTAGTAGGCTGTAGGAGTAAGTTACACATTGCAGACTCCTCAGCTTCTAGGCTGTAGGAGTAAGTTACGCATTGCAGGACCCTCAGCTTCTAGGCTGTAGGAGTAAATTACACATTGCAGGATCCTCAGCTTCTTGGCTGTAGGAGTAAGTTATGCATTGCAGGATCCTCAGCTTCTAGGCTGTAGGAGTAAGTTACGCATTGCAGGACCCTCAGCTTCTAGGCTGTAGGAGTAAGTTACGCATTGCAGGACCCTCAGCTTCTAGGCTGTAGGAGTAAGTTACACATTGCAGGATCCTCAGCTAGTAGGCTGTAGGAGTAAGTTACGCATTGCAGAATCCTCAGCTTCTAGGCTGTAGGAGTAAGTTACGCATTGCAGGATCCTCAGCTTCTAGGCTATAGGAGTAAGGTACGCATTGCAGGATCCTCAGCTTCTAGGCTGTAGGAGTAAGTTACACATTGCAGGATCCTCAGCTTCATGGCTGTAGGAGTAAGTTAAACATTGCAGGATCCTCATCTTCTAGGCTGAAGGAGTAAGTTATGCATTGCAGGACCCTCAGCTTCTAGGCTTTAGGAGTAAGTTACGCATTGCAGGATCCTCAGTTCTAGGCTGTAGTAGTAAGTTTTGCATTGCAGGATCCTCAGCTAGTAGGCTGTAGGAGTCAGTTACACATTGCAGAATCCTCAGCTTCTAGGCTGTAGGAGTAAGTTACGCATTGCAGGATCCTCAGCTTCTAGGCTGTAAGAGTAAGTTACGCATTGCAGGATCCCCAGCTTCTAGGCTGTAGGAGTAAGTTTCGCATTGCAGGATCCTCAGCTTCTAGGCTGTAGGAGTAAGTTTCGCATGGCAGGATCCTCAGCTTCTAGGCTGTAGGAGTAAGTTACGTGTTGCAGGATCCTCAGCTTCTAGGCTGTAGGAGTAAGTTACGCATTGCAGGATCCTCAGCTTCTAGGCTGTAGGAGTAAGTTTTGCATTGCAGGATCCTCAGCTTCTAGGCTGTAGGAGTAAGTTACGCATTGCAGAATCCTCAGTTCTAGGCTGTAGGAGTAAGTTACGCATTGCAGGACCCTCAGCTTCTAGGCTGTAGGAGTAAGTTACACATTGCAGGATCCTCAGCTTCTAGTCTGTAGGAGTAAGTTATGCATTGCAGGATCCTCAGCTTCTAGGCTGTAGGAGTAAGTTATGCATTGCAGGATCCTCAGTTCTAGGCAGTAGGAGTAAGTTACACATTGCAGGATCCTCCGCTTCTAGGCTGTAGGAGTAAGATACACATTGCAGGATCCTCAGCTTCTAGGCTGTAGGAGTAAGTTGCGCATTGCAGGATCCTCAGCTTCTAGGCTGTAGGAGTAAGTTATGCATTGCAGGATCCTCAGCTTCTAGGCTGTAGGAGTAAGTTACACATTGCAGAATCCTCTGTTCTAGGCTGTAGGAGTAAGTTATGCATTGCAGGATCCTCAGCTTCTAAGCTGTAGGAGTAAGTTACGCATTGCAGGATCCTCAGTTCTAGGCTGTAGGAGTAAGTTACGCATTGCAGGATCCTCCGCTTCTAGGCTGTAGGAGTAAGTTACACATTGCAGGATCCTCAGCTTCTAGGCTGTAGGAGTAAGTTACGCATTGCAGGATCATCAGCTTCTAGGCTGTAGGAGTAAGTTATGCATTGCAGGATCCTCAGCTTCTAGGCTGTAGGAGTAAGTTACGCATTGCAGGATCCTCAGCTTCTAGGCTGTAGGAGTAAGTTATGCATTGCAGGATCCTCAGTACTAGGCTGTAGGAGTAAGTTACGCATTGCAGGATCCTCCGCTTCTAGGCTGTAGGAGTAAGTTACGCATTGCAGGATCCTCAGCTTCTAGTCTGTAGGAGTAAGTTACACATTGCAGGATCTTCAGCTTCTAGGCTGTAGGAGTAAGTTACACATTGCAGGATCCTCAGCTTCTAGGCTGTAGGAGTAAGTTACACATTGCAGGATCCTCAGCTTCTTGGCTGTAGGAGTAAGTTATGCATAGCAGAATCCTCAGCTTCTTGACTGTAGGAGTAAGTTACACATTGCAGGATCCTCAGCTTCTAGGCTGTAGGAGTAAGTTACGCATTGCAGGACCCTCAGCTTCTAGGCTGTAGGAGTAAGTTACGCATTGCAGGACGCTCAGCTTCTAGGCTGTAGGAGTAAGTTACGCATTGCAGGATCCTCAGCTTCTAGGCTGTAGGAGTAAGTTATGCATTGGAGGATCCTCAGCTTCTAGGCTGTAGTAGTAAGTTACGCATTGCAGGACCCTCAGCTTCTAGGCTGTAGGAGTAAGTTACGCATTGCAGGATCCTCAGTTCTAGGCTGTAGGAGTAAGTTACACATTGCAGGATCCTCAGCTTCTAGGCTGTAGGAGTAAGTTATGCATTGCAGGATACTCAGCTTCTAGGCTGTAGGAGTAAGTTACACATTGCAGGATACTCCGCTTCTAGGCTGTAGGAGTAAGTTACACATTGCAGGATCCTCAGCTTCTAGGCTGTAGGATTAAGTTACGCATTGCAGAATCCTCAGCTTCTAGGCTGTAGGAGTAAGTTACACATTGCAGGATCCTCAGCTACTAGGCTGTAGGAGTAAGTTACACAATGCAGGATCCTCAGCTTCTAGGCTGTAGGAGTAAGTTACGTATTGCAGGACCCTCAGCTTCTAGGCTGTAGGAGTCAGTTACGCATTGCAGGATCCTTAGCTTCTAGGCTGTTTGAGTAAGTTACGCATTGCAGGACCCTCAGCTTCTAGGCTGTAGGAGTAAATTACACATTGCAGGATCCTCAGCTTCTTGGCTGTAGGAGTAAGTTATGCATTGCAGGATCCTCAGCTTCTAGGCTGTAGGAGTAAGTTACGCATTGCAGGACCCTCAGCTTCTAGGCTGTAGGAGTAAGTTACGCATTGCAGGACCCTCAGCTTCTAGGCTGTAGGAGTAAGTTACGCATTGCAGGATCCTCAGCTAGTAGGCTGTAGGAGTAAGTTACGCATTGCAGAATCCTCAGCTTCTAGGCTGTAGGAGTAAGTTACACATGGCAGGATCCTCAGCTTCTAGGCTATAGGAGTAAGGTACGCATTGCAGGATCCTCAGCTTCTAGGCTGTAGGAGTAAGTTACACATTGCAGGATCCTCAGCTTCATGGCTGTAGGAGTAAGTTAAACATTGCAGGATCCTCAGCTTCTAGGCTGAAGGAGTAAGTTATGCATTGCAGGACCCTCAGCTTCTAGGCTTTAGGAGTAAGTTACTCATTGCAGGATCCTCAGTTCTAGGCTGTAGTAGTAAGTTTCGCATTGCAGGATCCTCAGCTAGTAGGCTGTAGGAGTAAGTTACACATTGCAGACTCCTCAGCTTCTAGGCTGTAGGAGTAAGTTACGCATTGCAGGACCCTCAGCTTCTAGGCTGTAGGAGTAAATTACACATTGCAGGATCCTCAGCTTCTTGGCTGTAGGAGTAAGTTATGCATTGCAGGATCCTCAGCTTCTAGGCTGTAGGAGTAAGTTACGCATTGCAGGACCCTCAGCTTCTAGGCTGTAGGAGTAAGTTACGCATTGCAGGACCCTCAGCTTCTAGGCTGTAGGAGTAAGTTACACATTGCAGGATCCTCAGCTAGTAGGCTGTAGGAGTAAGTTACGCATTGCAGAATCCTCAGCTTCTAGGCTGTAGGAGTAAGTTACGCATTGCAGGATCCTCAGCTTCTAGGCTATAGGAGTAAGGTACGCATTGCAGGATCCTCAGCTTCTAGGCTGTAGGAGTAAGTTACACATTGCAGGATCCATAGCTTCATGGCTGTAGGAGTAAGTTAAACATTGCAGGATCCTCATCTTCTAGGCTGAAGGAGTAAGTTATGCATTGCAGGACCCTCAGCTTCTAGGCTTTAGGAGTAAGTTACGCATTGCAGGATCCTCAGTTCTAGGCTGTAGTAGTAAGTTTTGCATTGCAGGATCCTCAGCTAGTAGGCTGTAGGAGTCAGTTACACATAGCAGAATCCTCAGCTTCTAGGCTGTAGGAGTAAGTTACGCATTGCAGGATCCTCAGCTTCTAGGCTGTAAGAGTAAGTTACACATTGCAGGATCCTCAGCTTCTAGGCTGTAGGAGTAAGTTACGCATTGCAGGATCATCAGCTTCTAGGCTGTAGGAGTAAGTTACGCATTGCAGGATCCTCAGCTTCTAGGCTGTAGGAGTAAGTTACGCATTGCAGGATCCTCAGCTTCTAGGCTGTAGGAGTAAGTTATGCATTGCAGGATCCTCAGTACTAGGCTGTAGGAGTAAGTTACGCATTGCAGGATCCTCCACTTCTAGGCTGTAGGAGTAAGTTACGCATTGCAGGATCCTCAGCTTCTAGTCTGTAGGAGTAAGTTACACATTGCAGGATCTTCAGCTTCTAGGCTGTAGGAGTAAGTTACACATTGCAGGATCCTCAGCTTCTAGGATGTAGGAGTAAGTTACACATTGCAGGATCCTCAGCTTCTTGGCTGTAGGAGTAAGTTATGCATAGCAGAATCCTCAGCTTCTTGGCTGTAGGAGTAAGTTACACATTGCAGGATCCTCAGCTTCTAGGCTGTAGGAGTAAGTTACGCATTGCAGGACCCTCAGCTTCTAGGCTGTAGGAGTAAGTTACGCATTGCAGGACGCTCAGCTTCTAGGCTGTAGGAGTAAGTTACGCATTGCAGGATCCTCAGCTTCTAGGCTGTAGGAGTAAGTTATGCATTGGAGGATCCTCAGCTTCTAGGCTGTAGTAGTAAGTTACGCATTGCAGGACCCTCAGCTTCTAGGCTGTAGGAGTAAGTTACGCATTGCAGGATCCTCAGTTCTAGGCTGTAGGAGTAAGTTACACATTGCAGGATCCTCAGCTTCTAGGCTGTAGGAGTAAGTTATGCATTGCAGGATACTCAGCTTCTAGGCTGTAGGAGTAAGTTACACATTGCAGGATACTCCGCTTCTAGGCTGTAGGAGTAAGTTACACATTGCAGGATCCTCAGCTTCTAGGCTGTAGGATTAAGTTACGCATTGCAGAATCCTCAGCTTCTAGGCTGTAGGAGTAAGTTACACTTTGCAGGATCCTCAGCTTCTAGGCTGTAGGAGTAAGTTACGTATTGCAGGACCCTCAGCTTCTAGGCTGTAGGAGTCAGTTACGCATTGCAGGATCCTTAGCTTCTAGGCTGTTTGAGTAAGTTACGCATTGCAGGACCCTCAGCTTCTAGGCTGTAGGAGTAAATTACACATTGCAGGATCCTCAGCTTCTTGGCTGTAGGAGTAAGTTATGCATTGCAGGATCCTCAGCTTCTAGGCTGTAGGAGTAAGTTACGCATTGCAGGACCCTCAGCTTCTAGGCTGTAGGAGTAAGTTACGCATTGCAGGACCCTCAGCTTCTAGGCTGTAGGAGTAAGTTACGCATTGCAGGATCCTCAGCTAGTAGGCTGTAGGAGTAAGTTACGCATTGCAGAATCCTCAGCTTCTAGGCTGTAGGAGTAAGTTACACATGGCAGGATCCTCAGCTTCTAGGCTATAGGAGTAAGGTACGCATTGCAGGATCCTCAGCTTCTAGGCTGTAGGAGTAAGTTACTCATTGCAGGATCCTCAGCTTCATGGCTGTAGGAGTAAGTTAAACATTGCAGGATCCTCAGCTTCTAGGCTGAAGGAGTAAGTTATGCATTGCAGGATCCTCAGCTTCTAGGCTTTAGGAGTAAGTTACGCATTGCAGGATCCTCAGTTCTAGGCTGTAGTAGTAAGTTTCGCATTGCAGGATCCTCAGCTAGTAGGCTGTAGGAGTAAGTTACACATTGCAGACTCCTCAGCTACTAGGCTGTAGGAGTAAGTTACGCATTGCAGGACCCTCAGCTTCTAGGCTGTAGGAGTAAATTACACATTGCAGGATCCTCAGCTTCTTGGCTGTAGGAGTAAGTTATGCATTGCAGGATCCTCAGCTTCTAGGCTGTAGGAGTAAGTTACGCATTGCAGGACCCTCAGCTTCTAGGCTGTAGGAGTAAGTTACACATTGCAGGATCCTCAGCTAGTAGGCTGTAAGAGTAAGTTACGCATTGCAGAATCCTCAGCTTCTAGGCTGTAGGAGTAAGTTACGCATTGCAGGATCCTCAGCTTCTAGGCTATAGGAGTAAGGTACGCATTGCAGGATCCTCAGCTTCTAGGCTGTAGGAGTAAGTTACACATTGCAGGATCCATAGCTTCATGGCTGTAGGAGTAAGTTAAACATTGCAGGATCCTCATCTTCTAGGCTGAAGGAGTAAGTTATGCATTGCAGGACCCTCAGCTTCTAGGCTTTAGGAGTAAGTTACGCATTGCAGGATCCTCAGTTCTAGGCTGTAGTAGTAAGTTTTGCATTGCAGGATCCTCAGCTAGTAGGCTGTAGGAGTCAGTTACACATTGCAGAATCCTCAGCTTCTAGGCTGTAGGAGTAAGTTACGCATTGCAGGATCCTCAGCTTCTAGGCTGTAAGAGTAAGTTACGCATTGCAGGATCCTCAGCTTCTAGGCTATAGGAGTAAGTTTCGCATTGCAGGATCCTCAGCTTCTAGGCTGTAGGAGTAAGTTTCGCATGGCAGGATCCTCAGCTTCTAGGCTGTAGGAGTAAGTTACGTGTTGCAGGATCCTCAGCTTCTAGGCTGTAGGAGTAAGTTACGCATTGCAGGATCCTCAGCTTCTAGGCTGTAGGAGTAAGTTTTGCATTGCAGGATCCTCAGCTTCTAGGCTGTAGGAGTAAGTTACGCTTTGCAGAATCCTCAGTTCTAGGCTGTAGGAGTAAGTTACGCATTGCAGGACCCTCAGCTTCTAGGCTGTAGGAGTAAGTTACACATTGCAGGATCCTCAGCTTCTAGTCTGTAGGAGTAAGTTATGCATTGCAGGATCCTCAGCTTCTAGGCTGTAGGAGTAAGTTATGCATTGCAGGATCCTCAGCTTCTAGGCTGTAGGAGTAAGTTACACATTGCAGAATCCTCTGTTCTAGGCTGTAGGAGTAAGTTATGCATTGCAGGATCCTCAGCTTCTAAGCTGTAGGAGTAAGTTACGCATTGCAGGATCCTCAGTTCTAGGCTGTAGGAGTAAGTTACGCATTGCAGGATCCTCCGCTTCTGGGCTGTAGGAGTAAGTTACACATTGCAGGATCCTCAGCTTCTAGGCTGTAGGAGTAAGTTACGCATTGCAGGATCATCAGCTTCTAGGCTGTAGGAGTAAGTTATGCATTGCAGGATCCTCAGCTTCTAGGCTGTAGGAGTAAGTTACGCATTGCAGGATCCTCAGCTTCTAGGCTGTAGGAGTAAGTTATGCATTGCAGGATCCTCAGTACTAGGCTGTAGGAGTAAGTTACGCATTGCAGGATCCTCCGCTTCTAGGCTGTAGGAGTAAGTTACGCATTGCAGGATCCTCAGCTTCTAGTCTGTAGGAGTAAGTTACACATTGCAGGATCTTCAGCTTCTAGGCTGTAGGAGTAAGTTACACATTGCAGGATCCTCAGCTTCTAGGCTGTAGGAGTAAGTTACACATTGCAGGATCCTCAGCTTCTTGGCTGTAGGAGTAAGTTATGCATAGCAGAATCCTCAGCTTCTTGGCTGTAGGAGTAAGTTACACATTGCAGGATCCTCAGCTTCTAGGCTGTAGGAGTAAGTTACGCATTGCAGGACCCTCAGCTTCTAGGCTGTAGGAGTAAGTTACGCATTGCAGGACGCTCAGCTTCTAGGCTGTAGGAGTAAGTTACGCATTGCAGGATCCTCAGCTTCTAGGCTGTAGGAGTAAGTTATGCATTGGAGGATCCTCAGCTTCTAGGCTGTAGTAGTAAGTTACGCATTGCAGGACCCTCAGCTTCTAGGCTGTAGGAGTAAGTTACGCATTGCAGGATCCTCAGTTCTAGGCTGTAGGAGTAAGTTACACATTGCAGGATCCTCAGCTTCTAGGCTGTAGGAGTAAGTTATGCATTGCAGGATACTCAGCTTCTAGGCTGTAGGAGTAAGTTACACATTGCAGGATACTCCGCTTCTAGGCTGTAGGAGTAAGTTACACATTGCAGGATCCTCAGCTTCTAGGCTGTAGGATTAAGTTACGCATTGCAGAATCCTCAGCTTCTAGGCTGTAGGAGTAAGTTACACATTGCAGGATCCTCAGCTACTAGGCTGTAGGAGTAAGTTACACAATGCAGGATCCTCAGCTTCTAGGCTGTAGGAGTAAGTTACGTATTGCAGGACCCTCAGCTTCTAGGCTGTAGGAGTCAGTTACGCATTGCAGGATCCTTAGCTTCTAGGCTGTTTGAGTAAGTTACGCATTGCAGGACCCTCAGCTTCTAGGCTGTAGGAGTAAATTACACATTGCAGGATCCTCAGCTTCTTGGCTGTAGGAGTAAGTTATGCATTGCAGGATCCTCAGCTTCTAGGCTGTAGGAGTAAGTTACGCATTGCAGGACCCTCAGCTTCTAGGCTGTAGGAGTAAGTTACGCATTGCAGGACCCTCAGCTTCTAGGCTGTAGGAGTAAGTTACGCATTGCAGGATCCTCAGCTAGTAGGCTGTAGGAGTAAGTTACGCATTGCAGAATCCTCAGCTTCTAGGCTGTAGGAGTAAGTTACACATGGCAGGATCCTCAGCTTCTAGGCTATAGGAGTAAGGTACGCATTGCAGGATCCTCAGCTTCTAGGCTGTAGGAGTAAGTTACACATTGCAGGATCCTCAGCTTCATGGCTGTAGGAGTAAGTTAAACATTGCAGGATCCTCAGCTTCTAGGCTGAAGGAGTAAGTTATGCATTGCAGGACCCTCAGCTTCTAGGCTTTAGGAGTAAGTTACTCATTGCAGGATCCTCAGTTCTAGGCTGTAGTAGTAAGTTTCGCATTGCAGGATCCTCAGCTAGTAGGCTGTAGGAGTAAGTTACACATTGCAGACTCCTCAGCTTCTAGGCTGTAGGAGTAAGTTACGCATTGCAGGACCCTCAGCTTCTAGGCTGTAGGAGTAAATTACACATTGCAGGATCCTCAGCTTCTTGGCTGTAGGAGTAAGTTATGCATTGCAGGATCCTCAGCTTCTAGGCTGTAGGAGTAAGTTACGCATTGCAGGACCCTCAGCTTCTAGGCTGTAGGAGTAAGTTACGCATTGCAGGACCCTCAGCTTCTAGGCTGTAGGAGTAAGTTACACATTGCAGGATCCTCAGCTAGTAGGCTGTAGGAGTAAGTTACGCATTGCAGAATCCTCAGCTTCTAGGCTGTAGGAGTAAGTTACGCATTGCAGGATCCTCAGCTTCTAGGCTATAGGAGTAAGGTACGCATTGCAGGATCCTCAGCTTCTAGGCTGTAGGAGTAAGTTACACATTGCAGGATCCATAGCTTCATGGCTGTAGGAGTAAGTTAAACTTTGCAGGATCCTCATCTTCTAGGCTGAAGGAGTAAGTTATGCATTGCAGGACCCTCAGCTTCTAGGCTTTAGGAGTAAGTTACGCATTGCAGGATCCTCAGTTCTAGGCTGTAGTAGTAAGTTTTGCATTGCAGGATCCTCAGCTAGTAGGCTGTAGGAGTCAGTTACACATAGCAGAATCCTCAGCTTCTAGGCTGTAGGAGTAAGTTACGCATTGCAGGATCCTCAGCTTCTAGGCTGTAAGAGTAAGTTACACATTGCAGGATCCTCAGCTTCTAGGCTGTAGGAGTAAGTTACGCATTGCAGGATCATCAGCTTCTAGGCTGTAGGAGTAAGTTACGCATTGCAGGATCCTCAGCTTCTAGGCTGTAGGAGTAAGTTACGCATTGCAGGATCCTCAGCTTCTAGGCTGTAGGAGTAAGTTATGCATTGCAGGATCCTCAGTACTAGGCTGTAGGAGTAAGTTACGCATTGCAGGATCCTCCGCTTCTAGGCTGTAGGAGTAAGTTACGCATTGCAGGATCCTCAGCTTCTAGTCTGTAGGAGTAAGTTACACATTGCAGGATCTTCAGCTTCTAGGCTGTAGGAGTAAGTTACACATTGCAGGATCCTCAGCTTCTAGGCTGTAGGAGTAAGTTACACATTGCAGGATCCTCAGCTTCTTGGCTGTAGGAGTAAGTTATGCATAGCAGAATCCTCAGCTTCTTGGCTGTAGGAGTAAGTTACACATTGCAGGATCCTCAGCTTCTAGGCTGTAGGAGTAAGTTACGCATTGCAGGACCCTCAGCTTCTAGGCTGTAGGAGTAAGTTACGCATTGCAGGACGCTCAGCTTCTAGGCTGTAGGAGTAAGTTACGCATTGCAGGATCCTCAGCTTCTAGGCTGTAGGAGTAAGTTATGCATTGGAGGATCCTCAGCTTCTAGGCTGTAGTAGTAAGTTACGCATTGCAGGACCCTCAGCTTCTAGGCTGTAGGAGTAAGTTACGCATTGCAGGATCCTCAGTTCTAGGCTGTAGGAGTAAGTTACACATTGCAGGATCCTCAGCTTCTAGGCTGTAGGAGTAAGTTATGCATTGCAGGATACTCAGCTTCTAGGCTGTAGGAGTAAGTTACACATTGCAGGATACTCCGCTTCTAGGCTGTAGGAGTAAGTTACACATTGCAGGATCCTCAGCTTCTAGGCTGTAGGATTAAGTTACGCATTGCAGAATCCTCAGCTTCTAGGCTGTAGGAGTAAGTTACACATTGCAGGATCCTCAGCTTCTAGGCTGTAGGAGTAAGTTACGTATTGCAGGACCCTCAGCTTCTAGGCTGTAGGAGTCAGTTACGCATTGCAGGATCCTTAGCTTCTAGGCTGTTTGAGTAAGTTACGCATTGCAGGACCCTCAGCTTCTAGGCTGTAGGAGTAAATTACACATTGCAGGATCCTCAGCTTCTTGGCTGTAGGAGTAAGTTATGCATTGCAGGATCCTCAGCTTCTAGGCTGTAGGAGTAAGTTACGCATTGCAGGACCCTCAGCTTCTAGGCTGTAGGAGTAAGTTACGCATTGCAGGACCCTCAGCTTCTAGGCTGTAGGAGTAAGTTACGCATTGCAGGATCCTCAGCTAGTAGGCTGTAGGAGTAAGTTACGCATTGCAGAATCCTCAGCTTCTAGGCTGTAGGAGTAAGTTACACATGGCAGGATCCTCAGCTTCTAGGCTATAGGAGTAAGGTACGCATTGCAGGATCCTCAGCTTCTAGGCTGTAGGAGTAAGTTACTCATTGCAGGATCCTCAGCTTCATGGCTGTAGGAGTAAGTTAAACATTGCAGGATCCTCAGCTTCTAGGCTGAAGGAGTAAGTTATGCATTGCAGGATCCTCAGCTTCTAGGCTTTAGGAGTAAGTTACGCATTGCAGGATCCTCAGTTCTAGGCTGTAGTAGTAAGTTTCGCATTGCAGGATCCTCAGCTAGTAGGCTGTAGGAGTAAGTTACACATTGCAGACTCCTCAGCTACTAGGCTGTAGGAGTAAGTTACGCATTGCAGGACCCTCAGCTTCTAGGCTGTAGGAGTAAATTACACATTGCAGGATCCTCAGCTTCTTGGCTGTAGGAGTAAGTTATGCATTGCAGGATCCTCAGCTTCTAGGCTGTAGGAGTAAGTTACGCATTGCAGGACCCTCAGCTTCTAGGCTGTAGGAGTAAGTTACACATTGCAGGATCCTCAGCTAGTAGGCTGTAAGAGTAAGTTACGCATTGCAGAATCCTCAGCTTCTAGGCTGTAGGAGTAAGTTACGCATTGCAGGATCCTCAGCTTCTAGGCTATAGGAGTAAGGTACGCATTGCAGGATCCTCAGCTTCTAGGCTGTAGGAGTAAGTTACACATTGCAGGATCCATAGCTTCATGGCTGTAGGAGTAAGTTAAACATTGCAGGATCCTCATCTTCTAGGCTGAAGGAGTAAGTTATGCATTGCAGGACCCTCAGCTTCTAGGCTTTAGGAGTAAGTTACGCATTGCAGGATCCTCAGTTCTAGGCTGTAGTAGTAAGTTTTGCATTGCAGGATCCTCAGCTAGTAGGCTGTAGGAGTCAGTTACACATTGCAGAATCCTCAGCTTCTAGGCTGTAGGAGTAAGTTACGCATTGCAGGATCCTCAGCTTCTAGGCTGTAAGAGTAAGTTACGCATTGCAGGATCCTCAGCTTCTAGGCTGTAGGAGTAAGTTTCGCATTGCAGGATCCTCAGCTTCTAGGCTGTAGGAGTAAGTTTCGCATGGCAGGATCCTCAGCTTCTAGGCTGTAGGAGTAAGTTACGTGTTGCAGGATCCTCAGCTTCTAGGCTGTAGGAGTAAGTTACGCATTGCAGGATCCTCAGCTTCTAGGCTGTAGGAGTAAGTTTTGCATTGCAGGATCCTCAGCTTCTAGGCTGTAGGAGTAAGTTACGCTTTGCAGAATCCTCAGTTCTAGGCTGTAGGAGTAAGTTACGCATTGCAGGACCCTCAGCTTCTAGGCTGTAGGAGTAAGTTACACATTGCAGGATCCTCAGCTTCTAGTCTGTAGGAGTAAGTTATGCATTGCAGGATCCTCAGCTTCTAGGCTGTAGGAGTAAGTTATGCATTGCAGGATCCTCAGTTCTAGGCAGTAGGAGTAAGTTACACATTGCAGGATCCTCCGCTTCTAGGCTGTAGGAGTAAGATACACATTGCAGGATCCTCAGCTTCTAGGCTGTAGGAGTAAGTTGCGCATTGCAGGATCCTCAGCTTCTAGGCTGTAGGAGTAAGTTATGCATTGCAGGATCCTCAGCTTCTAGGCTGTAGGAGTAAGTTACGCATTGCAGGATCCTCAGCTTCTAGGCTGTAGGAGTAAGTTACACATTGCAGAATCCTCTGTTCTAGGCTGTAGGAGTAAGTTATGCATTGCAGGATCCTCAGCTTCTAAGCTGTAGGAGTAAGTTGCGCATTGCAGGATCCTCAGTTCTAGGCTGTAGGAGTAAGTTATGCACTGCAGGATCCTCCGCTTCTAGGCTGTAGGAGTAAGTTACACATTGCAGGATCCTCAGCTTCTAGGCTGTAGGAGTAAGTTACGCATTGCAGGATCATCAGCTTCTAGGCTGTAGGAGTAAGTTACGCATTGCAGGATCCTCAGCTTCTAGGCTGTAGGAGTAAGTTACGCATTGCAGGATCCTCAGCTTCTAGGCTGTAGGAGTAAGTTACGCATTGCAGGATCCTCAGTACTAGGCTGTAGGAGTAAGTTACGCATTGCAGGATCCTCCGCTTCTAGGCTGTAGGAGTAAGTTACGCATTGCAGGATCCTCAGCTTCTAGTCTGTAGGAGTAAGTTACACATTGCAGGATCTTCAGCTTCTAGGCTTTAGGAGTAAGTTACACATTGCAGGATCCTCAGCTTCTAGGCTGTAGGAGTAAGTTACACATTGCAGGATCCTCAGCTTCTTGGCTGTAGGAGTAAGTTATGCATAGCAGAATCCTCAGCTTCTTGGCTGTAGGAGTAAGTTACACATTGCAGGATCCTCAGCTTCTAGGCTGTAGGAGTAAGTTACGCATTGCAGGACCCTCAGCTTCTAGGCTGTAGGAGTAAGTTACGCATTGCAGGACGCTCAGCTTCTAGGCTGTAGGAGTAAGTTACGCATTGCAGGATCCTCAGCTTCTAGGCTGTAGGAGTAAGTTATGCATTGGAGGATCCTCAGCTTCTAGGCTGTAGTAGTAAGTTACGCATTGCAGGACCCTCAGCTTCTAGGTTGTAGGAGTAAGTTACGCATTGCAGGATCCTCAGTTCTACGCTGTAGGAGTAAGTTACACATTGCAGGATCCTCAGCTTCTAGGCTGTAGGAGTAAGTTATGCATTGCAGGATACTCAGCTTCTAGGCTGTAGGAGTAAGTTACACATTGCAGGATACTCCGCTTCTAGGCTGTAGGAGTAAGTTACACATTGCAGGATCCTCAGCTTCTAGGCTGTAGGATTAAGTTACGCATTGCAGAATCCTCAGCTTCTAGGCTGTAGGAGTAAGTTACACATTGCAGGATCCTCAGCTTCTAGGCTGTAGGAGTAAGTTACGCATTGCAGGGTCCTCAGCTTCTAGGCTGTAGGAGTAAGTTACGCATTGCAGGATCCTCAGCTTCTAGGCTGTAGGAGTAAGTTACACATTGCAGGATCCTCAGCTTCTAGGCTGTAGGAGTAAGTTGCACATTGCAGGATCCTCAGCTTCTAGGCTGTAGGAGTAAGTTACGCATTGCAGGACCCTCAGCTTCTAGGCTGTAGGAGTAAGTTACGCATTGCAGGATCCTTAGCTTCTAGGCTGTAGGAGTAAGTTACACATTGCAGGATCCTCAGCTTCTTGGCTGAAGGAGTAAGTTACACATTGCAGGATCCTCAGCTTCTAGGCTGTAGGAGTAAGTTACGCATTGCAGGACCATCAGCTTCTAGGCTGTAGTAGTAAGTTACGCATTGCAGGATCCTCAGCTTCTAGGCTGTAGGAGTAAGTTACCCATTGCAGGATCCTCAGCTTCTAGGCTGTAGGAGTAAGTTACGCCTTGCAGGATCCTCAACTTCAAGGCTGTAGGAGTAAGTTACGCATTGCAGGACCCTCAGCTTCTAGGCTGTAGGAGTAAGTTATGCATTGCAGGATCCTCAGTTCTAGGCTGTAGGAGTAAGTTACGCATTGCAGGATCCTCAGCTTCTAGGCTGTAGGAGTAAGTTACACATTGCAGGATCCTCCGCCTCTAAGCTGTAGGAGTAAGTTACGCATTGCAGGATCCTCAGCTTCTAGGCTGTAGGAGTAAGTTACACATTGCAGGATCCTCAGCTTCTAGGCTGTAGGAGTAAGTTTCACATTGCAGGATCCTCAGCTAGTAGGCTGTAGGAGTAAGTTACACATTGCAGAATCCTCTGCTTCTAGGCTGTAGGAGTAAGTTACACATTGCAGGATCCTCAGCTTCTAGGCTGTAGGAGTAAGTTACACATTGCAGGACCCTCAGCTTCTAGGCTGTAGGAGTAAGTTATGCATTGCAGGATCCTCCGCTTCTAGGCTGTAGGAGTAAGTTACGCATTGCAGGATCCTCAGCTTCTAGGTTTTAGGAGTAAGTTACACATTGCAGGATCTTCAGCTACTTGGCTGTAGGAGTAAGTTACACATTGCAGGATCCTCAGCTTCTAGGCTGTAGGAGTAAGTTACACAATGCAGGATCCTCAGCTTCTAGGCTGTAGGAGTAAGTTACGCATTGCTGGACCCTCAGCTTCTAGGCTGTAGGAGTAAGTTACGCATTGCAGGATCCTTAGCTTCTAGGCTGTAGGAGTAAGTTACGCATTGCAGGACCCTCAGCTTCTAGGCTGTAGGAGTAAGTTACACATTGCAGGATCCTCAGCTTCTAGGCTGTAGGAGTAAGTTACGCATTGCAGGATCCTCAGCTTCTAGGCTGTAGGAGTAAGTTACACATTGGAGGATCCTCAGCTTCTAGGCTGTAGGAGTAAGTTACACAATGCAGGATCCTCAGCTTCTAGGCTGTAGGGGTAAGTTACGCATTGCAGGACCCTCAGCTTCTAGGCTGTAGGAGTAAGTTACGCATTGCAGGATCCTTAGCTTCTAGGCTGTTTCAGTAAGTTACGCATTGCAGGACCCTCAGCTTCTAGGCTGTAGGAGTAAGTTACACATTGCAGGATCCTCAGCTTCTTGGCTGTAGGAGTAAGTTATGCATTGCAGGATCCCCAGCTTTTAGGCTGTAGGAGTAAGTTACGCATTGCAGGACCCTCAGCTTCTAGGCTGTAGGAGTAAGTTACGCATTGCAGGACCCACAGCTTCTAGGCTGTAGGAGTAAGTTACGCATTGCAGGATCCTCAGCTAGTAGGCTGTAGGAGTAAGTTACGCATTGCAGAATCCTCAGCTTCTAGGCTGTAGGAGTAAGTTACGCATTGCAGGATCCTCAGCTTCTAGGCTGTAGGAGTAAGTTACGCATTGCAGGATCCTCAGCTTCTAGGCTGTAGGAGTAAGTTACACATTGCAGGATCCTCAGCTTCATGGCTGTAGGAGTAAGTTAAACATTGCAGGATCCTCAGCTTCTAGGCTGTAGGAGTAAGTTACGCATTGCAGGACCCTCAGCTTCTAGGCTTTAGGAGTAAGTTACGCATTGCAGGATCCTCAGTTCTAGGCTGTAGGAGTAAGTTTCGCATTGCAGGATCCTCAGCTAGTAGGCTGTAGGAGTAAGTTACACATTGCAGAATCCTCAGCTTCTAGGCTGTAGGAGTAAGTTACGCATTGCAGGATCCTCAGCTTTTTGGCTGTAGGAGTAAGTTACACATTGCAGGATCCTCAGCTTCTAGGCTGTAGGAGTAAGTTACACATTGCAGGATCCTCAGCTTCTTGGCTGTAGGAGTAAGTTACGCATTGCAGGATCCTCAGCTTCTAGGCTGTAGGAGTAGGTTACACATTGCAGGATCCTCAGCTTCTAGGCTGTAGGAGTAAGTTACACATTGTAGGATCCTTCGCTTCTAGGCTGTAGGAGTAAGTTACAAATTGCAGGCAGTGGCGTAACTAGGGGGGGTCAGGCAGGGTGCATGCCCTGGGCACTGAGGGACCGGCGGTGCGGGGGGGCGCTGCTGGCCACGGTCTGGCCCGCCCTAGTTAGCCACCAGTGTAGCGCTGACCGCAGTGAATGCGGTCAGCGCTACACATTTTCACAGGACCGGCGCTA
The DNA here is from genome assembly GCA_031769625.1 of Taudactylus pleione. Classification (NCBI taxonomy): domain Eukaryota; kingdom Metazoa; phylum Chordata; class Amphibia; order Anura; family Myobatrachidae; genus Taudactylus; species Taudactylus pleione. The sequence goes on from JAUIMM010000634.1 coordinate 436,656, forward strand.
GGCTTCAAGCGCCGGTCCTGTGCTGCACACCTGAGCCCGTTGCCTCCCCCTGAGTGCTTTCCCAATAGCGCCAGGAGGCAGGCTCAGGCTGTACATAACACACGCATCGCCGCCTGCTTTGGCAGCGATGCGTGTGTTAAACAGCTGCCAATGAGAGTCACATATACTCTCATTGACTGCTGCAGCACCCACTGCAAGAGCCAGGCTTCCATCCGGCTCCTGCAGTGGGTAAAGGGACAGACGTCATGACATCATGAAGTCTCTCCCATTATGCTGAGTGCACCAGCCCGGGAGGACTGGCGGGCGGCAGCGTCGGGAGCAGTGTCGAGGTCCGGAGCAGCAGCGTGGATTCAGGTAAGTATATTTTTATATATTTTTTTTAAAACCTGTCTGCACTACTGGGAGCACAATGGGGGAGGGGGGTGGCTACTACTGGGGGGACCTCTACTGGGGGTGGGGGCACAACGAAGGGGTGGCTACCACTGGAGGCACCATTATTGGGAAGACCTCTACTGGGGGGGCTATTACTGGGGGCCCCATTATTGGGAGGAGCTCTACTGGGGGAGGTTATTACTGGGGACACTTAATCGAGAGGGGGAACCTCAACTGGGGACCACTACTTGTGGGGGAACTACTACTGGGGGCATTATAAAAGGGGCCTACTACTAGGGGCACTGCACTGGGGGCACCACAACTGGGGGCAATAATAGGAAGGACCACTACAGGGGGCACTGGATAGGGGGGATCTCTACTGGGGGCCTGCATCAGGGGGACCACTACTGGGGGCACTGCATGGGAGAGGGGGGGACTACTGCTGGGGGCACTATATAAGGGGCTTACTGCTAGGGGCACTACACTGAGGGGACCACTACAGGGGGCACTAGATAGGGGGGGATCACTACTGGGTGCCTGCATAAGGGAGACCACTACTGGGAAAACTGCATGGGGGGACTACTGCTGGGGGCACTATATAAAGGGCACTGCATAGGGGGAGGGGGGGGACTACTACTGGGGGCACTATATAAAGGGCACTGCATAGGCGATACCACTACTGGGCGCACTGCATTGTGGGGACTGCTACTGGGGGCACTGCATAAGGGGGAACACTCATGGGGCACTGCATTTGGGGGGACTACTACTGTGGGCACTGAATAAGGGGAACTAATTGGGGGCTGTATATGGGGGACCACTACTGGGGATACTGTATAAGGGGCACTACTATGGGCCTGCATAAGAGGGACCACAACTGCATACTGGGGGTACTGTATAAGGGGTACTACTGGGGTTAAGGTGCATATGGATAGGAATGTTCAGCATGAAAATAAAGGGGTGTGTCATGTTGACATGCCCCATTTTTAAGTGACCACACCCATTCTTTTTTCCCACGCGCGCCAAAGGCGCGCGCACATATCGGGGTGTTGGGGGGGGTTCCTTTTCAAATTTGCCCTGGGCTCCAAATACCCTAGTTACGTCACTGATTGCAGGATCCTCAGCTTCTTGGCTGTAGGAGTAAGTTACACATTGCAGGATCCTCAGCTTCTAGGCTGTAGGAGTAAGTTACGCATTGCAGAATCCTCAGCTTCTAGGCTGTAGGAGTAAGTTACGCATTGCAGGATCCTCAGCTTCTAGGCTGTAGGAGTAAGTTACACATTGCAGGATCCTCAGCTTCTAGGCTGTAGGAGTAAGTTACGCATTGCAGGACCCTCAGCTTCTAGGCTGTAGGAGTAAGTTACGCATTGCAGGATCCTCAGCGTCTAGGCTGTCGGAGTAAGTTTCGCATTGCAGGATCCTCAGCTAGTAGGCTGTAGGAGTAAGTTACACATTGCAGAATCCTCTGCTTCTAGGCTGTAGGAGTAAGTTACACATTGCAGGATCCTCAGCTTCTAGGCTGTAGGAGTAAGTTACGCATTGCAGGACCCTCAGCTTCTAGGCTGTAGGAGTAAGTTATGCATTGCAGGATCCTCCGCTTCTAGGCTGTAGGAGTAAGTTACGCATTGCAGGATCCTAAGCTTCTAGGTTGTAGGAGTAAGTTACACATTGCAGGATCTTCAGCTACTTGGCTGTAGGAGTAAGTTACACATTGCAGGATCCTCAGCTTCTAGGCTGTAGGAGTAAGTTACGCATTGCAGGATCCTCAGCTTCTAGGCTGTAGGAGTAAGTTACGCATTGCAGGATCCTCGGCTTCTAGGCTGTAGGAGTAAGTTACACATTGCAGGACCCACAGCTTCTAGGCTGTAGGAGTAAGTTACGCATTGCAGGATCCTCAGCTAGTAGGCTGTAGGAGTAAGTTACGCATTGCAGAATCCTCAGCTTCTAGGCTGTAGGAGTAAGTTACGCATTGCAGGATCCTCAGCTTCTAGGCTGTAGGAGTAGGTTACACATTGCAGGATCCTCAGCTTCTAGGCTGTAGGAGTAAGTTACACATTGCAGGCTGTGGCGTAATTAGGGGGGGTCAGGCAGGGTGCATGCCCTGGGCACTGAGGGACCGGTGGTGCAGGGGGGCGCTGCTGGCCACGGTCTGGCCCGCCCTAGTTAGCCACCAGTGTAACGCCGACCGCAGTGAATGCGGTCAGCGCTACACATTTACACAAGACCGGCGCTAGGCTTCAAGCGCCGGTCCTGTGCTGCACACCTGAGCCCGTTGCCTCCCCCTGAGCACTTGCCCAACAGCACCAGGAGGCGGGCTCAGGCTGTACATAACACACGCATCGCCGCCAGCGCTGGCAGCGATGCGTGTGTTAAACAGCTGCCAATGAGAGTCAGATATACTCTCATTGACTGCTGCAGCACCCACTGCAAGAGCCGGGCTTCCATCCGGCTCTTGCAGTGGGTAATGGAACAGACGTCATGACATCATGACGTCTCTCCCATTATGCTGAGTGCACCAGCCCGGGAGGACTGGCGGGCGGCAGCGTCGGGAGCGGTGTCGAGGTCCGGAGCAGCAGCGTGGATTCAGGTAAGTATATTTTTATATATTTTTTTTAAAACCTGTCTGCACTACTGGGGGCACAATGGGGGAGGGGGGTGGCTACTACTGGCGGGACCTCTACTGGGGGTGGGGGCACAACGGGGGGGTGGCTACCACTGGGGGCACCATTATTGGGAAGACCTCTACTGGGGGGGCTATTACTGGGGGCACCATTATTGGGAGGAGCCCTACTGGGGGAGGTTATTACTGGGGACACTTAATCGAGAGGGGGAACCTCAACTGGGGACCACTACTTGTGGGGGAACTACTACTGGGGGCATTATAAAAGGGGCCTACTACTAGGGGCACTGCACTGGGGGCAACACAACTGGGGGCAATAATAGGAAGGACCACTACAGGGGGCACTGGATAGGGGGGATCACTACTGGGGGCCTGCATCAGGGGGACCACTACTGGGGGCACTGCATGGGAGAGGGGTGGACTACTGCTGGGGGCACTATATAAGGGGCTTACTGCAGGGGCACTGCACTGGGGGGACCACTACAGGGGGCAATAGATAGGGGGGGATCACTACTGGGTGCCTGCATAAGGGAGACCACTACTGGGAAAACTGCATGGGGGGACTACTGCTGGGGGCACTATATAAAGGGCACTGCATAGGGGGAGGGTGGGGACTACTACTGGGGGCACTATATAAAGGGCACTGCATAGGGGATACTGCTACTGGGCGCACTGCATTGTGGGGACTGCTACTGGGGGCACTGCATAAGGGGGAACACTACATGGGGCACTGCATTTGGGGGGACTACTACTGTGGGCACTGAATAAGGGGAACTAATTGGGGGCTGTATATGGGGGACCACTACTGGGGATACTGTATAAGGGGCACTACTATGAGCCTGCATAAGAGGGACCACAACTGCATACTGGGGGTACTGTATAAGGGGTACTACAGGGGTTAAGGTGCATATGGATAGGAATGTTCAGCATGAAAATAAAGGGGTGTGTCATGTTGACACGCCCCATTTTTAAGTGACCACGCCCATTCTTTTTTCCCACGCGCGCCGAAGGCGCGCGCACATATCGGTGTGTTGGGGGGGGCTCCCTTTTCAAATTTGCCCTGGGCTCCAAATACCCTAGTTACGTCACTGATTGCAGGATCCTCAGCTTCTTGGCTGTAGGAGTAAGTTACACATTGCAGGATCCTCAGCTTCTAGGCTGTAGGAGTACGTTACACATTGCAGGATCCTCAGCTTCGAGGCTGTAGAAGTAAGTTAGACATTGCAGGACCCTCAGTTTCTAGTCTGTAGGAGTAAGTTACACATTGCAGGATCCTCAGTTCTAGGCTGTAGGAGTAAGTTACACATTGCAGGATCCTCAGCTTCTTGGCTGTAGGAGTAAGTTACACATTGCAGGATCCTCAGCTTCTAGGATGTAGGAGTAAGTTACACATTGCAGGATCCTCAGCTTCTAGGCTGTAGGAGTAAGTTACGCATTGCAGGATCCTCAGCTTCTAGGCTGTAGGAGTAAGTTACGCATTGCAGGACCCTCAGCTTCTGGGCTGTAGGAGTAACTTACGCATTGCAGGATCCTCAGCTTCTAGGCTGTAGGAGTAAGTTACGCATTGCAGGATCCTCAGCTTCTAGGCTGTAGGAGTAAGTTACGCATTGCAGGATCCTTAGCTTCTAGGCTATAGGAGTAAGTTACGCATTGCAGTACCCTCAGCTTCTGGGCTGTAGTAGTAAGTTACGCATTGCAGGACCCTCAGCTTCTAGGCTGTAGGAGTAAGTTACGCATTGCAGTATCCTCAGCTTCTAGGCTGTAGGAGTAAGTTACGCATTGCAGGACCGTCAGCTTCTAGTCTGTAGAAGTAAGTTACGCATTGCAGGACCCTCAGCTTCTAGGCTGTAGGAGTAAGTTACGCATTGCAGGACCCTCAGCTTCTAGGCTGTAGAAGTAAGTTACGCATTGCAGGTCCCTCAGCTTCTAGCCTGTAGGAGTAAGTTATGCATTGCAGGATCCTCAGCTTCTAGGCTGTAGGAGTAAGTTACGCATTGCAGGACCCTCAGCTTCTTGGCAGTAGGGGAAAGTTACGCATTGCAGGACCCTCAGCTTCTGGGCTGTAGGAGAAAGTTACACATTTCAGTTCCCTCAGCTTCTGGGCTGTAGGAGTAAGTTACACATTGGAGGACACTCACTGTACATTCTACAATAGTTCCACAGATTTTATTTGTTTAAACTAATTTTACCAACTAATGTAAAGAGGGCTGATATTTACTAAAGAAGACTTTCCAAAATTGTTCCCAGATCTGGTTTGTCTTCAGACCATACACGATTGGATTAAGCAAGGGTGGAACCAGTAGATACAGGTCAGAGAGTATAATGTGGATATAAGGTGGAATCCTCTCACCACCATACCGATGTGATAGGAAAGAAAAGATGGCCAGGACGTATAGACTTAGAAAGACACAAATATGGGGTGTACATGTGTTAAATGCTTTCAGACGAGAGTCTTTAGATGGCAGACTGAAGACTGCAAGGAAAATCATGGTGTAAGATATTAGAATAAATAGCAAATCAACCCCTAGAATAGTGAAGGCCACCATTAATCCCCAAGCGCTATTTATTCTAATGTCGGCTGCGGCAAGTTTCACAACCGCCATGTGCTCGCAGTACGAATGCGCTATGACGTTGGTCTTGAATGCAGTAAATCTTTTTAACAAAATGAGTAAAGGACCAACCAAGACAACTGCTCTGACCAGCAGCACGATGACCAGTTTCCCTATCAGACTATTGGTCATTACAGAACCATAGCGGAGTGGCTGACATATGGCAATGTAACGGTCAAACGCCATGGCTAAGAGTAACCCAGATTCAAAGCTTGTAAAGGAATGAATAAAGAACATCTGGAGAAGACATGCATCAAAGCTAATGAGTCTTGCATTGAACCAATAGATACACAACATTTTAGGGGTGAAACTTGTACAAAGTAGGGTGTCATTGTTTGCCAGCATGGAAAGTAATATAAACATCGGCTTATGGAATCCGGGTGATGCAGAGATGACAGCCACAAGGGAAGGAGTTTATAAAGCCATTTGCATGAACTCGCAGGCCAGTGACCGCCAATAGACGCTGCTGCGTGCGACTCTGATTGAGGCCATAATTGTTTTATGTGGTGTCTGCTTTACTATCATTTCATCCTCAGCTTCTTGGCTGTAGGAGTAAGTTATGCATTGCAGGATCCTCAGTTCTAGGCTGAACTAGTAAGTTACGCATTGCAGGATCCTCAGTTTCTAGGCTGTAGGAGTAAGTTACGCATTGCAGGATCCTCTGCATGTAGGCTGTAGGAGTAAGTTAAACATTGCAGGACCCTCAGCTTCTAGGCTGTAGGAGTAACTTACGCATTGCAGAATCCTCAGCTTCTTGGCTGTAGGAGTAAGTTACGCATTGCAGGATCCTCAGCTTCTAAGCTGTAGGAGTAAGTTATGCATTGCAGGACCCTCAGCTTCTAGGCTGTAGGAGTAAGTTACGCATTGCAGGACCCTCAGCTTCTAGGTTGTAGGAGAAAGTTACGCATTGCAGGATCCTCAGCTTCTTGGCGGTAGGAGTAAGTTACACATTGCAGGATCCTCATCTTCTTGGCTGTAGGAGTAAATTACGCATTGCAGGATCCTCAGCTTCTAGGCTGTAAAAGTAAGTTACGCATAGCAGGATCCTCAGCTTCTAGGCTGTAGGAGTAAGTTATGCATTGCAGGATCCTCAGCTTCTAGGCTGTAAAAGTAAGTTACGCATTGCAGGATCCTCAGCTTCTAAGCTGTAGGAGTAAGTTACGCATTGCAGGACCCTCAGCTTCTAGGCTGTAGGAGAAAGTTACGCATTGCAGGATCCTCAGCTTCTAGGCTGTAGGAGTAAGTTACGTATTGCAGGATCCTCAGCTTCTAGGCTTTAGGAGTAAGTTACACAATGCAGGATCCTCAGCTTCTAGGCTGTAGGAGTAAGTTACACATTGCAGGATCCTCAGCTTCTAGGATGTAGGAGTAAGTTACACATTGCAGGATCCTCAGCTTCTAGGCTGTAGGAGTAAGTTATGCATTGCAGGATTCTCAGCTTCTAGGCTGTAGGAGTAAGTTACGCATTGCAGGACCCTCAGCTTCTGAGCTGTAGGAATAACTTACGCATTGCAGGATCCTCAGCTTCTAGGCTGTAGGAGTAAGTTATGCATTGCAGGATCCTCAGCTTCTTGGCTGTAGGAGTATGTTACACTTTGCAGGATCCTCAGCTTCTAGGCTGTAGGAGTAAGTTATGCATTGCAGGATCCTCAGCTTCTAGGCTGTACAAGTAAGTTACGCATTGCAGGACCCTCAGCTTCTGAGCTGTAGGAATAACTTACGCATTGCAGGATCCTCAGCTTTTAGGCTGTAGGAGTAAGTTATGCATTGCAGGATCCTCAGCTTCTTGGCTGTAGGAGTAAGTTACGCATTGCAGGATCCTTAGCTTCTAGGCTGTAGGAGTAAGTTACACATTGCAGGACTCTCAGCTTCTTGGCTGTAGGAGTAAGTTACGCATTGCAGGATCCTCAGCTTCTTGGCTGTAAAAGTAAGTTACGCATTGCACGATCCTCAGCTTCTAGGCTGTAGGAGTAATTTACGCATTGCAGGATCCTCAGCTTCTAGGCTGTAGGAGTAAGTTACGCATTGCAGGTCCCTCAGCTTCTAGTCTGTAGGAGTAAGTTACGCATTGCAGGATCCTCAGCTTCTAGGCTGTAGGAGTAAGTTACGCATTGCAGGACCCTCAGCTTCTTGGCAGTAGGGGTAAGTTGCGCATTGCAGGTCCCTCAGCTTCTGGGCTGTAGGAGAAAGTTACACATTTCAGTTCCCTCAGCTTCTGGGCTGTAGGAGTAAGTTACACATTGCAGGACACTCACTGTACATTCTACAATAGTTCCACAGATTTTATTTGTTTAAACTAATTTTACCAACTAATGTAAAGAGGGCTGATATTTACTAAAGAAGACTTTCCAAAATTGTTCCCAGATCTGGTTTGTCTTCAGGCCATACACGATTGGATTAAGCATGGGTGGAACCAGTAGATACAGGTCAGAGTGTATAATGTGGATATAAGGTGGAATCCTCTCACCACCATACCGATGTGATAGGAAAGAAAAGATGGCCAGGACGTATAGACTTAGAAAGACACAAATATGGGTTGTACATGTGTTAAATGCTTTCAGACGAGAGTCTTTAGATGGCAGACTGAAGACTACATGGAAAATCATGGTGTAAGATATTAGAATAAATAGCAAATCAACCCCTAGAATATTGAAGGCCACCATTAATCCCCAAGCACTATTTATTCTAATGTCGGCTGTGGCAAGTTTCACAACCGCCATGTGCTCGCAGTAGGAATGCGCTATGACGTTGGTCTTGAATGCAGGAAATCTTTTTAACAAAATGAGTAAAGGACCAACCAAGACAACTGCTCTGACCAGCAGCACGATGACCAGTTTCCCTATCAGACTATTGGTCATTACAGAACCATAGCGGAGTGGCTGACATATGGCAATGTAACGGTCAAACGCCATGGCTAAGAGTAACCCAGATTCAAAGCTTGTAAAGGAATGAATAAAGAACATCTGGAGAAGACATGCATCAAAGCTAATGAGTCTTGCATTGAACCAATAGATACACAACATTTTAGGGGTGAAACTTGTACAAAGTAGGGTGTCATTGTTTGCCAGCATGGAAAGTAATATAAACATCGGCTTATGGAATCCGGGTGATGCAGAGATGACAGCCACAAGGGAAGGAGTTTATACCGCCATTTGCATGAACTCGCAGGCCAGTGACCGCCAATAGATGCTGCTGCGTGCGACTCTGATTGAGGCCATTTTTGTTTTATGTGGTGTCTGCTTTACTATCATTTCATCCTCAGCTTCTTGGCTGTAGGAGTAAGTTATGCATTGCAGGATCCTCAGTTCTAGGCTGAACTAGTAAGTTACGCATTGCAGGATCCTCAGTTTCTAGGCTGTAGGAGTAAGTTACGCATTGCAGGATCCTCTGCATGTAGGCTGTAGGAGTAAGTTACACATTGCAGAACCCTCAGCTTCTAGGCTGTAGGAGTAAGTTACGCATTGCAGAATCCTCAGCTTCTTGGCTGTAGGAGTAAGTTACGCATTGCAGGATCCTCAGCTTCTAAGCTGTAGGAGTAAGTTACGCATTGCAGGACCCTCAGCTTCTAGGCTGTAGGAGTAATTTACGCATTGCAGGACCCTCAGCTTCTAGGCTGTAGGAGGAAGCTACGCATTGCAGGATCCTCAGCTTCTAGGCTTTAGGAGTAAGTTACACATTGCAGGATCCTCAGCTTCTAGGCTGTAGGAGTAAGTTACACATTGCAGGATCCTCAGCTTCTAGGATGTAGGAGTAAGTTACACATTGCAGGATCCTCAGCTTCTAGGCTGTAGGAGTAAGTTACACATTGCAGGATCCTCAGCTTCTAGGCTGTAGGAGTAAGTTACGCATTGCAGGATCCTTAGCTTCTAGGCTGTAAGAGTAAGTTACACATTGCAGGATCCTCAGCTTCTTGGCTGTAGGAGTAAGTTATGCATTGCAGAATCCTCAGCTTCTAGGCTGTAGGAGTAAGTTACACATTGCAGGATCCTCTGCTTCTAGGCTGTAGGAGTAAGTTACGCATTGCAGGACCCTCAGCTTCTGGGCTGTAGGAGTAAGTTACGCTTTGCAGGACCCTCAGCTTCTAGGCTGTAGGAGTAAGTTACGCATTGCAGGATCCTCAGCTAGTAGGCTGTCGGAGTAAGTTACGCATTGCAGAATCCTCAGCTTCTAGGCTGTAGGAGTAAGTTACACATTGCAGGATCCTCAGCTTCTTGGCTGTAGGAGTAAGTTACGCATTGCAAGATCCTCAGCTTCTAGGCTGTAGGAGTAAGTTACACATTGCAGGATCCTCAGCTTCTTGGCTGTAGGAGTAAGTTACACATTGCAGGATCCTCAGCTTCTAGGCTGTAGGAGTAAGTTAAGCGTTGCAGGACCCTCAGCTTCTAGGCTGTAGGAGTAAGTTACGCATTGCAGGATCCTCAGCTTCTAGGCTGTAGGAGTAAGTTTCGCATTGCAGGATCCTCAGCTAGAAGGCTGTAGGAGTAAGATACACATTGCAGAATCCTCTGCTTCTAGGCTGTAGGAGTAAGCTACACATTGCAGGATCCTCAGCTTCTAGGCTGTAGGAGTAAGTTACGCATTGCAGGATCCTCAGCTTCTAGGCTGTAGGAGTAAGTTACGCATTGCAGGACCCTCAGCTGCTAGGCTATAGGAGTAAGTTATGCATTGCAGGATCCTCAGTTCTAGGCTGTAGGAGTAAGTTACGCATTGCAGGATCCTCAGCTTCTAGGCTGTAGGAGTAAGTTACGCATTGCAGGACCCTCAGCTTCTAGGCTGTAGGAGTAAGTTACGCATTGCAGGACCCTCAGCTTCTAGGCTGTAGGAGTAAGTTACGCATTGCAGGATCCTCAGCTAGTAGGCTGTAGGAGTAAGTTACGCATTGCAGAATCCTCAGCTTCTAGACTGTAGGAGTAAGTTACACATTGCAGGATCCTCAGCTTCTAGGCTGTAGGAGTAAGTTACGCATTGCAGGATCCTCAGCTTCTAGGCTGTAGGAGTAAGTTACACATTGCAGGATCCTCAGCTTCTAGGCTGTAGGAGTAATTTACACATTGTAGGATCCTCAGCATCTAGACTGTAGGAGTAAGTTACACATTGCAGGATCCTCTGCATCTAGGCTGTAGGAGTAAGTTACACATTGCAGGACCCTCATCTTCTAGGCTGTAGGAGTAAGTTATGCATTGCAGGACCCTCAGCTTCTTTGCTGTAGGAGTAAGTTACGCATTGAAGTATCCTCAGCTTCTAGGCTGTAGGAGTAAGTTATGCATTGCAGGACCCTCAGCTTCTAGTCTGTAGGAGTAAGTTACGCATTGCAGGACCCTCAGCTTCTGGGCTGTAGGTGTAAGTTACGCATTGCAGGACCCTCAGCTTCTAGGCTGTAGACGTAAGTTACGCATTGCAGGACCCTCAGCTTCTAGGATGTAGGAGTAAGTTACGCATTGCAGGATCCTCAGCTTCTAGGCTGTAGGAGTAAGTTACGCAGTGCAGGTCCCTCAGCTTCTGGGTTGTAGGAGTAAGTTACACATTGCAGGTCCCTCAGCTTCTAGTCTGTAGGAGTAAGTTACGCATTGCAGGTCCCTCAGCTTCTAGTCTGTAGGAGTAAGTTACGCATTGCAGGATCCTCAGCTTCTTGGCTGTAGGAGTAAGTTACGCATTGCAGGACCCTCAGCTTCTTGGCAGTAGGGGTAAGTTACGCATTGCAGGTCCCTCAGCTTCTGGGCTGTAGGAGAAAGTTACACATTTCAGTTCCCTCAGCTTCTGGGCTGTAGGAGTAAGTTACACATTGCAGGACACTCACTGTACATTCTACAATAGTTCCACAGATTTTATTTGTTTAAACTAATTTTACCAACTAATGTAAAGAGGGCTGATATTTACTAAAGAAGACTTTCCAAAATTGTTCCCAGATCTGCTTTGTCTTCAGGCCATACACGATTGGATTAAGCATGGGTGGAACCAGTAGATACAGGTCAGAGAGAATAATGTGGATATAAGGTGGAATCCTCTCACCACCATACCGATGTGATAGGAAAGAAAAGATGGCCAAGACGTATAGACTTAGAAAGACACAAATATGGGGTGTACATGTGTTAAATGCTTTCAGACGAGAGTCTTTAGATGGCAGACTGAAGACTACATGGAAAATCATGGTGTAAGATATTAGAATAAATAGCAAATCAACCCCTAGAATAGTGAAGGCCACCATTAATCCCCAAGCACTATTTATTCTAATGTCGGCTGCGGCAAGTTTCACAACCGCCATGTGCTCGCAGTAGGAATGCGCTATGACGTTGGTCTTGAATGCAGGAAATCTTTTTAACAAAATGAGTAAAGGACCAACCAAGACAACTGCTCTGACCAGCAGCACGATGACCAGTTTCCCTATCAGACTATTGGTCATTACAGAACCATAGCGGAGTGGCTGACATATGGCAATGTAACGGTCAAACGCCATGGCTAAGAGTAACCCAGATTCAAAGCTTGTAAAGGAATGAATAAAGAACATCTGGAGAAGACATGCATCAAAGCTAATGAGTCTTGCATTGAACCAATAGATGCACAACATTTTAGGGGTGAAACTTGTACAAAGTAGGGTGTCATTGTTTGCCAGCATGGAAAGTAATATAAACATGGGCTTGTGGAGTCCGGGTGATGCGGAGATGACAGTAATTAGTGTTATATTTCCCAGTAAGGCGAGTATATAAAATATACAGAAGGAAGTGGAGAGCCACGTGTGTCCATTCTGTAGACCAGGAATCCCAACCAGTATAAAGAAAGTGGGATACAAGGAGGAATTTATCATGTTTTGCTGCATCTCAATTGCTCCATTAATCATCGTCATTACTCTGATCTCGTAGCTGCATAAACCACCAGTGTTCCTGGGGATGAGATGGACATAAAAATATCAATTTACAATATAAATGAATAAATCAGAAGTATCTTTAAGTTTGTTTTAGTCCTCCCCCACCAAGATAACTTCGATATGTATCCCACTCCTAAATTAAGCACTAGGAGGACTGTTAGTGTTAGGCACTAGGGGGGAGGGTTAGGTACTAGGGGGACTGTTAGGTTTATGGGTTAGGGCTAGGCACTACGGAGACTGTTAGGGTTAGGCACTAGGGGGAAGGGTTAGGTTTATGGGATAGGGTTAGGCACTAGGGGGACTGTTAAGTTTATGGGTTAGGGTTAGGCATTAGGGGGACTGTTAGGGTTAGGCACTAGGGGGGAGGGTAACCGTCAAAAAAAGTCCAGATAACTGGGAGTTTGAGCAGACGTTGGAGCGGAAGTGTCAAGAAGGCCGATAGTGTAACCTGTGGACTGGTCCTGTGGTTACGGAGCCAAATGTGCGACTAATGAGCTGATGTTGATGGCTGGTGAGCCGATGAGATGGCCAACAGGCCGATGGTGATGGCTGGTGAGCTGATGGAATGACCAACAGGCCGATGATTTGGTCAAGGGACTGATGGTGTGGCCACTGAGCCAATGGTAATGGCTAGTGAGCTGATGGAGTCGCCAACAGGCCGATGATATGGTCTAGGGACCGATGGTGCGGCCACTGAGCCGATGGTGATGGCTAGTGAGCCAAAGGAGTGGCTAACAGGCCGATGATTCAGTCTAGGGACCAATGGTGTGGCCACTGAGCCGATGATGATGGTTAGTGAGCCGATGGAGTGGCTAACAGGTTGATAATTTGGTCAAGGGACCGATGGTACAGCCACAGGGGGTCATTCAGACCCGCTCACGAGCAAAGTTCACTTGCAAGCGGGGCGATGTTGTGAGAATGCGCATGCACACGACGGAGGGAGCTCCGTCGTGCGCATGCACGAGACCCGGCGAGCGAGGAGAAATACGTCGCTCGGGGTCTTGCACCAAAGGGGGCGTGCTGTCGATGGTGACTGACAGCACGCCTCCTTTGGTGGGTGTGCCGGGGGCGTGGTGGCCAGACGGAGGCGTTCCCATGGGAACACCTACCGTCTGAGTCCGGCCCCACTGACATCAGTAATGATGTCAGTGTGAGTGACTTTGGCTCTGATAGAGCCAAAATCACTCCTGGGCTTGCGGCAGTGAGACCCTACCGCAAGGGTCTCGTCGCAAGCCCGATGGTCGCGATGGTCTTGACCATTGCGACCATCATCATGGACGCTCGCACAAGCTGTGGGTGGTAACCCACAGCTATGCGAGCGTTCATAAGGCCGCTCATAATTCCAGTCTGGTTCATAAGGAGCGTTCATAAGGCCTCTGATTCCAGTCTGGTTCATAAGGAGCGTTCATAAGGCATAAGGCCACATTTAAATAAGACGGCCCTGATTCAGAGTGAGCGTTCTGTTCAGAGCGTTCAGCTCTGAATCAGGGCCACTGAGCGGATGGTGATGGCTAGTGAGCCTATGGAGTGGCCAACAGGCCGATGATTCATTATAGGGACCGGTGGTGCGGCCACTGAGCCGATGGTGATGGCTAGTGAGCCGATGTAGTGGCCAACAGGCTGATGATTCATTATAGGGACCGGTGGTGCGGCCACTGAGCCGATGGTGATGGCTAGTGAGCCGATGTAGTGGTCAACAGGCTGATGATTCGGTCTAAGGACCGGTGGTGCGGCCACTGAGCTGATGGTGTGAAAACACTGATGGTGCTGCGGCTAAGTGTGCCGATGGCAGCACAGGGATGCTGGGGAAGCTAGCCTGGAATGAGGGAGCACCCAGCGCCCAGAGTCGGCAGGAATCAGCTGGTGCTGCGGCTAAGGAGAGCCGATGGCAGCACAGGGATCTGGAGAAGCTGTACCGTAGGGGAAGCGCCCAGCGCCCAGAGTTAGCAAGTAGCAGCTGGTCTGGAGTTGTAGCAGTTGGTCTGGAGTTTAAGGTACACGGTGGTGGCAGGACAACAGTGTGCCCCACAGCACGTAAGCGAAGTGCTGACCATGCAGCAGCCGATGGAGTAACAAATCTAGTATAGTCCAAAGGGTATAAATATCCAGGAGCACCAATCACCCAGCAGGGCAGCCTTGACCTCACTTCCTGGGGCGTGCCAATCGTCCTGGCCTGGGAAAACACTGGAGTAACCCCAACTTGTCCGGGCACTATTTAAGAGGCCAAAACGCGATTGGTAACACCTAAGTCCTTTATGTTGTATCTGGCCGGCAGTACCTCTGTGCTACCAGAGGTGCTGCTGATGTATTCTGACATTTTCTCCTCACATACAGATGTTTATCTCACTCCCCTGTTTAATCACCTGCATCTGCCTCATTTATTCCTGCTCCTCACCATGCACCTTGCTGGTCATTGATTGTTTTCCTTGGATTGTATTCCACTGCATGAACCTGTGCTCCTGTCTATTGGACTTCTGCAAGCTGCAGCTCCACTGCTGTCTATGAGTCTGCCTTATCTACTCTGCAGCTTATTGCCTTTACTTGTATCCCATCTGTATATGTCCAGTCTGTGCCACACCTGCCAGCTGGGTATCTGCCAGCTGTTCCTCCTATTGCTGCATGTGAATCTGGTCCATCCACTCTGCAACATCTGGTTCTTGTTTGTATCCAGATTTGCAGACCTTCAAGTTTCTGTTCATCACCAGCTCCAGTCTGGATCAAGCCTCTGATTCCAGTCTGATTCAAGTATCACTCCTGGTTTTCCTGCATTGCCTGAACTATGGCCCTCATTCAGACCCACTCGCAAGCGGGCGCACGTACGTTAGGCGTACGTACAAAAATATTTAAATTCAATGGCTCGCTCGTATTTTCGTTCGCATCTAAAATTCCTCCCTAAACTCTGACGACCCCTCCTCTAACTAACGAGCGTACGAAATAGCGAGCGTACATCCCCGAAATGGCTTGAAAGGAACGCACGCACAAGTATAAACAGGAAGTGGCCTTGTCAGATGTCGATTACCTGCTCCTTTATTCTGCCTACCTCCATCAATCGTATCATGCCAATCAATGTATCAATTAGCTTAATTGTTTGTTTTTTTTCAACACAATGCAAGAAACTTTACTCTTGTCCGTGTTTGTGTTTACCCGCAGAATACGTACGGATGAAACATTCGCTTTTATTGTTCAAAAAACATGTGAACCACAATTAAACAATTGTTCTATTGCTGTGGATCCCCGCATATTTCCCTGGGTTCATTTCTTTATTTAAATTTGCTTACGCATGTCACTGCATCAAGCCTATCATAACTCTCCAGAGATTTCTGGCCCTGTCGAACACATGACTCATACACTAACCAATAAAATTGCTCCTGTTAATTTCCAAAATACATTAGCCAATCAGTAAATTTTTACACACTTTATCAAAAATGATTTTTAAGAAAAACACCATTGCCATCATGAGAGCCTCCGCATTCACCAGGCGTGAGCTGCTGGTGCTTACGGAGGTCATGGATCGCCGGATCACCAGCCAACCTCAACCCATCACCAACCGGCAGAAGCGCTCCGCGTATGCGGAGGCACGGTCCCGCCTGCGGTCATTCGGCTCACGCCGCAACATCGGGCAGCTGGAGCGCAGGTGGTCCGACCTGCAACGGCGAACGCCCCGCTTGCTGGCATGCTTTCGCATGCAGATCGAGGAAAGTAAGTGTTATGTATTGTGGTTTTAATGTTTGTGTTTGTGGGGCAAACTGCGTGTGCATGTTTTCCTGTCTGTCCTATTTATTATTTGTACTCATATCTGCGTGTGCATGTTTTCCTGTCTGTCCTATTTATTATTTGTACTCATATCTGCGTGTGCATGTTTTCCTGTCTGTCCTATTTATTATTTGTACTCATATCTGCGTGTGCATGTTTTCCTGTCTGTCCTATTTATTATTTGTACTCATATCTGCGTGTGCATGTTTTCCTGTCTGTCCTATTTATTATTTGTACTCATATCTGCGTGTGCATGTTTTCCTGTCTGTCCTATTTATTATTTGTACTCATATCTGCGTGTGCATGTTTTCCTGTCTGTCCTATTTATTATTTGTACTCATATCTGCGTGTGCATGTTTTCCCTCTATTTCTGATTTATTCATTCTACTCCTATTTGGCTTATTTTTTGGGTTGTTTTTTTTTTTTAGTTTTGGTCCCCGGATTTGTCCATAAACTAACCGCAATTTCTTTGACATATTTTAGGGGGACAGCCAAGACTCCGCCGTCACCGTCCGTCCAGACGGCGTTCCCGGCCACTATCCCCAACCCCCAGCCAACACTCCACCCCAAATCTTTCCCCTATTCCCCACTCCTCCCCATCCTTCCCAGACCCTCTCCCGGAAATGTCGGGCCTCCTTCCCCTCCGTCCCACTTCCCCCTCTCCTCCACCCACCCCTCTTCCAATTACCCCCTCCCCGGAGTCCATCATAACTCCTCCCCATTCTTTGGGGAATGACGGATCCTCCGAGGAGGATCATGGAGGCATTTCCGGAGCTCCCGTTTTGGCTCCCGATATGTTTTTATTTTGTTTTTTTTTAAAGCACAAACTGTTTGTATGTAATCATGTGTCGTGCCTTTCTTCGTGTTTTTGTGGCTTGACTTTTGGTGATTGTGAAGGTTTGCCTTTACCTCTTCCTGGTGATTTCAACATACACATATCACACCTGTGGGAATTTGTACATAGGCCTTGTATTTTTGCCAGCCCCCCCCTTTTTTTTTTTTTTTCGGTTTAGGAGTGATTTCGTTGTGTTTTTGTTTTTTTAATGTGGATTCCCTATTGTTGTATTAACCCACACACTTTTCTCACCCACAGAGGAACAGAGGCGTCGGCAAGAGGTGGCGGATTGTGTTGGCCAGATGCGCCAACATGTAATTGGCATTCTGGTGGCCCTCGACCGGCTGTCTGGCCTCCTTCCCCAGTAGTTTTTTTTTTTTTGTTAACTTTTCAAAATAAATTTTTTCAGACAAATATACGTTCTGGCTCATTTTTTAAATCCAAAACCAAGATAGTTTAGCCTGACATAAGTAGACTGTTCCTGCAAGGATTTCCCTTTTTTAAAAGTTAGATTGTGTTTTGTCTTTGTATGTCAAACAGACACAAGAAACACATAACAGTAACAATGTCATTTCCCTTTTTGGGTGTAGTGTCAATTACATATTTCTACATTTTACAGGTTCCTAGTTGGTGCGCAAGCTGCTTAGGCCAATCTTACAAATCCCAAGGTTGGGCCAGGCTTCCTTTTGGTGTGGGTTGGGAAGCTGAAAACATATTTCAGTTTAGCTCAACTGGCGTCAGTACTGGATTACCCCTTAGTCAAATGTAACTTGTGTTAACCTGGTTACACTTGCTGTTAACGTCCCAAAAAAGGAAGACCATTTCACTCTCCAAACATTTATTCACAACATAACAGAGAAAACAAAGTGGTCACTCCCAAAAAAAGAACACAGTGATAAATTCAAATACAACACATACCAAGAAATAATTAAATAAAAACAAAAAATCAAGAACTGGTTGACGAAGGACCATGCCAACATGATTCCACAAACATGGCGTTGCGATATGGGTTCCAGAATATATGCCCAAAAGGACCAGATCCAGGTTTGGTAAGGGTAGCAGGAAGTAGTGAGCGTTGGAGTGCCAAAGATTATGTGAACAAACAGAAGATGGTGAGAAAAAAAACACAAAATTAGATGTTCGCAAACAAACACAAACACATTAGGTATAAACACTGTAGTTTTGTTACAACTTACCTAAAAAATCTGGCCACCACATCATCGCGTATGGCCCCCCCACATACTGACCTCCGACCGGGGGGGCCATCCTCAGGTAAGGCATCCTCTGGCTGCATCCTTATGGCAATGTTGTGAAATATCCCACACAGGACCACAATTTTAGACACCATATCCGGCACATACATGAGCTCGCCACCAGAGCGGTGGAGGCATCTGAATCGGCCTTTTAAAAGGCCGATACAGCGCTCCACCACTTGCCTGGTGGCTGTAAGTGCGGAATTATACGCACTTTGTGGCCCTGGTGTGGGAGCCAAATAAGGAGTGAGCAGCCAGGACATGCAAGGGTATCCACTGTCTCCTGTGAAAAAAAATAGACAACATCAGGAACACTGTGTATCAAGCTTAACATTGTTATGTACTAAAGGTCTCCACTTACCCAGAAGCCACGCATCACCAGCTTGTAGGTTGGTTAATTTCTGCCATATCCCTGATTGCCGGATGACGAAGGAGTCATGAGCACTTCCTGGTAATTTAGCATTCAGGGACAGGATCTGGAGGGAGGCATCACATACCACCATTACATTCAGGGAGTGATAGTGTTTACGGTTTCTAAATATTGCCTCCAGCCGTGCTGGAGGCTGAAGTGGTATGTGAGTACCATCCACAACCCCTATGATGTGTGGGAAGCCAGCTATTTGGTAAAAATTGGCCTTGGCCACACTAAGGGCACCCATATCCAAAGGCATTTTAATAAAATGATGGAGGTGCTTGAAAAGTGCCTCCATCACTGCCCTCAGGATCCGGGAAAAGGAGGATTGGGAGATGCCCGCCACTATTCCCACCGTTGTTTGAAACGATCCTGAGGCACAGAAATGTAACACCGCCATAAATTGCGTCAGTGGTGGTATTGCTGTTGGACTGTCAATTTGCCGCTCAAGATCACTTTCTATTAATGAGAGAGTGTCTATGATGATTTTGGGAAGTAGACGGTAGCGTCTTAAAACCTCATCATCGGGCATTCCAAAAAGGGTGACACGTGTTCGAAATATCTGGGGCCTTGCATGCCTACGATGCCTACGCCTGGGACGAGTTTGAGGTTGGTCGTCTTCCGGGAGCAGGGCCAGAACAATTCGCCCCAGATCTACCTGAAATTCAAAGTTTACAATGTAAGGCTTTTGAGCCACCCCAAAAGTAACATAAAACAACTTAGCTTTATGATACCATCCATAGCTGCTTACATGCCGGGGTATTGTCATGATACGTATAAACTGTAAAAAAGCCAAAAATGAGACATCAAAAATTTAGAGGGTGATTTTATGTTTGTCAAATTGGTGCAAGCCAACACATAAAATAGGCGAAACACACATTTGGCCATCGATGAAAACGACATTGCACACCGTACGTCAAATAGGGGTCAAATGGACCCCAAAAATGGAAAAGGGAAAAGCAAAACTGGTTTACATGATGAATAAGCCTCGAAAAATGCGTTAATTAGTTCGCAAATGCAAGTCACTACACCAACAGTCAAAAATGCGTTAATTAGTTCGCAAATGCAAGTCACTACACCAACAGTCAAAAATGCGTTAATTAGTTCGCAAATGCAAGTCACTACACCAACAGTCAAAAATGCATTAATTAGTTCGCAAATGCAAGTCACTACACCAACAGTCACAAATGCGTTAATTAGTTCGCAAATGCAAGTCACTACACCAACAGTCAAAAATGCGTTAATTAGTTCGCAAATGCAAGTCACTACACCAACAGTCAAAAATGCGTTAATTAGTTCGCAAATGCAAGAAAAATAATGGACTTACCAAAATCGAATATATAAGATTTCCAACAAAAAGGTCTTTGGGTCCGAAAGCCAAAACAAACTAAAATAGATGAAATTAGTGTAAAAAAAAAAAAAAAACCAGAAGTAGACACCAATTGGCCACAAATTAGACTGCACAAAACTTACCAAATCAGGAAA
Organism: Taudactylus pleione; assembly: GCA_031769625.1. Classification (NCBI taxonomy): domain Eukaryota; kingdom Metazoa; phylum Chordata; class Amphibia; order Anura; family Myobatrachidae; genus Taudactylus; species Taudactylus pleione. The sequence goes on from JAUIMM010000634.1 coordinate 456,854, forward strand.
CGATGGCAAAAAATAAACCAAAAAAATGCGAACGGAAAACCAAAACAACTGTAGCAAAACAAAAAAAATACAAACACCGCCAAATCCTCCAACCGCAAACAACCAAATCCAACCAACTTAACCGCCAACAATCCAACAACGCAACCTCGACTCCACACACACCAAGCCATAAATAGTGTTTATTTTCCCGCACAAATTAAGGATGAATCATAGGGACGCACAATCAATGATGCGGCCGCAAACTAAGGACGCATGTATAAATACGTCACGAAATCACATTTAATTTCTGGTTGATTTCATTCTGGAAGCAGAGACATGGCTTCAGACCAGGGAAACAATGGCCCAAATTCTGGCGGTAAGGCCTTCATGCATTTTGTCTCAATGATTCTTTTAAAACATAATATTGTGCAAGTTGTGAAGTGGCTAAATCTGCATATTTACCAAAATAGGTGAGGAGGATGACATGGAAGAGACTGCTGGCCCCAGTCAACCCGCCAAAGCTGCCAAAAAAAAAGGCAGCCACATTTCACAAGCAAGGAGATGGAGGTTTTGATCCAGAAGTGCGTTGACATCCTGCCCCAGGCAGCCAGGAATATGAGCCAAAGCCAGAAGTGGAGAATGTGGGAGGAGGTCGCCGTTGCTGTCAATAGGGTGGGTGATTATGTCCGTCTAGCCCGGGATGTCAAACGGCGGTAAGTAAACACTTTCCCATCCTATAAACAAACCCCATTGTAAAAAAAAGGATAATGGTTCCAATTTCATTCCACAGATGGGCAGACTTCAAATATCGTCTCAAGCAAAAACTTGCCGACAGGGCTAGGCATGCAAGGGGGACAGGTGGGGGTCCCACCCCTGTGTCATTGGAGTTGACAGACTTAGAAGAGCTGGCACAGGGGTGTGTGCAGGCTGTGGAGGTGTTTGGCGTGTCCAACATGGATACGGACATGCCAGACTTTGCGGCTCCTCATGTTGGCCAAGGTAAGTCTTGTGATGTCACCAACTCTGAAATGCTATTGTGCCAATATGTAGATTCTAATGTGAGTCTTTTCGCATTTTTCCTAACAGAGACAGAGGCGGATGAGTCTGCTCCAGAGGGGAGCCTTGGCCGCAGAATTTCTGCTGGCTCTGCAGGGGAGGAACCAGTACATCCGGCTGAGGACCCTGCAGAAGCCAGTCCAGGGCGTGCCCCCTCGCAGGCAGTGGGCCTCCTCACAGAACTCAATTTTAAATCGGATTTCCATACGGAGATTCTGCAGAGGATGGACGCCAGTCTGATACGGGTGGCTGAGGCCCTGGAGCAAAATGCTGCGGCCAACGTGACCATTGCTCAGGCCCTGGCGGAAAATACCAGGGCCAACATCCGCATCGCCGATGCCCTGGAGCAGCTCGTTTGCCAGCACATGGTGGAGCCGACCTCCCTTCCTGCCGGAACATCCGGATCCTCCACCTCTGGCACAACATCAGCCAATCCTCCAAATGTGCCTAGCCCTGTGCCTAGTCCAGAGGCCACAACATCTGCCTCTGGACAGGCCAGCCCGATGGCATCCCGGACCCGGTCTGGCGCCCACCCTCACCCAGCCAAACGGGCGAGAAAACGGTGACAGCAATGGCGACTTTTCCCACACTCCTTCTGTGCTTGGCTCATATTCCTTTCTGGTCAAAACTTCCCTCTCCTTTCTTGTGAAATTTTTTTAAATTTTGTATTTACGCTTATGTTAGTAGTTATGTTTTTTTTTTTTTTAACAAATATCTTTGCCACAAAAAAAAGGCAACAAAATATTAGGCCAATTTGTTTGTGTTTAAACAATAAATTTAAAACAAAACACTGACATTGTATTGTGACATTATTGTACAAATGGGTTACATTTAATCCTGGCCCTAAAGGCAAAAACTGACCCTCTTATAAAAAAAAAAAGGCCTCTTTAAGGAACGTTTAAAAAATCACATAGCGATGCAAATTCCACAGTAAACCAAAAAAAAGGGGAGCTAATTAAAACTAGGGGTGAGCGGGTTCGGTTTTACTCGGATTTACTCGGTTCTTAGCGCCACTTTACCGCAAATTCGGATTTATTATATTGGCTATCCAAAACACATGATAGGCGATAGCCAATAAAATGCCGTTTAAAGATCCGAGTAAATCCGAGTAAAACCGAACCCGCTCACCCCTAATTAAAACATGATGACATTATTGTTACAATAGGCCATAACCAACAAATTGTGGCCAAAATAAAACACCAAAAATGTACGCTAATTGATTGTGTAATCATGACATTAGCAGCTCTGATTTCCACCTGCGTACGCTTTTGTGCTATCCCAATAAACTGCTTTCCAAACACATACCAAGCCGGTTTTCAATCCAACACTAATTACTTTACTGACCAGCCGCGATTAATCGCAGCACCATCCTTGAGTCCCGGGACGGAGGAGAAGGCCATCGCCAATGTGGTCGAGTAATCCTGACCCTAAGCTGTGCGAGCATTTTGAAGGGAAAGCGGATGTTCCAGTGACGTATGAGACGGTCCGAACACATTTGACGTTCGCATCTGCTAATGTATGTACGCCCCAAAAACGCCTCGCCACGCCTGCGTTTTTTCATCTCCACCCCCGTCAACACCCAAAAACGCCCTGTTCTGTCAATCACATTTGACATGTCACTTCCTGTACGCTATTTTAGGAACGAGAGAAAAAAAACTCGCAATCTGCCGTACGCACATGCGCAGTGTAACACCGACGCATGCGCGGTTAGTCAACATCGGAACGCAACGAGCGTACTGTTGTTAACGTGCGGCTCTGAATGAGGGCCAATGTTTCTTTTTCAATAAACAGTTTATACTTCACTATGCTCCTGACTCCACAGCTGTCATTACAATAATCCAGTTACATAACACCCACCAGTGCAGGAGGCCCAACTGTTACACAATTCCAGGCCAAATCAGTCCAGAATTCCTGGGCAGCCAAGCCCCACCAAATGTCTGCAAAGAGATCTAGTGGATCCTAAAACAGAGAGCACATCAGTGTACAATACAGAAGAGGTGGCATGCCCACAGAAAAATCTGAGTCTGAGTCTGAAGTATCAGCAAAACATCCAGAAAAACCCTGCTCCTCAACCTGCACACCCCACCTCAGGACCCAAACCATTCACCAATGATCCCACAGGCAGGAGCTGTGGGCAATCTAGACAGGGAGGAGGAAGGGGATCTGGGAGCAGCCTCGCCAGCGTATGGACACAGTGCTCATTAAAGACAAAAATAGTTGTAACTGTGCAGGGAATATGTTGGCTAAAGCTGCAGAAGTAGCCATTCAGGCCTTATGGGACAATACAGCAGGCTCAGATGCAACAGCAGTGAAACCAGGAGGAGAGAACAGAACTAACATGACAGAAGCACCCTTGATGGCTGCTATGGACTGTAGTCCTTCCAGCCAGTTCGCTGGTGAGACCAAACTTGTGAAACGGATACCGTGGAAATGGGGTATGGTGCTACTTAAACCTGGCACTACATATGGTGGATAGGGCATTTCCACTAGGCCATTGGCAGCCAAAATTGGCACTGTCCTCAGAAGCAAACTCTGGTTCCTGGGGAACCATGGGTGCTGAAGGCCTGTGGTGCTGGGCACCTGAATAGCCAGTGCCAGTATGCACACCAGCTGTGCTCCACTTAAGAAGCAGCTTGGGTGGAGCTCTGGAGCCAGGACGTATGGCCAGGAGTGTAAACAAGAGGCCTGGAACTTGTATAAGCAGGAGGAGGAGATGGAAAGTCAATATGGACCTTCCGCAAAATAGGGGCCTCCACTCAGGCACATTGATAGATGACAACTTGCTGCACACTGCTGGGGACACATTCAGCAAGTATAGCAGCAGTTTGTAAGTCCTGGAGGGCTGCATAACCAGAGGAAGAAAAAGAAGTAAAAAAATGGGGAAGAGCACAACAGGAAAGGAAGCGGAGATATTAAATAGGATGAAAAGTGCACACACTACTCCCTGCAAATTCCGATATGACAATGAGGTCAGTAACCAGATCCTGCTCTCTAAAATAAACACTCCAAGAATCCACCCCAGGATCTTCATTTGCTCCTCTTATACTTCATCAGTTTGGTTAACTCTTTACAATCAGCACAAAATGTTCACTAACTCTGATGACCTCAGAGTTTAAATTCCTTCATGCTTAAGCAGCCTTCAGTTCCTCTGAGATAACATAATGATGGTTCTGCTCTTTAGCTAAATCTCTTCACAAATAGTGACAATAAATCTGAATACAGCTGATTGTCTGTTTGATAGAGAGCAGGTAATGATGCCTTTTGCCCCAGCCACTTATTGCGGTGTGTAGGTGAATGAACCGCGGCTAGGCAGACACGACACACCACTTGCTGCTCACCTTGTGCCTGGTAAATTTGCTCCATCTGCGTAATTATCTGTTAAAATAAAATTAATTTTTTAATATGATGTATTATTTTATAATATTATATGTATTTTAATTGAGGTTCTGTTCTAAACCATCACATGACAGAGACCTGCTTCTTCTACGATAGAATGTAAAATCCAGCTCATCATTCAATTTATGATCACAGGAAAATGGTGTAAATTACTGTTAATAGATTAAATATATCAGGTGAGGTGCGGCTTAAGACCCGGCCTACGTAGTCAAGATGGCGGCCATGGCACTGAGGGGGGTCCCTTGTGCTGCAGCACCATTTTATTTTGAACTATCTGCAATAGGCGCCATGCACTGTAAATGTATATGTAATAATGTTTTTTGAACATGTTATGTATCATGCGTGTGTTGTGGAATTGTGTAAATGTATGGTCTATGCACTTATAGGAGGCTATTTCAAAGGTATCTTGTTTAATTAGGCTTTGACATTGCAAACAGATTGTACTGGGGACATTCCCAAAAGTGTTAAGGGGCCTATCCATTAGGTGACCTGAGAGTCTGAACGTCTAGCGTTCAGACCTTCAGGTCGCCGAGGTGCGGTGCCCTCACTGAACGTCATTCAGTGCCGAAGCCCGACCTCCTATCTCTGAGCATGCCGAACCTGACGAGCGTCATCAGGTTGACGGGCATGTTCAGTAGATAGTTGGGGACGGCAAGGACCCAGCGTGCACGTGCATTGTTGGCCCTTGCCGGCTATTCATTACCCGACTTTGTGAACATTGCGACCAAAACCTACAGGTTTTGGTCGTATTGGTCACAAAGTCGGGTATTGGATAGGCCCCTTTAATGTACATGACTGTATCCTCACATCAGCAAAGGTCATAAGTTAATTTAAAGCACTTTCTTTGAAATGCACTCAAAGGGATTATCCTGTATTGTAGAGTTTTCTAAGAAGCTGTTTAGGACAGAGAAGGTTATGTGCTAAATCAGGTTGTGTTTAAGCCAAACTGGTTTGGGTCATAGATTTATGAAAGGACGAATCCAAGTGTTTAGTTCCTGTGAAATGTGATTTGTATTTACATTTTGAGTCTGAGTTGTCTGATTTTGTACTAGTTCTAGAGATCTAGGGGCAGGAATACAACCTGCTGTATCGTGTCACGTTACTATATAAAGGATTGATGTGGTTCTGTAATGTGACTATCAGAGAGGATTGTACTTCTGTGACATCTCTATGCTTTTGCAAGGGAATCTTTTGCAAGGGAACTTAAGTCTTTTTAAAGTCATATGATTATTAAACATTGTGCCTTAAGACGCCTGTATCTGCTTGTACCCTGTGACTACCAGAAGATCTCCAAATGCTAATCCACTTTCCAGCTGTTCTGGATAGGGCCAAGTATCTTCAAGCTGAAACCCTCTGCGATATACTCAGTGCAGACTGCTCCATAGTAAGGGATCAGTGGGAATTAGCCAACACACCCAGGAGCACCCAGGGTGTCCACACATACCCAGAAGTAGGCGGTTCCAGGGGTGGGTGATAGGAGACTGTGTAGATGGGATGGTACCAGGTGCTGGTGAAGGAGCATGGTGGTGGCAGTGAGTTACCCGCCCACAAACCACTGGGAGTTGTCAGTAACAGGTGTTTACTGATGGTGGGAGGTATTCCCTAGGGGTGCTGGAGTAAGCCCACGCAGGTTACTCAGGGATCAGTAACCACCCTCTATTCTATCAGTGACAAATACCTGTGATCACCTGGCGGAGTGAGGTCATCCGATCACATGAAGTTTTAAAATGGGATCACTGATCCCTGTGAAAATAAAAAGTAGAGATGTGCGCCGACCCTCGTGTTTTGGTTTTGGATCTGGATCTCCCCTGGTTTTGGATCTGAATCTGGTTTTGGATCTTTTTCCTTGGTGTTTTGTTTTTCGCTTTCGGTTTTGGATCTGTTTTTTTTCCCAAAAATTATATAAAAAGCTAAAACCACATAATTTGGGCCTATTTTTGTTCCTACAGTATTATTAACCTTAATAACAATAATTTTCAGGCATTTCCATGCATTTATAACCACCTCACAATAGACCAACAGAGTGATTGAATAAGATCAGCGTGGGTTAAACTTCGAGTCTGGGGGCTGGCTTGGGTAACACCATGTGACTTAGTTGCCCTATAGGATAGGTATGTGTGTTTTAACTAGGTGTGTGGGCTGAGACAAAGCCTCTTTTGTTCCTGTCTTGGCAGAAGATAAGTGCTGTGCAAGATTGTGCTGTTTTTCTTGCACTCTTCCTAACTGCTCTCTGTGTCTAGCTCTCTTTCATTCTCTAGTCTTCCTCACTGTTATTCTTTTTCTGTCTTCACCTACTTTCATCTTCTTTCCTTTCCCTTCCCTCTCCTCCTGTGCATCTCTTTCACTGCCTTCCTTCCCTTGCTCTGTCATCTAGTATATCCCCTTCTGGAGCCCCATGTCCCGCCCGCGCCGCTCAATGTACCCCCCCCGCCATTACCTGGATGGTGCCGGGTCCCCTCCCGCTGCTGCCGCCTCATCCGGCGTTTTAGAATGCAGAGGAGGCCGTGGAGCGCGAGCGCGCGTGTCAGCCTATTTTTCCCCAAAATAGGCCAAAGGCTGCAGCGAGCTGGCTGGCTAAAGTAAGCAACAGAGCAGCGGCACAAACACACGACGGTTTAAAAAAATATAGGACATCTATGACACATTGCCACACAGCAGTGGCAGACAGGATGGCAGTTTAATAAACTATAATAATGTCAGTCGTCAATGCCCCAAATTGTGCAAAATGTAAAGGAAAGAGGTGCAAGATGGAATTGTCCCTCCCACCCACTCTTATGTGGGATAGTAAAACACAGTTTAACAAACCAAGCACTTTAGCCACTAGGACTGACACTTTCGTGGCTGAACTCCTTGGTTTGTTTGGGCCCCACAAAACATTTTTTAGAAGGACTACTTGCAATTAAGGAGGTTGATGATGAGGGTGTTGGTGGTGGAGATTGCATGTTATGGTCCATACTGCTGGTAGCTGATACTGGACTGATTGTTATTAATCTACAAATTATAATTTTGTTAAACAAATTGCATGAACTCGCTGCAAATTACGTAACATGGAGGAGGTGCCTAGATGGTTAACGTCCCTTCCTCTGCTAACTTTGGCTTTACAAATGGAACAGATGCCTTCTCAACTGTTGTCAGAATTTAGACTAAAATATTTCCACACCCAAGACGTGGCTTTTCTGGCTTTCTTTTTATCATTAGCAAGAACTGCTGCCACTGGTGGCTGATTTACGCAAACCACATCCTTATCATCAACATCCTCATTAGCGTCAGACAGGGCACAAATTTCCCTCTCATCCTCCTTTTGCACGTCCTCCACATTATCATCCTCATTTTTTATTATTTCACCATCTAACACTAGCACAGCCGTCATGGCGTCAGAGATCCGCTGTGATACTGGGTGACAGCTGTTATACTTACTTCCTCTATCAAAGGACTGTTTAAAAGTCAATTGTTTTTTTAACTTACTACTAGTAGTAGTGTTCTTGGTCCCTTTCTGGGATGAAGATCCACCCCCAGCAGCAGCAACAGGCGTGGCACTCAAGGATCCTTTGGAGGAATCACGGATAGGAGAGGAGTCAGTCACGCTTATGAAATTGGATGCAGGACTACTTCCAATCACGAATGAAGATGTCGATGCAGGTGTTGGTGGTGGAGATTGCAGGCGCTTGGATCCAGATAGAAGGGAGCAGCTAGGTGAAACTGGACTGATAGTTGTTCGTTTTTTTCTCCCCAAAGTTTTAGAATTTGAAATACCCTTTCCAATTTGATGAATGTGCTGCAAGTGACATAACAGGGAGGAGGTTCCAATATGGGTTAAGGTCCTTACCTCTACTCACTGTTACTTGGCAATGGTTACAAATAGCTTGGCTATGGTTGTCTGGATTTGGGTGGAAATAATTCCACACATGAGAAGTGGATTTTTTGGTCCTTTGCCCAGGCATGGCAACAATGGGATTTTTCCCACCATGGGCAACAACACTGTTGCCGGATTTACAGTTTTTACGCAAACATTCTCGCCATCAACATCCTCATCATCCTTGTTGTTATCGCCAATTACATAAATATCCTCCTCATCCTCCTTGTGCAATTCCACAGAAGCATCCTCGATTTCTATGTCAGAAGGCACACAAATGGTGGAAGGAGGATCCTCTTCAACTACAGTATTAGAAAGGTCAGGCTCACACATGGCAACCTCGGACACACTTGAACTCTCCTCTAGGATTTCAGATTTTTCCGAGCATACAGTTGGTTCCAGTGGCTTACTCGTCTTAACAATTTAAACATTTTTTGTACCTCTCCTACAAGCAGAGGGGCTTAAATTATCACTAGAACCATCAGTCATATATACAGGCCAATGCCTTATCCTTTCCTTGCCACTTCATGTAGTGAATGGCATATGGCCAATTTTTTTGTTTCTCTAAAGCTGACTTAGCTTTAAATTTTTTTTGCTTTAACAAGGTAAAAGTTGCTTTTTTTAGCCTCACTTTTTGGCCTGACTTAAGCCTTGGTACATTGGCCTTCATAGATGACGTTGACGGACTTGCATCGTCATCATGACTGCTGCCGGCAGCTACAAGACTGGTATGTGGATCCTACTCTCCTGTCATGTGACTGTCCTCCATACTCACTACGCACACAACCACACACAATCATAATCTTGGTTTTATTTTTATTATTTTGGGCAGCAGCCCCTCGACAGACAGGAGCACAGCACCCTTGTGCAGCTACGCTGATGACAGTGTCAGCCAGGTGTGGCTGACACAAACACAAAAAATATATATATTTTTGGCCCAGCAGCCCTTGACAGACAGCAGCACAGCACCCCTGCGCACCTACGCGCAATGACAGGTGTGGCTAACACTAATTGTTTTTATTTTTTTCACTCTGGGGGTGGAGGAAGAGAACTCCTGAAAGTCAGAGCACCCCCTGGACAACACAGCACTACAGTCAGCCCCTATGGACAGAACGACAGCCAGCCCCTATGGACACAACAACAGACAGACCCTCTATAGACAACAGCCAGCCAACCCCTCTATAGACAACAGCCAGCCAGCCCCTCTATACACAAGTTGACAACAGCCAGCCACTCTATAGACAACAGCCAGCCAGCCCCTCTATAGACAACAGCCAGCCCCTCTATAGACAATAGCCAGCCATCCCCTCTATAGACAACAGCCAGCCAGCTGCTCTATAGACAATAGCCAGCCAGCCCCTATGGACATGACAACAGCCAGCCAGCCCCTCTATAGACAACAGCCAGCCAGCCCCTCTATAGACAACAGCAAGCCAGCCCCTATGGACATGACAACAGCCAGCCCCTCTATAGACTACAGCCAGCCAGCCCCTCTATAGACAACAGCCAGACCCTCTATAGACAACAACCAGCCTCTCTATAGACAACAGCCAGCCAGCCCCTCTATAGACAACAGCCAGCCAGCCCCTCTATAACAACAGCCGGACAGCCCCTCTATAGACAACAGCCAGCCCCTCTACAGGCAACAGCCAGCCAGCCCCTCTATAGACAACAGCCAGCCAGCCCCTCTATAACAACAGCCGAACATCCCCTCTATAGATAGCAGCCAGCCCCTCTACAGACAACAGCCAGCCAGCCCCTCTAAAGACAACAGCCGACCAGCCCCTCTATAGACTACAGACAGCCAGCCCCTCTATAGACAACAGCCAGCCAGCCCCTCTATAGATAATAGCCAGCCAGCCCCTCTATAGACAACAGCCAGCCCCTCTATAGACAACAGCCAGCCCCTATAAAGACAGCAGCCAGCCAGACCCTCTATAGACAACAGCCAGCCCCTCTATAGATAACAACCAGCCAGCCCCTCTATAGACAACAACCAGCCCCTCTATAGACAATAGCCAGCCCCTCTATACACTACAGCCAGCCAGCCCCTCTATAGACAACAGCCAGCCCCTCTATAGACAACAGCAAGCCAGCGCCTCTATAGATAACAGCCAACCAGCCCCTTTATAGACTACAGCCACCCAGCCCCTCTATAGACAACAACCAGCCTCTCTATAGACAACAGCCTTCCAGCCCCTCTAAAGACAACAGCCAGCCAGCCCCTCTATAACAACAGCCAAACAGCCGCTCTATAGACAACAGCCAGCCCCTCTACAGACAACAGCCAGTCAGTCCCTCTATAGACAACAACCAGCCAGCCCAACTATAGACTACAGCCAACCAGCCCCTCTATAACTACAGCCAGCCAGCCCCTCTATAGACAACAACCAGCCTCTCTATAGTCAACAGCCAGCCAACCCTTCTATAGACAACAGCCAGCCAGCCCCTCTATAACAACAGCCGAACAGCCCCTCTATAGACAACAGCCAGCCCCTCTACAGACAACAGCCAGCCAGCCCCTCTATAGACTACAGCCAGCCAGCCCCTATATGGACAGCAGTAGCTAGCCCTTAAGCAACACAACAGTAGCCAGCCCCTATGCACAGCAGCATAGTACAGCTCCCTCCCTTTTCACTCTCCACAGCCAGAATGAAAAATGGCGGTGAATTGCGGGTCCTTTATAGAATCCAAAACCTGCGAGAATCCAACAGCGGGATGATGACGTTTTGCCTCGTTTTCAGATCCGAGTCAGGCGGGAAAACCCGAGCCAACTCAGATCTGCCTCGGATCCCCGTGGTTCGGGTGGGTCCGGTTCTCAGGGAACCGAACCCGCTCATCTCTAATAACAAGGGCCAGTTACATGGACATTCTGGGCAATGCAGGGAGTATGTAGGAAAGAACATAGAAATACAACAAGATATCTCTATGTCTCATCCTATTTTCTTATTGTGCTGCCCTGAACAGACATCTACTGTAAATGGAGCAGATGTGATGAAGTGCAGGATCCTCTAATTGTCATGCAGGAGACGTGTATATGTACAGATGTGATGACGTGCAGGATCCTCTAATCGTCATGTAGGAGACGTGTATATGTACAGATGTGATGACGTGCAGGATCCTCTAATCGTCATGTAGGAGACGTGTATATGTACAGATGTGATGACGTGCAGGATCCTCTAATCGTCATGTAGGAGACGTGTATATGAGACGTGTATATGAACAGATGTGATGACGTGCAGGATCCTCTAATCGTCATGTAGGAGACGTGTATATGTACAGATGTGATGACGTGCAGGATCCTCTAATCGTCATGTAGGAGACGTGTATATGTACAGATGTGATGACGTGCAGGATCCTCTAATCGTCATGTAGGAGACGTGTATATGTACAGATGTGATGACGTGCAGGATCCTCTAATCGTCATGTAGGAGACGTGTATATGTACAGATGTGATGATGTGCAGGATCCTCTAATCGTCATGTAGGAGACGTGTATATGTACAGATGTGATGACGTGCAGGATCCTCTAATCGTCATGCAGGAGACGTGTATATGTACAGATGTGATGACGTGCAGGATCCTCTAATCGTCATGCAGGAGACGTGTATATGTACAGATGTGATGACGTGCAGGATCCTCTAATCGTCATGCAGGAGACGTGTATATGTACAGATGTGATGACGTGCAGGATCCTCTAATCGTCATGTAGGAGACGTGTATATGTACAGATGTGATGACGTACACGATCCTCTAATCGTCATGTAGGAGACGTGTATATGTACAGATGTGATGACGTGCAGGATCCTCTAATCGTCATGTTGGAGACGTGTATATGTACAGATGTAATGATGTGCAGGATCCTCTAATCGTCATGTAGGAGACGTGTATATGTACAGATGTAATGATGTGCAGGATCCTCTAATCGTCATGTAGGAGACGTGTATATGTACAGATGTAATGACGTGCAGGATCCTCTATTCTTCATGTAGGAGACGTGTATATGTACAGACGTGATGACGTGCAGGATCCTCTAATCTTCATGTAGGAGACGTGTATATGTACAGATGTGATGAAGTGCAGGATCCTCTAATCGTCATGTAGGAGACGTGTATATGTACAGATGTGATGAAGTGCAGGATCCTCTAATCTTCATGTAGGAGACGTGTATATGTACAGATGTGATGAAGTGCAGGATCCTCTAATCGCCATGTAGGAGACGTGTATATGTACAAATGTGATGACGTGCAGGATCCTCTAATCGTCATGCAGGAGACGTGTATATGTACAGATGTGATGACGTGCAGGATCCTCTAATCGTCATGCAGGAGACGTGTATATGTACAGATGTAATGACGTGCAGGATCCTCTAATCGTCATGTAGGAGACGTGTATATGTACAGATGTAATGACGTGCAGGATTCTCTATTCGTCATGTAGGAGACGTGTATATGTACAGATGTGATGAAGTGCAGGATCCTCTAATCTTCATGTAGGAGACGTGTATATGTACAGACGTGATGATGTGCAGGATCCTCTAATCGTCATGTAGGAGACGTGTATATGTACCGATGTGATGACTTGCAGGATCCTCTGATCGTCATGTAGGAGACGTGTATATGTACAGATGTGATGACGTGCAGGATCCTCTAATCGTCATGTAGGAGACGTGTATATGTACAGATGTGATGACGTGCAGGATCCTCTAATCTTCATGTAGGAGACGTGTATATGTACAGATGTAATGACGTGCAGGATCCTCTAATCTTCATGTAGGAGACGTGTATATGTACAGACGTGATGATGTGCAGGATCCTATAATCGTCATGTAGGAGACGTGTATATGTACAGATGTAATGATGTGCAGGATCCTCTAATCGTCATGTAGGAGACGTGTATATGTATTGGAGAGGAACAGATTAGCATGAGAGGGACATACAGCGCTGTAGCGTGTGTAATAATGACACCAGTACAGGGATTATTATATAGGAGAGGAATAGATGAGCATGAGAGGGACATATAGCCCTGCAGAGTGTGTAATAATGACACCAGTACAGGAATTATTATATAGGAGAGGAATAGATGAGCATGAGAGGGACATACACACTGTAGAGTGTATAATAATATAACAGAGGTTAGGGCTAGAACAAACGGCACATAAACTTCTAGTCAGGGATAGATGGGGTTAATAAAGTTTAAGATGTTTGTTTGTTTGTTTGACAGAAGGCAGATGTGATAGGTCGATAGGTTAAGGGGCTGTGTTATGTGAGAGGGTGTGGGGAATCTGCTGTGGTAAAATCTGCCTCTTTGAATTTGATCTCCCCCCCTCCCTCCAGTATTGTGTCTGTGGGGCTTATTCATCAACACTAAAATAACGTTTTTAAGGACATTTTCCTTAAATAACGTTATTTTGGTATTCATGAACAGACTTAACACAGGAGATATCACAGATATCTCCTTGCTAAGTCCCCTTGCGTTAATTTCCACACTCCCCATACTTTAGTACATTAGTATGGGGACATTAGTACATTAGTATGGGTACATTAGTACATTAGTATGGGTACATTAGTATGGGGACATTAGTACATTAGTATATTAGTATGGGTACATTAGTACATTAGTATGGGTACATTAGTATTGGGACATTAGTACATTAGTATATTAGTATGGGTACATTAGTATAGGTACATTAGTATGGGTACATTAGTACATTAGAATGGGTACATTAGTATGGGTACATTAGTACATTAGTATGGGTACATTAGTACATTAGTATGGGTACATTATACATTAGTATGGGTACATTAGTACATTAGTATGGGTACATTAGTACATTAGAATGGGTACATTAGTATGGGTACATTAGTACATTAGTATGGGTACATTAGTACATTAGTACGGGTACATTAGTATGGGTACATTAGTACATTAGTATGGGTACATTAGTACATTAGTATGGGTACATTAGTATGGGTACATTAGTACGGGTACATTAGTACATTAGTATGGGTACATTAGTACATTAGTATGGGTACATTAGTATGGGTACATTAGTATGGGTACATTATACATTAGCATGGGTACATTAGTACATTAGAATGGGTACATTAGTATGGGTACATTAGTACATTAGTATGGGTACATTAGTATGGGTACATTAGTACATTAGAATGGGTACATTAGTACATTAGTATGGGTACATTAGTACATTAGTATAGGTACATTAGTACATTAGAATGGGTACATTAGTATGGGTACATTAGTACATTAGTATAGGTACATTAGTACATTAGAATGGGTACATTAGTATGGGTACATTAGTACATTAGTATGGGTACATTAGTACATTAGTATGGGTAGATTAGTATGGGTACATTAGTACATTAGTATGGGTACATTAGTACATTAGAATGGGTACATTAGTATGGGTACATTAGTACATTAGTATGGGTAGATTAGTATGGGTACATTAGTACATTAGTATGGGTACATTAGTACATTAGAATGGGTACATTAGTATGGGTACATTAGTACATTAGTATGGGTACATTAGTACATTAGTATAGGTACATTAGTACATTAGAATGGGTACATTAGTATGGGTACATTAGTACATTAGTATGGGTAGATTAGTATGGGTACATTAGTACATTAGAATGGGTACATTAGTATGGGTACATTAGTACATTAGTATGGGTAGATTAGTATGGGTACATTAGTACATTAGAATGGGTACATTAGTATGGGTACATTAGTACATTAGTATGGGTACATTAGTACATTAGTACATTAGTATGGGTACATTAGTACATTAGTATGGGTACATTAGTACATTAGTATGGGTACATTAGTACATTAGTATGGGGACATTAGTACATTAGTATGGGTACATTAGTACATTAGTACAGGTATATTAGTACATTAGTACATTAGTATGGGGACATTAGTACATTAGTATGGGTACATTAGTACATTAGTACAGGTATATTAGTACATTAGTACATTAGTATGGGTAGATTAGTACATTAGTATGGGTACATTAGTACATTAGTACAGGTACATTAGTACATTAGTACGGGGACATTAGTATGGGTACATTAGTACATTAGTATGGGCTCATTAGTACATTAGTATGGGTACATTAGTACATTAGTATAGGTACATTAGTATGGGTACATTAGTACATTAGTATGGGTACATTAGTACATTAGTATGAGTACATTAGTACATTAGTATAGGTACATTAGTACATTAGTATAGGTACATTAGTACATTAGTATGGGTACATTAGTACATTAGTATGGGTACATTAGTACATTAGTATGGGTACATTAGTACATTAGTATGAGTACATTAGTACATTAGTATAGGTACATTAGTACATTAGTATAGGTACATTAGTACATTAGTATGAGTACATTACTAATTAGTATAGGTACATTAGTACATTAGTATGGGGATGTGAAAATTATGGTATTCATCAAATTCCGATAATGATCAATTTTCGGAATTTGATGCAGTTACTATTCGCCACTGTGAGGTGGCGAATAGCAGGTGACCCTTACCTGTATCCGCGTGTGCAGGTCCCCCGACGAGTCCCTCCGGCGCTCTGCTCCGTCCTCAGGCTCCGTCCTGCTGGTCTGTCATGTGTGCTCCCCAGCAGAGCACAAGAAAGTTTAGAAAAAGAAAAAAAATAGTTTATTTTGTTTTTCTAATCTGTCATGTGATCTGCTGGGAAACCACATGGCAGACCAGCAGGACGGAGCCGGAGGCTGCTGCGCGGACAGGTAAGTCGGGGGGGGGGATGGTGAGCGGAGGGGGGTGGGGGGGTACGAAACTTACCGCATCTGTAGGCAGTGCTGCGCATGCGCTGGTTTTACAGATGTAACAGCGCATGCGCAGCACTGTTTCCAGACACGATAAGGTAGTGTAGGCAGGAAAAGTATCTATTTCCCGAAAAGCTGTCATCGCAAAAATGACAGGTACCGGAATAGATACTTATGGAGAGGAGGAATGATGAATTCCACCTATAATTAGCTAGAACTCCATGAGAGTTCTAAAGCTAATTATCTCCATTGAATTTTTACGTTTAATGAATAGGCCCCTGTGTCGGCTTTATTTCATAGCAGGGAAAGACCGGCAATATTGAAGCGTCCATCTTGCGGCAGTAATAGCGGTGCGCACCCCTTCAATGCACTGATAGGCTGATTTCACCCTATTGGGGTCAGCGGCACCTCTCGACCGAGCAGGATGAATGGTGCTTTGGCATGGGTGTTGGGGCCGCATCACTTGCTCTGAAAGGGATAGTTGGCCCTTGCAAGTTTTTAAGATCACCCTACCCTTGTCTGGGATAGTTGGCCATCACAAGTTGTGATATACTTCCGGCCTAAGACAAGTGGACGCTGGTTATTTGCCGTTCTTTCTCCTGCCACCATACCTACCATGTAACTAAATAAAGCTGACCAATTAATTTAAATGGCATAACTTGGTCTGGTGTGTTTATTTTAGTTAAGTTTAGTTTAAGTTTATGGGTCACATCTATCATCTGATGATAGAAAGTTTAATGACACCAGTACAGGAATTATTATATAGGAGAGGAATAGATGAGCATGAGAGGGGCATACAGCGCTGAGGAGTGTGTAATAATGACACCAGTACAGGAATTATTATATAGGAGAGGAATAGATGAGCATGAGAGGGACATACAGCCCTGCGGAGTGTGTAATAATGACACCAGTACAGGATATATAAGAGAGGAATAGATGAGCATGAGAGGGACATACAGCCCTGCAGAGTGTGTAATAATGACACCAGTACAGGAATTATTATATAGGAGAGGAATAGATGAGCATGAGATGGACGTACAGCCCTGCGTAGTGTGTAATAATGACACCAGTACAGGAATTATTATATAGGAGAGGAATAGATGAGCATGAGAGGGACATACAGCCCTGCGGAGTGTGTAATAATGACACCAGTACAGGATATATAAGAGAGGAATAGATGAGCATGAGAGGGACATACAGCCCTGCAGAGTGTGTAATAATGACACCAGTACAGGAATTATTATATAGGAGAGGAATAGATGAGCATGAGATGGACGTACAGCCCTGCGTAGTGTGTAATAATGACACCAGTACAGGAATTATTATATAGGAGAGGAATAGATGAGCATGAGAGGGACATACAGCCCTGCGGAGTGTGTAATAATGACACCAGTACAGGATATATAAGAGAGGAATAGATGAGCATGAGAGGGACATACAGCCCTGCAGAGTGTGTAATAATGACACCAGTACAGGAATTATTATATAGGAGAGGAATAGATGAGCATGAGATGGACGTACAGCCCTGCGTAGTGTGTAATAATGACAACAGTACAGGAATTATTATATAGGAGAGGAATAGATGAGCTTTAGAGTGCCATATAGCCTGGCAGAGTAAATAACAATGACACCAGTACAGGAATTATTATATAGGAGAGGAATAGATGAGTATGAGAGGGACATACAGCCCTGCAGAGTGTGTAATAATGATACCAGTACAGGAATTATTATATAGGAGAGGAATAGATGAGCATGAGAGGGACATACAGCCATGCAGAGTGTGTAATAATAACACCAGTACAGGAATTATTATATAGGAGAGGAATAGATGAGTATGAGAGGGCCATACAGTGCTGCAGAGTAAATAATAATGACACCAGTACAGGAATTATTATATAGGAGAGGAATAATGAGCATGAGAGGGACATACAGCCCTGCAGAGTGTGTAATAATGACACCAGTCCAGGAATTATTACATAGGAGAGGAATAGATGAGCATGAGAGGGACATACAGCCCTGCAGAGTATGTAATAATAATAGCAGTACAGGAATTATTATATAGGAGAGAAATAGATGAGCATGAGAGGGACATACAGCCCTGCAGAGTGTGTAATAATGACATCAGTACAAGGATTATTATATAGGAGAGGAATAGATGAGCATGAGAGGGACATACAGCCCTGTATCGTGTAAAATAATAACGACATCAGTACAGGAATTATTATATAGGAGAGGAATAGATGAGCATGAGAGGGACATACAGCCCTGCGGAGTGTGTAATAATGACACAAGTACAGGAATTATTATATAGGAGATGAATAGATGAGCATGAGATGGACATACAGACCTGCGGAGTGTGTAATAATGACACCAGTACAGGAATTATTATATAGGAGAGGAATAGATGAGCATGAGAAGGGCATACAGCCCTGCACAGTGTGTAATAATGACACCAGTACAGGAAATATTATATAGGAGAGGAATAGATGAGCATGAGAGGGACATACAGCCCTGCAGATTAAATAATAATGACACCAGTACAGGAATTATTATATAGGGGAGGAACAGATAAGCATGAGACGGACATACAGCGCTGCAGAGTAAATAATAATGACACCAGTACAGGAATCATTATATAGGAGAGGAATAGATGAGCATTAGAGGAACAAACAGCCCTGCAGAGTGTGTAATAATGACACCAGTACAGGTATTATTATATAGGAGAGGAATAGATGAGCATGAGACGGACATACAGCGCTGCAGAGTAAATAATAATGACACCAGTACAGGAATCATTATATAGGAGAGGAATAGATGAGCATGAGAGGGACATACAGCCCTGCGGAGTGTGTAATAATAACACCAGTACAGGTATTATTATATAGGACAGGAATAGATGAGCATGAGACGGACATACAGCCCTGCAGAGTGTGTAATAATGACACCAGTACAGGAATCATTATATAGGAGAGGAATAGATGAGCATGAGAGGGACATACAGCCCTGCGGAGTGTGTAATAATAACACCAGTACAGGGATTATTATATAGGACAGGAATAGATGAGCATGAGAGGGACATACAGCCCTGCAGAGTAAATAATAATGACACCAGTACAGGAATTATTATATAGGGGAGGAATAGATGATCATGAGATGGACATACAGCCCTGCAGTGTGTGTAATAATGACACCAGTACAAGGATTATTATATAGGAGAGGAATAGATGAGCATGAGAGGGACATACAGCCCAGCAGAGTGTGTAATAGTGACACCAGTACAAGGATTATTATATAGGAGAGGAATAGATGAGCATGAGAGGGACATACAGTCCTGCAGAGTGTGTAATAATGACACCAGTACAAGGATTATTATATAGGAGAGGAATAGATGAGTATGAGAGGGCCATACAGCGCTGCAGAGTAAATAATAATGACACCAGTACAGGAATTATTATATAGGAGAGGAATAGATGAGCATGAGATGGACATACAGACCTGCGGAGTGTGTAATAATGACACCAGTACAGGAATTATTATATAGGAGAGGAATAGATGAGCATGAGAAGGGCATACAGCCCTGCACAGTGTGTAATAATGACACCAGTACAGGAAATATTATATAGGAGAGGAATAGATGAGCATGAGAGGGACATACAGCCCTGCAGATTAAATAATAATGACACCAGTACAGGAATTATTATATAGGGGAGGAACAGATAAGCATGAGACGGACATACAGCGCTGCAGAGTAAATAATAATGACACCAGTACAGGAATCATTATATAGGAGAGGAATAGATGAGCATTAGAGGAACAAACAGCCCTGCAGAGTGTGTAATAATGACACCAGTACAGGTATTATTATATAGGAGAGGAATAGATGAGCATGAGACGGACATACAGCGCTGCAGAGTAAATAATAATGACACCAGTACAGGAATCATTATATAGGAGAGGAATAGATGAGCATGAGAGGGACATACAGCCCTGCGGAGTGTGTAATAATAACACCAGTACAGGTATTATTATATAGGACAGGAATAGATGAGCATGAGACGGACATACAGCCCTGCAGAGTGTGTAATAATGACACCAGTACAGGAATCATTATATAGGAGAGGAATAGATGAGCATGAGAGGGACATACAGCCCTGCGGAGTGTGTAATAATAACACCAGTACAGGGATTATTATATAGGACAGGAATAGATGAGCATGAGAGGGACATACAGCCCTGCAGAGTAAATAATAATGACACCAGTACAGGAATTATTATATAGGGGAGGAATAGATGATCATGAGATGGACATACAGCCCTGCAGTGTGTGTAATAATGACACCAGTACAAGGATTATTATATAGGAGAGGAATAGATGAGCATGAGAGGGACATACAGCCCAGCAGAGTGTGTAATAGTGACACCAGTACAAGGATTATTATATAGGAGAGGAATAGATGAGCATGAGAGGGACATACAGTCCTGCAGAGTGTGTAATAATGACACCAGTACAAGGATTATTATATAGGAGAGGAATAGATGAGCATGAGAGGGGCATACAGCCCTGCACAGTGTGTAATAATGACACCTGTACAGGAATTATTATATAGCAGAGGAATAGATGAGCATGAGAGCGGCATACAGCCCTGCGTAGTGTGTAATAATGACACCAGTACAGGAATTATTATATAGGAGAGGAATAGATGAGCATGAGAGGGACATACAGCCCAGCGTAGTGTGTAATAATGACACCAGTACAGGAATTATTATATAGGAGAGGAATAGATGAGCATGAGAGGGGCATACAGCGCTGCAGAGTGTGTAATAATAACACCAATACAGGAATAATTATATAGGAGAGGAATAGATGAGCATGAGAGGGACATACAGCCCGGCATAGTGTGTAATAATGACACCAGTACAGGAATTATTATTAGAGGAATAGATGAGCATGAGAGGGGTGTAGTAATGACACCAGTATGATGATACAGAGCCTGTAGTTACACCAGATCCCCATCTCCTCCCGTCCTCTGGATGTAGGACTCACCTGTGCATTGCTCAGACACCCTGCAGCCCCTGTCTGGCTGGGAGATATTAATACTGAGCCTGGAGGACTCTGACTGTTCCCCCAGTGGGTTTCTATCAGTCTATAAAGCCCAACAGACCTAGATCTTTACCAAACATCATTATAAACTTTCCAGGCTAATCAGTTAATTGAGAAACAACAGTTTTCAAAATCTTCCAAGGTCATTAACAGTCCAGGAAATTGTAGTATAGTTTTTTTAAATATTTTTTTATGTAATATTTGTCAGATACAAAGTGTAAGTCAGAAGTACATGGATTACAGTCCAATAGGACCCGACGTTATACAATATTATGTAGACAAATCAATAAAAGTTTTAGAAGAGCGCTGTGGCGTTGGTTTTGGTGAGGAGAGGTAGGAAGGAGGGTGGATAGGAGGTAGAGTGGTCATAATATCTGGGAATTACAGTATATACTAGAAGCATTAGTGCAGCTTATTGCCTTGCTCTGAGTATCACATGGAGTAATGGTCACCTAATAGCAGGTATCCTGGGGAAGCTGACCCATGTGTGTGTGAGGATTGGCTTTGCAGGAAGAGCTGACAAGACCAAACTCAGTGATATCTATATTTTCCTTTATTGTGCAGATGATAAGAGGGGGGAGGGGGAGTAGTATAATAGTATATTTCCAAAATGTAGCTATAAGACCTCTGTCTACAGCTGGGAAATAAGAGTCCAGTGTTGCAGAGTGTTTATCTGCATCTCGCAGAGGGGAAAGATTCAGGGACCTTTGGAGGAGCGAGGACAGGAGATTCTGGCCCCCAACCCCCTAGACAAGTCCACCAAATCTGTCATAATGTTCCTGTTTGCCCACATTCCCTCCTGCTAAGTTGTAAGTGGTATATTTCCATTTCTAGTTTACCTCTATCTTATTTTTCCCAACGGGAATGATAAGGCAATTAGCAATATATTACCAATAATAACAGAGTCCCATTCTGTCAATTCAAGTTTATATGCTATAATAGTCGCTGTACAGTGCTGCATGTACAACAGCTCAAGCATTCAATGCAGTGAGAGGTCATCAAGCTTCTGGGTTCCAACACACCAAAAATCATATTGTTATACGGCATCGTATGTAATACATAAGAGGTATTAGAGGTGATGCTAAAACATACATGTCGTGAGTACAATAAATTACATTCTTACATCATGATTGGTCTGTACGTCCATAGGCCCTCATTCAGAGCCGTACGCTCTGAGCAGAGCGCACGCTCTGAATGAGGGCCGTCCTCCATAACTATGGAGTGTCCTCCTGGACGCTCGTATAGCTGTGGGTCACCACCCACAGCCTATACGAGCATGCAGTTTGATGGCCGCGATGGTCTTCTTGACCATCGCGACCATCGAAACTGCGAGCCGGAGCCTGCGGTTGAGGTTTTCAACCGCAAGGCCCGGAGTGATTTTGGCTCTATCAGAGCCAAAATCACTCCCACTGACATCACTAGTGATGTCAGTGGGCCGGCTTCTGACGGTAGGCGTTCCCTTAGGAACACCCCTGTCAGGGAGGCACGCCCCCGGCACGCCCACCAAAGGGGGCGTGCTGTCAATCAGCATCGACAGCACGCCCCCTTTGATCAGACACAACGAGCGAAGGAAAGTCCTTCGCTCATCACGTCTGGCGCATGCGCACGACGGAGCTCCCTCCGTCGTGCGCATGCTCAGTGCAGAACATCGACCCACTTGCGAGCGGACAGCCGCTCGCGAGTGGCTCTGAATCAGGCCCATAGTACCATATGACTGGCTGCCTCTAATCTTGATGACTTGAACAATAATGGATGCTGTCATTTTAACTCCAAACCATATTTGGCTATTCGGTCATCAGCAATTATCCTCCAGCTCTTAACCTTGTGGGTTTTACTTTCTCTTTCTTCTTTACTCAATAAAAGCAGAAATAAGTTGCTAATCTCATATTTGCAATCCATTTAACAAGCTACAATTCCACTTCTGTCACATAGAAAATAATTGCTGTCAGTTTTTACATTTACTAAACTCCATGATATAAATGTCATAATCTAGATAAAACCTTAAATATTTCATATTATAAATATCTCCTTTGAAATGAAGGAAGGGTTTTTATTTAAACCTATATGTAAATACAGTTATACAGTATAAAACTTATACATTTAAAGCATTTTCAATTCTTCATTATGCAAAAATAATGTATCCAACTCCAGGAATATAATCTTCACTTTATCACGAAGGGAGGGGGGGGGGGGGGGTTCCAGCTCCTCCTTCACCTCCCTCTTTTGTCTGTTTTGAGTTACAAATACTGAGGTGTTCCTCATTACCTCAGGGCTTCAGCCACCGGGATACAACTCTGGGCAATAGGTATTCAGATGCTTTCTGACAAAGGTCAATAGGTGGATTGAAAAAGAGAGAATAACCGCACTAGTCTTATGATGTAGCCTCCACAAATGATGATTTATAGGAATCGGTATGTAATACCGCCGGCCGCATGGTTCGATTCCCAGCAGCACCAGGCCGACCAGATGAGCAGAGCCCGGCAGCGGAAGCCCGACAGCGCTGGAAATCCTGATCGTCCCTAAGGTAAGTATAAACTAAACTAACCTAACCCTAACCCTCCATAGGGGTGCCTAACCCTAACCTCCCCCCAAGTGCCTAACCCTAATCCCCCTTCCCTACTGCCTAAACCTAAGTCCCCCGGGGGGGTGCTTAACCCTAAGACCCCCTCCGGGGGTGCCTAACCCTAACCCACCCTCCCCCTAGCCTAACCCTAACCCTCCCGTGGGGGTGCCTAACCCTAAGTCTCCCCCGGGTGCCCTAAACCTAGCCCCCCCACCCGTGGCTGTCCACTCGCGGTGCCCGGCATCCCTTCGATCGGGATGCCAGACGCCTGTCTTCCCGGCGTCGGGGAAATGACAGGCGTCTATATATAGACGCCCGACATTTCACCCTCACTGGGATATGACAGTCGGGAAGCCGGCTGCCGGTATGAAGGCAGCCAGTTTCCTGATTTTATACTGATTTATAGCTTGTTATTTATAGATTGGTGGGGTGCTACCCACTATAGTTATGCATGCGACTATCTTTCTATACTAAAGGTCAAGAGGTGCACAGTTTATTAAAATCATTCATAATTCTGAGGACTAGACCTGCTGGAAGGATTTTCAAAATGTCCTTCTATTGAAGTAATAGTAAAATTTGGGTTGAAGTTCCGCACATTTGTTTTGTAAAGGTTTCCCAGTCACAGACTCTCTGTCTGATACACAGCATACTCAAGCCCTGGTCCAGGTGATCATTCTGGAGTGAGATCAAGGTTGTATCACAATGGTAATATTGATAGACAGGAAGACTGTGCTCTAACTCCGATTCTACACAGGTCCCATATCTTGGTCAAGAATCAAAGGGTAGGGAATAATTTAACGAAGTTAATTCTATTCTGTTTGGCGCATGCTATGGGAAGATGTAGGGTTTACGGTAACTGGCCTCTATGTGTAGCCAAGACTGTATGGTCGGTGGAGAGATAAAAGCTGCATTATGGCCGAGGTGCCAAATACCGAGCATTAAAGTACAGATGTTATGTTATGAATCACACTGGTAACACCATGATAAGCCTCTAGAACCAGAACCAATTGTTTCGGCCTGCGGAATTCACAGAAGTAGAGGCCCCAATCCGAAACAAATGAGTACTGAGCTCACTCGACAAAATCCCTATGGAAGACAGACAGCGTTTCAAGATGAGATAACACTGGTAACCGGGGACCCATCTGACTGCATCAACCATGCTCTGACTTCATCTGCTTGTACTTGTATGATGGCTCGCGGCACTGTCACTGGACAAACCTTACTCTCAGAGCATGGCCAAAGAAAAAGCCAACTCTATTACCAGCCTGGTTAGTCTTGGAGTGCCGTAGATGACACAAAGCATCGCCCAGCTTACAGCGGTAACCATGTGAACACGTGCAGTAAAACCCAGGCAAAAGTGCAGACTGAACCCATTGGCTGCTTGCCTGCAGCATCAACACTGCGTGTGCTTCTGAATCAGGCAACCAATGTGAATAAGCCCAGTACCATATATGGTATAAGGTAAAGCAAATGAACCAATACTAAGACCTGCTGTAACCTTCACAGGGCTGGATTAAGGCTTGTGGGGGCCCCGATGCAACCACATTATGGAGACCCCATCAATAAAATTGCCTAATGCAACAACAACTATAAGATGGGTACACAATAGATGATATGATGTCCGATCCAGCGGATCGGACGTCATATATCGTCCACATCAGTATAGGCAGAGAGGGGGGGAGAGAGGGAGCAAGGGACTGGGAGGGAGAGAGGGGGAAGGGAGAAACACAGTGAGAGGGGGGGGAGAGAGGGAGAAAGGGACAGGGAGGGAGGGGAAGGGAGAGAGACAGAGAGGGGGGAAGAGAGGGAGGAAGGGACAGGGAGGGAGAGAGACAGAGAGGGGGATAAAGGGAGAAAGACAGAGAGGGAGGAAGAGAGGGAGGAAGGGACAGGGAGGGAGAGAGACAGAGAGAGGGAGGGGGAAGGGAGAGAGACAGAGAGGGGGGAGAGGGAGAGGGAGGGAGAAGGGAGAGAGGGAGAGGGAGGGAGAAAGGAGAGAGACAAAGAGAGGGAGGGTGAAGGGAGAGAGACAGAGAGAGGGAGGGCAAAGGGAGAGAGACAGAGAGAGGGAGGGCTAAGGTAGAGAGACAGAGAGAGGGAGGGGCAAGGGAGAGAGACAGAGAGAGAGGGAGAAGGGAGAGAGACAGAGAGAGGGAGAGGAAAGGGAGAGAGACAGAGAGAGAGGGGGAAGGGAGAGACAGAGAGAGGGAGGGGGAAGGGAGAGAGACAGAGAGAGGGAGGTGGAAGGGAGAGAGACAGAGAGAGAGGGGGAAGGGAGAGAGACAGAGACGGAGGGGGAAGGGAGAGAGACAGAGAGGGAGGGATAAGAGAGAAAGGGTGGAGTGGGAGCAGAGGGAGTGAGATAGAGAGAGGCATGGAGGAGAGAGACAGATTGTAAAAGAAAGATTGCTTGGGATCTACAAATAGATCTAGCTATGAAAAACAATGCTTTCAATACTTCTGTGGAGATCTACATGAACTGCAAGCATGTTGTGGATTTATAAAGGGAGGGAGGGAGAGAAAGAGGGAAGGGAGGGAGACAGAGAGGGAGGAGGGGACAGAGGGGGAGACCAATAGAAGGGGAAGGAGGGGGAGAGAGAGAAAGGACTGAATGAGCGTGCACACATACCTGCTGCAGGAGCCACCAGCTGTCTCATGGGGGCAGGCACACTGCATTAGGCCCCACCCCTACACATGCACCCGCAAATCAACAAGGGGGCGGGGCTTCTTTAGTCAATGTCCCTGAGAGTGTGTCTGTGTGATTCTGCCTGGAGCTGGCCAGGGTGAACGCACAGCTTCCAATCACTATCTGCGGCAGTGCCCCTGAACGACCGTCCCATCCGCCCCTCCTATAATCCGGCCCTGAACCTTCATACTATAGGACACAGGTTCTCAAACTCGGTCCTCAGGACCCCAAATAGTGCATGTTTTCCAGATCTCCTCACAGAATCAAAAGTGAAATAATTAGCTCCATCTGTCGATCTTTTAAAATGTGTCAGTGAGTAATGAGTGCACCTGTGCACCTGCTGGGTGACCTGGAAAACGTGACCTGTGTGTGGTCCTGAGGACCGAGTTTAAGGACAATCTCAGAAGAAGCCAAAAGGTGGAAGGTTGTAAAATCCAAAACATTGCACTTTGGGGGGAGAAGTTTGTCAGTATTGGCGCTTATGTAGCATCATGTGTTCTACAGCGTCACATGACAGAGCTGGGGGGTCTGGTTATGTATTTATAAAACACGGTTTGGAACAGATTGGTCAGTCCGTTTGTTTTTTCCCTGCCTTATTCCTCATTGTGCCAATAGCTTAAAAGGTCTTTTCATTGTTACCCTATTGCAATCCTTGGCTGCTCTGGCTAATGTCAGTCAAATTATTCTCTCTGATACTTAGTATTGCATAAAGATATACAAATACAATTTATTAGTGCCTATAAGTGATGTTAACAAAAGCAGCATGCGATCAATAGAATAATAAGCAATATGAGAAGCAATTGAAAGTCATACGTAATACTCCGCATATAAATGTGAGGATCTTTAATTAGAATGTAAGCTCTTACGAGCAGGGCCCTCTACCCTCTTGTGCTTCTCCTTACTTTACTTTCACCTACAGTACCTCTTACTCACCACTAGGGCACCTAACACTTGGATACTTTGCTTTGTTGCATATCTGGGTGCTATGGTCACTAATGTAGCATTGTATAATATCCATGTCCTGGTCCTATTTTGTACTGTAAGTCAGTTGTCAAATTATTTCTTCTTTTGTAAGGCGCTGCGGAACACTATTGGCGCCATATAAATAAAGGATAATAATAATGTCCTTCATATCTGCAGTCATCTAAGGGGGATCCTCCATCGGCACTTTGATACTCAGAATATTGATGGTCAGTCACATCGCAGAAGGACAAAGCACAGATGTTACAAGTCTCCCTTCCTTAAGGAAATCTACAGAAATAAGGACCCCACTAGTGCTGGTACTATATATATACAAGGCGTATTAATGGTACAATGTATCCAGCAAGCTGCTACACTTCAAAATCTACATTGCGGGCTTCAATGATTAAAATTAGAGATGAGCGGTTTCGGATTTACTCGGATTTACTCGGATCTCAAACCGACATTTTATTGGTTATCGGCTATCACGTGTTTTGGATAGCCAATAAAATAAATCCAAACTAATCCAAACTTGTGGTAAAGTAGCGATAAGAACTGAGTAAATCCGAACCCGCACATCTCTAATTAAAATAATAATAAGGGCAAATAGATGGTATAAATATTGCAGGTTCTCCCAGTGGTAGCTTCAGCGTCTCTCCGCCACTGGTTGCACACAGAGGCGCGCCAAACCACTGCCGCAGCCATAACGCTCGGCTCCCTGCCGACATGGGGCTAGTGCTGGATAGAGCCTCCCAGCATGCTGAGGTTATCAGTGGGAGAACTTGTTCCAAGTCTACTGGTGAGCAATATTTATCCCATCTATTTGCCCTTACAAGAAATATACATCCAGTGAATTGTAGCAGCTTACTTGATACATTGTACCATTAATATGCCTTGTGAATTGCAGGATTTCTAGCTATCGGTGTTAATAATCCTTATTTCATGTCTCCCTTCCTTAGCTGAATCCCAGGAAACATAGGGAAACTCTCTTCATAAACTATATTTTCTGATTACGAAGCTCTTCTCCATATCTAACTGGTTCTAACTGGTATTTGGACCTTAACACTTAGCAATACCTACCTACTTTGCTGCCTCTTGTCCTCTGTAAGTTTGGCGGCCATGTGGAGAGGGGTTTACGTGCTATGTGGGCTGTGGAGGAGGGTGCAGGAGTCTTTCCTACTTTGCAGGTGGCTTGGCCCCTGTAAGAGCTAGATACAGGCAGACACAGAAGAGTAGGCCTCTTAGTTACTGTCCTGTATAAGAAGTTACGTCAGCTATTCATAGAAAGTATGACAGACAAGTACTGCATGGTACATACCCCTTCTCAGGCCTCACCTGAGCCCAACATAGGGAGCATGTAGAAATCGCAATGCACTATTTTAACCCTATGGTGACACCTATGAAATCATCAGGTACAATCTAACATGGCCAATACTTACACATAGTAGTGTTACAGTTCTAATAATTCTTGAAATCAGGGGTCCTCACCTCCAGTCCTCAAGCACCCCCAACAGGCCATGTTTTGTGGATGTCTTAACCAGGGCCGAAACTAGAATATCTGTCACCCGGTGCAAGACAGTAATTTTGCGTCCCCTCCCTTCCCGTACCTGGATTTTGTCCTTGTCCTAGGCAGTGCACTAGTCAAACGTCCCTGGTATAGTGACTTACATTATTCCACACACCATAATGCCCATTACACATTATGCCACACACTGTAATGCCTATTACCAAAGTGCCACTTACATATTTGCCCATGACACCATTTTATGCCCCACAGTAAGGCTTCTAATTACTTTAAAATTACCTGCTCGTTGTCACCAGGGGTTCCATGCTTGTTGTCAAAGGTTTTATGCTCATTACCAGGGGTTCCATGCTTGTTGCCAGCGGATTTCACGGGAGAAGATGCAGCTTTCTGCATCTTCTCCCAGCAGCTGCGCTGGCCTAACAGACACTAGATGTCCAGTAGGACCTCTAGCATCTGTCTCCTCCTTCGCAGTGGCCATTTTTGGAAGGCCGTTTTCAGCAGAGCCCATGCGGACAGCTAGTCCGCATGGAGTCTGCAGCCCCCAAAGCACCGCGCACTGCAAGAGTACGCGGGGTGTGCAGGGGCTGAGTCAGCCCTTTTTCACCCCCTGCATTACGGCACCCGAAGCACGTGCACCTCTATACCCCCCTAGTTGCGGCCCTGTCTTAACTCATGAACATGTGAGTTTATCTCTTTTGCTGACTCTGCAATTATCCCATTACCTGCCACAGACAGAAACCCCCAGCACAGGACCTGTTGGGGAATCGTCAGGGCTGAGGATGAGAACCGCTGATTTACATGAAATATTTTACACCCATTAAAATTGGAGATTTCTCTATTGAGTTTCTTAATGACTTTAATAATGATGACAGTTCCCACATGTATAACAGCCCTTTACAGCTTCCCTCATGATTCTCTTATCAGGCTTAGCGGAGATCCTGGTCACGCTTGGTGCTAAAATATCTTCACACTTTCAACTCTTTTGAGAACAATATCAGGAAAATATCAGTCAGCACCGGATCAAGCTTCAGAATATTTGAATGTTTATATAGTGATAAAATGAGTATTTATTACATGGAGGCTTTGATTACATATTGAGGATATCCCTCTATCCTAGAACCTCTGAGCATAACAAAATCATTGTGCATCACATAATGTTTCATTACTGCAGCTCCTTTTACACTTTTGGAACTGTTATTGAGGAACATTAGATTTCTACCCACTTCATAAGAGTGCTCACTTTTAAGGGCATATGTATCAAAGTTTGATGTGAGATAAATTTGTGAGATATATGACCAACCAATCAGCTTCTAACTTACATTTTGCAGGCTGCGTTTAAAAAATGATGGTTAGGAGCTGATTGGTTGGTGATATATATCTCACAATTTTATCTCACATCAAGCTTTGATACATATGCCCCTATGTGTGCACCTAGCTGTAGTATCACCTGGTTTGATATAGCTGCAAGTACCACTAATATTAGAATGAAATTCTGATACGGTCCAAAAGATCCATCCCACGCCATGATTATATCGTCTGTATACCTTTTAAAAAAAATTCATATGATGAGAAAAAAACGGTTATTATTAGAAATATCAATATTCTCCTGAAGGCCCAAAAGAAAAGATTTCCAAAGCTAGGTGCCAACATTGTGCCCATTACGTCCCACTAACGTGAAGATAAAAATTCTCTAAGAATGTTTATTGTTTAAGATAGAAAAACAAAATTAGATCAAACGATGAATAATACCCGATTCATTGGCACGGTCACTTTTCAGAAATCTTTATCAGGTTTCAGTTTGGTATGTTCTACTGATGTGTATAACACTTCTACATCAGTTGTGAATCTCTTATAATTAGGTTCCCAAATAAAGAAATAATTTTAAAACAGTAGCTGCATATTTGAAATTGAACTAACATATTTAAAAAAAATAATTGACATATTCTGGCAGGTGTGATGTAAGGGAGTCAATGCCAGCCGCTATTGGACAGCCTCGAGTACTGTTTATGCTTTTGCGTATCGTTGTGAATCTTTGGGCATTGATATAAAATAGGGATTTTAGGGTGATTTTGTAATAAATAATAATTTTCATGCATTATTAGTCCTGGCATCTGGTATCTGGAGACAATGACAACCCAATTTAAGGTTCTCACACTCACTTACAAAGCCCTCAGCCATTCCTCTCCCATTTACATCTCTGATCTCATCTCCCTTCACTCTCCTGTCCGCCCTCTTCGTTCAACAAACGCCGCCTCTCCTGCCAACTGATTACTTCCTCCCACTCCCGCCTCCAAGATTTTGCCCGCGCTGCTCCACACCTCTGGAACTCTCTCCCTCTCCCCATCAGATTCTCCACCTCTCAACAATCCTTCAAACGGGCTCTCAAGACCCCACTTCTTCATGAAAGCCTTCCAGCTCTCACCCTAACTTGCTGCTACATGCTCCCTCCTCCCTGTCTATCCCATCTGTGTTACCGCTGTTTGTCTGCCCCTCCCCTTTAGAATGTAAGCTCCTATGAGCAGGGCCCTCTACCCTCTTGTGCTTCTCCCTACTCTACCTTCATCTACTTCTTACTCTCTACCAGGGCACCTAACACTTGGTTGCTTTGCATTGTTGCTTATATGGGGGTTATGGTCGCGAATGTAGCAATGTATATTATCCATGTCCTGTATTGTATTGTACTGTACTCTAAGTGTATGTAAATCAACCTATTTCTTTATATACTGTGTAAGGCGCCACGGAACACTTGTGGTGCCATATAAATAAATGATAATAATAATAATAATAATAATGGCATTAGCACAACGGATAAAGATTTGGCATTGCTAAGAGCACAGGGTGGGACAAGGCGGATGTGAGGCAGCGAAGTGATAAGGTGACTTCCAATAAATTCACAAGACGCAGTCAGTCACATTCTAAAGAATATAAAATGTATTATGGAACAATTATACAGTCAAACAGAAATTTACCTTCTTTACTTACTGTGCGTAACATTGTCACTTATACAATCTCCTTCTCATTGGTTTTTGTGTTATAATTCCCAGACACCTGACCAATGGTCCGACTTGCGACCGGCTGGACTTCATGTGAACAGCCTTGGTCTGGAGGTGACGTTACATACCCCAGAGTAGCTTCAGCTACAGGATTGTGTGTTTAACCTTTAGGCAACATTGTGATTCAATATAATGACAAATATCTACATCAAACTGCTGGAGCTTTGCCATGAAAATTAGGCATTTTCAATATAATGATGCTCAGTGAGGACACCAGCCAGGAGTGGTCACATTGTGTCATGTGACTGATCTCTTACACTGCACATGGGGTGCTCCTGTGCACTAATAACCTTTGCTTAGTGATCGCTGCTCATTACCGTATAAGGGCAGTATGTATTATATACAGTGTATATATATATATATTAGGGGTGTGCACCGGCCACTTTTCGTGTTTTGTGTTTTGGTTTTGGATCTGGATCTTTCTTCGTGTTTTGGATCTGGATTGGTTTTGCCAAAACCACCCTTCCGTGTTTTGGGTTCTGGGTTTTGTGTTTTGGATCTGTATTTTTTTTTAAAAAAGCATAAAAACAGCTAAAATCACAGAATTTGTTGGTTTCTCTGCTCCTATGCTATTATTAACCTCAATAACCTTAATTTCCACTCATTTCCAGTCTATTCTGAACACCTCACACCTCACAATAGTGTTTTCATGTCCAAAAGGTTGCACCGAGGTAGCTGGATGACTATGCTAAGCGACACGAGTGGGCGGCACAAACACGTGACCCATCTAGGAGTGACACTGCAGTGGCAGACAGGATGGCAGTTAGAAAAACTAGGCCCCAAACTGTACATAATGCAAAGAAAAAAAAGAAGTGCAAGATGGAATTGTCCTTGGGCCCTCCCACCCACCCTTATGTTGTATAAACAGGACATGCACACTTTAACAAATCAATCATTTCAGCGCCAGGGTCTGCCACACAACTGTGGCTGAAATGATTGGTTCGTTTGGGCCCCCACAAAACAAGCTGGCAATTAATGTGTCCCTGCACAAACTGGCTCTACGGAGGCAAGATGTCATCCTCATCCTCCTCATCCACCGATTCCTCACCCTCTTCAGTGTGTACATCCTCATCCTCACAGAGTATTAACTCGTCCCCACTTGAATCCACCACCACAGGTCCCTCTGTACCTTCTGGAGGCTGGTCTCCCTGGAAGAGCTGATAATTCATTTTGATGAACATCATCTTCTCCACATTCTGTGGAAGCAACCTCCTACGCCTTTCGCTGACAAGGTTCCCGGCTGCACTAAACACTCTTTCGGAATACACACTGGAGGGGGGGCAACTCAGGTAAAATAGAGCCAGCTTGTACAGGGGCCTCCAAATTGCCTCTTTTTCCTGCCAGTACAGGTATGGACTGTCTGACATGCCTACTTGGATGCTGTCACCGATGTAATCCTCCACCATTCTGTCAATGGTGACAGTATCATATGCAGTGACAGTAGACATGTCAGAAATTGTTGCCAGGTCCTTCAGTCCGGACCAGATGTCCAAACTTGGTCCTGCCTGCCCTGCATCACCGCCAGCGGGTTGCTTAGGATACCTAAGTTTTTTCCTGGCAGCCCCAGTTGCGGGAGAAAATGAAGAAGGAGCCGTTGACGTGTCACGTTCCGCTTCAGCTGACAGTGTGTTCACCAGCAGGTCTTTGCACCTCTGCAGGCTTGTGTCGGCCGGAAAGAGAGACACCACATAGGCTTTAAACCTAGGATCAAGCACGGTGGCCAAAATGTAGTGGTCTGATTTCAACAGATTGACCACCCTGGAATCCTGGCAAAGCGAATGAAGGGCTTCATCCACAAGTCCCACATGCCGAGCGGAATCGCTCCGTCTTAGCTCCTCCTTCACTTTCTCCAGCTGCTTCTGCAAAAGCCTGATGAGGGGAATGACCTGACTCAAGCTGGCTGTGTCTGAACTGACTTCACGTGTGGCAAGTTCGAAGGGCTGGAGAACCTTGCACAACACGGAAATCATTCTCCACTGTGCTTGAGTCAGGTGCATACCCCCTCCTTTGCCTATGTCATAGGTGGATGTATAGGCTTGTATGGCCTTTTGCTGCTCCTCCATCCTCTGAAGCATATAGAGGGTTGAGTTCCACCGCGTCACAACCTCTTGCTTCAGGTGATGGCGGGGTAGGTTCAAGAGTGTTTGCTGGCGCTCCAGTCTTCGGCACGCAGTCGCTGAATGGCGAAAGTGGCCAGAAATTTTTCGGGCCACCCAAAGCGTCTCCTGCACGCCCCTGTCGCTTTTCAGAAAATTCTGCACCACCAAGTTTATTGTGTGAGCAAAACATGGGACGTGCTGGAATTTGCCCAGATGTAATGCCCGCACAATATTGGTGGCGTTGTCAGATATCACAAATCCCCAGGAGAGTCTAAGTGGGGTAAGCCACTGGGCGATGATTTCCCTCAGTTTCTCTAAGAGGTTGTCGGCGGTGTGCCTCTTACTGAAACCGGTGATACACAGCGTAGCCTGCCTTGTAATGAGCTGGCGTTTCTGAGATGCTGCTACTGGTGACGCTGCTGCTGTTGCTGCGTAAGGTGATACATCTACCCAGTGGGCTGTCACAGTCATATAGTCCTTAGTCTGCCCTGTTCCACTTGTCCACATGTCCGTGGTTAAGTGGACATTGTGTACAATGGCATTTTTCAGGACACTGAGGACACTTTTTCTGACGTTTCTGTACAGTCTCGGTATCGCCTGCCTAGTGAAGTGGAATCTAGACGGGATTTGGAACCGGGGACACACTACCTCCATCAATTGTCTAAATCCCACTGCACTAATGGCGGATACCGGACGCACGTCTAACACCAACATAGCAGTCAAGGCCTCAGTTATACGTTTTGCTTCAGGATGACTGCTGTCGTACTTCATCCTCCTCGCTAAGGACTGTTGGAGGGTCAATTGTTTAGTAAAAGTAGTGGTGTTCCTACTTCCTCTCTGGGATGATGAACGACTCCCAGCAGCAGCAACAGCAGCAGCGGCAGCAGTAGGCGTAGCAATGCAGGATCCTCCAGAGGAATCCCGGATAGGAGAGTCAGTCATGCCAGTGACATGGCCTGCAGGACTACTTCCGATCCTGACTAAGGAGGAAATTGACGAGGAGGGAGTTGACGGTGTGGTTTGCAGGCGCTTGGATACAACAGGACAACGGGATTTAGGTGTCCCTGGACTGCTTACGGTCTTAGCCAAAGTTTCTGAACTTGACAGTAACTTTTTATGAACGCGCTGCAGGTGCCGTATAAGGGAGGATGTTCCTAGGTGGTTGACGTCCCTACCCCTACTTATTTCACCTTTACATATGGTACATATGGCAAGACAGTTGTTGTCCGGATTTGGATAGAAATATTGCCAGACCAAAGAGGTGGAATGTTTGGTCTTCTGCCCAGGCATGACCGTGATGGGCTTTTTCATCCCACGGACAACAACTGTCTCCCCCGGAGCCTGATTTAAACAAACCACATCACCATCAGAATCCTCCTCGCCAACTTCCTCCTCAGCGCCAGCTACACCAGTATCCTCATCCTGTTGTACTTCAACAGTGACATCTTCAATTTGCATATCAGCAAGTGGACTGTGGGTGCTCCTTTCAGCACTTGCAGGGGGCGTGCAAATGGTGGAAAGAGCCACCTCTTCCCGTCCAGTGCTGGGAAGGTCAGGCATCGCAACCACCACCACACTTGGACTCTCCTTGGGGATTTGTGATATCTTCTTAGAAAGCACAGTTCTTCGCTGTGCTTTTGCCAGCTTAACTCTTTTGATTTTTTTAGTGGGAGGAGGGCTTCCATCGTCATGTGAAGCTGAACCACTAGTCATGAACATACTAGGGATCGACCTTAACCGTTCCTTGCCACTCCGTGTCGTAAATGGCATATTGGCAAGTTTACGTTTCTCTTCAGCTGATTTAAATGTCTTTTTCAAGGTCATTTTCCTGAACTTTGCCATTTGGGATTGTATGTGCCCTCTACTATGACATTGGGCATCGGCCTTGGCAGACGACGTTGATGGCATGTTATCGTCTATGTCATGACTAGTGGCAGCAGCTTCAGCACTAGGAGGAAGTGGTTCTTGATCTTTCTCTATTTTATTTTTATCGGAGAAAGTTTGGTCCTCCATTTATGTTATATCGATTTGATATATACGTGCGGCTAAACCCAGAAAATAATTTTTTTTTTGGTTTGGACTGGAGTGTACTTTCAGGGGTTACAGCACCCTTTAACGGTCAAGCCAGCCGGCCCTTTACTTATGACACAGGCGCACGCTTGGCACTACTTTGTTGATGCACGTGCGGCTACTGCGCACACAATTCACAAACACAGAAAATAATTTTTTTTTGGTTTGGACTGGAGTGTACTTTGGGGGTTACAGCACCCTTTAACGGTCAAGCCAGCCGGCCCTTTACTTATGACACAGGCGCACTCTTGGCACTACTTTGTTGATGCACGTGCGGCTACTGCGCACACAATTCACAAACACAGAAAATAATTTTTTTTTTGGTTTGGACTGGAGTGTACTTTCGGGGGTTACAGCACCCTTTAACGGTCAAGCCAGCCGGCCCTTTACTTATGACACAGGCGCACGCTTGGCACTACTTTGTTGATGCACGTGCGGCTACTGCGCACACAATTCACAAACACAGAAAATAATTTTTTTTTTGGTTTGGACTGGAGTGTACTTTGGGGGTTACAGCACCCTTTAACGGTCAAGCCAGCCGGCCCTTTACTTATGACACAGGCGCACTCTTGGCACTACTTTGTTGATGCACGTGCGGCTACTGCGCACACAATTCACAAACACAGAAAATAATTTTTTTTTTGGTTTGGACTGGAGTGTACTTTCGGGGGTTACAGCACCCTTTAACGGTCAAGCCAGCCAGCCCTTTACTTATGACACAGGCGCACGCTTGGCACTACTTTGTTGATGCACGTGCGGCTACTGCGCACACAATTCACAAACACAGAAAATAATTTTTTTTTTGGTTTGGACTGGAGTGTACTTTGGGGGTTACAGCACCCTTTAATGGTCAAGCCAGCCGGCCCTTTACTTATGACACAGGCGCACGCTTGGCACTACTTTGTTGATGCACATGCGGCTACTGCGCACACAATTCACAAACACAGAAAATAATTTTTATTTGGTTTGGACTGGAGTGTACTTTCGGGGGTTACAGCACCCTTAACGGTCAAGCCAGCCGGCCCTTTACTTATGACACAGGCGCACGCTTGGCACTACTTTGTTGATGCACGTGCGGCTACTGCGCACACAATTCACAAACACAGAAAATAATTTTTTTTTTGGTTTGGACTGGAGTGTACTTTCGGGGGTTACAGCACCCTTAACGGTCAAGCCAGCCGGCCCTTTACTTATGACACAGGCGCACGCTTGGCACTACTTTGTTGATGCACGTGCGGCTACTGCGCACACAATTCACAAACACAGAAAATAATTTTTTTTTTGGTTTGGACTGGAGTGTACTTTGGGGGTTACAGCACCCTTTAACGGTCAAGCCAGCCGGCCCTTTACTTATGACACAGGCGCACGCTTGGCACTACTTTGTTGATGCACGTGCGGCTACTGCGCACACAATTCACAAACACAGAAAATAATTTTTTTTTTGGTTTGGACTGGAGTGTACTTTCGGGGGTTACAGCACCCTTAACGGTCAAGCCAGCCGGCCCTTTACTTATGACACAGGCGCACGCTTGGCACTACTTTGTTGATGCACGTGCGGCTACTGCGCACACAATTCACAAACACAGAAAATAATTTTTTTTTTGGTTTGGACTGGAGTGTACTTTGGGGGTTACAGCACCCTTTAACGGTCAAGCCAGCCGGCCCTTTACTTATGACACAGGCGCACGCTTGGCACTACTTTGTTGATGCACGTGCGGCTACTGCGCACACAATTCACAAACACAGAAAATAATTTTTTTTTTGGTTTGGACTGGAGTGTACTTTCGGGGGTTACAGCACCCTTAACGGTCAAGCCAGCCGGCCCTTTACTTATGACACAGGCGCACGCTTGGCACTACTTTGTTGATGCACGTGCGGCTACTGCGCACACAATTCACAAACACAGAAAATATTTTTTTTTTTTGTTTGGACTGGAGTGTACTTTCGGGGGTTACAGCACCCTTAACGGTCAAGCCAGCCGGCCCTTTACTTATGACACAGGCGCACGCTTGGCACTACTTTGTTGATGCACGTGCGGCTACTGCGCACACAATTCACAAACACAGAAAATAATTTTTTTTTTGGTTTGGACTGGAGTGTACTTTCGGGGGTTACAGCACCCTTAACGGTCAAGCCAGCCGGCCCTTTACTTATGACACAGGCGCACGCTTGGCACTACTTTGTTGATGCACGTGCGGCTACTGCGCACACAATTCACAAACACAGAAAATAATTTTTTTTTGGTTTGGACTGGAGTGTACTTTCGGGGGTTACAGCACCCTTTAACGGTCAAGCCAGCCGGCCCTTTACTTATGACACAGGCGCACGCTTGGCACTACTTTGTTGATGCACGTGTGGCTACTGCGCACACAATTCACAAACACAGAAAATATATTATTTTTTTAGCACTTGGGGGGAGCACCCCTGATGGACAGAGCACCCCCTGGACAACACTACAGCACTCCTTTAGGACTGGGACACTGCACAGGACTTTGGAGTGGACACAGCCCCTATGGAGAACTGACTGCACAACACAGTCCAGCCAGCCCCTATGGACTTTGAAGTAGTGGACACAGACCCTATTAACAACAGCAGCACAGCACAACACAGCCAGCCCCTATGGACTTTGAAGTAGTGGACAACAGCAGCACTACACTACACTACACTACACAGCCCTAACTCCCACCCTCCCTCTTCACTGTCCACAGCCGAGTGAGAAAATGGCGCCGACGCGGGTACCTTATATAGGATCCAAAACCCGCGAGACTCGGAAGGCGGGATGATGACGTTTTGCCTCGATTTCAGATCCGAGTCAGGCGGGAAAAGTCGAGCCTGACTCGGATCAGACTCGGATCGGGGGGGTTCGGGGGGGTTCGGATTTCAGAAATCCGAACCCGCTCACCCCTAATATATATATATATATATATATATTTACATTAGGGGTGTGCAGCGGCCACTTTTCGTGTTTTGTGTTTTGGATCTGGATCTTTCTTCATGTTTTGGATCTGGATTGGTTTTGCCAAAACCACCCTTCCGTGTTTTGGGTTCTGGGTTTTGTGTTTTGGATCTGTATTTTTTTGAAAAAAAGCATAAAAACAGCTAAAATCACAGAATTTGTAGGTTTTTCTGCTCCTATGCTATTATTAACCTCAATAACCTTAATTTCCACTCATTTCCAGTCTATTCTGAACACCTCACACCTCACAATAGTGTTTTTATGTCCAAAAGGTTGCACCGAGGTAGCTGGATGACTATGCTAAGCGACACGAGTGGGCGGCACAAACACGTGACCCTTCTAGGAGTGACACTGCAGTGGCAGACAGGATGGCAGTTTGAAAAACTAGGCCCCAAACTGTACATAATGCAAAGAAAAAAAATAGGTGCAAGATGGAATTGTCCTTGGGCCCTCCCACCCTCCCTTATGTTGTATAAACAGGACATGCACACTTTAACAAACCAATCATTTCAGCGCCAGGGTCTGCCACACAACTGTGGCTGAAATGATTGGTTCGTTTGGGCCCCCACAAAACTAGCTGGCAATTAATCTGTCCCTGCACAAACTGGCTCTACGGAGGCAAGATGTCGTCCTCATCCTCCTCATCCACCGATTCCTCACCCTCTTCAGTGTTGTGTACATCCTCATCCTCACAGAGTATTAATTCGTCCCCGCTGGAATCCAAAACCACAGGTCCCTCTGTACGTTCTGGAGGCTGGTCTCCCTGGAAGAGTTGATAATTCATTTTATGAACATCATCTTCTCCACATTTTGTGGAAGCAACCTCCTACGCCTTTTGCTGACAAGGTTCCCGGCTGCACTAAACACTCTTTCGGAGTACACACTGGAGGGGGGGCAACTCAGGTAAAATAGAGCCAGTTTGTACAGGGACCTCCAAATTGCTTCTTTTTCCTGCCAGTACAGGTACGGACTGTCTGACATGCCTACGTGGATGCTGTCACCGATGTAATCCTTTAACAGACAGACGCACGCTTGTCGCTGCTGCTTTGAGGATGCAAGTGCGGCTACAGCCCACACAATTCACAAAGACAGAAAAAAGAAGAAGAATATTTTTATTGTTTGTGTAGCACACTTTGAGGGTGTCACCACCCTTTAACAGACAGACGCACGCTTGTCACTGCTGCTTTGAGGATGCAAGTGTGGCTACATCGCACACAAGTCACAAATACATAAAAAAAATAGTTTTTTATTTTTTGGAGCACTTTGAGAGTTACACCACCCTTTAACAGACAGACGCACGCTCGTCGCTGCTGCTTTGAGGATGCAAGTGCGGCTACAGCCCACACAATTCACAAAGACAGAAAAAAAAGAACAATATTTTTATTCTTTGTGTAGCACACTTTGAGGGTGTCACCACCCTTTAACAGACAGACGCACGCTTGTCGCTGCTGCTTTGAGGATGCAGGTGGAATCTAGACGGGATTTGGAACCGTGGACACACTACCTCCATCAATTGTCTAAATCCCACTGCACTAATGGCGGATACCGGACGCACGTCTAACACCAACATAGCAGTCATGGCCTCAGTTATACGTTTTGCTTCAGGATGACTGCTGTCGTACTTCATCCTCATCGCTAGGGACTGTTGGAGGGTCAGTTGTTTAGTAAAAGTAGTGATGTTCCTACTTCCTCTCTGGGATGATGAACAACTCCCAGCAGCAGCAACAGCACTAGGAGGAAGTGGTTCTTGATCTTTCCCTATTTTATTTTTATCGGAGAAAGTTTGGTCCTCCATTTATGTTATATTGATATATACGTGCGGCTAAAGCGCTCACAAACACAGAAAATATTTTTTTATTTTTGCTGGAGAGTAGTGCACTTTGTGGGTTACACCACCCTTTAAGAAATGAGCCAGCCGGCTCTTTACTTATGGGACACAGGCGCACGCTTGGCGCTGCTCCTTTGTTGATGCACGTGCAGCCACAGTGCACACAAGTCACAAACACAGAAAATATATATTTTTTTGGTTTGGAGTGTACTTTGGGGGTTACAGCACCCTTTAATGGTCAAGCCAGCCAACCCTTTACTTATGACACAGGCGCACGCTTGGCACTACTTTGTTGATGCACGTTCGGCTACTGCGCACACAATTCACAAACACAGAAAATTATTTTTTTTTTGGTTTGGACTGGAGTGTACTTTGGGGGTTACAGCACCCTTTATCGGTCAAGCCAGCTGGCCCTTTACTTATGACACAGGCGCACGCTTGGCACTACTTTGTTGATGCACGTGCGGCTACTGCGCACACAATTCACAAACACAGAAAATAATTTTTTTTTTGGTTTGGACTGGAGTGTACTTTGGGGGTTACAGCACCCTTTAACGGTCAAGCCAGCTGGCCCTTTACTTATGACACAGGCGCACGCTTGGCACTACTTTGTTGATGCACGTGCGGCTACTGCGCACACAATTCACAAACACAGAAAATATATTTTTTTTTGGTTTGGACTGGAGTGTACTTTGGGGGTTACAGCACCCTTTAACGGTCAAGCCAGCCGGCCCTTTACTTATGACACAGGCGCACGCTTGGCACTACTTTGTTGATGCACGTGCGGCTACTGCGCACACAATTCACAAACACAGAAAATATTTTTTTTTTTGGTTTGGACTGGAGTGTACTTTGGGGGTTACAGCACCCTTTAACGGTCAAGCCAGCCGGCCCTTTACTTATGACACAGGCGCACGCTTGGCACTACTTTGTTGATGCACGTGCGGCTACTGCGCACACAATTCACAAACACAGAAAATAATTTTTTTTTTGGTTTGGACTGGAGTGTACTTTGGGGGTTACAGCACCCTTTAACGGTCAAGCCAGCCGGCCCTTTACTTATGACACAGGCGCACGCTTGGCACTACTTTGTTGATGCACGTGCGGCTACTGCGCACACAATTCACAAACACAAAAAATAATTATTTTTTTTTTAGCACTTGGGGGGAGCACCCTTGATGGACAGAGCACCCCCTGGACAACACTACAACACCCCTTTAGGACAGGGACACTGCACAGGACTTTGGAGTGGACACAGCCCCTATGGAGAACTGACTGCACAACACAGTCCAGCCAGCCCCTATGGACTTTGAAGTAGTGGACACAGCCCCTATTAACAACAGCAGCACAGCACAACACAGCCAGCCCCTATGGACTTTGAAGTAGTGGACAACAGCAGCACAGCGCAGCACAGCACAGCACAACACAACACTACTCTGCACTACACTACACTACACTACACAGCCCTAACTCCCACCCTCCCTCTTCACTGTCCACAGCCAAGTGAGAAAATGGCGCCGACGCGGGTACCTTATATAGGATCCAAAACCCGCGAGACTCGGAAGGCGGGAAGATGACGTTTTGCCTCGATTTCAGATCCGAGTCAGGCGGGAAAAGTCGAGCCTGACTCGGATCGGACTCGGATCGGGGGGGCTTGGGGGGGTTCGGATTTCAGAAATCCGAACCCGCTCACCCCTAATTTACATATATATATTAGGGGTGTGCACCGGCCACTTTTCGTGTTTTGTGTTTTGGTTTTGGATCTGGATCTTTCTTCGTGTTTTGGATTTGGATTGGTTTTGCCAAAACCACCCTTCCATGTTTTGGGTTCTGGGTTTTGTGTTTTGGATATGTATTTTTTTGAAAAAAAGCATAAAAACAGCTAAAATCACAGAATTTGTGGGTTTTTCTGCTCCTATGCTATTATTAACCTCAATAACCTTAATTTCCACTCATTTCCAGTCTATTCTGAACACCTCACACCTCACAATAGTGTTTTTATGTCCAAAAGGTTGCACCGAGGTAGCTGGATGACTATGCTAAGAGATATACGAGTGGGCGGCACAAACACGTGGTCCATCTAGGAGTGACACTGCAGTGGCAGACAGGATGGCAGTTTGAAAAACTAGGCCCCAAACTATACATAATGCAAAGAAAAAAAAGAGGAGCAAGATGGAATTGTCCTTGGGCCCTCCCACCCTCCCTTATGTTGTATAAACAGGACATGCACACTTTAACAAACCAAACATTTCAGCGCCAGGGTCTGCCACACGACTGTGGCTGAAATGATTGGTTCGTTTGGGCCCCCACAAAACAAGCTGGCAATTAATCTGTCCCTGCACAAACTCCTCATCCACCGATTCCTCACCCTCTTCAGTGTTATGTACATCCTCATCCTCACAGAGTATTAATTCGTCCCCGCTGGAATCCACAACCACAGGTCCCTCTGTACGTTCTGGAGGCTGGTCTCCCTGGAAGAGTTGATAATTCATTTTATGAACATCATCTTCTCCACATTTTGTGGAAGCAACCCCCTACGCCTTTCGCTGACAAGGTTCCCGGCTGCACTAAACACTCTTTCAGAGTACACACTGGAGGAGGGGCAACTCAGGTAAAATAGAGCCAGTTTGTACAGGGACCTCCAAATTGCTTCTTTTTCCTGCCAGTACAGGTACGGACTGTCTGACATGCTTACTTGGATGCTGTCACGGATGTAATCCTTTAACAGACAGACGCATGCTTGTCGCTGCTGCTTTGAGGATGCAAGTGCAGCTACAGCCCACACAATTCACAAAGACAGGAAAAAAAAGAATATTTTTATTGTTTGCGGAGCGCACTTTGAGGGTTACACCGCCCTTTAACAGACAGACGCATGCTTGTCGCTGCTGCTTTGAGGATGCAAGTGCGGCTACAGCCCACACAATTCACAAAGACAGAAAAAAGAAGAAGAATATTTTAATTGTTTGTGTAGCACACTTTGAGGGTGTCACCACCCTTTAACAGACAGACGCATGCTTGTCGCTGCTGCTTTGAGGATGGAAGTGCGGCTACAGCCCACACAATTCACAAAGACAGAAAAAAAAAGAACAATATTTTTATTGTTTGTGTAGCACACTTTGAGGGTGTCACCACCCTTTAACAGACAGACGCACGCTTGTCGCTGCTGCTTTGAGGACAGTATCATATGCAGTGACAGTAGACTTGTCAGAAATTGTTGGCACGTCCTTCAGTCTGGACCAGATGTCCAAACCAGCCCTTGACTTATGACACAGGCGCACGCTTGGCGCTGCTACAATGTTGATGCACGTGCGGCTACATCGCACACAAGTCACAAACACATTAAAAAAATAGTTTTTTATTTTTTGGAGCACTTTGAGGGTTACACCACCCTTTAACAGACAGACGCACGCTTGTCGCTGCTGCTTTGAGGATGCAAGTGCGGCTACAGCCCACACAATTCACAAAGACAGAAAAAAAAAAGAATATTTTTATTGTTTGTGGAGTGCACTTTGAGGGATACACCACCCTTTAACAGACAGACGCACGCTTGTCGCTGCTGCTTTGAGGATGCAAGTGCGGTTACAGCCCACACAATTCACAAAGACAGAAAAAAGAAGAAGAATATTTTTATTGTTTGTGTAGCACACTTTGAGGGTGTCACCACCCTTTAACAGACAGACGCACGCTTGTCACTGCTGCTTTGAGGATGCAAGTGTGGCTACATCGCACACAAGTCACAAATACATAAAAAAAATAGTTTTTTATTTTTTGGAGCACTTTGAGAGTTACACCACCCTTTAACAGACAGATGCACGCTTGTCGCTGCTGCTTTGAGGATGCAAGTGCGGCTACAGCTCACACAATTCACAAAGACAGAAAAAAAAGAACAATATTTTTATTGTTTG
This sequence comes from Taudactylus pleione, assembly GCA_031769625.1. Taxonomy (NCBI): domain Eukaryota; kingdom Metazoa; phylum Chordata; class Amphibia; order Anura; family Myobatrachidae; genus Taudactylus; species Taudactylus pleione. The sequence goes on from JAUIMM010000634.1 coordinate 501,709, forward strand.
TGGAGCACACTTTGAGGGTGTCACCACCCTTTAACAGACAGACGCACGCTTGTCGCTGCTGCTTTGAGGATGCAGGTGGAAACTAGACGGGATTTGGAACCGTGGACACACTACCTCCATCAATTGTCTAAATCCCACTGCACTAATGGCGGATACCGGACGCACGTCTAACACCAACATAGCAGTCATGGCCTCAGTTATACGTTTTGCTTCAGGATGACTGCTGTCGTACTTCATCCTCATCGCTAGGGACTGTTGGAGGGTCAGTTGTTTAGTAAAAGTAGTGATGTTCCTACTTCCTCTCTGGGATGATGAACAACTCCCAGCAGCAGCAATAGCACTAGGAGGAAGTGGTTCTTGATCTTTCCCTATTTTATTTTTATCGGAGAAAGTTTGGTCCTCCATTTATGTTATATTGATATATACGTGCGGCTAAAGCGCTCACAAACACAGAAAATATTTTTTTATTTTTGCTGGAGAGTAGTGCACTTTGTGGGTTACACCACCCTTTAAGAAATGAGCCAGCCAGCTCTTTACTTATGGGACACAGGCGCACGCTTGGCGCTGCTCCTTTGTTGATGCACGTGCAGCCACAGTGCACACAAGTCACAAACACAGAAAATATTTTTTTTTTTTGTTTGGAGTGTACTTTGGGGGTTACAGCACCCTTTAACGGTCAAGCCAGCCAACCCTTTACTTATGACACAGGCGCACGCTTGGCACTACTTTGTTGATGCACGTGCGGCTACTGCGCACACAATTCACAAACACAGAAAATAATTTTTTTTTTGGTTTGGACTGGAGTGTACTTTGGGGGTTACAGCACCCTTTAACGGTCAAGCCAGCCGGCCCTTTACTTATGACACAGGTGCACGCTTGGCACTACTTTGTTGATGCACGTGCGGCTACTGCGCACACAATTCACAAACACAGAAAATAATTTTTTTTTTGGTTTGGACTGGAGTGTACTTTGGGGGTTACAGCACCCTTTAACAGTCAAGCCAGCCGGCCCTTTACTTATGACACAGGCGCACGCTTGGCACTACTTTGTTGATGCACGTGCGGCTACTGCGCACACAATTCACAAACACAGAAAATAATTTTTTTTTGGTTTGGACTGGAGTGTACTTTGGGGGTTACAGCACCCTTTAACGGTCAAGCCAGCCGGCCCTTTACTTCTGACACAGGCGCACGCTTGGCACTACTTTGTTGATGCACGTGCGGCTACTGCGCACACAATTCACAAACACAGAAAATAATTTTTTTTTTGTTTGGAGTGTACTTTGGGGGTTACAGCACCCTTTAATGGTCAAGCCAGCCGGCCCTTTACTTATGACACAGGTGCACGCTTGGCACTACTTTGTTGATGCACGTGCTGCTACTGCGCACACAATTCACAAATACAGAAAATAATTTTTTTTTTGGTTTGGACTGGAGTGCACTTTGGGGGTTACAGCACCCTTTAACAGTCAAGCCAGCCGGCCCTTTACTTATGACTCAGGCGCATGCTTGGCACTACTTTGTTGATGCACGTGCGGCTACTGCGCACACAATTCACAAACACAGAAAATAATTTTTTTTTTGGTTTGGACTGGAGTGTACTTTGGGGGTTACAGCCCCCTTTAACAGTCAAGCCAGCCGGCCCTTTACTTATGACACAGGCGCACGCTTGGCACTACTTTGTTGATGCGCATGCGGCTACTGCGCACACAATTCACAAACAGAGAAAATTATTTTTTTTTGGTTTGGAGTGTACTTTGGGGGTTACAGCACCCTTTAATGGTCAAGCCAGCCGGCCCTTTACTTATGACACAGGCGCACGCTTGGCACTACTTTGTTGATGCACGTGCGGCTACTGCGCACACAATTCACAAACACAGAAAATAATTTTTTTTTTGGTTTGGACTGGAGTGTACTTTGGGGGTTACAGCACCCTTTAATGGTCAAGCCAGCCGGCCCTTTACTTATGACACAGGCACACGCTTGGCACTACTTTGTTGATGCACGTGCGGCTACTGCGCACACAATTCACAAACACAGAAAATATTTTTTTTTTTGGTTTGGACTGGAGTGTACTTTGGGGGTTACAGCACCCTTTAATGGTCTAGCCAGCCGGCCCTTTACTTATGACACAGGCGCATGCTTGGCACTACTTTGTTGATGCACGTGCGGCTACTGCGCACACAATTCACAAACACAGAAAATAATTTTTTTTTTGGTTTGGACTGGAGTGTACTTTGGGGGTTACAGCACCCTTTAACGGTCAAGCCAGCCGGCCCTTTACTTATGACACAGGCGCACGCTTGGCACTACTTTGTTGATGCACGTGCGGCTACTGCGCACACAATTCACAAACACAAAAAAAATATTATTTTTTTAGCTCTTGGGGGGAGCACCCCTGATGGACAGAGCACCCCCTGGACAACACTACAGCACCCCTTTAGGACTGGGACACTGCACAGGACTTTGGAGTGGACACAGCCCCTATGGACAACTGACTGCACAACACAGTCCAGCCAGCCCCTATGGACTTTGAAGTAGTGGACACAGCCCCTATTAACAACAGCAGCACAGCACAACACAGCCAGCCCCTATTGACTTTGAAGTAGTGGACAACAGTAGCACAGCGCAGCACAGCACAGCACAACACAACACTACTCTGCACTACACTACACTACACAGCCCAGCCAGCCCTAACTCCCACCCTCCCTCTTCACTGTCCACAGCCAAGTGAGAAAATGGCGCCGACGCGGGAACCTTATATAGGATCCAAAACCCGCGAGACTCAGAAGGCGGGAAGATGACGTTTTGCCTCGATTTCAGATCCGAGTCAGGCGGGAAAAGTCGAGCCTGACTCGGATCGGACTCGGATCGGGGGGGCACTGGGGGGGTTCGGATTTCAGAAATCCGAACCCGCTCACCCCTAATTTACATATATATATTAGGGGTGTGCACCGGCCACTTTTCGTGTTTTGTGTTTTGGTTTTGGATCTGGATCTTTCTTCGTGTTTTGAATCTGGATTGGTTTTGCCAAAACCACCCTTCCGTGTTTTGGGTTCTGGGTTTTGTGTTTTGGATCTGTATTTTTTTGAAAAAAAGCATAAAAACAGCTAAACTCACAGAATTTGTGGGTTTTTCTGCTCCTATGCTATTATTAACCTCAATAACCTTAATTTCCACTCATTTCCAGTGTATTCTGAACACCTCACACCTCACAATAGTGTTTTTATGTCCAAATGGTTGCACCGAGGTAGCTGGATGACTATGCTAAGAGATATACGAGTGGGCGGCACAAACACGTGGTCCATCTAGGAGTGACACTACAGTGGCAGACAGGATGGCAGTTTGAAAAACTAGGCCCCAAACTATACATAATGCAAAGAAAAAAAAGAGGAGCAAGATGGAATTGTCCTTGGGCCCTCCCACCTTCCCTTATGTTGTATAAACAGGACATGCACACTTTAACAAACCAAAATTTCAGCGCCAGGGTCTGCCACACGACTGTGGCTGAAATGATTGGTTCGTTTGGGCCCCCACAAAACAAGCTGGCAATTAATCTGTCCCTGCACAAACTGGCTCTACGGAGGCAAGATGTCGTCCTCATCCTCCTCATCCACCGATTCCTCACCCTCTTCAGTGTTGTGTACATCCTCATCCTCACAGAGTATTAATTCATCCCCGCTGGAATCCACAACCACAGGTCCCTCTGTACGTTCTGGAGGCTGGTCTCCCTGGAAGAGTTGATAATTCATTTTATGAACATCATCTTCTCCACATTTTGTGGAAGCAACCTCCTACGCCTTTCGCTGACAAGGTTCCCGGCTGCACTAAACCCTCTTTCGGAGTACACACTGGAGGGGGGGCAACTCAGGTAAAATAGAGCCAGTTTGTACAGGGACCTCCAAATTGCTTCTTTTTCCTGCCAGTACAGGTACGGACTGTCTGACATGCTTACTTGGATGCTGTCACGGATGTAATCCTTTAACAGACAGACGCACGCTTGTCGCTGCTGCTTTGAGGATGCAAGTGCGGCTACAGCCCACACAATTCACAAAGACAGAAAAAAAAAAAAGAATATTTTTATTGTTTGTGGAGCGCACTTTGAGGGTTACACCACCCTTTAACAGACAGACGCATGCTTGTCGCTGCTGCTTTGAGGATGCAAGTGCGGCTACAGCTCACACAATTCACAAAGACAGAAAAAAGAAGAAGAATATTTTTATTGTTTGTGTAGCACACTTTGAGGGTGTCACCACCCTTTAACAGACAGACGCATGCTTGTCGCTGCTGCTTTAAGGATGCAGGTGCAGCTACAGCCCACACATTTCACAAAGACCGAAAAAAAAAGAACAATATTTTAATTGTTTGTGTAGCACACTTTGAGGGTGTCACCACCCTTTAACAGACAGACGCATGCTTGTCGCTGCTGCTCTAAGGATGCAGGTGCGGCTACAGCCCACACAATTCACAAAGACAGAAAAAAGAAGAAGAATATTTTTATTGTTTGTGTAGCACACTTTGAGGGTGTCACCACCCTTTAACAGACAGACGCACGCTTGTCGCTGCTGCTTTGAGGATGCAAGTGCGGCTACATCGCACACAAGTCACAAACACATGAAAAAAATTGTTTTTTATTTTTGGAGCACTTTGAGAGTTACACCACCCTTTAACAGACAGACGCACGCTTGTCGCTGCTGCTTTGAGGATGCAAGTGTGGCTACAGCCCACACAATTCACAAAGACAGAAAAAAAAGAACAATATTTTTATTCTTTGTGTAGCACACTTTGAGGGTGTCACCACCCTTTAACAGACAGACGCACGCTTGTCGCTGCTGCTTTGAGGACAGTATCATATGCAGTGACAGTAGACTTGTCAGAAATTGTTGGCACGTCCTTCAGTCTGGACCAGATGTCCAAACCAGCCCTTGACTTATGACACAGGCGCACGCTTGGCGCTGCTACTATGTTGATGCACATGCGGCTACATCGCACACAAGTCACAAACACATTAAAAAAATAGTTTTTTAATTTTTGGAGCACTTTGAGGGTTACACCACCCTTTAACAGACAGACGCACGCTTGTCGCTGCTGCTTTGAGGATGCAAGTGCGGCTACAGCCCACACAATTCACAAAGACAGAAAAAAGAAGAAGAATATTTTTATTGTTTGTGTAGCATACTTTGAGGGTGTCACCACCCTTTAACAGACAGACGCACGCTTGTCGCTGCTGCTTTGAGGATGCAAGTGCGGCTACATCGCACACAAGTCACAAACACATTAAAAAAATAGTTTTTTATTTTTTGGAGCACTTTGAGAGTTACACCACCCTTTAACAGACAGACGCACGCTTGTCGCTGCTGCTTTGAGGATGCAAGTGCGGCTACAGCCCACACAATTCACAAACACAGAAAATAATTTTTTTTTGGTTTGGACTGGAGTGCACTTTGGGGGTTACAGCACCCTTTAACGGTCAAGCCAGCCGGCCCTTTACTTATGACTCAGGCGCACGCTTGGCACTACTTTGTTGATGCACGTGCGGCTACTGCGCACACAATTCACAAACAGAAAATAATTTTTTTTTTGGTTTGGACTGGAGTGTACTTTGGGGGTTACAGCACCCTTTAACAGTCAAGCCAGCCGGCCCTTTACTTATGACACAGGCGCACGCTTGGCACTACTTTGTTGATGCGCATGCGGCTACTGCGCACACAATTCACAAACAGAGAAAATTATTTTTTTTGGGTTTGGAGTGTACTTTGGGGGTTACAGCACCCTTTAATGGTCAAGCCAGCCGGCCCTTTACTTATGACACAGGCGCACGCTTGGCACTACTTTGTTGATGCACGTGCGGCTACTGCGCACACAATTCACAAACACAGAAAATAATTTTTTTTTTGGTTTGGACTGGAGTGTACTTTGGGGGTTACAGCACCCTTTAACGGTCAAGCCAGCCGGCCCTTTACTTATGACACAGGCGCACGCTTGGCACTACTTTGTTGATGCACGTGCGGCTACTGCGCACACAATTCACAAACACAAAAAAAATATTATTTTTTTAGCTCTTGGGGGGAGCACTCCTGATGGACAGAGCACCCCCTGGACAACACTACATCACCCCTTTAGGACTGGGACACTGCACAGGACTTTGGAGTGGACACAGCCCCTATGGACAACTGACTGCACAACACAGTCCAGCCAGCCCCTATGGACTTTGAAGTAGTGGACAACAGTAGCACAGCGCAGCACAGCACAGCACAACACAACACTACTCTGCACTACACTACACTACACTACACAGCCCAGCCAGCCCTAACTCCCACCCTCCCTCTTCACTGTCCACAGCCAAGTGAGAAAATGGCGCCGACGCGGGAACCTTATATAGGATCCAAAACCCTCGAGACTCAGAAGGCGGGAAGATGACGTTTTGCCTCGATTTCAGATCCGAGTCATGCGGGAAAAGTCGAGCCTAACTCGGATCGGACTCGGATCGGGGGGGCTCGGGGGGGTTCGGATTTCAGAAATCCGAACCCGCTCACCCCTAATTTACATATATATATTAGGGGTGTGCACCGGCCACTTTTCGTGTTTTGTGTTTTGGTTTTGGATCTGGATCTTTCTTCGTGTTTTGAATCTGGATTGGTTTTGCCAAAACCACCCTTCCGTGTTTTGGGTTCTGGGTTTTGTGTTTTGGATCTGTATTTTTTTGAAAAAAAGCATAAAAACAGCTAAACTCACAGAATTTGTGGGTTTTTCTGCTCCTATGCTATTATTAACCTCAATAACCTTAATTTCCACTCATTTCCAGTGTATTCTGAACACCTCACACCTCACAATAGTGTTTTTATGTCCAAATGGTTGCACCGAGGTAGCTGGATGACTATGCTAAGAGATATACGAGTGGGCGGCACAAACACGTGGTCCATCTAGGAGTGACACTACAGTGGCAGACAGGATGGCAGTTTGAAAAACTAGGCCCCAAACTATACATAATGCAAAGAAAAAAAAGAGGAGCAAGATGGAATTGTCCTTGGGCCCTCCCACCCACCCTTATGTTGTATAAACAGGACATGCACACTTTAACAAACCAAAATTTCAGCGCCAGGGTCTGCCACACGACTGTGGCTGAAATGATTGGTTCGTTTGGGCCCCCACAAAACAAGCTGGCAATTAATCTGTCCCTGCACAAACTGGCTCTACGGAGGCAAGATGTCGTCCTCATCCTCCTCATCCACCGATTCCTCACCCTCTTCAGTGTTGTGTACATCCTCATCCTCACAGAGTATTAATTTGTCCCCGCTGGAATCCACAACCACAGGTCCCTCTGTACGTTCTGGAGGCTGGTCTCCCTGGAAGAGTTGATAATTCATTTTATGAACATCATCTTCTCCACATTTTGTGGAAGCAACCTCCTACGCCTTTCGCTGACAAGGTTCCCGGCTGCACTAAACCCTCTTTCGGAGTACACACTGGAGGGGGGGCAACTCAGGTAAAATAGAGCCAGTTTGTACAGGGACCTCCAAATTGCTTCTTTTTCCTGCCAGTACAGGTACGGACTGTCTGACATGCTTACTTGGATGCTGTCACGGATGTAATCCTTTAACAGACAGACGCACGCTTGTCGCTGCTGCTTTGAGGATGCAAGTGCGGCTACAGCCCACACAATTCACAAAGACAGAAAAAAAAAAAGAATATTTTTATTGTTTGTGGAGCGCACTTTGAGGGTTACACCACCCTTTAACAGACAGACGCATGATTGTTGCTGCTGCTTTGAGGATGCAAGTGCGGCTACAGCCCACACAATTCACAAAGACAGAAAAAAGAAGAAGAATATTTTTATTGTTTGTGTAGCACACTTTGAGGGTGTCACCACCCTTTAACAGACAGACGCATGCTTGTCGCTGCTGCTTTAAGGATGCAGGTGCAGCTACAGCCCACACATTTCACAAAGACCGAAAAAAAAAGAACAATATTTTAATTGTTTGTGTAGCACACTTTGAGGGTGTCATCACCCTTTAAAAGACAGACGCAGGCTTGTCGCTGCTGCTTTAAGGATGCAGGTGCGGCTACAGCCCACACAATTCACAAAGACAGAAAAAAGAAGAAGAATATTTTTATTGTTTGTGTAGCACACTTTGAGGGTGTCACCACCCTTTAACAGACAGACGCACGCTTGTCGCTGCTGCTTTAAGGATGCAGGTGCAGCTACAGCCCACACATTTCACAAAGACCGAAGAAAAAAAATCAATATTTTAATTGTTTGTGTAGCACACTTTGAGGGTGTCACCACCCTTTAACAGACAGACGCATGCTTGTCGCTGCTGCTTTAAGGATGCAGGTGCGGCTACAGCCCACACAATTCACAAAGACAGAAAAAAGAAGAAGAATATTTTTATTGTTTGTGTAGCACACTTTGAGGGTGTCACCACCCTTTAACAGACAGACGCACGCTTGTCGCTGCTGCTTTGAGGATGCAAGTGCGGCTACATCGCACACAAGTCACAAACACATGAAAGAAATTGTTTTTTATTTTTTCAGCACTTTGAGAGTTACACCACCCTTTAACAGACAGACGCACGCTTGTCGCTGCTGCTTTGAGGATGCAAGTGCGGCTACAGCCCACACAATTCACAAAGACAGAAAAAAAAGAACAATATTTTTATTCTTTGTGTAGCACACTTTGAGGGTGTCACCACCCTTTAACAGACAGACGCATGCTTGTCGCTGCTGCTTTGAGGACAGTATCATATGCAGTGACAGTAGACTTGTCAGAAATTGTTGGCACGTCCTTCAGTCTGGACCAGATGTCCAAACCAGCCCTTGACTTATGACACAGGCGCACGCTTGGCGCTGCTACTATGTTGATGCACGTGCGGCTACATCGCACACAAGTCACAAACACATTAAAAAAATAGTTTTTTATTTTTTCGAGCACTTTGAGGGTTACACCACCCTTTAACAGACAGACACACGCTTGTCGCTGCTGCTTTGAGGATGCAAGTGCGGCTACAGCCCACACAATTCACAAAGACAGAAAAAAGAAGAAGAATATTTTTATTGTTTGTGTAGCACACTTTGAGGGTGTCGCCACCCTTTAACAGACAGACGCACGCTTGTCGCTGCTGCTTTGAGGATGCAAGTGCAGCTACATCGCACACAAGTCACAAACACATAAAAAAAATAGTTTTTTATTTTTTGGAGCACTTTGAGAGTTACACCACCCTTTAACAGACAGACGCACGCTTGTCGCTGCTGCTTTGAGGATGCAAGTGCGGCTACAGCCCACACAATTCACAAAGACAGAAAAAAAAAGAACAATATTTTTATTGTTTGTGTAGCACACTTTGAGGGTGTCACCACCCTTTAACAGACAGACGCACGCTTGTCGCTGCTGCTTTGAGGATGCAGGTGGAATCTAGACGGGATTTGGAACCGGGTACACACTACCTCCATCAATTGTCTAAATCCCCCTGCACTAATGGCGGATACCGGACGCACGTCTAACACCAACATAGCAGTCAAGGCCTCAGTTATACGTTTTGCTTCAGGATGACTTCTGTCGTACTTCATCCTCATCGCTAGGGACTGTTGGAGGGTCAATTGTTTAGTAAAAGTAGTGATGTTCCTACTTCCTCTCTGGGATGATGAACAACTCCCAGCAGCAGCAATAGCACTAGGAGGAAGTGGTTCTTGGTCTTTCCCTATTTTATTTTTATCAGAGAAAGTTTGGTCCTCCATTTATGTTATATTGATATATACGTGCGGCTAAAGCGCACACAAACACAGAAAATATTTTTTTATTTTTGCTGGAGAGTAGTGCACTTTGTGGGTTACACCACCCTTTAAGAAATGAGCCAGCCGTCTCTTTACTTATGGGACACAGGCGCACGCTTGGCGCTGCTCCTTTGTTGATGCACATGCAGCCACAGTGCACACAAGTCACAAACACAGAAAATATTTTTTTTTTTGGTTTGGAGTGTACTTTGGGGGTTACAGCACCCTTTAACGGTCAAGCCAGCCGGCCCTTTACTTATGACACAGGTGCACGCTTGGCACTACTTTGTTGATGCACGTGCGGCTACTGCGCACACAATTCACAAACACAGAAAATAATTTTTTTTTGGTTTGGACTGGAGTGTACTTTGGGGGTTACAGCACCCTTTAACGGTCAAGCCAGCTGGCCCTTTACTTATGACTCAGGCGCACGCTTGGCACTACTTTGTTGATGCACGTGCAGCTACTGCGCACACAATTCACAAACACAGAAAATAATTTTTTTTTTGGTTTGGACTGGAGTGTACTTTGGGGGTTACAGCCCCCTTTAACAGTCAAGCCAGCCGGCCCTTTACTTATGACACAGGCGCACGCTTGGCACTACTTTGTTGATGCGCATGCGGCTACTGCGCACACAATTCACAAACAGAGAAAATTATTTTTTTTTGGTTTGGAGTGTACTTTGGGGGTTACAGCACCCTTTAATGGTCAAGCCAGCCGGCCCTTTACTTATGACACAGGCGCACGCTTGGCACTACTTTGTTGATGCACGTGCGGCTACTGCGCACACAATTCACAAACACAGAAAATAATTTTTTTTTTGGTTTGGACTGGAGTGTACTTTGGGGGTTACAGCACCCTTTAATGGTCAAGCCAGCCGGCCCTTTACTTATGACACAGGCACACGCTTGGCACTACTTTGTTGATGCACGTGCGGCTACTGCGCACACAATTCACAAACACAGAAAATATTTTTTTTTTTGGTTTGGACTGGAGTGTACTTTGGGGGTTACAGCACCCTTTAATGGTCTAGCCAGCCGGCCCTTTACTTATGACACAGGCGCATGCTTGGCACTACTTTGTTGATGCACGTGCGGCTACTGCGCACACAATTCACAAACACAGAAAATAATTTTTTTTTTGGTTTGGACTGGAGTGTACTTTGGGGGTTACAGCACCCTTTAACGGTCAAGCCAGCCGGCCCTTTACTTATGACACAGGCGCACGCTTGGCACTACTTTGTTGATGCACATGCGGCTACTGCGCACACAATTCACAAACACAAAAAAAATATTATTTTTTTAGCTCTTGGGGGGAGCACCCCTGATGGACAGAGCACCCCCTGGACAACACTACAGCACCCCTTTAGGACTGGGACACTGCACAGGACTTTGGAGTGGACACAGCCCCTATGGACAACTGACTGCACAACACAGTCCAGCCAGCCCCTATGGACTTTGAAGTAGTGGACACAGCCCCTATTAACAACAGCAGCACAGCACAACACAGCCAGCCCCTATTGACTTTGAAGTAGTGGACAACAGTAGCACAGCGCAGCACAGCACAGCACAACACAACACTACTCTGCACTACACTACACTACACTACACAGCCCAGCCAGCCCTAACTCCCACCCTCCCTCTTCACTGTCCACAGCCAAGTGAGAAAATGGCGCCGACGCGGGAACCTTATATAGGATCCAAAACCCTCGAGACTCAGAAGGCGGGAAGATGACGTTTTGCCTCGATTTCAGATCCGAGTCAGGCGGGAAAAGTCGAGCCTGACTCGGATCGGACTCGGATCGGGGGGGCACTGGGGGGGTTCGGATTTCAGAAATCCGAACCCGCTCACCCCTAATTTACATATATATATTAGGGGTGTGCACCGGCCACTTTTCGTGTTTTGTGTTTTGGTTTTGGATCTGGATCTTTCTTCGTGTTTTGAATCTGGATTGGTTTTGCCAAAACCACCCTTCCGTGTTTTGGGTTCTGGGTTTTGTGTTTTGGATCTGTATTTTTTTGAAAAAAAGCATAAAAACAGCTAAACTCACAGAATTTGTGGGTTTTTCTGCTCCTATGCTATTATTAACCTCAATAACCTTAATTTCCACTCATTTCCAGTGTATTCTGAACACCTCACACCTCACAATAGTGTTTTTATGTCCAAATGGTTGCACCGAGGTAGCTGGATGACTATGCTAAGAGATATACGAGTGGGCGGCACAAACACGTGGTCCATCTAGGAGTGACACTACAGTGGCAGACAGGATGGCAGTTTGAAAAACTAGGCCCCAAACTATACATAATGCAAAGAAAAAAAAGAGGAGCAAGATGGAATTGTCCTTGGGCCCTCCCACCTTCCCTTATGTTGTATAAACAGGACATGCACACTTTAACAAACCAAAATTTCAGCGCCAGGGTCTGCCACACGACTGTGGCTGAAATGATTGGTTCGTTTGGGCCCCCACAAAACAAGCTGGCAATTAATCTGTCCCTGCACAAACTGGCTCTACGGAGGCAAGATGTCGTCCTCATCCTCCTCATCCACCGATTCCTCACCCTCTTCAGTGTTGTGTACATCCTCATCCTCACAGAGTATTAATTCGTCCCCGCTGGAATCCACAACCACAGGTCCCTCTGTACGTTCTGGAGGCTGGTCTCCCTGGAAGAGTTGATAATTCATTTTATGAACATCATCTTCTCCACATTTTGTGGAAGCAACCTCCTACGCCTTTCGCTGACAAGGTTCCCGGCTGCACTAAACCCTCTTTCGGAGTACACACTGGAGGGGGGGCAACTCAGGTAAAATAGAGCCAGTTTGTACAGGGACCTCCAAATTGCTTCTTTTTCCTGCCAGTACAGGTACGGACTGTCTGACATGCTTACTTGGATGCTGTCACGGATGTAATCCTTTAACAGACAGACGCACGCTTGTCGCTGCTGCTTTGAGGATGCAAGTGCGGCTACAGCCCACACAATTCACAAAGACAGAAAAAAAAAAAGAATATTTTTATTGTTTGTGGAGCGCACTTTGAGGGTTACACCACCCTTTAACAGACAGACGCATGCTTGTCGCTGCTGCTTTGAGGATGCAAGTGCGGCTACAGCCCACACAATTCACAAAGACAGAAAAAAGAAGAAGAATATTTTTATTGTTTGTGTAGCACACTTTGAGGGTGTCACCACCCTTTAACAGACAGACGCATGCTTGTCGCTGCTGCTTTAAGGATGCAGGTGCAGCTACAGCCCACACATTTCACAAAGACCGAAAAAAAAAGAACAATATTTTAATTGTTTGTGTAGCACACTTTGAGGATGTCACCACCCTTTAACAGACAGACGCATGCTTGTCGCTGCTGCTTTGAGGATGCAAGTGCGGCTACATCGCACACAAGTCACAAACACATGAAAAAAATTGTTTTTTATTTTTGGAGCACTTTGAGAGTTACACCACCCTTTAACAGACAGACGCACGCTTGTCGCTGCTGCTTTGAGGATGCAAGTGCGGCTACAGCCCACACAATTCACAAAGACAGAAAAAAAAGAACAATATTTTTATTCTTTGTGTAGCACATCTTGAGGGTGTCACCACCCTTTAACAGACAGACGCACGCTTGTCGCTGCTGCTTTGAGGACAGTATCATATGCAGTGACAGTAGACTTGTCAGAAATTGTTGGCACGTCCTTCAGTCTGGACCAGATGTCCAAACCAGCCCTTGACTTATGACACAGGCGCACGCTTGGCGCTGCTACTATGTTGATGCACATGCGGCTACATCGCACACAAGTCACAAACACATTAAAAAAATAGTTTTTTAATTTTTGGAGCACTTTGAGGGTTACACCACCCTTTAACAGACAGACGCACGCTTGTCGCTGCTGCTTTGAGGATGCAAGTGCGGCTACAGCCCACACAATTCACAAAGACAGAAAAAAGAAGAAGAATATTTTTATTGTTTGTGTAGCATACTTTGAGGGTGTCACCACCCTTTAACAGACAGACGCACGCTTGTCGCTGCTGCTTTGAGGATGCAAGTGCGGCTACATCGCACACAAGTCACAAACACATAAAAAAAATAGTTTTTTATTTTTTGGAGCACTTTGAGAGTTACACCACCCTTTAACAGACAGACGCACGCTTGTCGCTGCTGCTTTGAGGATGCAAGTGCGGCTACAGCCCACACAATTCACAAACACAGAAAATAATTTTTTTTTGGTTTGGACTGGAGTGCACTTTGGGGGTTACAGCACCCTTTAACGGTCAAGCCAGCCGGCCCTTTACTTATGACTCAGGCGCACGCTTGGCACTACTTTGTTGATGCATGTGCGGCTACTGCGCACACAATTCACAAACAGAAAATAATTTTTTTTTTGGTTTGGACTGGAGTGTACTTTGGGGGTTACAGCACCCTTTAACAGTCAAGCCAGCCGGCCCTTTACTTATGACACAGGCACACGCTTGGCACTACTTTGTTGATGCACGTGCGGCTACTGCGCACACAATTCACAAACACAGAAAATATTTTTTTTTTTGGTTTGGACTGGAGTGTACTTTGGGGGTTACAGCACCCTTTAATGGTCTAGCCAGCCGGCCCTTTACTTATGACACAGGCGCATGCTTGGCACTACTTTGTTGATGCACGTGCGGCTACTGCGCACACAATTCACAAACACAGAAAATAATTTTTTTTTTGGTTTGGACTGGAGTGTACTTTGGGGGTTACAGCACCCTTTAACGGTCAAGCCAGCCGGCCCTTTACTTATGACACAGGCGCACGCTTGGCACTACTTTGTTGATGCACGTGCGGCTACTGCGCACACAATTCACAAACACAAAAAAAATATTATTTTTTTAGCTCTTGGGGGGAGCACCCCTGATGGACAGAGCACCCCCTGGACAACACTACAGCACCCCTTTAGGACTGGGACACTGCACAGGACTTTGGAGTGGACACAGCCCCTATGGACAACTGACTGCACAACACAGTCCAGCCAGCCCCTATGGACTTTGAAGTAGTGGACACAGCCCCTATTAACAACAGCAGCACAGCACAACACAGCCAGCCCCTATTGACTTTGAAGTAGTGGACAACAGTAGCACAGCGCAGCACAGCACAGCACAACACAACACTACTCTGCACTACACTACACTACACTACACAGCCCAGCCAGCCCTAACTCCCACCCTCCCTCTTCACTGTCCACAGCCAAGTGAGAAAATGGCGCCGACGCGGGAACCTTATATAGGATCCAAAACCCTCGAGACTCAGAAGGCGGGAAGATGACGTTTTGCCTCGATTTCAGATCCGAGTCAGGCGGGAAAAGTCGAGCCTGACTCGGATCGGACTCGGATCGGGGGGGCACTGGGGGGGTTCGGATTTCAGAAATCCGAACCCGCTCACCCCTAATTTACATATATATATTAGGGGTGTGCACCGGCCACTTTTCGTGTTTTGTGTTTTGGTTTTGGATCTGGATCTTTCTTCGTGTTTTGAATCTGGATTGGTTTTGCCAAAACCACCCTTCCGTGTTTTGGGTTCTGGGTTTTGTGTTTTGGATCTGTATTTTTTTGAAAAAAAGCATAAAAACAGCTAAACTCACAGAATTTGTGGGTTTTTCTGCTCCTATGCTATTATTAACCTCAATAACCTTAATTTCCACTCATTTCCAGTGTATTCTGAACACCTCACACCTCACAATAGTGTTTTTATGTCCAAATGGTTGCACCGAGGTAGCTGGATGACTATGCTAAGAGATATACGAGTGGGCGGCACAAACACGTGGTCCATCTAGGAGTGACACTACAGTGGCAGACAGGATGGCAGTTTGAAAAACTAGGCCCCAAACTATACATAATGCAAAGAAAAAAAAGAGGAGCAAGATGGAATTGTCCTTGGGCCCTCCCACCTTCCCTTATGTTGTATAAACAGGACATGCACACTTTAACAAACCAAAATTTCAGCGCCAGGGTCTGCCACACGACTGTGGCTGAAATGATTGGTTCGTTTGGGCCCCCACAAAACAAGCTGGCAATTAATCTGTCCCTGCACAAACTGGCTCTACGGAGGCAAGATGTCGTCCTCATCCTCCTCATCCACCGATTCCTCACCCTCTTCAGTGTTGTGTACATCCTCATCCTCACAGAGTATTAATTCGTCCCCGCTGGAATCCACAACCACAGGTCCCTCTGTACGTTCTGGAGGCTGGTCTCCCTGGAAGAGTTGATAATTCATTTTATGAACATCATCTTCTCCACATTTTGTGGAAGCAACCTCCTACGCCTTTCGCTGACAAGGTTCCCGGCTGCACTAAACCCTCTTTCGGAGTACACACTGGAGGGGGGGCAACTCAGGTAAAATAGAGCCAGTTTGTACAGGGACCTCCAAATTGCTTCTTTTTCCTGCCAGTACAGGTACGGACTGTCTGACATGCTTACTTGGATGCTGTCACGGATGTAATCCTTTAACAGACAGACGCACGCTTGTCGCTGCTGCTTTGAGGATGCAAGTGCGGCTACAGCCCACACAATTCACAAAGACAGAAAAAAAAAAAGAATATTTTTATTGTTTGTGGAGCGCACTTTGAGGGTTACACCACCCTTTAACAGACAGACGCATGCTTGTCGCTGCTGCTTTGAGGATGCAAGTGCGGCTACAGCCCACACAATTCACAAAGACAGAAAAAAGAAGAAGAATATTTTTATTGTTTGTGTAGCACACTTTGAGGGTGTCACCACCCTTTAACAGACAGACGCATGCTTGTCGCTGCTGCTTTAAGGATGCAGGTGCAGCTACAGCCCACACATTTCACAAAGACCGAAAAAAAAAGAACAATATTTTAATTGTTTGTGTAGCACACTTTGAGGATGTCACCACCCTTTAACAGACAGACGCATGCTTGTCGCTGCTGCTTTAAGGATGCAGGTGCGGCTACAGCCCACACAATTCACAAAGACAGAAAAAAGAAGAAGAATATTTTTATTGTTTGTGTAGCACACTTTGAGGGTGTCACCACCCTTTAACAGACAGACGCATGCTTGTCGCTGCTGCTTTGAGGATGCAAGTGCGGCTACATCGCACACAAGTCACAAACACATGAAAAAAATTGTTTTTTATTTTTGGAGCACTTTGAGAGTTACACCACCCTTTAACAGACAGACGCACGCTTGTCGCTGCTGCTTTGAGGATGCAAGTGCGGCTACAGCCCACACAATTCACAAAGACAGAAAAAAAAGAACAATATTTTTATTCTTTGTGTAGCACACTTTGAGGGTGTCACCACCCTTTAAGAGACAGACGCACGCTTGTCGCTGCTGCTTTGAGGACAGTATCATATGCAGTGACAGTAGACTTGTCAGAAATTGTTGGCACGTCCTTCAGTCTGGACCAGATGTCCAAACCAGCCCTTGACTTATGACACAGGCGCACGCTTGGCGCTGCTACTATGTTGATGCACATGCGGCTACATCGCACACAAGTCACAAACACATTAAAAAAATAGTTTTTTAATTTTTGGAGCACTTTGAGGGTTACACCACCCTTTAACAGACAGACGCACGCTTGTCGCTGCTGCTTTGAGGATGCAAGTGCGGCTACAGCCCACACAATTCACAAAGACAGAAAAAAGAAGAAGAATATTTTTATTGTTTGTGTAGCATACTTTGAGGGTGTCTCCACCCTTTAACAGACAGACGCACGCTTGTCGCTGCTGCTTTGAGGATGCAAGTGCGGCTACATCGCACACAAGTCACAAACACATAAAAAAAATAGTTTTTTATTTTTTGGAGCACTTTGAGAGTTACACCACCCTTTAACAGACAGACGCACGCTTGTCGCTGCTGCTTTGAGGATGCAAGTGCGGCTACAGCCCACACAATTCACAAACACAGAAAATAATTTTTTTTTGGTTTGGACTGGAGTGCACTTTGGGGGTTACAGCACCCTTTAACGGTCAAGCCAGCCGGCCCTTTACTTATGACTCAGGCGCACGCTTGGCACTACTTTGTTGATGCATGTGCGGCTACTGCGCACACAATTCACAAACAGAAAATAATTTTTTTTTTGGTTTGGACTGGAGTGTACTTTGGGGGTTACAGCACCCTTTAACAGTCAAGCCAGCCGGCCCTTTACTTATGACACAGGCGCACGCTTGGCACTACTTTGTTGATGCGCATGCGGCTACTGCGCACACAATTCACAAACAGAGAAAATTATTTTTTTTGGGTTTGGAGTGTACTTTGGGGGTTACAGCACCCTTTAATGGTCAAGCCAGCCGGCCCTTTACTTATGACACAGGCGCACGCTTGGCACTACTTTGTTGATGCACGTGCGGCTACTGCGCACACAATTCACAAACACAGAAAATAATTTTTTTTTTGGTTTGGACTGGAGTGTACTTTGGGGGTTACAGCACCCTTTAACTGTCAAGCCAGCCGGCCCTTTACTTATGACACAGGCGCACGCTTGGCACTACTTTGTTGATGCACGTGCGGCTACTGCGCACACAATTCACAAACACAAAAAAAATATTATTTTTTTAGCTCTTGGGGGGAGCACTCCTGATGGACAGAGCACCCCCTGGACAACACTACAGCACCCCTTTAGGACTGGGACACTGCACAGGACTTTGGAGTGGACACAGCCCCTATGGACAACTGACTGCACAACACAGTCCAGCCAGCCCCTATGGACTTTGAAGTAGTGGACAACAGTAGCACAGCGCAGCACAGCACAGCACAACACAACACTACTCTGCACTACACTACACTACACTACACAGCCCAGCCAGCCCTAACTCCCACCCTCCCTCTTCACTGTCCACAGCCAAGTGAGAAAATGGCGCCGACGCGGGAACCTTATATAGGATCCAAAACCCTCGAGACTCAGAAGGCGGGAAGATGACGTTTTGCCTCGATTTCAGATCCGAGTCATGCGGGAAAAGTCGAGCCTAACTCGGATCGGACTCGGATCGGGGGGGCTCGGGGGGGTTCGGATTTCAGAAATCCGAACCCGCTCACCCCTAATTTACATATATATATTAGGGGTGTGCACCGGCCACTTTTCGTGTTTTGTGTTTTGGTTTTGGATCTGGATCTTTCTTCGTGTTTTGAATCTGGATTGGTTTTGCCAAAACCACCCTTCCGTGTTTTGGGTTCTGGGTTTTGTGTTTTGGATCTGTATTTTTTTGAAAAAAAGCATAAAAACAGCTAAACTCACAGAATTTGTGGGTTTTTCTGCTCCTATGCTATTATTAACCTCAATAACCTTAATTTCCACTCATTTCCAGTGTATTCTGAACACCTCACACCTCACAATAGTGTTTTTATGTCCAAATGGTTGCACCGAGGTAGCTGGATGACTATGCTAAGAGATATACGAGTGGGCAGCACAAACACGTGGTCCATCTAGGAGTGACACTACAGTGGCAGACAGGATGGCAGTTTGAAAAACTAGGCCCCAAACTATACATAATGCAAAGAAAAAAAAGAGGAGCAAGATGGAATTGTCCTTGGGCCCTCCCACCCACCCTTATGTTGTATAAACAGGACATGCACACTTTAACAAACCAAACATTTCAGCGCCAGGGTCTGCCACACGACTGTGGCTGAAATGATTGGTTCGTTTGGGCCCCCACAAAACAAGCTGGCAATTAATCTGTCCCTGCACAAACTGGCTCTACGGAGGCAAGATGTCGTCCTCATCCTCCTCATCCACCGATTCCTCACCCTCTTCAGTGTTGTGTACATCCTCATCCTCACAGAGTATTAATTCGTCCCCGCTGGAATCCACAACCACAGGTCCCTCTGTACGTTCTGGAGGCTGGTCTCCCTGGAAGAGTTGATAATTCATTTTATGAACATCATCTTCTCCACATTTTGTGGAAGCAACCTCCTACGCCTTTCGCTGACAAGGTTCCCGGCTGCACTAAACCCTCTTTCGGAGTACACACTGGAGGGGGGGCAACTCAGGTAAAATAGAGCCAGTTTGTACAGGGACCTCCAAATTGCTTCTTTTTCCTGCCAGTACAGGTACGGACTGTCTGACATGCTTACTTGGATGCTGTCACGGATGTAATCCTTTAACAGACAGACGCACGCTTGTCGCTGCTGCTTTGAGGATGCAAGTGCGGCTACAGCCCACACAATTCACAAAGACAGAAAAAAAAAAAGAATATTTTTATTGTTTGTGGAGCGCACTTTGAGGGTTACACCACCCTTTAACAGACAGACGCATGCTTGTTGCTGCTGCTTTGAGGATGCAAGTGCGGCTACAGCCCACACAATTCACAAAGACAGAAAAAAGAAGAAGAATATTTTTATTGTTTGTGTAGCACACTTTGAGGGTGTCACCACCCTTTAACAGACAGACGCATGCTTGTCGCTGCTGCTTTAAGGATGCAGGTGCAGCTACAGCCCACACATTTCACAAAGACCGAAAAAAAAAGAACAATATTTTAATTGTTTGTGTAGCACACTTTGAGGGTGTCACCACCCTTTAACAGACAGACGCAGGCTTGTCGCTGCTGCTTTAAGGATGCAGGTGCGGCTACAGCCCACACAATTCACAAAGACAGAAAAAAGAAGAAGAATATTTTTATTGTTTGTGTAGCACACTTTGAGGGTGTCACCACCCTTTAACAGACAGACGCACGCTTGTTGCTGCTGCTTTAAGGATGCAGGTGCAGCTACAGCCCACACATTTCACAAAGACCGAAAAAAAAAGAACAATATTTTAATTGTTTGTGGAGCGCACTTTGAGGGTGTCACCACCCTTTAAAAGACAGACGCAGGCTTGTCGCTGCTGCTTTAAGGATGCAGGTGCGGCTACAGCCCACACAATTCACAAAGACAGAAAAAAGAAGACGAATATTTTTATTGTTTGTGTAGCACACTTTGAGGGTGTCACCACCCTTTAACAGACAGACGCATGCTTGTCGCTGCTGCTTTAAGGATGCAGGTGCAGCTACAGCCCACACATTTCACAAAGACCGAAAAAAAAAAATCAATATTTTAATTGTTTGTGTAGCACACTTTGAGGGTGTCACCACCCTTTAACAGACAGACGCATGCTTGTCGCTGCTGCTTTAAGGATGCAGGTGCGGCTACAGCCCACACAATTCACAAAGACAGAAAAAAGAAGAAGAATATTTTTATTGTTTGTGTAGCACACTTTGAGGGTGTCACCACCCTTTAACAGACAGACGCACGCTTGTCGCTGCTGCTTTGAGGATGCAAGTGCGGCTACATCGCACACAAGTCACAAACACATGAAAAAAATTGTTTTTTATTTTTTCAGCACTTTGAGAGTTACACCACCCTTTAACAGACAGACGCACGCTTGTCGCTGCTGCTTTGAGGATGCAAGTGCGGCTACAGCCCACACAATTCACAAAGACAGAAAAAAAAGAACAATATTTTTATTCTTTGTGTAGCACACTTTGAGGGTGTCACCACCCTTTAACAGACAGACGCATGCTTGTCGCTGCTGCTTTGAGGACAGTATCATATGCAGTGACAGTAGACTTGTCAGAAATTGTTGGCACGTCCTTCAGTCTGGACCAGATGTCCAAACCAGCCCTTGACTTATGACACAGGCGCACGCTTGGCGCTGCTACTATGTTGATGCACGTGCGGCTACATCGCACACAAGTCACAAAAACATTAAAAAAATAGTTTTTTATTTTTTCGAGCACTTTGAGGGTTACACCACCCTTTAACAGACAGACACACGCTTGTCGCTGCTGCTTTGAGGATGCAAGTGCGGCTACAGCCCACACAATTCACAAAGACAGAAAAAAGAAGAAGAATATTTTTATTGTTTGTGTAGCACACTTTGAGGGTGTCGCCACCCTTTAACAGACAGACGCACGCTTGTCGCTGCTGCTTTGAGGATGCAAGTGCGGCTACATCGCACACAAGTCACAAACACATAAAAAAAATAGTTTTTTATTTTTTGGAGCACTTTGAGAGTTACACCACCCTTTAACAGACAGACGCACGCTTGTCGCTGCTGCTTTGAGGATGCAAGTGCGGCTACAGCCCACACAATTCACAAAGACAGAAAAAAAAAGAACAATATTTTTATTGTTTGTGTAGCACACTTTGAGGGTGTCACCACCCTTTAACAGACAGACGCACACTTGTCGCTGCTGCTTTGAGGATGCAGGTGGAATCTAGACGGGATTTGGAACCGGGTACACACTACCTCCATCAATTGTCTAAATCCTACTGCACTAATGGCGGATACCGGACGCACGTCTAACACCAACATAGCAGTCAAGGCCTCAGTTATACGTTTTGCTTCAGGATGACTGCTGTCGTACTTCATCCTCATCGCTAGGGACTGTTGGAGGGTCAATTGTTTAGTAAAAGTAGTGATGTTCCTACTTCCTCTCTGGGATGATGAACAACTCCCAGCAGCAGCAATAGCACTAGGAGGAAGTGGTTCTTGGTCTTTCCCTATTTTATTTTTATCAGAGAAAGTTTGGTCCTCCATTTATGTTATATTGATATATACGAGCGGCTAAAGCGCACACAAACACAGAAAATATTTTTTTATTTTTGCTGGAGAGTAGTGCACTTTGTGGGTTACACCACCCTTTAAGAAATGAGCCAGCCGTCTCTTTACTTATGGGACACAGGCGCACGCTTGGCGCTGCTCCTTTGTTGATGCACATGCAGCCACAGTGCACACAAGTCACAAACACAGAAAATATATTTTTTTTTGGTTTGGAGTGTACTTTGGGGGTTACAGCACCCTTTAACGGTCAAGCCAGCCGGCCCTTTACTTATGACACAGGTGCACGCTTGGCACTACTTTGTTGATGCACGTGCGGCTACTGCGCACACAATTCACAAACACAGAAAATAATTTTTTTTTGGTTTGGACTGGAGTGTACTTTGGGGGTTACAGCACCCTTTAACGGTCAAGCCAGCTGGCCCTTTACTTATGACTCAGGCGCACGCTTGGCACTACTTTGTTGATGCACGTGCGGCTACTGCGCACACAATTCACAAACACAGAAAATAATTTTTTTTTTGGTTTGGACTGGAGTGTACTTTGGGGGTTACAGCACCCTTTAATGGTCAAGCCAGCCGGCCCTTTACTTATGACACAAGCGCACGCTTGGCACTACTTTGTTGATGCACGTGCGGCTACTGCGCACACAATTCACAAACACAAAAAAAATATTATTTTTTAGCACTTGGGGGGAGCACCCCTGATGGACAGAGCACCCCCTGGACAACACTACAGCACCCCTTTAGGACTGGGACACTGCACAGGACTTTGGAGTGGACACAGCCCCTATGGACAACTGACTGCACAACACAGTCCAGCCAGCCCCTATGGACTTTGAAGTAGTGGACACAGCCCCTATTAACAACAGCAGCACAGCACAACACAGCCAGCCCCTATGGACTTTGAAGTAGTGGACAACAGTAGCACAGCGCAGCACAGCACAGCACAGCACAACACAACACTACTCTGCACTACACTACACTACACTACACTACACAGCCCAGCCAGCCCTAACTCCCACCCTCCCTCTTCACTGTCCACAGCCAAGTGAGAAAATGGCGCCGACGCGGGAACCTTATATAGGATCCAAAACCCTCGAGACTCAGAAGGCGGGAAGATGACGTTTTGCCTCGATTTCAGATCCGAGTCATGCGGGAAAAGTCGAGCCTAACTCGGATCGGACTCGGATCGGGGGGGCTCGGATTTCAGAAATCCGAACCCGCTCACCCCTAATTTACATATATATATTAGGGGTGTGCACCGGCCACTTTTCGTGTTTTGTGTTTTGGTTTTGGATCTGGATCTTTTTTCGTGTTTTGAATCTGGATTGGTTTTGCCAAAACCACCCTTCCGTGTTTTGGGTTCTGGGTTTTGTGTTTTGGATCTGTATTTTTTTGAAAAAAAGCATAAAAACAGCTAAACTCACAGAATTTGTGGGTTTTTCTGCTCCTATGCTATTATTAACCTCAATAACCTTAATTTCCACTCATTTCCAGTGTATTCTGAACACCTCACACCTCACAATAGTGTTTTTATGTCCAAATGGTTGCACCGAGGTAGCTGGATGACTATGCTAAGAGATATACGAGTGGGCGGCACAAACACGTGGTCCATCTAGGAGTGACACTACAGTGGCAGACAGGATGGCAGTTTGAAAAACTAGGCCCCAAACTATACATAATGCAAAGAAAAAAAAGAGGAGCAAGATGGAATTGTCCTTGGGCCCTCCCACCCACCCTTATGTTGTATAAACAGGACATGCACACTTTAACAAACCAAACATTTCAGCGCCAGGGTCTGCCACACGACTGTGGCTGAAATGATTGGTTCGTTTGGGCCCCCACAAAACAAGCTGGCAATTAATCTGTCCCTGCACAAACTGGCTCTACGGAGGCAAGATGTCGTCCTCATCCTCCTCATCCACCGATTCCTCACCCTCTTCAGTGTTGTGTACATCCTCATCCTCACAGAGTATTAATTCGTCCCCGCTGGAATCCACAACCACAGGTCCCTCTGTACGTTCTGGAGGCTGGTCTCCCTGGAAGAGTTGATAATTCATTTTATGAACATCATCTTCTCCACATTTTGTGGAAGCAACCTCCTACGCCTTTCGCTGACAAGGTTCCCGGCTGCACTAAACCCTCTTTCGGAGTACACACTGGAGGGGGGGCAACTCAGGTAAAATAGAGCCAGTTTGTACAGGGACCTCGAAATTGCTTCTTTTTCCTGCCAGTACAGGTACGGACTGTCTGACATGCTTACTTGGATGCTGTCACGGATGTAATCCTTTAGCAGACAGACGCACACTTGTCGCTGCTGCTTTGAGGATGCAAGTGCGGCTACAGCCCACACAATTCACAAAGACAGAAAAAAAAAAAGAATATTTTTATTGTTTGTGGAGCGCACTTTGAGGGTTACACCACCCTTTAACAGACAGACGCATGCTTGTCGCTGCTGCTTTGAGGATGCAAGTGCGGCTACAGCCCACACAATTCACAAAGACAGAAAAAAGAAGAAGAAGATTTTTATTGTTTGTGTAGCACACTTTGAGGGTGTCACCACCCTTTAACAGACAGACGCATGCTTGTCGCTGCTGCTTTAAGGATGCAGGTGCAGCTACAGCCCACACATTTCACAAAGACCGAAAAAAAAAGAACAATATTTTAATTGTTTGTGTAGCACACTTTGAGGGTGTCACAACCCTTTAACAGACAGACGCAGGCTTGTCGCTGCTGCTTTAAGGATGCAGGTGCGGCTACAGCCCACACAATTCACAAAGACAGAAAAAAGAAGAAGAATATTTTTATTGTTTGTGTAGCACACTTTGAGGGTGTCACCACCCTTTAACAGACAGACGCACGCTTGTCGCTGCTGCTTTAAGGATGCAGGTGCAGCTACAGCCCACACATTTCACAAAGACCGAAAAAAAAAGATCAATATTTTAATTGTTTGTGTAGCACACTTTGAGGGTGTCACCACCCTTTAACAGACAGACGCATGCTTGTCGCTGCTGCTTTAAGGATGCAGGTGCGGCTACAGCCCACACAATTCACAAAGACAGAAAAAAGAAGAAGAATATTTTTATTGTTTGTGTAGCACACTTTGAGGGTGTCACCACCCTTTAACAGACAGACGCACGCTTGTCGCTGCTGCTTTGAGGATGCAAGTGCGGCTACATCGCACACAAGTCACAAACACATGAAAAAAATTGTTTTTTATTTTTGGAGCACTTTGAGAGTTACACCACCCTTTAACAGACAGACGCACGCTTGTCGCTGCTGCTTTGAGGATGCAAGTGCGGCTACAGCCCACACAATTCACAAAGACAGAAAAAAAAGAACAATATTTTTATTCTTTGTGTAGCACACTTTGAGGGTGTCACCACCCTTTAACAGACAGACGCATGCTTGTCGCTGCTGCTTTGAGGACAGTATCATATGCAGTGACAGTAGACTTGTCAGAAATTGTTGGCACGTCCTTCAGTCTGGACCAGATGTCCAAACCAGCCCTTGACTTATGACACAGGCGCACGCTTGGCGCTGCTACTATGTTGATGCACATGCAGCTACATCGCACACAAGTCACAAACACATTAAAAAAATAGTTTTTTATTTTTTGGAGCACTTTGAGGGTTACACCACCCTTTAACAGACAGACGCACGCTTGTCGCTGCTGCTTTGAGGATGCAAGTGCGGCTACAGCCCACACAATTCACAAAGACAGAAAAAAGAAGAATATTTTTATTGTTTGTGTAGCACACTTTGAGGGTGTCGCCACCCTTTAACAGACAGACGCACGCTTGTCGCTGCTGCTTTGAGGATGCAAGTGCGGCTACATCGCACACAAGTCACAAACACATAAAAAAAATAGTTTTTTATTTTTTGGAGCACTTTGAGAGTTACACCACCCTTTAACAGACAGATGCACGCTTGTCGCTGCTGCTTTGAGGATGCAAGTGCGGCTACAGCCCACACAATTCACAAAGACAGAAAAAAAAAGAACAATATTTTTATTGTTTGTGTAGCACACTTTGAGGGTGTCACCACCCTTTAACAGACAGACGCACGCTTGTCGCTGCTGCTTTGAGGATGCAGGTGGAATCTAGACGGGATTTGGAACCGGGTACACACTACCTCCATCAATTGTCTAAATCCCACTGCACTAATGACGGATACCGGACGCACGTCTAACACCAACATAGCAGTCAAGGCCTCAGTTATACGTTTTGCTTCAGGATGACTGCTGTCGTACTTCATCCTCATCGCTAGGGACTGTTGGAGGGTCAATTGTTTAGTAAAAGTAGTGATGTTCCTACTTCCTCTCTGGGATGATGAACAACTCCCAGCAGCAGCAATAGCACTAGGAGGAAGTGGTTCTTGGTCTTTCCCTATTTTATTTTTATCAGAGAAAGTTTGGTCCTCCATTTATGTTATATTGATATATACGTGCGGCTAAAGCGCACACAAACACAGAAAATATTTTTTTATTTTTGCTGGAGAGTAGTGCACTTTGTGGGTTACACCACCCTTTAAGAAATGAGCCAGCCGGCTCTTTACTTATGGGACACAGGCGCACGCTTGGCGCTGCTCCTTTGTTGATGCACATGCAGCCACAGTGCACACAAGTCACAAACTTAGAAAACATTTTTTTTTTTGGTTTGGAGTGTACTTTTGGGGTTACAGCACCCTTTAACGGTCAAGCCAGCTGGCCCTTTACTTATGACACAGGTGCATGCTTGGCACTACTTTGTTGATGCACGTGCGGCTACTGTGCACACAATTCACAAACACAGAAAATATTTTTTTTTTGGTTTGGACTGGAGTGTACTTTGGGGGTTACAGCACCCTTTAATGGTCAAGCCAGCCGGCCCTTTACTTATGACTCAGGCGCACGCTTGGCACTACTTTGTTGATGCACGTGCGGCTACTGCGCACACAATTCACAAACACAGAAAATAATTTTTTTTTTGGTTTGGACTGGAGTGTACTTTGGGGTTTACAGCACCCTTTAACGGTCAAGCCAGCCGGCCCTTTACTTATGACACAGGCGCATGCTTGGCACTACTTTGTTGATGCACGTGCGGCTACTGCGCACACAATTCACAAACACAAAAAAAATATTATTTTTTTAGCACTTGGGGGGAGCACCCCTGATGGACAGAGCACCCCCTGGACAACACTACAGCACCCCTTTAGGACTGGGACACTGCACAGGACTTTGGAGTGGACACAGCCCCTATGGACAACTGACTGCACAACACAGTCCAGCCAGCCCCTATGGACTTTGAAGTAGTGGACACAGCCCCTGTTAACAACAGCAGCACAGCACAACACAGCCAGCCCCTATGGACTTTGAAGTAGTGGACAACAGTAGCACAGCGCAGCACAGCACAGCACAGCACAGCACAACACAACACTACTCTGCACTACACTACACTACACTACACAGCCCAGCCAGCCCTAACTCCCACCCTCCCTCTTCACTGTCCACAGCCAAGTGAGAAAATGGCGCCGACGCGGGAACCTTATATAGGATCCAAAACCCTCGAGACTCAGAAGGCGGGAAGATGACGTTTTGCCTCGATTTCAGATCCGAGTCAGGCGGGAAAAGTCGAGCCTGACTCAGATCGGACTCAGATCGGGGGGGCTCGGGGGGGTTCGGATTTCAGAAATCCGAACCCGCTCACCCCTAATTTACATATATATATTAGGGGTGTGCACCGGCCACTTTTCGTGTTTTGTGTTTTGGTTTTGGATCTGGATCTTTCTTCGTGTTTTGAATCTGGATTGGTTTTGCCAAAACCACCCTTCCGTGTTTTGGGTTCTGGGTTTTGTGTTTTGGATCTGTATTTTTTTGAAAAAAAGCATAAAAGCAGCTAAACTCACAGAATTTGTGGGTTTTTCTGCTCCTATGCTATTATTAACCTCAATAACCTTAATTTCCACTCATTTCCAGTGTATTCTGAACACCTCACACCTCACAATAGTGTTTTTATGTCCAAAAGGTTGCACCGAGGTAGCTGGATGACTATGCTAAGAGATATACGAGTGGGCGGCACAAACACGTGGTCCATCTAGGAGTGACACTACAGTGGCAGACAGGATGGCAGTTTGAAAAACTAGGCCCCAAACTATACATAATGCAAAGAAAAAAAAGAGGAGCAAGATGGAATTGTCCTTGGGCCCTCCCACCTTCCCTTATGTTGTATAAACAGGACATGCACACTTTAACAAACCAAACATTTCAGCGCCAGGGTCTGCCACACGACTGTGGCTGAAATGATTGGTTCGTTTGGGCCCCCACAAAACAAGCTGGCAATTAATCTGTCCCTGCACAAACTGGCTCTACGGAGGCAAGATGTCGTCCTCATCCTCCTCATCCACCGATTCCTCACCCTCTTCAGTGTTGTGTACATCCTCATCCTCACAGAGTATTAATTCGTCCCCGCTGGAATCCACAACCACAGGTCCCTCTGTACGTTCTGGAGGCTGGTCTCCCTGGAAGAGTTGATAATTCATTTTATGAACATCATCTTCTCCACATTTTGTGGAAGCAACCTCCTACGCCTTTCGCTGACAAGGTTCCCGGCTGCACTAAACCCTCTTTCGGAGTACACACTGGAGGGGGGGCAACTCAGGTAAAATAGAGCCAGTTTGTACAGGGACCTCCAAATTGCTTCTTTTTCCTGCCAGTACAGGTACGGACTGTCTGACATGCTTACTTGGATGCTGTCACGGATGTAATCCTTTAACAGACAGACGCACACTTGTCGCTGCTGCTTTGAGGATGCAAGTGCGGCTACAGCCCACACAATTCACAAAGACAGAAAAAAAAAAAGAATATTTTTATTGTTTGTGGAGCGCACTTTGAGGGTTACACCACCCTTTAACAGACAGACGCATGCTTGTCGCTGCTGCTTTGAGGATGCAAGTGCGGCTACAGCCCACACAATTCACAAAGACAGAAAAAAGAAGAAGAATATTTTTATTGTTTGTGTAGCACACTTTGAGGGTGTCACCACCCTTTAACAGACAGACGCATGCTTGTCGCTGCTGCTTTGAGGATGCAGGTGCAGCTACAGCCCACACATTTCACAAAGACCAAAAAAAAAAGAACAATATTTTAATTGTTTGTGTAGCACACTTTGAGGGTGTCACCACCCTTTATCAGACAGACGCATGCTTGTCGCTGCTGCTTTAAGGATGCAGGTGCGGCTACAGCCCACACAATTCACAAAGACAGAATAAAGAAGAAGAATATTTTTATTGTTTGTGTAGCACACTTTGAGGGTGTCACCACCCTTTAACAGACAGACGCACGCTTGTCGCTGCTGCTTTGAGGACAGTATCATATGCAGTGACAGTAGACTTGTCAGAAATTGTTGGCACGTCCTTCAGTCTGGACCAGATGTCCAAACCAGCCCTTGACTTATGACACAGGCGCACGCTTGGCGCTGCTACTATGTTGATGCACGTGCGGCTACATCGCACACAAGTCACAAACACATTAAAAAAATAGTTTTTTATTTTTTGGAGCACTTTGAGGGTTACACCACCCTTTAACAGACAGACGCACGCTTGTCGCTGCTGCTTTGAGGATGCAAGTGCAGCTACAGCCCACACAATTCACAAAGACAGAAAAAAGAAGAAGAATATTTTTATTGTTTGTGTAGCACACTTTGAGGGTGTCACCACCCTTTAACAGACAGACGCACGCTTGTCGCTGCTGCTTTGAGGATGCAAGTGCGACTACATCGCACACAAGTCACAAACACATTAAAAAAATAGTTTTTTATTTTTTGGAGCACTTTGAGAGTTACACCACCCTTTAACAGACAGACGCACGCTTGTCGCTGCTGCTTTGAGGATGCAAGTGCGGCTACAGCCCACACAATTCACAAAGACAGAAAAAAAAAGAACAATATTTTTATTGTTTGTGGAGCACACTTTGAGGGTGTCACCACCCTTTAACAGACAGACGCACGCTTGTCGCTGCTGCTTTGAGGATGCAGGTGGAATCTAGACGGGATTTGGAACCGTGGACACACTACCTCCATCAATTGTCTAAATCCCACTGCACTAATGGCGGATACCGGACGCACGTCTAACACCAACATAGCAGTCAAGGCCTCAGTTATACGTTTTGCTTCAGGATGACTGCTGTCGTACTTCATCCTCATCGCTAGGGACTGTTGGAGGGTCAATTGTTTAGTAAAAGTAGTGATGTTCCTACTTCCTCTCTGGGATGATGAACAACTCCCAGCAGCAGCAATAGCACTAGGAGGAAGTGGTTCTTGATCTTTCCCTATTTTATTTTTATCGGAGAAAGTTTTGTCCTCCATTTATGTTATATTGATATATACGTGCGGCTAAAGCGCACACAAACACAGAAAATATTTTTTTATTTTTGCTGGAGAGTAGTGCACTTTGTGGGTTACACCACCCTTTAAGAAATGAGCCAGCCGGCTCTTTACTTATGGGACACAGGCGCACGCTTGGCGCTGCTCCTTTGTTGATGCACGTGCAGCCACAGTGCACACAAGTCACAAACACAGAAAATATTTTTTTTTTGGTTTGGAGTGAACTTTGGGGGTTACAGCACCCTTTAACGGTCAAGCCAGCCGGCCCTTTACTTATGTCACAGGTGCACGCTTGGCACTACTTTGTTGATGCACGTGCGGCTACTGCGCACACAATTCACAAACACAGAAAATAATTTTTTTTTTGGTTTGGACTGGAGTGTACTTTGGGGGTTACAGCACCCTTTAACGGTCAAGCCACCCGGCCCTTTACTTATGACACAGGCGCACGCTTGGCACTACTTTGTTGATGCACGTGCGGCTACTGCGCACACAATTCACAAACACAGAAAATATTTTTTTTTTTGGTTTGGACTGGAGTGTACTTTGGGGGTTACAGCACCCTTTAATGGTCTAGCCAGCCGGCCCTTTACTTATGACACAGGCGCACGCTTGGCACTACTTTGTTGATGCACATGCGGCTACTGCGCACACAATTCACAAACACAGAAAATAATTTTTTTTTTGGTTTGGACTGGAGTGTACTTTGGGGGTTACAGCACCCTTTAACGGTCAAGCCAGCCGGCCCTTTACTTATGACACAGGCGCACGCTTGGCACTACTTTGTTGATGCACGTGCGGCTACTGCGCACACAATTCACAAACGCAAAAAAAATATTATTTTTTTAGCTCTTGGGGGGAGCACCCCTGATGGACAGAGCACCCCCTGGACAACACTACAGCACCCCTTTAGGACTGGGACACTGCACAGGACTTTGGAGTGGACACAGCCCCTATGGACAACTGACTGCACAACACAGTCCAGCCAGCCCCTATGGACTTTGAAGTAGTGGACACAGCCCCTATTAACAACAGCAGCACAGCACAACACAGCCAGCCCCTATGGACTTTGAAGTAGTGGACAACAGTAGCACAGCGCAGCACAGCACAGCACAACACAACAATACTCTGCACTACACTACACTACACTACACAGCCCAGCCAGCCCTAACTCCCACCCTCCCTCTTCACTGTCCACAGCCAAGTGAGAAAATGGCGCCGACGCGGGAACCTTATATAGGGTCCAAAACCCTTGAGACTCAGAAGGCGGGAAGATGACGTTTTGCCTCGATTTCAGATCCGAGTCAGGCGGGAAAAGTCGAGCCTGACTCGGATCGGACTCGGATCGGGGGGGCTCGGGGGGGTTCGGATTTCAGAAATCCGAACCCGCTCACCCCTAATTTACATATATATATTAGGGGTGTGCACCGGCCACTTTTCGTGTTTTGTGTTTTGGTTTTGGATCTGGATCTTTCTTCGTGTTTTGAATCTGGATTGGTTTTGCCAAAACCACCCTTCCGTGTTTTGGGTTCTGGGTTTTGTGTTTTGGATCTGTATTTTTTTGAAAAAAAGCATAAAAACAGCTAAACTCACAGAATTTGTGGGTTTTTCTGCTCCTATGCTATTATTAACCTCAATAACCTTAATTTCCACTCATTTCCAGTGTATTCTGAACACCTCACACCTCACAATAGTGTTTTTATGTCCAAATGGTTGCACCGAGGTAGCTGGATGACTATGCTAAGAGATATACGAGTGGGCGGCACAAACACGTGGTCCATCTAGGAGTGACACTACAGTGGCAGACAGGATGGCAGTTTGAAAAACTAGGCCCCAAACTGTACATAATGCAAAGAAAAAAAAGAGGAGCAAGATGGAATTGTCCTTGGGCCCTCCCACCTTCCCTTATGTTGTATAAACAGGACATGCACACTTTAACAAACCAAACATTTCAGTGCCAGGGTCTGCCACACGACTGTGGCTGAAATGATTGGTTCGTTTGGGCCCCCACAAAACAAGCTGGCAATTAATCTGTCCCTGCACAAACTGGCTCTACGGAGGCAAGATGTCGTCCTCATCCTCCTCATCCACCGATTCCTCACCCTCTTCAGTGTTGTGTACATCCTCATCCTCACAGAGTATTAATTCGTCCCCGCTGGAATCCACAACCACAGGTCCCTCTGTACGTTCTGGAGGCTGGTCTCCCTGGAAGAGTTGATAATTCATTTTATGAACATCATCTTCTCCACATTTTGTGGAAGCAACCTCCTATGCCTTTCGCTGACAAGGTTCCAGGCTGCACTAAACCCTCTTTCGGAGTACACACTGGAGGGGGGGCAACTCAGGTAAAATAGAGCCAGTTTGTACAGGGACCTCCAAATTGCTTCTTTTTCCTGCCAGTACAGGTACGGACTGTCTGACATGCTTACTTGGATGCTGTCACGGATGTAATCCTTTAACAGACAGACGCACGCTTGTCGCTGCTGCTTTGAGGATGCAAGTGCAGCTACAGCCCACACAATTCACAAAGACAGAAAAAAAAAAAAGAATATTTTTATTGTTTGTGGAGCGCACTTTGAGGGTTACACCACCCTTTAACAGACAGACGCATGCTTGTCGCTGCTGCTTTGAGGATGCAAGTGCGGCTACAGCCCACACAATTCACAAAGACAGAAAAAAGAAGAAGAATATTTTTATTGTTTGTGTAGCACACTTTGAGGGTGTCACCACCCTTTAACAGACAGACGCATGCTTGTCGCTGCTGCTTTAAGGATGCAGGTGCAGCTACAGCCCACACAATTCACAAAGACAGAAAAAAAAAGAACAATATTTTAATTGTTTGTGTAGCACACTTTGAGGGTGTCACCACCCTTTAACAGACAGACGCATGCTTGTCGCTGCTGCTTTAAGGATGCAGGTGCAGCTACAGCCCACACAATTCACAAAGACAGAAAAAAGAAGAAGAATATTTTTATTGTTTGTGTAGCACACTTTGAGGGTGTCACCACCCTTTAACAGACAGACGCACGCTTGTCGCTGCTGCTTTGAGGATGCAAGTGCGGCTACATCGCACACAAGTCACAAACACATGAAAAAAATTGTTTTTTATTTTTGGAGCACTTTGAGAGTTACACCACCCTTTAACAGACAGACGCACGCTTGTTGCTGCTGCTTTGAGGATGCAAGTGTGGCTACAGCCCACACAATTCACAAAGACAGAAAAAAAAGAACAATATTTTTATTGTTTGTGTAGCACACTTTGAGGGTGTCACCACCCTTTAACAGACAGACGCACGCTTGTTGCTGCTGCTTTGAGGACAGTATCATATGCAGTGACAGTAGACTTGTCAGAAATTGTTGGCACGTCCTTCAGTCTGGACCAGATGTCCAAACCAGCCCTTGACTTATGACACAGGCGCACGCTTGGCGCTGCTACTATGTTGATGCACGTGCGGCTACATCGCACTCAAGTCACAAACACATTAAAAAAAGAGTTTTTTATTTTTTGGAGCACTTTGAGGGTTACACCACCCTTTAACAGACAGACGCACGCTTGTCGCTGCTGCTTTGAGGATGCAAGTGCGGCTACAGCCCACACAATTCACAAAGACAGAAAAAATAAGAAGAATATTTTTATTGTTTGTGTAGCACACTTTGAGGGTGTCACCACCCTTTAACAGACAGACGCACGCTTGTCGCTGCTGCTTTGAGGATGCAAGTGCGGCTACATCGCACACAAGTCACAAACACATAAAAAAAATAGTTTTTTATTTTTTGGAGCACTTTGAGAGTTACACCACCCTTTAACAGACAGACGCACGCTTGTCGCTGCTGCTTTGAGGATGCAAGTGCGGCTACAGCCCACACAATTCACAAAGACAGAAAAAAAAAGAACAATATTTTTATTGTTTGTGGAGCACACTTTGAGGGTGTCACCACCCTTTAACAGACAGACGCACGCTTGTCGCTGCTGCTTTGAGGATGCAGGTGGAATCTAGACGGGATTTGGAACCGTGGACACACTACCTCCATCAATTGTCTAAATCCCACTGCACTAATGGCGGATACCGGACGCACGTCTAACACCAACATAGCAGTCAAGGCCTCAGTTATACGTTTTGCTTCAGGATGACTGCTGTCGTACTTCATCCTCATCGCTAGGGACTGTTGGAGGGTCAATTGTTTAGTAAAAGTAGTGATGTTCCTACTTCCTCTCTGGGATGATGAACAACTCCCAGCAGCAGCAATAGCACTAGGAGGAAGTGGTTCTTGATCTTTCCCTATTTTATTTTTATCGGAGAAAGTTTGGTCCTCCATTTATGTTATATTGATATATACGTGCGGCTAAAGCGCACACAAACACAGAAAATATTTTTTTATTTTTGCTGGAGAGTAGTGCACTTTGTGGGTTACACCACCCTTTAAGAAATGAGCCAGCCGGCTCTTTACTTATGGGACACAGGCGCACGCTTGGCGCTGCTCCATTGTTGATGCACGTGCAGCCACAGTGCACACAAGTCACAAACACAGAAAATATTTTTTTTTGGTTTGGAGTGTACTTTGGGGGTTACAGCACCCTTTAACGGTCAAGCCAGCCGGCCCTTTACTTATGACACAGGTGCACGCTTGGCACTACTTTGTTGATGCACGTGCGGCTACTGCGCACACAATTCACAAACATAGAAAATAATTTTTTTTTTGGTTTTGGACTGGAGTGTACTTTGGTGGTTACAGCACCCTTTAATGGTCAAGCCAGCCGGCCCTTTACTTATGACACAGGCGCACGCTTGGCACTACTTTGTTGATGCACGTGCGGCTACTGCGCACACAATTCACAAACACAGAAAATAATTTTTTTTTGTTTGGAGTGTACTTTGGGGGTTACAGCACCCTTTAACGGTCAAGCCAGCTGGCCCTTTACTTATGACACAGGCGCACGCTTGGCACTACTTTGTTGATGCACGTGCGGCTTCCGCGCACACAATTCACAAACACAGAAAATAATTTTTTTTGGGACTGGAGTGTACTTTGGGGGTTACAGCACCCTTTAACGGTCAAGCCAGCCGGCCCTTTACTTATGACACAGGCGCACGCTTGGCACTACTTTGTTGATGCACGTGCGGCTACTGCGCACACAATTCACAAACACAGAAAATATTTTTTTTTTTGGTTTGGACTGGAGTGTACTTTGGGGGTTACAGCACCCTTTAACGGTCAAGCCAGCCGGCCCTTTACTTATGACACAGGCGCACGCTTGGCACTACTTTGTTGATGCACGTGCGGCTACTGCGTACACAATTCACAAACACAAAAAAATATATTTTTTTATTTTGTTTGGAGTGCACTTTGGGGGTTACAGCACCCTTTAATGGTCAAGCCAGCCGGTCCTTTACTTATGACACAGGCGCATGCTTGGCACTACTTGTTGATGCACGTGCGGCTACTGCGCACACAATTCACAAACACAAAAAAATATATTTTTTTATTTTGTTTGGAGTGCACTTTGGGGGTTACAGCACCCTTTAATGGTCAAGCCAGCCGGCCCTTTTCTTATGACACAGGCGCACGCTTGGCACTACTTTGTTGATGCACGTGCGGCTACTGCGCACACAATTCACAAACACAAAAAAATATATTTTTTTATTTTGTTTGGAATGCCCTTTGGGGGTTACAGCACCCTTTAATGGTCAAGCCAGCCGGCCCTTTACCTATGACACAGGCGCACGCTTCGTGCTACTTTGATGATGCACGTGCGGCTACTGCGCACACAATTCACAAACACAAAAAATATATATTTTATTTTTTTTGGAGTGCACTTTGGGGGTTACAGCACCCTTTAATGGTCAAGCCAGCCGGTCCTTTACTTATGACACAGGCGCATGCTTGGCAGTACTTTGTTGATGCACGTGCGGCTACTGCGCACACAATTCACAAACACAGACATTTTTTTATTTTTTTTGCACTTGGGGGGAGCACCCCTGATGGACAGAGCACCACCTGGACAACACTACAGCACTCCTTTAGGACTGGGACACTGCACAGGACTTTGGAGTGGACACAGCCCCTATGGACAACTTACTGCACAACACAGTCCAGCCAGCCCCTATGGACTTTGGAGGAGTGAACACAGCCCCTATGTACAACTGCAGAACAGCACAACACAGCCAGCCCCTATGGACTTTGGAGGAGTGGACACAGCCCCTATGGACAACAGCAGCACAGCGCAGCACAGCACAGCACAACACTACACTGCACTGCAAAACACTACACAGCCCAGCCAGCCCTAACTCCCACCCTCCCTCTTCACTGTCCACAGCCGAGTGAGAAAATGGCACCGACGCGGGTAGCTTATATAGAATCCAAAACCCGCGAGACCCGGATGGCGGGATGATGACGTTTTGCCTCGATTTCAGATCCGAGTCAGGCGGGAAAAGTCGAGCCTGATTGGGAATGGCCTCGGATCGGGGGGGGGGCTCGGGGGTGTTCGGATTTCAGAAATCCGTACCCGCTCACCCCTAGTATGTATTATATATATATAGCATTATCTGTCATGTGACTGATCTCTTACACTGTGCATGGGGAGCTCCTGTGCACTAATAACCATTGCTTAGTGATCGCTGCTCATTACCGTATAAGGGCAGTATGTATTATATATAGAAGCATGCTGTCATATGATTTGTGGCTTCATCTATGGGCTGAATGCTAGAACTGATATAAAAGACTGTAAGGACCTATAAATGTACTGGAGCTTCCTGACAGAACATTCGGAAATCACTCGGGATTTTCATACATGAAATACGGGATGATGGATGTTTGTCAAGTGCTAATCAACCAAACTGAGTATAATAAAACAGTCCTGTGCTCAAGAGATCGATATACCTGACCCATATGTTGTATACCCAATGGTTTCAGGGTCCCCATGCATATTATCCTTTATAAAGGACAAATACACAATGTATGTTATCTAGTCACAGAGATGCAGCTTATCTGACACCTGACACATATTACCCTCCCTGCCGCTCTGTCACAACAGATTATCTGACACCTGGCACATATTACCCTCCCTGCCGCACTGTCACACCAGCTTATCTGACAACTGGCACATATTAGCCCCCCTGCCGCTCTGTCACACCAGCTTATCTGTCACCTAGCACATATTAGCCTCCCCGCCGCTCTGTCACACCAGCTTATCTGATGCTTGGCACATATTAGCCTCCCCACCGCTCGGTCACACCAGCTTATCAGACAACTGGCACATATTACCCTCCCCGCCGCTCTGTCACACCAGCTTATCTGACACTTGGCACATATTAGCCTCTCCACCGCTCTGTCACACCAGCTTATCTAACACCTGGTACATATTAGCCTCCCTGCTGCTCTGTCACACCAGCTTATCTAACACCTGGCACATATTAACCTCCCCACCGCTCTGTCACACCAGCTTATCTGACAACTGGCACATATTAGCCCCCCGCCGCTCTGTCACACCAGCTTATCTGACACCTGGCACATATTAGCCCCCCGCCGCTCTGTCACACCAGCTTATCTAACACCTAGCACATATTAACCTCCCCACCGCTCTGTCACACCAGCTTATCTAACAACTGGCACATATTACCCTCCCTGCCGCTCTGTCACACCAGCTTTTCTGATAACTGACACATATTAGCCTCCCTGCTGCTCTGTCACACCAGCTTATCTGACAACTGGCACATATTAGCCCCCCGCCGCTCTGTCACACCAGCTTATCTGACACCTGGCACATATTAGCCCCCCGCCGCTCTGTCACAAAACTTATCAAACACCTGGCACATATTAGCCTCCACACCATTCTGTCACACCAGCTTATCTAACAACTGGCACATATTACCCTCCCTGCCGCTCTGTCACACCAACTTTTCTGATAACTGACACATATTAGCCTCCCTGCTGCTCTGTCACACCAGCTTATCTAACAACTGGCACATATTAGCCCCCCGCCGCTCTGGCACACCAGCCTATCTGACAACTGGCACATACTAGCCTCCCCACCGCTCTGTCACACCAGCTTATCTGACAACTGGCACAAATTACCCTCTCTGACGCTCTGTCACACCAGCTTATCTGACAATTGGCACATATTACCCTCCCTGCCGCTCTGTCACACCAGCTTATCGGACACCTGGCACATATTACCCTCCCTGCCGCTCTGTCACACCAGCTTATCTGACACCTGGCACATATTACCCTCCCTGCCGCTCTGTCACACCAGCTTATCTGACAACTAACACATATTACCCTCCCCACCGCTCTGTCACACCAGCTTATCTGACACCAGGCACATATTAGCCTCCCCGCCGCTCTGTCACACCAGCTTATCTGACACCTGGCATATATTAGCCCCCCCGCCGCTCTGTCACACCAGCTTATCTGACAATTGAAACATATTACCCTCCCTGCCGCTCTGTCACACCAGCTTATCTGACACCTGGCACATATTACCCTCCCCGCCACTCTGTCACACCAGCTTATCTGACACCTGGCACATATTACCCTCCCCGCCGCTCTGTCACACCAGCTTATCTGACAACTGACACATATTACCCTCCCCACCGCTCTGTCACACCAGCTTATCTGACAACTGACACATATTACCCTCCCCACCGCTCTGTCACACCAGCTTATCTGATAACTGACAAATATTACCCTCCCAACCGCTCTGTCACACCAGCTTATCTGACAACTGACACATATTAGCCCCCCCGCCGCTCTGTCACACCAGCTTATCTGATAACTGACACATATTACCCTCCCCACCGCTCTGTCACACCAGCTTATCTGACAACTGACACATATTAGCCACCCACCGCTCTGTCACACCAGCTTATCTGACACCTGGCACATATAACCCTCCCTGCCGCTCTGTCACACCAGCTTATCTGACAACTGACACATATTAGCCTCCCCGCCGCTCTGTCACACAAGCTTATCTGACACCTGGCACATATTACCCTCCCCGCTGCTCTGTCACACCAGCTTATCTGACACCTGGCACATATTACCCTCCCCGCCACTGTCACACCAGCTTATCTGACACCTGGCACATATTAGCCTCCCTGCAGCTCTGTCACACCAGCTTATCTGACACCTGGCACATATTAGCCTCCCCACCGCTCTGTCACACCCGCTTATCTGACGCATGGCACATATTAGCCTCCCCACTGCTCGGTCACACCAGCTTATCTGACACCTGGCACATATTAGCCTCCCAGCCACTCTGTCACACCAGCTTATCTGACACCTGGCACATATTAGCCTCCCTGCCGCACTGTCACACCAGCTTATCTGACATCTGGCACATATTAGCCTCCCCGTCGCTCTGTCACACCAGCTTATCTGACAACTGGCACATATTACCCTCCCCGCCGCTCTGTCACACCAGCTTATCTGAGACCTGGCACATATTAGCCTCCCTGCCGCTCTGTCACACCAGCTTATCTGACACCTGGCACATATTAGCCCCCCTGCCGCTCTGTCACACCAGCTTATCTGTCACCTAGCACATATTAGCCTCCCCGACGCTCTGTCACACCAGCTTATCTGATGCTTGGCACATATTAGCCTCCCCACCGCTCTGTCACACCAGCTTATCTGACACCTGGCACATATTACCCTTCCTGCCGCTCTGTAACAGCTGCTTATGTAACAACTGACACATATTAGCCTCCCCGCCACTCTGTCACACCAGCTTATCTGACACCTGGCACATATTACCCTCCCCGCTGCTCTGTCACACCAGCTTATCTGACACCTGGCACATAATACCCTCCCCGCCGCTCTGTCACACCAGTGTATCTGACACCTGGCACATATTAGCCTCCCCGCCGCTCTGTCACACCAGCTTATCTGACAACTGGCACATATAAGCCCCCTGCCGCTCTGTCACACCAGCTTATATGTCACCTAGCACATATTAGCCTCCCCGCCGCTCTGTCACACCAGCATATCTGATGCTTGGCACATATTAGCCTCCCCACGGCTCGGTCACACCAGCTTATCTGACACCTGGCACATATTAGCCTCCCTGCCGCTCTGTCACACCAGCTTATCTGACACCTGGCACATATTAGCCTCCCCGCGCTCTGTCACACCAGCTTATCTGACAACTGGCACATATTAGCCTCCCTGCCGCTCTGTCACACCAGCTTATCTGACAACTGGCACATATTACCCTCCCCGCCGCTCTGTCACTCCAGTTTATCTGACACCTGGCACATATTAGCCTCCCTGCCGCTCTGTCACACCAGATTATCTGACGCTTAGGATATATTAGCCTCCCCACCGCTCGGTCACACCAGCTTATCTGACATCTGGCACATATTAGACTCCCTGCCGCTCTGTCACACCAGCTTATCTGACACCTGGCACATATTACCCTCCCTGCTGCTCTGTAACACCAGCTTATCTGACAACTGACACCTATTAGCCTCCCCGCCACTCTGTCACACCAGCTTATCTGACACCTGGCACATTTTAGCCTCCCTGCCTCTCTGTCACATCAGCTTATCTGACAACTGGCACATATTACCCTCCCTGCCGCTCTGTCACACAAGCTTATCTGACTACTGGCACATATTACCCTCCCTGCCGCTCTGTCACACCAGCTTATCTGACACCTGGCACATATTATCCTCCCTGCCGCTCTGTCACACCAGCTTATCTGACAACTGGCACATATTAGCCCCCCCCGCCACTCTGTCACACCAGCTTATCTGACACATGGCACATATTAGCCCCCCTGCCGCTCTGTCACACCAGCTAATCTGTCACCTAGCACATATTAGCCTCCCCGCCACTCTATCAAACCAGCTTATCTGACGCTTGGCACATATTAGCCTCCCCGCTGCTCTTTCACACCAGCTTATCTGACACCTGGCACATATTACCCTCCCCGCCGCTCTGTCACACCAGCTTATCTGTCATCTGGCACATATTACCCTCCCTGCCGCTCTGTCACACCAGCTTATCTGACATCTGGCACATATTAGCCTCCCCGCCGCACTGTCACACCAGCTTATCTGACAACTGGCACATATTAGCCTCCCCTCCACTCTGTCACACCAGCTTATCTGACACCTGGCACATATTAGCCCCCCTGCCGCTTTGTCACACCAGCTTATCTGTCACCTAGCACATATTAGCCTCCCCGCCGCTCTGTCACACCAGCTTATCTGACGCTTGGCACATATTAGCCTCCCCGCCGCTCTGTCACAAAAGCTTATCTGACTCCTGGCACATATTACCCTTCCCGCCGCTCTGTCACACCAGCATATCTGACATCTGGCACATCTTACCCTCCCTGCAGCTCTGTCACACCAGCTTATCTGACACCTGGCACATATTAGCCTCCCCGCCGCACTGTCACACCAGCTTATCTGACAACTGGCACATATTAGCCTCGCCGCCGCTCTGTCACACCAGCTTATCTGATAACTGGCACATGTTAGCCTCCCCGCCGCTCTGTCACACCAGCTTTTCTGACACCTGGCACATATTAGCATCCCTGTCGCTCTGTCACATCAGCTTTTTTGACAACTGGCACATATTACCCTCCCTGCCACTCTGTCACACCAGCTTATCTGACACCTGGCACATATTAGCCTCCCTGTCGCTCTGTCACATCAGATTATCTGACAACTGGCACATATTACCCTCCCTGCCGCTTTGTCACACAAGCTTATCTGACAACTGGCACATATTAGCCTCCCTGCCGCTCTGTCACACAAGCTTTTCTGACATCTGGCACATATTAGCCTCCCCGCCGCTCTATCACACCAGCTTATCTGACGCTTGGCACATATTAGCCTCCCCGCCGCTCTGTAACACCAGCTTATCTGACACCTGGCACATATTACCCTCCCCAACGCTCTGTCACACCAGCTTATCTGACATCTGGCACATATTACCCTCCCTGCCGCTCTGTCACACCAGCTTATCTGACACCAGGCACATATTAGCCTCCCCGCCGCACTGTCACACCAGCTTATCTGACACCTGGCACATATTAGCCCCCCCGCCGCTCTGTCACACCAGCTTATCTGACACCTGGCACATATTACCCTCCCTGCCGCTCTGTCACACCAGCTTATCTGACAACTGACACATATTAGCCTCCCCGCCGCTCTGTCACACCAGCTTATCTGACACCTGGCACATATTACCCTCCCAGCCGCTCTGTCACACCAGCTTATCTGACACCTGTCACATATTACCCTCCCCGCCACTCTGTCACACCAGCTTATCTGACACCTGGCACATATTAGCCTCCCTGCAGCTCTGTCACACCAGCTTATCTGACACCTGGCACATATTAGCCTCCCCACCGCTCTGTCACACCAGCTTATCTGACACCTGTCACATATTACCCTCCCCGCCACTCTGTCACACCAGCTTATCTGACACCTGGCACATATTAGCCTCCCTGCAGCTCTGTCACACCAGCTTATCTGACACCTGGCACATAATTAGCCTCCCCACTCCTCGGTCACACCAGCTTATCTGACATCTGGCACATATTAGCCTCCCTGCCGCTCTGTCACACCAGCTTATCTGACACCTGGCACATATTAGCCTCCCTGCCGCACTGTCACACCAGCTTATCTGACAACTGGCACATATTAGCCTCCCCGCCGCTCTGTCACACCAGCTTTGTGAGGATACCGGGTGTCCTGGGTATCCTGGGGTTCAGGGATCACACAGTGGAGCAGGTTATAATGAAGGAATGATGAACTTTATTCATGGAGACACAGAAATTCAGCAAACAGTAAGCAGGGTTAT
Source organism: Taudactylus pleione (assembly GCA_031769625.1). NCBI lineage: Eukaryota > Metazoa > Chordata > Amphibia > Anura > Myobatrachidae > Taudactylus > Taudactylus pleione. The sequence goes on from JAUIMM010000634.1 coordinate 545,172, forward strand.
ATCATTACAGTCCACTCAGAGTTCAGCAAAGTCTTTTCCAGCTGCTGTATATCTCTTCCCTACCTGGCCAGCTGTAACAGGGAACACAGAGCTGCTATATATCTCTTCCCTACCTGGCCAGCTGTAACAGGGCACACAGAGCTGTTATATATCTTAAGACACTGAGAGGGGACAACACCCCAACCTTCAGAGTCACACTCTACACACACACTATCCCACAATTCCTCTTGCTGCACCACCCTACTTCCCTCTCTCTCCCTCATTGGTGGGCTCAGGTGTCAGTCTTTGCAGAGAGGAAGGAGGAGGGTTTTGTAACAGGAACACACCTTTGCTGTCTGCTGCTGGCAAACTTCCTGTATGAGACATGCAGACTGAGGGTTTCAATTTAAGAACACAGAACTGGGTCATAACTCTTTTCAACATGCAGGCAAGTCCTAGAAGTCCTTTTCCCTTGTCTCCTCACATACCTCCCCCTTCTTAAATCGAGGAGACAGACATGGTCCCAATGTTGGAGTCCTGACTGTCGACTCGGCCCGAGGGTCTGCGAAGCTTGATATTTGTTTCCTCACATCTGGATAGCCCGTCAGCATTGTGATGTTCTCGTCCCTTTTTGTGAGAAATGGAAAAGTTGAAACTTTGTAACGCCAGACTCCACCTCAACAACCTCCCATTTTCCCCCGAGGTTCTGTTTAGCCAATACAACGGGTTATGGTCAGTGACAACAGTAAATTCTTTCCCATAAAGATATGGTTGTAGCTTCTTTAAGGCCCAGACTATGGCTAGACATTCTTTTTCAATAGTGGCGTAGGCTATCTCTCGGTCAGCTAGTTTACGGGATAGATACACAATTGGATGTTCCCTACCATCTGCTCCCACTTGACTCAACACTGCCCCAAGTCCACACCCTGATGCGTCTGTCTGCACAATAAACTTTCTGTTGTAGTCAGGGGCAGCCAACACTGGGGCTCGAGTCAGCAAGTCTTTTAAGGTGTTGAAAGCTTGCTCACATTCAACAGTCCATTCAATATTCCGAGCATATCTCTTTTTGGTCAAGTCTGTCAGAGCCTTGGCCACGGTGCTGTAATGTGGTATAAATTTCCTGTAATAGCCAGCGACTCCAAGGAACGCCCGCACTTGTTTTTGGTTGACAGGTTGGGGCCAATTGGAAATAGCCTCCACCTTTGCCGGATCAGGTCTGATAGCACCTCCTCCGACCCGATGTCCTAGGTACTGAACCTCAGCCATCCCCATTTGACACTTATCTGGGCGTATGGTGAGTCCAGCCTGTCTAATCCTCTTCAGCACTTCTGTCACCTGAATTAAATGCTCCTCCCAGGTATGGCTGAAGATGGCAATGTCATCTAAGTAGGCTTGGGAAAAGTCTTGACACCCCTCCAAGAGGTCATTAACCATTCGCTGGAATGTGGCAGGGGCGTTCTTCATCCCGAAAGGCATTGTAGTCCACTCAAAGAGTCCTTCCGGTGTGATGAAGGCAGAACGCTCCTGGGCCTCTTTGGTAAGTGGGATTTGCCAGTAGCCTTTGCTCAAATCCAATGTTGAGACAAACTCAGCCCCTCCAATCCGATCCAGTAGCTCATCAACACGGGGCATAGGGTAAGCATCAGTGGTGGTGACTTCGTTCAATTTGCGATAGTCCACACAAAACCGTGTGGTCCCATCTTTCTTGGGAACCAACACAACCCCAGCAGCCCATGGGCTTTTAGATGGCACTATGACCCCCAAAGCTAGCATCTCCTCGATCTCAGCCTTTACCTGCCTCATAACACCTGGAGTCATCCGGTAAGCGACTTGTCGGATGGGCCTAGCACTCCCAGTGTCCACATGGTGGGCGGTCAGATGAGTTCGACCAGGTAGACAAGAAAACTGGGCCTGTTCAGCCTCTAAGATCCTCCACATCTCTTGCTGCTGGGCTGCATTCAACTGTTGTCCCACCTGGACTGATTCCACTCCTTTCTTCTCTTTAGCAGCTCCCAAAAGGTCAAGCAATGGATCAGTTTCTGGTGCCTCCATTGGAGGACAACATACCGCCATTGTTACTACTTGACGATCACGATAGGCCTTAATTCGATTTATATGGAAGGTGCGTAGGTACTTCCCTCCCTTATCCAGGGCAATCACGTAATTGACCGGCCCGGTGCGCCTTACCACGGTATACGGTCCTTCCCACATAGCCTGCAGTTTGTTTCTTCGCACTGGGATAAGCACCATTACTTTTTGCCCTGGATGCAACTCTCGGTCTTGAGCATGGGCGTCATACCATTCCTTTTGTCTCTCTTGTGATTCCCTGAGATGCTCTTGGGTTAACTGTAGCAATCTTCTCATGCGGTTCCGCATATTCTCTACATATTGTAAAATGGGCTGCTGGTGTTCTTGGAAAGTTCCCTCCCAGCTCTCTTTGACCAGGTCTAGAGGCCCCCGCACTTTCCGGCCGTACAAAAGTTCAAATGGGGAATATCCAGTAGACGCCTGTGGGACTTCCCGATAAGCGAAGAGAAGCTGTTGAAGGGCTCTCTCCCAGTCCCTCCCCTCGGACAGCACGTAAGCTTGTAGAAGTCTTTTTAGCGTTCCATTGAAACGTTCACAGAGTCCGTTGGTCTGTGGATGGTAAGAGGTGGTCCGAAGAGGTCGAACCCCCCACTTTTCCCACAGGGTTTGCATTAGTTCACCTTGGAATTGGGGCCCTTGATCTGTGATGACTTCCTGTGGGTATCCAAGCCGACTGAATATGTCTGTTAATGCTTGCGCAACGTGTTCTGTGTCAATAGATGATAGGGCCACAGCCTCAGGATAGCGTGTAGCAAAGTCCACCAGTGTTAGGATGTACTTCTTTCCCGTATGACTGGGAATAGCTAATGGTCCAATTAGGTCTATGGCAACACGGGCAAAGGGCTCCCCTATAATAGGTAATGGGTGCAGAGGAGCTTTTCGCTGGGGCTTCCCGAGCCTTTGGCAGGTATTGCAGGTGTCTCGATACTGCTTAACGTCTCTAGAGATTCGTGGCCAGAAGAAATTCCGCAACAATCGTGCCAGTGTTTTACGGGTGCCAAAATGCCCGGCCGCTGGAATGTCATGAGCAAGGGCTAGTAATTGTGCTCTGTACGGTGTAGGTACCACCAACTGTTTAGTAGGCATTACTGTTTCCTGTCCAGACTGAAGAACGACCACTCGGTACAGCAATTCCTCTTCCCAAACTATCTTGCTCCCATCAGCTGTTTCCAACCCCAGGTCGGCTGTGCTCCTTAATTTACTTAGGGAAGGGTCTGTCCGTTGGGCCTGTCGAAACTCGCTCCGGTCCACCTCCCCCAAGTCTAACTCTGAAGTACTGGACAAGAAACTGGAATCACTCACCATTGTGGTCGGGGTAGGTTGGTTCTGTTCTGAATCTGTCACCTGGGTCACTGCTCTTTGGGTTTGGCTCCGGGTCACCACTTGAACGAAGCGTGTCACCAGTCCCTGTCCCAGATCATTCCCGAGGATGACCTTGGCTGGTAGCCCCTTGAGTACTCCGACCTCCACGATTCCTTGATCAGCTCCCCAGTCGAGATGTATCTTGGCGACGGGGATATCGGTCTGTTGTCCCCCGGCGGTGGCAATTCGTACATACTGTCCAGGAATCACCCGGGAGGTGGGAATCAGGTCTGGCTCAATCAATGTGAGTGAGGCCCCAGAATCTCGTAGGCCCTGTACCCGCTGGTCCTCTACCAACACAGGCTGTAAGTGCCCCTGCATATTCTGAGGAGTTGCCTGCTCCTCCCCCAGAACCAGGTCTACAATATACACCCCATCCATCATCTCGGTCGCATCTGAATGGATGACCTCCTCGCAATAATCCTCCATGGGGTAACATACCACAGAGACTGGGGCCGGTCTAGCCCCAGGGAATGGCCCTCGCGTGCGTGGACAGTCCCTCAACAAGTGTCCTGGTTGATTGCAGCGGTAGCACTTCCGAGGTTCTGGGTTAGCCACTTTGAATCTGGGTGGTTGATAAGAAATGTTTTTGATAGGGCCTCCTTTACTACTATCATTTATGCGTGGTTCTCTGTCAGGGAGCTTCTCCGCTCGTGGGGTTCTTGTACCACCTGTTGCACTGAAGACTCTCCATTGGGGACGGTTAGCTATATATTCATCAGCCCATTCTGCAGCTTGTTCAGGCGTGCTGGGCTTCCGGTCTGCGACCCACTCCCGTATCTCTGGTGCCATCTTAATCATTAGTTGTTCTGCCACAATTAGGTTGATGATCTGCTCCACGGTAGAGGCCTGTCTACCCTCGAGCCATTTTCCACAAGCTTGCCGTAGCTGACTGGCAAACTCTTGGTAGGAAGCAGTCCCACTTTTGCTCAGTGTCCTGAATTTGAGACGATAAGATTCTGCAGTGATCTGAAACTTAGCCAGCAATGCCTTCTTTATGCAGGTGTAGATTCCACATTCCTGGGAAGTTAGAGCCCTGTAGGCTTCCAAAGCCCTACCGGTGAGACTTGGCCCCAAGTACTTGGGCCATTCAGCTGGCTCTATCCCGTGCACTCCCATGAGATTCTCAAAGATCTGCAGGTGAGTGTCAATGTCAGTTTCATTCTCTCGAAATGTGGGAACATCCTTAAATCCCAAGCGCCGCTTCTCTTGTTCAGCCCCTCTGGGCGACAGCACAGTTCCGCTGCTAGTAGGGATTTGTACCCCTAATATTGCTTGGATCACTCCAGCTCTCTCTTGTGTAGTTGCACTTTCACCTAGCGCCCCCAGCCAGCTCTGTAGTAGGGCGGGAGTAGCGGTGGTTGACTCGGGTAACCGACTGGAAGTGCTTCCACTGCCTGTCGGTCCTTCTTCATCATCACTCAGGTGGTCGGGATCCTCTGGGTGTGCACGATCCCACTCCAACAACCGTAGTACCAGAATCTCCCGGGTGTCAGTCCCATTATAAGCAATTCCCTTCATCCTGCAAAATCCTTGCAGGTGCGGTTTCCGGGCTGTCCGGTAAAACTTCTCCTGCTCTCTCATGACGTTTTCAATTTGGCCGCCGGTTGCAACTGCTGACTGACTCTCCATGCTGATATTCTCTGGTATTAGCGTGGCTTCTACTCACTCCCCTGGAATTACTGCAGGAACTGTGTGACGTCCCACCGCTGCCGCCAAATGTGAGGATACCGGGTGTCCTGGGTATCCTGGGGTTCAGGGATCACACAGTGGAGCAGGTTATAATGAAGGAATGATGAACTTTATTCATGGAGACACAGAAATTCAGCAAACAGTAAGCAGGGTTATATCATTACAGTCCACTCAGAGTTCAGCAAAGTCTTTTCCAGCTGCTGTATATCTCTTCCCTACCTGGCCAGCTGTAACAGGGAACACAGAGCTGCTATATATCTCTTCCCTACCTGGCCAGCTGTAACAGGGCACAAAGAGCTGTTATATATCTTAAGACACTGAGAGGGGACAACACCCAAACCTTCAGAGTCACACTCTACACACACACTAACCCACAATTCCTCTTGCTGCACCACCCTACTTCCCTCTCTCTCCCTCATTGGTGGGCTCAGGTGTCAGTCTTTGCAGAGAGGAAGGAGGAGGGTTTTGTAACAGGAACACACCTTTGCTGTCTGCTGCTGGCAAACTTCCTGTATGAGACATGCAGACTGAGGGTTTCAATTTAAGAACACAGAACTGGGTCATAACTCTTTTCAACATGCAGGCAAGTCCTAGAAGTCCTTTTCCCTTGTCTCCTCACAAGCTTATCTGTCAACTGACACATATTACCCTCCCCGCCGCTCTGTCACACCAGCTTATCTGACACCTGGCACATATTAGCCTCCCTGCCGCTCTGTCACACCAGCTTATCTGACACCTGGCACATATTAGCCCCCCTGCCGCTCTGTCACACCAGCTTATCTGACGCTTGGCACATATTAGCCTCCCCACCGCTCGGTCACACCAGCTTATCTGACACCTGGCACATATTACCCTCCCTGCCGCTCTGTAACAGCTGCTTATCTAACAACTGACACATATTATCCTCCCCGCCACTCTGTCACACCAGCTTATCTGACACCTGGCACATACTACCCTCCCCGCCGCTCTGTCACACCAGCTTATCTGACACCTGGCACATATTACCCTCACCGCCGCTCTGACACACGAGTGTGTCTGACACCTGGCACATATTAGCCCCCTGCCGCTCTGTCACACCAGCTTATGTGTCACCTAGCACATATTAGCCTCCCCGCCACTCTGTCACACCAGCTTATCTGACGCTTGGCACATATTAGCCTCCCCACCGCTCGGTCACACCAGCTTATCTGACACCTAGCACATATTCGCCTCCCCGCGCTCTGTCACATCAGCTTATCTGACAACTGGCACATATTAGCCTCCCTGCCGCTCTGTCACACCAGCTTATCTGACAACTGGCACATATTACCCTTCCCGCCGCTCTGTCACACCAGTTTATCTGACACCTGGCACATATTAGCCTCGCTGCCGCTCTGTCACACCAGCTTATCTGACACCTGGCACATATTAGCCCCTCTGCCGCTCTGTCACACCAGATTATCTGATGCTTAGCATATATTAGCCTCACCACCGCTCGGTCACACCAGCTTATCTGACATCTGGCACATATTAGACTCCCTGCCGCTCTGTCACACCAGCTTATCTGACACCTGGCACATATTACCCTCCCTGCCGCTCTGTAACACCAGCTTATCTGACAACTGACACATATTATCCTCCCTGCCACTCTGTCACACCAGCTTATCTGACACCTGGCACATATTAGCCTCCCTGCCGCTCTGTCACATCAGCTTATCTGACAACTGGCACATGTTAGCCCCCCCGTCGCTCTGTCACACCAGCTTATCTAACACCTGGCACATATTAACCTCCCTGCCGCTCTGTCACACAAGCTTATCTGAGTACTGGCACATATTACCCTCCCTGCTGCTCTGTCACACCAGCTTATCTGACACCTGGCACATATTATCCTCCCTGCCGCTCTGTCACACCAGTTTATCTGACAACTGGCACATATTAGCCCCCCCCCGCCACTCTGTCACACCAGCTTATCTGACACCTGGCACATATTAGCCCCCCTGCCGCTCTGTCACACCAGCTTATCTGTCACCTAGCACATATTAGCCTCCCCGCCACTCTGTCAAACCAGCTTATCTGACGCTTGGCACATATTAGCCTCCCCGCCGCTCTGTCACACCAGCTTATCTGACACCTGGCAAATATTACCCTCCCCGCCGCTATGTCACACCAGCTTATCTGTCATCTGGCACATATTACCCTCCCTGCCGCTCTGTCACACCAGCTTATCTGACACCTGGCACATATTAGCCTCCCCGCCGCACTGTCACACCAGCTTATCTGACAACTGGCACATATTAGCCTCCCCGCCACTCTGTCACACCAGCTTATCTGACACCTGGCACATATTAGCCCCCCTGCCGCTGTGTCACACCAGCTTATCTGTCACCTAGCACATATTAGCCTCCCCGCCGCTCTGTCACACCAGCTTATCTGACGCTTGGCACATATTAGCCTCCCCGCCGCTCTGTCACACCAGCTTATCTGACACCTGGCACATATTACCCTCCCCGCCGCTCTGTCACACCAGCATATCTGACATCTGGCACATCTTACCCTCCCTGCCGCTCTGTCACACCAGCTTATCTGACACCTGGCACATATTAGCCTCCCCGCCGCACTGTCACACCAGCTTATCTGATAACTGGCACATGTTAGCCTCCCCGGCCCTCTGTCACACCAGCTTTTCTGACACCTGGCACATATTAGCCTCCCTGTCGCTCTGTCACATCAGCTTATCTGACAACTGGCACATATTACCCTCCCTGCCGCTCTGTCACACAAGCTTATCTGACAACTGGCACATATTAGCCTCTCTGCCGCTCTGATACACCAGCTTATCTGACACCTGGCACATATTAGCCTCCCTGTCGCTCTGTCACATCAGCTTATCTGACAACTGGCACATATTAGCCTCCCTGCCGCTCTGTCACACAAGCTTATCTGTCAACTGGCACATATTAGCCTCCCCGCCGCTCTGTCACACCAGATTATCTGACAACTGGCACATATTACCCTCCCTGCCACTTTGTCACACAAACTTATCTGACAACTGGCACATATTAGCCTCCCTGCCGCTCTGTCACACAAGCTTTTCTGACAACTGGCACATATTAGCCTCCCTGCCGCTCAGTCACACCAGCTTATCTGTCACCTAGCACATATTAGCCTTCCCGCTGCTCTATCACACCAGCTTTTCTGACGCTTGGCACATATTAGCCTCCCCGCCGCTCTGTCACACCAGCTTATCTGACACCTGGCACATATTACCCTCCTCAGCGCTCTGTCACACCAGCTTATCTGACATCTGGCACATATTACCCTCCCTGCCGCTCTGTCACACCAGCTTATCTGACACCTGGCACATATTAGCCTCCCCGCCGCACTGTCACACCAGCTTATCTGACAACTGGCACAAATTAGCCTCCCCGCCGCTCTGTCACACCAGCTTATCTGACACCTGGCACATATTAGCCCCCCTGCCGCTCTGTCACACCAGCTTATCTGTCACCTAGCACATATTAGCCTCCCCGCTGCTCTGTCACACCAGATTATCTGACACTTGGCACATATTAGACTCCCCGACGCTCTGTCACACCAGCTTATCTGACACCAGGCACATATTACCCTCCTCGCCGCTCTGTCACACCAGCTTATCTGACGCTTGGCACATATTAGCCTCCCCACCACTCGGTCACACCAGCTTATCTGACACCTGGCACATATTACCCTCCCCGCCGCCCTGTCACACCAGCTTATCTGACACCTGGCACATATTAGCCTACCCGCCGCTCTGTCACACCAGATTATCTGACAACTGGCACATATAAGCCTCCCTGCCGCTCTGTCACACCAGCTTATCTGACAACTGGCACATATTACCCTCCCCGCCGCTCTGTCACACCAGCTTATCTGACACCTGGCACATATTAGCCTCCCTGCCGCTCTGTCACACCAGCTTATCTGACACCTGGCACATATTAGCCTCCCCACCGCTCTGTCACACCAGCTTATCTGACACCTGGCACATATTAGCCCGCCTGCCGCTCTGTCACACCAGCTTATCTGACAACTGGCACATATTACCCTCCCTGCCGCTCTGTCACACAAGCTTATCTGACAACTGGCACATATTACCCTCCCTGCCGCTCTGTCACACCAGCTTATCTGACACCTGGCACATATTATCCTCCCTGCCGCTCTGTCACACCAGCTTATCTGACAACTGGCACATATTACCCTCCCTGCCGCTCTGTCACACAAGCTTGTCTGACAACTGGCACATATTACCCTCCCCGCCGCTCTGTCACACCTGCTTATCTGACGCTTGGCACATATTATCCTCCCCGCCGCTCTGTCACACCAGCATATCTGACACCTGGCACATATTACCCTCCCCGCCGCTCTGTCACACCAGCTTTTCTGACATCTGGCAAATAATACCCTCCCTGCCTCTCTGTCACACCAGCTTATCTGACACCTGGCACATATTAGCCTCCCCGCCGCACTGTCACACCAGCTTATCTGACAACTGGCACATATTAGCCTCCCTGCCGCTCTGTCACACCAGATTATCTGACAACTGGCACATATTTGCCTCCCCGCCACTCTGTCACACCAGCGTATCTGACAACTGGCACATATTACCCTCCCTGCCGCTCTGTCACACCAGCTTATCTGACACCTGGCACATATTATCCTCCCTACCGCTCTGTCACACCAGCTTATCTGACAACTGGCACATATTACCCTCCCTGCCGCTCTGTCACACAAGCTTATCTGACAACTGGCACATATTACCCTCCCCGCCGCTCTGTCACACCTGCTTATCTGACGCTTGGCACATATTATCCTCCCCGCCGCTCTGTCACACCAGCATATCTGACACCTGGCACATATTACCCTCCCCGCCGCTCTGTCACACCAGCTTATCTGACATCTGGCAAATAATACCCTCCCTGCGTCTCTGTCACACCAGCTTATCTGACACCTGGCACATATTAGCCTCCCCGCCGAACTGTCACACCAGCTTATCTGACAACTGGCACATATTAGCCTCCCTGCCGCACTGTCACACCAGATTATCTGACAACTGGCACATATTAGCCTCCCCGCCACTCTGTCACACCAGCTTATCTGACACCAGGCACATATTAGCCTCCTGCCGCTCTGTCACACCAGCTTATATGTCACCTAGCACATATTAGCCTCCCCGCCGCTCTGTCACACCAGCTTATCTGACGCTTGGCACATATTAGCCTCCCCACCGCTCGGTCACACCAGCTTATCTGACACCTGGCACATATTAGCCTCCCCGCGCTCTGTCACACCAGCTTATCTGACAACTGGCACATAGTAGCCTCCCTGCCGCTCTGTCACACCAGCTTATCTGACAACTGGCACATATTACCCTCCCCGCCGCTCTGTCACACCAGTTTATCTGACACCTGGCACATATTAGCCTCCCTTCCTCTCTGTCACACCAGCTTATCTGACACCTGGCACATATTAGCCCCTCTGCCGCTCTGTCACACCAGATTATCTGATGCTTAGCATATATTAGCCTCCCCACTGCTCGGTCACACCAGCTTATCTGACATCTGGCACATATTACCCTCCCTGCCGCTCTGTCACACCAGCTTATCTGACTACTGGCACATATTACCCTCCCTGCCGCTCTGTCACACCAGCTTATCTGACACCTGGCACATATTATCCTCCCTGCCGCTCTGTCACACCAGCTTATCTGACAACTGGCACATATTAGCCCCCCCCCGCCACTCTGCCACACCAGCTTATCTGACACCTGGCACATATTAGCCTCCCCGCCGCTCTGTCACACCTGATTATCTGACGCTTGGCACATATTAGCCTCCCCGCCGCTCTGTCACACCAGCTTATCTGATAACTGGCACATGTTAGCCTCCCCGGCCCTCTGTCACACCAGCTTTTCTGACCCCTGGCACATATTAGCCTCCCTGTCGCTCTGTCACATCAGCTTATCTGACAACTGGCACATATTACCCTCCCTGCCGCTCTGTCACACAAGCTTATCTGACAACTGGCACATATTAGCCTCCCCGCCGCTCAGTCACACCAGATTATCTGACAACTGGCACATATTACCCTCCCTGCCACTTTGTCACACAAGCTTATCTGACAACTGGCACATATTAGCCTCCCTGCCGCTCTGTCACACAAGCTTTTCTGACAACTGGCATATATTAGCCTCCCTGCCGCTCAGTCACACCAGCTTATCTATCACCTAGCACATATTAGCCTCCCCGCCGCTCTATCACACCAGCTTATCTGACGCTTGGCACATATTAGCCTCCCCGCCGCTCTGTCACACCAGCTTATCTGACACCTGGCACATATTTCCCTCCCCAGCGCTATGTCACACTAGCTTATCTGACATCTGGCACATATTACCCTCCCTGCCGCTCTGTCACACCAGCTTATCTGACACCTGGCACATATTAGCCTCCCCGCCACACTGTCACACCAGCTTATCTGACAACTGGCATATATTAGCCTCCCTGCCGCTCTGTCACACCAGCTTATCTGACACCTGGCACATATTAGCCCCCCTGCCGCTCTGTCACACCAGCTTATCTGTCACTTAGCACGTATTAGCCTAACCGCCGCTCTGTCACACCAGATTATCTGACGCTTGGCACATATTAGCCTCCCCGCCGCTCTGTCACACCAGCTTATCTGACACCTGGCACATTTTACCCTCCCCGCCGCTCTGTTACATCAGCTTATCTGACGCTTGGCACATATTAGCCTCCCCACCGCTCGGTCACACCAGCTTATCTGACACCTGGCACATATTACCCTCCCCGCCGCTCTGTCACACCAGCTTATCTGACACCTGGCACATATTAGCCTCCCCGCCCTCTGTCACACCAGCTTATCTGCCTACTGGCACATATTAGCCTCCCTGCCGCTCTGTCACACCAGCTTATCTGACAACTGGCACATATTACCCTCCCCGCCGCTTTGTCACACCAGCTTATCTGACACCTGGCACATATTAGCCTCCCTGCTGCTCTGTCACACCAGCTTATCTGACACCTGGCACATATTATCCTCCCTGCCGCTCTGTCACACCAGCTTATCTGACAACTGGCACATATTACCCTCCCTGCCGCTCTGTCACACAAGCTTATCTGACAACTGGCACATATTACCCTCCCCGCCGCTCTGTCACACCTGCTTATCTGACGCTTGGCACATATTATCCTCCCCGCCGCTCTGTCACACCAGCATATCTGACACCTGGCACATATTACCCTTTACCCTCCCCGCCGCTCTGTCACACCAGCTTATCTGACATCTGGCAAATAATACCCTCCCTGCCTCTCTGTCACACCAGCTTATCTGACATCTGGCACATATTAGCTTCCCCGCCGCACTGTCACACCAGCTTATCTGACAACTGGCACATATTAGCCTCCCCGCCGCACTGTCACACCAGCTTATCTGACAACTGGCACATATTAGCCTCCCCGCCACTCTGTCACACCAGCTTATCTGACACCAGGCACATATTAGCCCCCTGCCGCTCTGTCACACCAGCTTATATGTCACCTAGCACATATTAGCCTCCCCGCCGCTCTGTCACACCAGCTTATCTGACGCTTGGCACATATTTGCCTCCCCACAGCTCGGTCACACCAGCTTATCTGACACCTGGCACATATTAGCCTCTCTGCCGCTCTGTCACACCCGCTTATCTGACACCTGGCACATATTAGCCTCCCCGCGCTCTGTCACAACAGCTTATCTGACAACTGGCACATATTAGCCCCCCCGCCGCTCTGTCACACCAGCTTATCTAACACCTGGCACATATTACCCTCCGTGCCGCTCTGTCACACAAGCTTATCTGACTACTGGCACATATTACCCTCCCTGCAGCTCTGTCACACCAGCTTATCTGACACCTGGCACATAATATCCTCCCTGCCGCTCTGTCACACCAGCTTATCTGACAACTGGCACATATTACCCTCCCCGCCGCTTTGTCACACCAGCTTATCTGACACCTGGCACATATTAGCCTCCCTGCCGCTCTGTCACACCAGCTTATCTGACACCTGGCACAGATTAGCCTCCCCACCGCTCTGTCACACCAGCTTATCTGACAACTGGCACATATTAGCCCCCCTGCCGCTCTGTCACACCAGCTTATCTGACAACTGGCACATATTACCCTACCTGCCGCTCTGTCACACAAGCTTATCTGACAACTGGCACATATTACCCTCCCTGCCGCTCTGTCACACCAGCTTATCTGACACCTGGCACATATTATCCTCCCTGCCGCTCTGTCACACCAGCTTATCTGACAACTGGCACATATTACCCTCCCTGCCGCTCTGTCACACAAGCTTATCTGACAACTGGCACATATTACCCTCCCTGCCTCTCTGTCACACCAGATTATCTGACACCTGGCACATATTAGCCTCCCCGCCGCACTGTCACACCAGCTTATCTGACAACTGGCACATATTAGCCTCCCCGCCGCACTGTCACACCAGCTTATCTGACAACTAGCACATATTAGCCTCCCCGCAACTCTGTCACACCAGCTTATCTGACACCAGGCACATATTAGCCCCCCTGCCGCTCTGTCACACCAGCTTATCTGTCACCTAGCACATATTAGCCTCCCCGCCGCTCTGTCAGACCAGATTATCTGACACCTGGCACATATTACCCTCCCCGCCGCTCTGTCACACCAGCTTATCTGACATCTGGCACATCTTACCCTCCCTGCCGCTCTGTCACACCAGCTTATCTGACGCTTGGCACATATTAGCCTCCCCACTGCTCGGTCACACCAGCTTATCTGACACCTGGCACATATTACCCTCCCTACCGCTCTGTCACACCAGCTTATCTGACACCTGGAACATATTAGCCTCCCCGCCGCTCTGTCACACCAGCTTATCTGACAACTGGCACATATTACCCTCCCTGCCGCTCTGTCACACAAGCTTATCTGACAACTGGCACATATTACCCTCCCCGCCGCTTTGTCACACCAGCTTATCTGACACCTGGCACATATTAGCCTCCCTGCCGCTCTGTCACACCAGCTATCTGACACCTGGCACAGATTAGCCTCCCCACCGCTCTGTCACACCAGCTTATCTGACAACTGGCACATATTAGCCCCCCTGCCGCTCTGTCACACCAGCTTATCTGACAACTGGCACATATTACCCTACCTGCCGCTCTGTCACACAAGCTTATCTGACAACTGGCACATATTACCCTCCCTGCCGCTCTGTCACACCAGCTTATCTGACACCTGGCACATATTATCCTCCCTGCCGCTCTGTCACACCAGCATATCTGACAACTGGCACATATTACCCTCCCTGCCGCTCTGTCACACAAGCTTATCTGACAACTGGCACATATTACCCTCCCTGCCTCTCTGTCACACCAGCTTATCTGACAACTGGCACATATTAGCCTCCCCGCCGCACTGTCACACCAGCTTATCTGACAACTAGCACATATTAGCCTCCCCGCTACTCTGTCACACCAGCTTATCTGACACCAGGCACATATTAGCCCCCCTGCCGCTCTGTCACACCAGCTTATCTGTCACCTAGCACATATTAGCCTCCCCGCCGCTCTGTCAGACCAGATTATCTGACACCTGGCACATATTACCCTCCCCGCCGCTCTGTCACACCAGCTTATCTGACATCTGGCACATCTTACCCTCCCTGCCGCTCTGTCACACCAGCTTATCTGACGCTTGGCACATATTAGCCTCCCCACTGCTCGGTCACACCAGCTTATCTGACACCTGGCACATATTACCCTCCCCACCGCTCTGTCACACCAGCTTATCTGACACCTGGAACATATTAGCCTCCCCGCCGCTCTGTCACACCAGCTTATCTGACAACTGGCACATATTAGCCTCCCTGCCGCTCTGTCACACCAGCTTATCTGACAACTGGCACATATTACCCTCCCTGCCGCTCTGTCACACCAGCTTGTCTGACACATTGGCACATATTAGCCTCCCTGCCGCTCTGTCACACCAGCTTATCTGACACCTGGCACATATTAGCCTCCCCGCCGCTCTTTCACACCAGCTTATCTGACACCTGGCACATATTAGCCCCCCTGCCGCTCTGTCACACCAGCTTATCTGACAACTGGCACATATTACCCTCCCTGCCGCTCTGTCACACAAGCTTATCTTACAACTGGCACATATTACCCTCCCTGCCGCTCTGTCACACCAGCTTATCTGACACCTGGCACATATTATCCTCCCCGCCGCTCTGTCACACCAGCTTATCTGACACCTGGCACATATTAGCCTCCCCGCCCTCTGTCACACCAGCTTATCTGCCTACTGGCACATATTAGCCTCCCTGCCGCTCTGTCACACCAGCTTATCTGACAACTGGCACATATTACCCTCCCCGCCGCTTTGTCACACCAGCTTATCTGACACCTGGCACATATTAGCCTCCCTGCCGCTCTGTCACACCAGCTTATCTGACACCTGGCACATATTATCCTCCCTGCCGCTCTGTCACACCAGCTTATCTGACAACTGGCACATATTACCCTCCCTGCCGCTCTGTCACACAAGCTTATCTGACAACTGGCACATATTACCCTCCCTGCCGCTCTGTCACACCAGCATATCTGACACCTGGCACATATTACCCTTTACCCTCCCCGCCGCTCTGTCACACCAGCTTATCTGACATCTGGCAAATAATACCCTCCCTGCCTCTCTGTCACACCAGCTTATCTGACACCTGGCACATATTAGCTGCCCCGCCACACTGTCACACCAGCTTATCTGACAACTGGCACATATTAGCCTCCCCGCCGCACTGTCACACCAGCTTATCTGACAACTGGCACATATTAGCCTCCCCGCCACTCTGTCACACCAGCTTATCTGACACCAGGCACATATTAGCCCCCTGCCACTCTGTCACACCAGCTTATATGTCACCTAGCACATATTAGCCTCCCCGCCGCTCTGTCACACCAGCTTATCTGACTCTTGGCACATATTTGCCTCCCCACAGCTCGGTCACACCAGCTTATCTGACACCTGGCACATATTAGCCTCTCTGCCGCTCTGTCACACCCGCTTATCTGACACCTGGCACATATTAGCCTCCCCGCGCTCTGTCACAACAGCTTATCTGACAACTGGCACATATTAGCCCCCCCGCCGCTCTGTCACACCAGCTTATCTAACACCTGGCACATATTACCCTCCGTGCCGCTCTGTCACACAAGCTTATCTGACTACTGGCACATATTACCCTCCCTGCAGCTCTGTCACACCAGCTTATCTGACACCTGGCACATATTATCCTCCCTGCCGCTCTGTCACACCAGCTTATCTGACAACTGGCACATATTACCCTCCCCGCCGCTTTGTCACACCAGCTTATCTGACACCTGGCACATATTAGCCTCCCTGCCGCTCTGTCACACCAGCTTATCTGACACCTGGCACAGATTAGCCTCCCCACCGCTCTGTCACACCAGCTTATCTGACACCTGGCACATATTAGCCCCCCTGCCGCTCTGTCACACCAGCTTATCTGACAACTGGCACATATTACCCTACCTGCCGCTCTGTCACACAAGCTTATCTGACAACTGGCACATATTACCCTCCCTGCCGCTCTGTCACACCAGCTTATCTGACACCTGGCACATATTATCCTCCCTGCCGCTCTGTCACACCAGCTTATCTGACAACTGGCACATATTATCCTCCCTGCCGCTCTGTCACACAAGCTTATCTGACAACTGGCACATATTACCCTCCCTGCCTCTCTGTCACACCAGATTATCTGACACCTGGCACATATTAGCCTCCCCGCCGCACTGTCACACCAGCTTATCTGACAACTGGCACATATTAGCCTCCCCGCCGCACTGTCACACCAGCTTATCTGACAACTGGCACATATTAGCCTCCCCGCCACTCTGTCACACCAGCTTATCTGACACCAGGCACATATTAGCCCCCCTGCGGCTCTGTCACACCAGCTTATCTGTCACCTAGCACATATTAGCCTCCCCGCCGCTCTGTCAGACCAGATTATCTGACACCTGGCACATATTACCCTCCCCGCCGCTCTGTCACACCAGCTTATCTGACATCTGGCACATCTTACCCTCCCTGCCGCTCTGTCACACCAGCTTATCTGACGCTTGGCACATATTAGCCTCCCCACTGCTCGGTCACACCAGCTTATCTGACACCTGGCACATATTACCCTCCCCACCGCTCTGTCACACCAGCTTATCTGACACCTGGAACATATTAGCCTCCCCGCCGCTCTGTCACACCAGCTTATCTGACAACTGGCACATATTAGCCTCCCTGCCGCTCTGTCACACCAGCTTATCTGACAACTGGCACATATTACCCTCCCCGCCGCTCTGTCACACCAGCTTATCTGACACATTGGCACATATTAGCCTCCCTGCCGCTCTGTCACACCAGCTTATCTGACACCTGGCACATATTAGCCTCCCCACCGCTCTTTCACACCAGCTTATCTGACACCTGACACATATTAGCCCCCCTGCCGCTCTGTCACACCAGCTTATCTGACACCTGGCACATATTACCCTCCCTGCCGCTCTGTCACACAAGCTTATCTGACAACTGGCAGATATTACCCTCCCTGCCGCTCTGTCACACCAGCTTATCTGACACCTGGCACATATTATCCTCCCTGCCGCTCTGTCACACCAGCTTATCTGACAACTGGCACATATTACCCTCCCTGCCGCTCTGTCACACAAGCTTATCTGACAACTGGCACATCTTACCCTCCCTGCCGCTCTGTCACACCAGCGTATCTGACACCTGGCACATATTAGCCTCCCCGCCGCACTGTCACACCAGCTTATCTGACAAACCGGCACATATTAGCCTCCCCGCCGCTCTGTCACACCAGCTTATCTGTCACCTGGCACATATTAGCCTCCCCTCCGCTCTGTCACACCAGCTTATCTTACACCTGGCACATATTAGCCTCTCTGCCGCTCTGTCACACCAGCTTATCTTACACCTGGCACATATTAGCCTCTCTGCCGCTCTGTCACACCAGCTTATCTGACAACTGGCACATATTACCCTCCCCGCCGCTCTGTCACACCAGTTTATCTTACACCTGGCACATATTAGCCTCCCCGCCGCTCTGTCACACCAGCTTATCTGACAACTGGCACATATTACCCTCCCCGCCGCTCTGTCACACCAGTTTATCTTACACCTGGCACATATTAGCCCCTCTGCCGCTCTGTCACACCAGCTTATCTGACACCTGGCACATATTATCCTCCCTGCCGCTCTGTCACACCAGCTTATCTGACAACTGGCACATATTAGCCTCCCCGCCGCTCTGTCACACCAGCTTATCTGACAACTGGCACATATTAGCCTCCCCGCCGCTCTGTCACACCAGCTTATCTGACACCTGGCACATATTACCCTCCCCGCCGCTCTGTCACACCAGCTTATCTGTCATCTGGCACATATTACCCTCCCTGCCACTCTGTCACACCAGCTTATCTGACACCTGGCACATATTATCCTCCCTGCCGCTCTGTCACACCAGCTTATCTGACAACTGGCACATATTAGCCTCCCCGCCGCTCTGTCACACCAGCTTATCTGACGCTTGGCACATATTAGCCTCCCCGCCGCTCTGTCACACCAGCTTATCTGACACCTGGCACATATTACCCTCCCCGCCGCTCTGTCACACCAGCATATCTGACATCTGGCACATCTTCCCCTCCCTGCCGCTCTATCACACCAGCTTATCTGACACCTGGCACATATTAGCCTCCCCGCCGCACTGTCACACCAGCTTATCTGACAACTGGCACATATTAGCCTCCCCGCCGCTCTGTCACACCAGCTTATCTGATAACTGGCACATGTTAGCCTCCCCGGCCCTCTGTCACACCAGCTTTTCTGACCCCTGGCACATATTAGCCTCCCTGTCGCTCTGTCACATCAGCTTATCTGACAACTGGCACATATTACCCTGCCTGCCGCTCTGTCACACAAGCTTATCTGACAAACGGCCACATATTAGCCTCCCTGCCGCTCTGATACACCAGCTTATCTTACACCTGGCACATATTAGCCTCCTTGTCGCTCTGTCACATCAGCTTATCTGACAACTGGCACATATTAGCCTCCCGGCCGCTCTGTCACACAAGCTTAGCTGACAACTGGCACATATTAGCCTCCCTGCCGCACCGTCACACCAGATTATCTGACAACTGGCACATATTACCGTCCCTGCAACTTTGTCACACAAGCTTATCTGACAACTGGCACATATTAGCCTCCCTGCCGCTCTGTCACACAAGCTTTTCTGACAACTGGCACATATTAGCCTCCCTGCCGCTCAGTCACACCAGCTTATCTGTCACCTAGCACATATTAGCCTCCCCGCCGCTCTATCACACCAGTTTATCTGACGCTTGGCACATATTAGCCTCCCCGCTGCTCTGTCACACCAGCTTATTTGACAGCTGGCACATATTACCCTCCCCAGCGCTCTGTCACACCAGCTTATCTGACATCTGGCACATATTACCCTCCCTGCCGCTCTGTCACACCAGCTTATCTGACAACTGGCACATATTAGCCTCCCCGCCGCTCTGTCACACCAGCTTATCTGACACCTGGCACATATTAGCCCCCCTGCTGCTCTGTCACACCAGCTTATCTGTCTCCTAGCACATATTAGCCTCCCCGCCGCTCTGTCACACCAGATTATCTGACGCTTGGCACATATTAGCCTCCCCGCCGCTCTGTCACACCAGCTTATCTAACAACTGGCACATTTTACCCTCCCTGCCGCTCTGTCACACCAGCTTATCTGACGCTTGGCACATATTAGCCTCCCCACCGCTCGGTCACACCACCTTATCTGACACCTGGCACATATTACCCTCCCCGCCGCTCTGTCACACCAGCTTATCTGACACCTGGCACATATTAGCCTCCCCGCCGCTCTGTCAGACCAGCTTATCTGCCACCTGGCACATATTAGCCTCCCCGCCGCTCTGTCACACCAGCTTATCTGCCAACTGGCACATATTAGCCTCCCTGCCGCTCTGTCACACCAGCTTATCTGACAACTGGCACATATTACCCTCCCCGCCGCTCTGTCACACCAGCTTATCTGACACCTGGCACATATTAGCCCCCCTGCCGCTCTGTCACACCAGCTTATCTGACAACTGGCACATATTACCCTCCCCGCCGCTCTGTCACACAAGCTTATCTGACAACTGGCACATATTACCCTCCCTGCCGCTCTGTCACACCAGCTTATCTGACACCTGGCACATATTATCCTCCCTGCCGCTCTGTCACACCAGCTTATCTGACAACTAGCACATATTAGCCTCCCTGCCGCTCTGTGACACAAGCTTATCTGACAACTGGCACATATTACCCTCCCCGCCGCTCTGTCACACCTGCTTATCTGACGCTTGGCACATATTATCCTCCCCGCCGCTCTGTCACACCAGCTTATCTGCCAACTGGCACATATTAGCCTCCCTGCCGCTCTGTCACACCAGCTTATCTGACAACTGGCACATATTACCCTCCCCGCCGCTCTGTCACACCAGCTTATCTGACACTGGCACATTTTAACCTCCATGCCGCTCTGTCACACCAGCTTATCTGACACCTGGCACATATTAGCCTCCCCACCGCTCTGTCACACCAGCTTATCTGACACCTGGCACATATTAGCCCCCCTGCCGCTCTGTCACACCAGCTTATCTGATAACTGGCACATATTACCCTCCCTGCCGCTCTGTCACACAAGCTTATCTGACAACTGGCACATATTACCCTCCCTGTCGCTCTGTCACACCAGCGTATCTGACACCTGGCACATATTATCCTCCCTGCCGCTCTGTCACACCAGCTTATCTGACATCTGGCACATATTACCCTCCCTGCCGCTCTGTCACACAAGCTTATCTGACAACTGGCACATATTACCCTCCCCGCCGCTCTGTCACACCTGCTTATCTGATGCTTGGCACATATTATCCTCCCCGCCGCTCTGTCACACCAGCTTATCTGACACCTGGCACATATTACCCTCCCCGCCGCTCTGTCACACCAGCTTATCTGACATCTGGCAAATATTACCCTCCCTGCCTCTCTGTCACACCAGCTTATCTGACACCTGGCACATATTAGCCTCCCCGCCGCACTGTCACACCAGCTTATCTGACAACTTACACATATTAGCCTCCCTGTCGCTCTGTCACATCAGCTTATCTGACAACTGGCACATATTACCCTCCCTGCCGCTCTGTCACACAAGCTTATCTGACAACTGGCACATATTAGCCTCCCTCCAGCTCTGATACACCAGCTTATCTGACACCTGGCACATATTAGCCTCCCTGTCGCTCTGTCACATCAGCTTATCTGACAACTGGCACATATTAGCCTCCCTGCCGCTCTGTCACACAAGCTTATCTGATAACTGGCACATATTAGCCTCCCCGCCGCTCTGTCACACCAGATTATCTGACAACTGGCACATATTACCCTGCCTGCCGCTCTGTCACACAAGCTTATCTGACAACTGGCACATATTAGCCTCCCTCCAGCTCTGATACACCAGCTTATCTTACACCTGGCACATATTAGCCTCCTTGTCGCTCTGTCACATCAGCTTATCTGACAACTGGCACATATTAGCCTCCCTGCCGCTCTGTCACACAAGCTTATCTGACAACTGGCACATATTAGCCTCCCTGCCGCTCCGTCACACCAGATTATCTGACAACTGGCACATATTACCCTCCCTGCAACTTTGTCACACAAGCTTATCTGACAACTGGCACATATTAGCCTCCCTGCCGCTCTGTCACACAAGCTTTTCTGACAACTGGCACATATTAGCCTCCATGCCGCTCAGTCACACCAGCTTATCTGTCACCTAGCACATATTAGCCTCCCCGCCGCTCTATCACACCAGTTTATCTGACGCTTGGCACATATTAGCCTCCCCGCTGCTCTGTCACACCAGCTTATTTGACAACTGGCACATATTACCCTCCCCAGCGCTCTGTCACACCAGCTTATCTGACATCTGGCACATATTACCCTCCCTGCCGCTCTGTCACACCAGCTTATCTGACAACTGGCACATATTACCCTCCCCGCCGCTTTGTCACACCAGCTTATCTGACACCTGGCACATATTAGCCTCCCTGCCGCTCTGTCACACCAGCTTATCTGACACCTGGCACAGATTAGCCTCCCCACCGCTCTGTCACACCAGCTTATCTGACACCTGGCACATATTAGCCCCCCTGCCGCTCTGTCACACCAGCTTATCTGACAACTGGCACATATTACCCTCCCTGCCGCTCTGTCACACAAGCTTATCTGACAACTGGCACATATTACCCTCCCTGCCTCTCTGTCACACCAGATTATCTGACACCTGGCACATATTAGCCTCCCCGCCGCACTGTCACACCAGCTTATCTGACAACTGGCACATATTAGCCTCCCCGCCGCACTGTCACACCAGCTTATCTGACAACTGGCACATATTAGCCTCCCCGCCACTCTGTCACACCAGCTTATCTGACACCAGGCACATATTAGCCCCCCTGCGGCTCTGTCACACCAGCTTATCTGTCACCTAGCACATATTAGCCTCCACGCCGCTCTGTCAGACCAGATTATCTGACACCTGGCACATATTACCCTCCCCGCCGCTCTGTCACACCAGCTTATCTGACATCTGGCACATCTTACCCTCCCTGCCGCTCTGTCACACCAGCTTATCTGACGCTTGGCACATATTAGCCTCCCCACTGCTCGGTCACACCAGCTTGTCTGACACCTGGCACATATTACCCTCCCCACCGCTCTGTCACACCAGCTTATCTGACACCTGGAACATATTAGCCTCCCCGCCGCTCTGTCACACCAGCTTATCTGACAACTGGCACATATTAGCCTCCCTGCCGCTCTGTCACACCAGCTTATCTGACAACTGGCACATATTACCCTCCCCGCCGCTCTGTCACACCAGCTTATCTGACACATTGGCACATATTAGCCTCCCTGCCGCTCTGTCACACCAGCTTATCTGACACCTGGCACATATTAGCCTCCCCACCGCTCTTTCACACCAGCTTATCTGACACCTGGCACATATTAGCCCCCCTGCCGCTCTGTCACACCAGCTTATCTGACAACTGGCACATATTACCCTCCCTGCCGCTCTGTCACACAAGCTTATCTGACAACTGGCACATATTACCCTCCCTGCCGCTCTGTCACACCAGCTTATCTGACACCTGGCACATATTATCCTCCCTGCCGCTCTGTCACACCAGCTTATCTGACAACTGGCACATATTACCCTCCCTGCCGCTCTGTCACACAAGCTTATCTGACAACTGGCACATTTTACCCTCCCTGCCGCTCTGTCACACCAGCTTATCTGACACCTGGCACATATTAGCCTCCCCGCCGCACTGTCACACCAGCTTATCTGACAAACCGGCACATATTAGCCTCCCCGCCGCTCTGTCACACCAGCTTATCTGTCACCTAGCACATATTAGCCTCCCCGCCGCTCTGTCACACCAGCTTATCTGACAACTGGCACATATTACCCTCCCCGCCGCTCTGTCACACCAGTTTATCTTACACCTGGCACATATTAGCCTCCCCGCCGCTCTGTCACACCAGCTTATCTGACAACTGGCACATATTACCCTCCCCGCCGCTCTGTCACACCAGTTTATCTTACACCTGGCACATATTAGCCCCTCTGCCGCTCTGTCACACCAGATTATCTGATGCTTAGCATATATTAGCCTCCCCACCGCTCGGTCACACCAGCTTATCTGACACCTGGCACATATTATCCTCCCTGCCGCTCTGTCACACCAGCTTATCTGACAACTGGCACATATTAGCCCCCCCCGCCACTCTGTCACACCAGCTTATCTGACACCTGGCACATATTAGCCACCCTGCCGCTCTGTCACACCAGCTTATCTGTCACCTAGCACATATTAGCCTCCCCGCCGCTCTGTCAAACCAGCTTATCTGACGCTTGGCACATATTAGCCTCCCCGCCGCTCTGTCACACCAGCTTATCTGACACCTGGCACATATTACCCTCCCCGCCGCTCTGTCACACCAGCTTATCTGTCATCTGGCACATATTACCCTCCCTGCCACTCTGTCACACCAGCTTATCTGACACCTGGCACATATTAGCCTCCCCGCCGCACTGTCACACCAGCTTATCTGACAACTGGCACATATTAGCCTCTCCGCCACTCTGTCACACCAGCTTATCTGACACCTGGCACATATTAGCCCCCCTGCCGCTCTGTCACACCAGCTTATCTGTCACCTAGCACATATTAGCCTCCCCGCCGCTCTGTCACACCAGCTTATGTGACGCTTGGCACATATTAGCCTCCCCGCCGCTCTGTCACACCAGCTTATCTGACACCTGGCACATATTACCCTCCCCGCCGCTCTGTCACACCAGCATATCTGACATCTGGCACATCTTCCCCTCCCTGCCGCTCTATCACACCAGCTTAT
This sequence comes from Taudactylus pleione, assembly GCA_031769625.1. NCBI lineage: Eukaryota > Metazoa > Chordata > Amphibia > Anura > Myobatrachidae > Taudactylus > Taudactylus pleione. The sequence continues at coordinate 569,956 of JAUIMM010000634.1, forward strand.
CTGACACCTGGCACATATTAGCCTCCCCGCCGCACTGTCACACCAGCTTATCTGACAACTGGCACATATTAGCCTCCCCGCCGCTCTGTCACACCAGCTTATCTGATTACTGGCACATGTTAGCCTCCCCGGCCCTCTGTCACACCAGCTTTTCTGACCCCTGGCACATATTAGCCTCCCTGTCGCTCTGTCACATCAGCTTATCTGACAACTGGCACATATTACCCTGCCTGCCGCTCTGTCACACAAGCTTATCTGACAAACGGCCACATATTAGCCTCCCTGCCGCTCTGATACACCAGCTTATCTTACACCTGGCACATATTAGCCTCCTTGTCGCTCTGTCACATCAGCTTATCTGACAACTGGCACATATTAGCCTCCCGGCCGCTCTGTCACACAAGCTTATCTGACAACTGGCACATATTAGCCTCCCTGCCGCTCCGTCACACCAGATTATCTGACAACTGGCACATATTACCCTCCCTGCAACTTTGTCACACAAGCTTATCTGACAACTGGCACATATTAGCCTCCCTGCCGCTCTGTCACACAAGCTTTTCTGACAACTGGCACATATTAGCCTCCCTGCCGCTCAGTCACACCAGCTTATCTGTCACCTAGCACATATTAGCCTCCCCGCCGCTCTATCACACCAGTTTATCTGACGCTTGGCACATATTAGCCTCCCCGCTGCTCTGTCACACCAGCTTATTTGACAACTGGCACATATTACCCTCCCCAGCGCTCTGTCACACCAGCTTATCTGACATCTGGCACATATTACCCTCCCTGCCGCTCTGTCACACCAGCTTATCTGACAACTGGCACATATTAGCCTCCCCGCCGCTCTGTCACACCAGCTTATCTGACAGCTGGCACATATTAGCCCCCCTGCTGCTCTGTCACACCAGCTTATCTGTCTCCTAGCACATATTAGCCTCCCCGCCGCTCTGTCACACCAGATTATCTGACGCTTGGCACATATTAGCCTCCCCGCCGCTCTGTCACACCAGCTTATCTAACAACTGGCACATTTTACCCTCCCTGCCGCTCTGTCACACCAGCTTATCTGACGCTTGGCACATATTAGCCTCCCCACCGCTCGGTCACACCACCTTATCTGACACCTGGCACATATTACCCTCCCCGCCGCTCTGTCACACCAGCTTATCTGACACCTGGCACATATTAGCCTCCCCGCCGCTCTGTCAGACCAGCTTATCTGCCACCTGGCACATATTAGCCTCCCCGCCGCTCTGTCACACCAGCTTATCTGCCAACTGGCACATATTAGCCTCCCTGCTGCTCTGTCACACCAGCTTATCTGACAACTGGCACATATTACCCTCCCCGCCGCTCTGTCACACCAGCTTATCTGACACCTGGCACATATTAGCCCCCCTGCCGCTCTGTCACACCAGCTTATCTGACAACTGGCACATATTACCCTCCCCGCCGCTCTGTCACACAAGCTTATCTGACAACTGGCACATATTACCCTCCCTGCCGCTCTGTCACACCAGCTTATCTGACACCTGGCACATATTATCCTCCCTGCCGCTCTGTCACACCAGCTTATCTGACAACTAGCACATATTAGCCTCCCTGCCGCTCTGTGACACAAGCTTATCTGACAACTGGCACATATTACCCTCCCCGCCGCTCTGTCACACCTGCTTATCTGACGCTTGGCACATATTATCCTCCCCGCCGCTCTGTCACACCAGCTTTTCTGCCAACTGGCACATATTAGCCTCCCTGCCGCTCTGTCACACCAGCTTATCTGACAACTGGCACATATTACCCTCCCCGCCGCTCTGTCACACCAGCTTATCTGACACTGGTACATTTTAGCCTCCATGCCGCTCTGTCACACCAGCTTATCTGACACCTGGCACATATTAGCCTCCCAACCGCTCTGTCACACCAGCTTATCTGACACCTGGCACATATTAGCCCCCCTGCCGCTCTGTCACACCAGCTTATCTGACAACTGGCACATATTACCCTCCCTGCCGCTCTGTCACACAAGCTTATCTGACAACTGGCACATATTACCCTCCCTGCCGCTCTGTCACACCAGCGTATCTGACACCTGGCACATATTATCCTCCCTGCCGCTCTGTCACACCAGCTTATCTGACATCTGGCACATATTACCCTCCCTGCCGCTCTGTCACACAAGCTTATCTGACAACTGGCACATATTACCCTCCCCGCCGCTCTGTCACACCTGCTTATCTGACGCTTGGCACATATTATCCTCCCCGCCGCTCTGTCACACCAGCTTATCTGACACCTGGCACATAATACCCTCCCCGCCGCTCTGTCACACCAGCTTATCTGACATCTGGCAAATATTACCCTCCCTGCCTCTCTGTCACACCAGCTTATCTGACACCTGGCACATATTAGCCTCCCCGCCGCACTGTCACACCAGCTTATCTGACAACTTACACATATTAGCCTCCCTGTCGCTCTGTCACATCAGCTTATCTGACAACTGGCACATATTACCCTCCCTGCCGCTCTGTCACACAAGCTTATCTGACAACTGGCACATATTAGCCTCCCTCCAGCTCTGATACACCAGCTTATCTGACACCTGGCACATATTAGCCTCCCTGTCGCTCTGTCACATCAGCTTATCTGACAACTGGCACATATTAGCCTCCCTGCCGCTCTGTCACACAAGCTTATCTGATAACTGGCACATATTAGCCTCCCCGCCGCTCTGTCACACCAGATTATCTGACAACTGGCACATATTACCCTGCCTGCCGCTCTGTCACACAAGCTTATCTGACAACTGGCACATATTAGCCTCCCTGCCGCTCTGATACACCAGCTTATCTTACACCTGGCACATATTAGCCTCCTTGTCGCTCTGTCACATCAGCTTATCTGACAACTGGCACATATTAGCCTCCCTGCCGCTCTGTCACACAAGCTTATCTGACAACTGGCACATATTAGCCTCCCTGCCGCTCCGTCACACCAGATTATCTGACAACTGGCACATATTACCCTCCCTGCAACTTTGTCACACAAGCTTATCTGACAACTGGCACATATTAGCCTCCCTGCCGCTCTGTCACACAAGCTTATCTGTCACCTAGCACATATTAGCCTCCCCGCCGCTCTATCACACCAGTTTATCTGACGCTTGGCACATATTAGCCTCCCCGCTGCTCTGTCACACCAGCTTATTTGACAACTGGCACATATTACCCTCCCCAGCGCTCTGTCACACCAGCTTATCTGACATCTGGCACATATTACCCTCCCTGCCGCTCTGTCACACCAGCTTATCTGACAACTGGCACATATTAGCCTCCCCGCCGCTCTGTCACACCAGCTTATCTGACACCTGGCACATATTAGCCCCCCTGCTGCTCTGTCACACCAGCTTATCTGTCTCCTAGCACATATTAGCCTCCCCGCCGCTCTGTCACACCAGATTATCTGACGCTTGGCACATATTAGCCTCCCCGCCGCTCTGTCACACCAGCTTATCTAACAACTGGCACATTTTACCCTCCCTGCCGCTCTGTCACACTAGCTTATCTGACAACTGGCACATATTACCCTCCCCGCCGCTCTGTCACACCAGTTTATCTTACACCTGGCACATATTAGCCCCTCTGCCGCTCTGTCACACCAGATTATCTGATGCTTAGCATATATTAGCCTCCCCACCGCTCGGTCACACCAGCTTATCTGACACCTGGCACATATTACCCTCCCCTCCGCTCTGTCACACCAGCTTATCTGACACCTGGCACATATTAGCCTCGCCGCCGCTCTGTCAGACCAGCTTATCTGCCACCTGGCACATATTAGCCTCCCCGCCGCTCTGTCACACCAGCTTATCTGCCAACTGGCACATATTAGCCTCCCTGCTGCTCTGTCACACCAGCTTATCTGACAACTGGCACATATTACCCTCCCCGCCGCTCTGTCACACCAGCTTATCTGACACCTGGCACATATTAGCCCCCCTGCCGCTCTGTCACACCAGCTTATCTGACAACTGGCACATATTACCCTCCCCGCCGCTCTGTCACACAAGCTTATCTGACAACTGGCACATATTACCCTCCCTGCCGCTCTGTCACACCAGCTTATCTGACACCTGGCACATATTATCCTCCCTGCCGCTCTGTCACACCAGCTTATCTGACAACTAGCACATATTAGCCTCCCTGCCGCTCTGTGACACAAGCTTATCTGACAACTGGCACATATTACCCTCCCCGCCGCTCTGTCACACCTGCTTATCTGACGCTTGGCACATATTATCCTCCCCGCCGCTCTGTCACACCAGCTTATCTGCCAACTGGCACATATTAGCCTCCCTGCCGCTCTGTCACACCAGCTTATCTGACAACTGGCACATATTACCCTCCCCGCCGCTCTGTCACACCAGCTTATCTGACACTGGCACATTTTAGCCTCCATGCCGCTCTGTCACACCAGCTTATCTGACACCTGGCACATATTAGCCTCCCAACCGCTCTGTCACACCAGCTTATCTGACACCTGGCACATATTAGCCCCCCTGCCGCTCTGTCACACCAGCTTATCTGACAACTGGCACATATTACCCTCCCTGCCGCTCTGTCACACAAGCTTATCTGACAACTGGCACATATTACCCTCCCTGCCGCTCTATCACACCAGCGTATCTGACACCTGGCACATATTATCCTCCCTGCCGCTCTGTCACACCAGCTTATCTGACATCTGGCACATATTACCCTCCCTGCCGCTCTGTCACACAAGCTTATCTGACAACTGGCACATATTACCCTCCCCGCCGCTCTGTCACACCTGCTTATCTGACGCTTGGCACATATTATCCTCCCCGCCGCTCTGTCACACCAGCTTATCTGACACCTGGCACATAATACCCTCCCCGCCGCTCTGTCACACCAGCTTATCTGACATCTGGCAAATATTACCCTCCCTGCCTCTCTGTCACACCAGCTTATCTGACACCTGGCACATATTAGCCTCCCCGCCGCACTGTCACACCAGCTTATCTGACAACTTACACATATTAGCCTCCCTGTCGCTCTGTCACATCAGCTTATCTGACAACTGGCACATATTACCCTCCCTGCCGCTCTGTCACACAAGCTTATCTGACAACTGGCACATATTAGCCTCCCTCCAGCTCTGATACACCAGCTTATCTGACACCTGGCACATATTAGCCTCCCTGTCGCTCTGTCACATCAGCTTATCTGACAACTGGCACATATTAGCCTCCCTGCCGCTCTGTCACACAAGCTTATCTGATAACTGGCACATATTAGCCTCCCCGCCGCTCTGTCACACCAGATTATCTGACAACTGGCACATATTACCCTGCCTGCCGCTCTGTCACACAAGCTTATCTGACAACTGGCACATATTAGCCTCCCTGCCGCTCTGATACACCAGCTTATCTTACACCTGGCACATATTAGCCTCCTTGTCGCTCTGTCACATCAGCTTATCTGACAACTGGCACATATTAGCCTCCCTGCCGCTCTGTCACACAAGCTTATCTGACAACTGGCACATATTAGCCTCCCTGCCGCTCCGTCACACCAGATTATCTGACAACTGGCACATATTACCCTCCCTGCAACTTTGTCACACAAGCTTATCTGACAACTGGCACATATTAGCCTCCCTGCCGCTCTGTCACACAAGCTTTTCTGACAACTGGCACATATTAGCCTCCCTGCCGCTCAGTCACACCAGCTTATCTGTCACCTAGCACATATTAGCCTCCCCGCCGCTCTATCACACCAGTTTATCTGACGCTTGGCACATATTAGCCTCCCCGCTGCTCTGTCACACCAGCTTATTTGACAACTGGCACATATTACCCTCCCCAGCGCTCTGTCACACCAGCTTATCTGACATCTGGCACATATTACCCTCCCTGCCGCTCTGTCACACCAGCTTATCTGACAACTGGCACATATTAGCCTCCCTGCCGCTCTGTCACACCAGCTTATCTAACACCTGGCACATATTAGCCCCCCTGCTGCTCTGTCACACCAGCTTATCTGTCTCCTAGCACATATTAGCCTCCCCGCCGCTCTGTCACACCAGATTATCTGACGCTTGGCACATATTAGCCTCCCCGCCGCTCTGTCACACCAGCTTATCTAACAACTGGCACATTTTACCCTCCCTGCCGCTCTGTCACACTAGCTTATCTGACAACTGGCACATATTACCCTCCCCGCCGCTCTGTCACACCAGTTTATCTTACACCTGGCACATATTAGCCCCTCTGCCGCTCTGTCACACCAGATTATCTGATGCTTAGCATATATTAGCCTCCCCACCGCTCGGTCACACCAGCTTATCTGACACCTGGCACATATTATCCTCCCTGCCGCTCTGTCACACCAGCTTATCTGACACCTGGCACATATTATCCTCCCTGCCGCTCTGTCACACCAGCTTATCTGACAACTGGCACATATTAGCCCCCCCCGCCACTCTGTCACACCAGCTTATCTGACACCTGGCACATATTAGCCACCCTGCCGCTCTGTCACACCAGCTTATCTGTCACCTGGCACATATTATCCTCCCTGCCGCTCTGTCAAACCAGCTTATCTGACGCTTGGCACATATTAGCCTCCCCGCCGCTCTGTCACACCAGCTTATCTGACACCTGGCACATATTACCCTCCCCGCCGCTCTGTCACACCAGCTTATCTGTCATCTGGCACATATTACCCTCCCTGCCACTCTGTCACACCAGCTTATCTGACACCTGGCACATATTAGCCTCCCCGCCGCACTGTCACACCAGCTTATCTGACAACTGGCACATATTAGCCTCTCCGCCACTCTGTCACACCAGCTTATCTGACACCTGGCACATATTAGCCCCCCTGCCGCTCTGTCACACCAGCTTATCTGTCACCTAGCACATATTAGCCTCCCCGCCGCTCTGTCACACCAGCTTATCTGACGCTTGGCACATATTAGCCTCCCCGCCGCTCTGTCACACCAGCTTATCTGACACCTGGCACATATTACCCTCCCCGCCGCTCTGTCACACCAGCATATCTGACATCTGGCACATCTTCCCCTCCCTGCCGCTCTATCACACCAGCTTATCTGACACCTGGCACATATTAGCCTCCCCGCCGCACTGTCACACCAGCTTATCTGACAACTGGCACATATTAGCCTCCCCGCCGCTCTGTCACACCAGCTTATCTGATAACTGGCACATGTTAGCCTCCCCGGCCCTCTGTCACACCAGCTTTTCTGACCCCTGGCACATATTAGCCTCCCTGTCTCTCTGTCACATCAGCTTATCTGACAACTGGCACATATTACCCTGCCTGCCGCTCTGTCACACAAGCTTATCTGACAAACGGCCACATATTAGCCTCCCTGCCGCTCTGATACACCAGCTTATCTTACACCTGGCACATATTAGCCTCCTTGTCGCTCTGTCACATCAGCTTATCTGACAACTGGCACATATTAGCCTCCCGGCCGCTCTGTCACACCAGCTTATCTGTCACCTAGCACATATTAGCCTCCCCGCCGCTCTGTCAAACCAGCTTATCTGACGCTTGGCACATATTAGCCTCCCCGCCGCTCTGTCACACCAGCTTATCTGACACCTGGCACATATTACCCTCCCCGCCGCTCTGTCACACCAGCTTATCTGTCATCTGGCACATATTACCCTCCCTGCCACTCTGTCACACCAGCTTATCTGACACCTGGCACATATTAGCCTCCCCACCGCACTGTCACACCAGCTTATCTGACAACTGGCACATATTAGCCTCTCCGCCACTCTGTCACACCAGCTTATCTGACACCTGGCACATATTAGCCCCCCTGCCGCTCTGTCACACCAGCTTATCTGTCACCTAGCACATATTAGCCTCCCCGCCGCTCTGTCACACCAGCTTATCTGACGCTTGGCACATATTAGCCTCCCCGCCGCTCTGTCACACCAGCTTATCTGACAACTGGCACATATTACCCTCCCCGTCGCTCTGTCACACCAGCATATCTGACATCTGGCACATCTTCCCCTCCCTGCCGCTCTATCACACCAGCTTATCTGACACCTGGCACATATTAGCCTCCCCGCCGCACTGTCACACCAGCTTATCTGACAACTGGCACATATTAGCCTCCCCGCCGCTCTGTCACACCAGCTTATCTGATAACTGGCACATGTTAGCCTCCCCGGCCCTCTGTCACACCAGCTTTTCTGACCCCTGGCACATATTAGCCTCCCTGTCGCTCTGTCACATCAGCTTATCTGACAACTGGCACATATTACCCTGCCTGCCGCTCTGTCACACAAGCTTATCTGACAAACGGCCACATATTAGCCTCCCTGCCGCTCTGATACACCAGCTTATCTTACACCTGGCACATATTAGCCTCCTTGTCGCTCTGTCACATCAGCTTATCTGACAACTGGCACATATTAGCCTCCCGGCCGCTCTGTCACACAAGCTTATCTGACAACTGGCACATATTAGCCTCCCTGCCGCTCCGTCACACCAGATTATCTGACAACTGGCACATATTACCCTCCCTGCAACTTTGTCACACAAGCTTATCTGACAACTGGCACATATTAGCCTCCCTGCCGCTCTGTCACACAAGCTTTTCTGACAACTGGCACATATTAGCCTCCCTGCCGCTCAGCCACACCAGCTTATCTGTCACCTAGCACATATTAGCCTCCCCGCCGCTCTATCACACCAGTTTATCGGACGCTTGGCACATATTAGCCTCCCCGCTGCTCTGTCACACCAGCTTATTTGACAACTGGCACATATTACCCTCCCCAGCGCTCTGTCACACCAGCTTATCTGACATCTGGCACATATTACCCTCCCTGCCGCTCTGTCACACCAGCTTATCTGACAACTGGCACATATTAGCCTCCCCGCCGCTCTGTCACACCAGCTTATCTGACACCTGGCACATATTAGCCCCCCTGCTGCTCTGTCACACCAGCTTATCTGTCTCCTAGCACATATTAGCCTCCCCGCCGCTCTGTCACACCAGATTATCTGACGCTTGGCACATATTAGCCTCCCCGCCGCTCTGTCACACCAGCTTATCTAACAACTGGCACATTTTACCCTCCCTGCCGCTCTGTCACACCAGCTTATCTGACGCTTGGCACATATTAGCCTCCCCACCGCTCGGTCACACCACCTTATCTGACACCTGGCACATATTACCCTCCCCGCCGCTCTGTCACACCAGCTTATCTGCCACCTGGCACATATTAGCCTCCCCGCCGCTCTGTCAGACCAGCTTATCTGCCACCTGGCACATATTAGCCTCCCCGCCGCTCTGTCACACCAGCTTATCTGCCAACTGGCACATATTAGCCTCCCTGCCGCTCTGTCACACCAGCTTATCTGACAACTGGCACATATTCCCCTCCCCGCCGCTCTGTCACACCAGCTTATCTGACACCTGGCACATATTAGCCCCCCTGCCGCTCTGTCACACCAGCTTATCTGACAACTGGCACATATTACCCTCCCCGCCGCTCTGTCACACAAGCTTATCTGACAACTGGCACATATTACCCTCCCTGCCGCTCTGTCACACCAGCTTATCTGACACCTGGCACATATTATCCTCCCTGCCGCTCTGTCACACCAGCTTATCTGACAACTAGCACATATTAGCCTCCCTGCCGCTCTGTGACACAAGCTTATCTGACAACTGGCACATATTACCCTCCCCGCCGCTCTGTCACACCTGCTTATCTGACGCTTGGCACATATTATCCTCCCCGCCGCTCTGTCACACCAGCTTATCTGCCAACTGGCACATATTAGCCTCCCTGCCGCTCTGTCACACCAGCTTATCTGACAACTGGCACATATTACCCTCCCCGCCGCTCTGTCACACCAGCTTATCTGACACTGGCACATTTTAGCCTCCATGCCGCTCTGTCACACCAGCTTATCTGACACCTGGCACATATTAGCCTCCCCACCGCTCTGTCACACCAGCTTATCTGACACCTGGCAATATTAGCCCCCCTGCCGCTCTGTCACACCAGCTTATCTGACAACTGGCACATATTACCCTCCCTGCCGCTCTGTCACACAAGCTTATCTGACAACTGGCACATATTACCCTCCCTGCCGCTCTGTCACACCAGCGTATCTGACACCTGGCACATATTATCCTCCCTGCCGCTCTGTCACACCAGCTTATCTGACATCTGGCACATATTACCCTCCCTGCCGCTCTGTCACACAAGCTTATCTGACAACTGGCACATATTACCCTCCCCGCCGCTCTGTCACACCTGCTTATCTGACGCTTGGCACATATTATCCTCCCCGCCGCTCTGTCACACCAGCTTATCTGACACCTGGCACATATTACCCTCCCCGCCGCTCTGTCACACCAGCTTATCTGACATCTGGCAAATATTACCCTCCCTGCCTCTCTGTCACACCAGCTTATCTGACACCTGGCACATATTAGCCTCCCCGCCGCACTGTCACACCAGCTTATCTGACAACTTACACATATTAGCCTCCCTGTCGCTCTGTCACATCAGCTTATCTGACAACTGGCACATATTACCATCCCTGCCGCTCTGTCACACAAGCTTATCTGACAACTGGCACATATTAGCCTCCCTCCAGCTCTGATACACCAGCTTATCTGACACCTGGCACATATTAGCCTCCCTGTCGCTCTGTCACATCAGCTTATCTGACAACTGGCACATATTAGCCTCCCTGCCGCTCTGTCACACAAGCTTATCTGATAACTGGCACATTTTAGCCTCCCCGCCGCTCTGTCACACCAGATTATCTGACAACTGGCACATATTACCCTGCCTGCCGCTCTGTCACACCAGCTTATCTGACAACTGGCACATATTAGCCCCCCCCGCCACTCTGTCACACCAGCTTATCTGACACCTGGCACATATTAGCCACCCTGCCGCTCTGTCACACCAGCTTATCTGTCACCTAGCACATATTAGCCTCCCCGCCGCTCTGTCAAACCAGCTTATCTGACGCTTGGCACATATTAGCCTCCCCGCCGCTCTGTCACACCAGCTTATCTGACACCTGGCACATATTACCCTCCCCGCCGCTCTGTCACACCAGCTTATCTGTCATCTGGCACATATTACCCTCCCTGCCACTCTGTCACACCAGCTTATCTGACACCTGGCACATATTAGCCTCCCCGCCGCACTGTCACACCAGCTTATCTGACAACTGGCACATATTAGCCTCTCCGCCACTCTGTCACACCAGCTTATCTGACACCTGGCACATATTAGCCCCCCTGCCGCTCTGTCACACCAGCTTATCTGTCACCTAGCACATATTAGCCTCCCCGCCGCTCTGTCACACCAGCTTATCTGACGCTTGGCACATATTAGCCTCCCCGCCGCTCTGTCACACCAGCTTATCTGACAACTGGCACATATTACCCTCCCCGCCGCTCTGTCACACCAGCATATCTGACATCTGGCACATCTTCCCCTCCCTGCCGCTCTATCACACCAGCTTATCTGACACCTGGCACATATTAGCCTCCCCGCCGCACTGTCACACCAGCTTATCTGACAACTGGCACATATTAGCCTCCCCGCCGCTCTGTCACACCAGCTTATCTGATAACTGGCACATGTTAGCCTCCCCGGCCCTCTGTCACACCAGCTTTTCTGACCCCTGGCACATATTAGCCTCCCTGTCGCTCTGTCACATCAGCTTATCTGACAACTGGCACATATTACCCTGCCTGCCGCTCTGTCACACAAGCTTATCTGACAAACGGCCACATATTAGCCTCCCTGCCGCTCTGATACACCAGCTTATCTTACACCTGGCACATATTAGCCTCCTTGTCGCTCTGTCACATCAGCTTATCTGACAACTGGCACATATTAGCCTCCCGGCCGCTCTGTCACACAAGCTTATCTGACAACTGGCACATATTAGCCTCCCTGCCGCTCCGTCACACCAGATTATCTGACAACTGGCACATATTACCCTCCCTGCAACTTTGTCACACAAGCTTATCTGACAACTGGCACATATTAGCCTCCCTGCCGCTCTGTCACACAAGCTTTTCTGACAACTGGCACATATTAGCCTCCCTGCCGCTCAGTCACACCAGCTTATCTGTCACCTAGCACATATTAGCCTCCCCGCCGCTCTATCACACCAGTTTATCTGACGCTTGGCACATATTAGCCTCCCCGCTGCTCTGTCACACCAGCTTATTTGACAACTGGCACATATTACCCTCCCCAGCGCTCTGTCACACCAGCTTATCTGACATCTGGCACATATTACCCTCCCTGCCGCTCTGTCACACCAGCTTATCTGACAACTGGCACATATTAGCCTCCCCGCCGCTCTGTCACACCAGCTTATCTGACACCTGGCACATATTAGCCCCCCTGCTGCTCTGTCACACCAGCTTATCTGTCTCCTAGCACATATTAGCCTCCCCGCCGCTCTGTCACACCAGATTATCTGACGCTTGGCACATATTAGCCTCCCCGCCGCTCTGTCACACCAGCTTATCTAACAACTGGCACATTTTACCCTCCCTGCCGCTCTGTCACACCAGCTTATCTGACGCTTGGCACATATTAGCCTCCCCACCGCTCGGTCACACCACCTTATCTGACACCTGGCACATATTACCCTCCCCGCCGCTCTGTCACACCAGCTTATCTGACACCTGGCACATATTAGCCTCCCCGCCGCTCTGTCATACCAGCTTATCTGCCACCTGGCACATATTAGCCTCCCCGCCGCTCTGTCACACCAGCTTATCTGACAACTGGCACATATTACCCTCCCCGCCGCTCTGTCACACCAGCTTATCTGACACCTGGCACATATTAGCCCCCCTGCCGCTCTGTCACACCAGCTTACCTGACAACTGGCACATATTACCCTCCCCGCCGCTCTGTCACACAAGCTTATCTGACAACTGGCACATATTACCCTCCCTGCCGCTCTGTCACACCAACTTATCTGACACCTGGCACATATTATCCTCCCTGCCGCTCTGTCACACCAGCTTATCTGACAACTAGCACATATTAGCCTCCCTGCCGCTCTGTGACACAAGCTTATCTGACAACTGGCACATATTACCCTCCCCGCCGCTCTGTCACACCTGCTTATCTGACGCTTGGCACATATTATCCTCCCCGCCGCTCTGTCACACCAGCTTATCTGCCAACTGGCACATATTAGCCTCCCTGCCGCTCTGTCACACCAGCTTATCTGACAACTGGCACATATTACCCTCCCCGCCGCTCTGTCACACCAGCTTATCTAACACTGGCACATTTTAGCCTCCATGCCGCTCTGTCACACCAGCTTATCTGACACCTGGCACATATTAGCCTCCCCACCGCTCTGTCACACCAGCTTATCTGACACCTGGCAATATTAGCCCCCCTGCCGCTCTGTCACACCAGCTTATCTGACAACTGGCACATATTACCCTCCCTGCCGCTCTGTCACACAAGCTTATCTGACAACTGGCACATATTACCCTCCCTGCCGCTCTGTCACACCAGCGTATCTGACACCTGGCACATATTATCCTCCCTGCCGCTCTGTCACACCAGCTTATCTGACATCTGGCACATATTACCCTCCCTGCCGCTCTGTCACACAAGCTTATCTGACAACTGGCACATATTACCCTCCCCGCCGCTCTGTCACACCTGCTTATCTGACACTTGGCACATATTATCCTCCCCGCCGCTCTGTCACACCAGCTTATCTGACACCTGGCACATATTACCCTCCCCGCCGCTCTGTCACACCAGCTTATCTGACATCTGGCAAATATTACCCTCCCTGCCTCTCTGTCACACCAGCTTATCTGACACCTGGCACATATTAGCCTCCCCGCCACACTGTCACACCAGCTTATCTGACAACTTACACATATTAGCCTCCCTGTCGCTCTGTCACATCAGCTTATCTGACAACTGGCACATATTACCCTCCCTGCCGCTCTGTCACACAAGCTTATCTGACAACTGGCACATATTAGCCTCCCTCCAGCTCTGATACACCAGCTTATCTGACACCTGGCACATATTAGCCTCCCTGCCGCTCTGTGACACAAGCTTATCTGACAACTGGCACATATTACCCTCCCCACCACTCTGTCACACCTGCTTATCTGACGCTTGGCACATATTATCCTCCCCGCCGCTCTGTCACACCAGCTTATCTGCCAACTGGCACATATTACCCTCCCCGCCGCTCTGTCACACCAGCTCATCTGACACTGGCACATTTTAGCCTCCATGCCGCTCTGTCACACCAGCTTATCTGACACCTGGCACATATTAGCCTCCCCACCGCTCTGTCACACCAGCTTATCTGACACCTGGCACATATTAGCCCCCCTGCCGCTCTGTCACACCAGCTTATCTGACAACTGGCACATATTACCCTCCCTGCCGCTCTGTCACACAAGCTTATCTGACAACTGGCACATATTACCCTCCCTGCCGCTCTCTCACACCAGCTTATCTGACACCTGGCACATATTATCCTCCCTGCCGCTCTGTCACACCAGCTTATCTGACATCTGGCACATATTACCCTCCCTGCCGCTCTGTCACACAAGCTTATCTGACAACTGGCACATATTACCCTCCCCGCCGCTCTGTCACACCTGCTTATCTGACGCTTGGCACATATTATCCTCCCCGCCGCTCTGTCACACCAGCTTATCTGACAACTTACACATATTAGCCTCCCTGTCGCTCTGTCACATCAGCTTATCTGACAACTGGCACATATTACCCTCCCTGCCGCTCTGTCACACAAGCTTATCTGACAACTGGCACATATTAGCCTCCCTCCAGCTCTGATACACCAGCTTATCTGACACCTGGCACATATTAGCCTCCCTGTCGCTCTGTCACATCAGCTTATCTGACAACTGGCACATATTAGCCTCCCTGCCGCTCTGTCACACAAGCTTATCTGATAACTGGCACATTTTAGCCTCCCCGCCGCTCTGTCACACCAGATTATCTGACAACTGGCACATATTACCCTGCCTGCCGCTCTGTCACACCAGCTTATCTGACAACTGGCACATATTAGCCCCCCCCGCCACTCTGTCACACCAGCTTATCTGACACCTGGCACATATTAGCCACCCTGCTGCTCTGTCACACCAGCTTATCTGTCACCTAGCACATATTAGCCTCCCCGCCGCTCTGTCAAACCAGCTTATCTGACGCTTGGCACATATTAGCCTCCCCGCCGCTCTGTCACACCAGCTTATCTGACACCTGGCACATATTACCCTCCCCGCCGCTCTGTCACACCAGCTTATCTGTCATCTGGCACATATTACCCTCCCTGCCACTCTGTCACACCAGCTTATCTGACACCTGGCACATATTAGCCTCCCCGCCGCACTGTCACACCAGCTTATCTGACAACTGGCACATATTAGCCTCTCCGCCACTCTGTCACACCAGCTTATCTGACACCTGGCACATATTAGCCCCCCTGCCGCTCTGTCACACCAGCTTATCTGTCACCTAGCACATATTAGCCTCCCCGCCGCTCTGTCACACCAGCTTATCTGACGCTTGGCACATATTAGCCTCCCCGCCGCTCTGTCACACCAGCTTATCTGACAACTGGCACATATTACCCTCCCCGCCGCTCTGTCACACCAGCATATCTGACATCTGGCACATCTTCCCCTCCCTGCCGCTCTATCACACCAGCTTATCTGACACCTGGCACATATTAGCCTCCCCGCCGCACTGTCACACCAGCTTATCTGACAACTGGCACATATTAGCCTCCCCGCCGCTCTGTCACACCAGCTTATCTGATAACTGGCACATGTTAGCCTCCCCGGCCCTCTGTCACACCAGCTTTTCTGACCCCTGGCACATATTAGCCTCCCTGTCGCTCTGTCACATCAGCTTATCTGACAACTGGCACATATTACCCTGCCTGCCGCTCTGTCACACAAGCTTATCTGACAAACGGCCACATATTAGCCTCCCCGCCGCTCTGATACACCAGCTTATCTTACACCTGGCACATATTAGCCTCCTTGTCGCTCTGTCACATCAGCTTATCTGACAACTGGCACATATTAGCCTCCCGGCCGCTCTGTCACACAAGTTTATCTGACAACTGGCACATATTAGCCTCCCTGCCGCTCCGTCACACCAGATTATCTGACAACTGGCACATATTACCCTCCCTGCAACTTTGTCACACAAGCTTATCTGACAACTGGCACATGTTAGCCTCCCTGCCGCTCTGTCACACAAGCTTTTCTGACAACTGGCACATATTAGCCTCCCTGCCGCTCAGTCACACCAGCTTATCTGTCACCTAGCACATATTAGCCTCCCCGCCGCTCTATCACACCAGTTTATCTGATGCTTGGCACATATTAGCCTCCCCGCTGCTCTGTCACACCAGCTTATTTGACAACTGGCACATATTACCCTCCCCAGCGCTCTGTCACACCAGCTTATCTGACATCTGGCACATATTACCCTCCCTGCCGCTCTGTCACACCAGCTTATCTGACAACTGGCACATATTAGCCTCCCCGCCGCTCTGTCACACCAGCTTATCTGACACCTGGCACATATTAGTCCCCCTGCTGCTCTGTCACACCAGCTTATCTGTCTCCTAGCACATATTAGCCTCCCCGCCGCTCTGTCACACCAGATTATCTGACGCTTGGCACATATTAGCCTCCCCGCCGCTCTGTCACACCAGCTTATCTAACAACTGGCACATTTTACCCTCCCTGCCGCTCTGTCACACCAGCTTATCTGACGCTTGGCACATATTAGCCTCCCCACCGCTCGGTCACACCACCTTATCTGACACCTGGCACATATTACCCTCCCCGCCGCTCTGTCACACCAGCTTATCTGACACCTGGCACATATTAGCCTCCCCGCCGCTCTGTCAGACCAGCTTATCTGCCACCTGGCACATATTAGCCTCCCCGCCGCTCTGTCACACCAGCTTATCTGCCAACTGGCACATATTAGCCTCCCTGCCGCTCTGTCACACCAGCTTATCTGACAACTGGCACATATTACCCTCCCCGCCGCTCTGTCACACCAGCTTATCTGACACCTGGCACATATTAGCCCCCCTGCTGCTCTGTCACACCAGCTTACCTGACAACTGGCACATATTACCCTCCCCGTCGCTCTGTCACACAAGCTTATCTGACAACTGGCACATATTACCCTCCCTGCCGCTCTGTCACACCAACTTATCTGACACCTGGCACATATTATCCTCCCTGCCGCTCTGTCACACCAGCTTATCTGACAACTAGCACATATTAGCCTCCCTGCCGCTCTGTGACACAAGCTTATCTGACAACTGGCACATATTACCCTCCCCGCCGCTCTGTCACACCTGCTTATCTGACGCTTGGCACATATTATCCTCCCCGCCGCTCTGTCACACCAGCTTATCTGCCAACTGGCACATATTAGCCTCCCTGCCGCTCTGTCACACCAGCTTATCTGACAACTGGCACATATTACCCTCCCCGCCGCTCTGTCACACCAGCTTATCTGACACTGGCACATTTTAGCCTCCATGCCGCTCTGTCACACCAGCTTATCTGACACCTGGCACATATTAGCCTCCCCACCGCTCTGTCACACCAGCTTATCTGACACCTGGCAATATTAGCCCCCCTGCCGCTCTGTCACACCAGCTTATTTGACAACTGGCACATATTAGCCTCCCCACCGCTCTGTCACACCAGCTTATCTGACACCTGGCAATATTAGCCCCCCTGCCGCTCTGTCACACCAGCTTATCTGACGCTTGGCACATATTAGCCTCCCCGCCGCTCTGTCACACCAGCTTATCTGACAACTGGCACATATTACCCTCCCCGCCGCTCTGTCACACCAGCATATCTGACATCTGGCACATCTTCCCCTCCCTGCCGCTCTATCACACCAGCTTATCTGACACCTGGCACATATTAGCCTCCCCGCCGCACTGTCACACCAGCTTATCTGACAACTGGCACATATTAGCCTCCCCGCCGCTCTGTCACACCAGCTTATCTGATAACTGGCACATGTTAGCCTCCCCGGCCCTCTGTCACACCAGCTTTTCTGACCCCTGGCACATATTAGCCTCCCTGTCGCTCTGTCACATCAGCTTATCTGACAACTGGCACATATTACCCTGCCTGCCGCTCTGTCACACAAGCTTATCTGACAAACGGCCACATATTAGCCTCCCCGCCGCTCTGATACACCAGCTTATCTTACACCTGGCACATATTAGCCTCCTTGTCGCTCTGTCACATCAGCTTATCTGACAACTGGCACATATTAGCCTCCCGGCCGCTCTGTCACACAAGTTTATCTGACAACTGGCACATATTAGCCTCCCTGCCGCTCCGTCACACCAGATTATCTGACAACTGGCACATATTACCCTCCCTGCAACTTTGTCACACAAGCTTATCTGACAACTGGCACATATTAGCCTCCCTGCCGCTCTGTCACACAAGCTTTTCTGACAACTGGCACATATTAGCCTCCCTGCCGCTCAGTCACACCAGCTTATCTGTCACCTAGCACATATTAGCCTCCCCGCCGCTCTATCACACCAGTTTATCTGATGCTTGGCACATATTAGCCTCCCCGCTGCTCTGTCACACCAGCTTATTTGACAACTGGCACATATTACCCTCCCCAGCGCTCTGTCACACCAGCTTATCTGACATCTGGCACATATTACCCTCCCTGCCGCTCTGTCACACCAGCTTATCTGACAACTGGCACATATTAGCCTCCCCGCCGCTCTGTCACACCAGCTTATCTGACACCTGGCACATATTAGCCCCCCTGCTGCTCTGTCACACCAGCTTATCTGTCTCCTAGCACATATTAGCCTCCCCGCCGCTCTGTCACACCAGATTATCTGACGCTTGGCACATATTAGCCTCCCCGCCGCTCTGTCACACCAGCTTATCTAACAACTGGCACATTTTACCCTCCCTGCCGCTCTGTCACACCAGCTTATCTGACGCTTGGCACATATTAGCCTCCCCACCGCTCGGTCACACCACCTTATCTGACACCTGGCACATATTACCCTCCCCGCCGCTCTGTCACACCAGCTTATCTGACACCTGGCACATATTAGCCTCCCCGCCGCTCTGTCAGACCAGCTTATCTGCCACCTGGCACATATTAGCCTCCCCGCCGCTCTGTCACACCAGCTTATCTGCCAACTGGCACATATTAGCCTCCCTGCCGCTCTGTCACACCAGCTTATCTGACAACTGGCACATATTACCCTCCCCGCCGCTCTGTCACACCAGCTTATCTGACACCTGGCACATATTAGCCCCCCTGCCGCTCTGTCACACCAGCTTACCTGACAACTGGCACATATTACCCTCCCCGCCGCTCTGTCACACAAGCTTATCTGACAACTGGCACATATTACCCTCCCTGCCGCTCTGTCACACCAACTTATCTGACACCTGGCACATATTATCCTCCCTGCCGCTCTGTCACACCAGCTTATCTGACAACTAGCACATATTAGCCTCCCTGCCGCTCTGTGACACAAGCTTATCTGACAACTGGCACATATTACCCTCCCCGCCGCTCTGTCACACCTGCTTATCTGACGCTTGGCACATATTATCCTCCCCGCCGCTCTGTCACACCAGCTTATCTGCCAACTGGCACATATTAGCCTCCCTGCCGCTCTGTCACACCAGCTTATCTGACAACTGGCACATATTACCCTCCCCGCCGCTCTGTCACACCAGCTTATCTGACACTGGCACATTTTAGCCTCCATGCCGCTCTGTCACACCAGCTTATCTGACACCTGGCACATATTAGCCTCCCCACCGCTCTGTCACACCAGCTTATCTGACACCTGGCAATATTAGCCCCCCTGCCGCTCTGTCACACCAGCTTATCTGACAACTGGCACATATTACCCTCCCTGCCGCTCTGTCACACAAGCTTATCTGACAACTGGCACATATTACCCTCCCTGCCGCTCTGTCACACCAGCGTATCTGACACCTGGCACATATTATCCTCCCTGCCGCTCTGTCACACCAGCTTATCTGACATCTGGCACATATTACCCTCCCTGCCGCTCTGTCACACAAGCTTATCTGACAACTGGCACATATTACCCTCCCCGCCGCTCTGTCACACCTGCTTATCTGACACTTGGCACATATTATCCTCCCCGCCGCTCTGTCACACCAGCTTATCTGACACCTGGCACATATTACCCTCCCCGCCGCTCTGTCACACCAGCTTATCTGACATCTGGCAAATATTACCCTCCCTGCCTCTCTGTCACACCAGCTTATCTGACACCTGGCACATATTAGCCTCCCCGCCGCACTGTCACACCAGCTTATCTGACAACTTACACATATTAGCCTCCCTGTCGCTCTGTCACATCAGCTTATCTGACAACTGGCACATATTACCCTCCCTGCCGCTCTGTCACACAAGCTTATCTGACAACTGGCACATATTAGCCTCCCTCCAGCTCTGATACACCAGCTTATCTGACACCTGGCACATATTAGCCTCCCTGTCGCTCTGTCACATCAGCTTATCTGACAACTGGCACATATTAGCCTCCCTGCCGCTCTGTCACACAAGCTTATCTGATAACTGGCACATTTTAGCCTCCCCGCCGCTCTGTCACACCAGATTATCTGACAACTGGCACATATTACCCTGCCTGCCGCTCTGTCACACAAGCTTATCTGACAACTGGCACATATTAGCCTCCCTGCCGCTCTGATACACCAGCTTATCTTACACCTGGCACATATTAGCCTCCTTGTCGCTCTGTCACATCAGCTTATCTGACAACTGGCACATATTAGCCTCCCTGCCGCTCTGTCACACAAGCTTATCTGACAACTGGCACATATTAGCCTCCCTGCCGCTCCGTCACACCAGATTATCTGACAACTGGCACATATTACCCTCCCTGCAACTTTGTCACACCAGCTTATCTGACAACTGGCACATATTAGCCTCCCTGCCGCTCTGTCACACAAGCTTTTCTGACAACTGGCACATATTAGCCTCCCTGCCGCTCAGTCACACCAGCTTATCTGTCACCTAGCACATATTAGCCTCCCCGCCGCTCTATCACACCAGTTTATCTGACGCTTGGCACATATTAGCCTCCCCGCTGCTCTGTCACACCAGCTTATTTGACAACTGGCACATATTACCCTCCCCAGCGCTCTGTCACACCAGCTTATCTGACATCTGGCACATATTACCCTCCCTGCCGCTCTGTCACACCAGCTTATCTGACAACTGGCACATATTAGCCTCCCCGCCGCTCTGTCACACCAGCTTATCTGACACCTGGCACATATTAGCCCCCCTGCTGCTCTGTCACACCAGCTTATCTGTCTCCTAGCACATATTAGCCTCCCCGCCGCTCTGTCACACCAGATTATCTGACGCTTGGCACATATTAGCCTCCCCGCCGCTCTGTAACACCAGCTTATCTAACAACTGGCACATTTTACCCTCCCTGCCGCTCTGTCACACCAGCTTATCTGACGCTTGGCACATATTAGCCTCCCCACCGCTCGGTCACACCACCTTATCTGACACCTGGCACATATTACCCTCCCCGCCGCTCTGTCACACCAGCTTATCTGACACCTGGCACATATTAGCCTCCCCGCCGCTCTGTCAGACCAGCTTATCTGCCACCTGGCACATATTAGCCTCCCCGCCGCTCTGTCACACCAGCTTATCTGCCAACTGGCACATATTAGCCTCCCTGCCGCTCTGTCACACCAGCTTATCTGACAACTGGCACATATTACCCTCCCCGCCGCTCTGTCACACCAGCTTATCTGACACCTGGCACATATTAGCCCCCCTGCCGCTCTGTCACACCAGCTTATCTGAGAACTGGCACATATTACCCTCCCCGCCGCTCTGTCACACAAGCTTATCTGACAACTGGCACATATTACCCTCCCTGCCGCTCTGTCACACCAGCTTATCTGACACCTGGCACATATTATCCTCCCTGCCGCTCTGTCACACCAGCTTATCTGACAACTAGCACATATTAGCCTCCCTGCCGCTCTGTGACACAAGCTTATCTGACAACTGGCACATATTACCCTCCCCGCCGCTCTGTCACACCTGCTTATCTGACGCTTGGCACATATTATCCTCCCCGCCGCTCTGTCACACCAGCTTATCTGCCAACTGGCACATATTACCCTCCCCGCCGCTCTGTCACACCAGCTCATCTGACACTGGCACATTTTAGCCTCCATGCCGCTCTGTCACACCAGCTTATCTGACACCTGGCACATATTAGCCTCCCCACCGCTCTGTCACACCAGCTTATCTGACACCTGGCACATATTAGCCCCCCTGCCGCTCTGTCACACCAGCTTATCTGACAACTGGCACATATTACCCTCCCTGCCGCTCTGTCACACAAGCTTATCTGACAACTGGCACATATTACCCTCCCTGCCGCTCTGTCACACCAGCTTATCTGACACCTGGCACATATTATCCTCCCTGCCGCTCTGTCACACCAGCTTATCTGACATCTGGCACATATTACCCTCCCTGCCGCTCTGTCACACAAGCTTATCTGACAACTGGCACATATTACCCTCCCCGCCGCTCTGTCACACCTGCTTATCTGACGCTTGGCACATATTATCCTCCCCGCCGCTCTGTCACACCAGCTTATCTGACACCTGGCACATATTACCCTCCCCGCCGCTCTGTCACACCAGCTTATCTGACATCTGGCAAATATTACCCTCCCTGCCTCTCTGTCACACCAGCTTATCTGACACCTGGCACATATTAGCCTCCCCGCCGCACTGTCACACCAGCTTATCTGACAACTTACACATATTAGCCTCCCTGTCGCTCTGTCACATCAGCTTATCTGACAACTGGCACATATTACCCTCCCTGCCGCTCTGTCACACAAGCTTATCTGACAACTGGCACATATTAGCCTCCCTCCAGCTCTGATACACCAGCTTATCTGACACCTGGCACATATTAGCCTCCCTGTCGCTCTGTCACATCAGCTTATCTGACAACTGGCACATATTAGCCTCCCTGCCGCTCTGTCACACAAGCTTATCTGACAACTGGCACATATTAGCCTCCCCGCCGCTCTGTCACACCAGATTATCTGACAACTGGCACATATTACCCTCCCTGCCACTTTGTCACACAAGCTTATCTGACAACTGGCACATATTAGCCTCCCTACCGCTCTGTCACACAAGCTTTTCTGACAACTGGCACATATTAGCCTCCCTGCCACTCAGTCACACCAGCTTACCTGTCACCTAGCACATATTAGCCTCCCCGCCGCTCTATCACACCAGCTTATCTGACGCTTGGCACATATTAGCCTCCCCAGCGCACTGTCACACCAGCTTATCTGACAACTGGCAAATATTAGCCTCCCCGCCGCTCTGTCACACCAGCTTATCTGACACCTGGCACATATTAGCCCCCCTGCCACTCTGTCACACCAGCTTATCTGTCACCTAGCACATATTAGCCTCCCCGCCGCTCTGTCACACCAGATTATCTGACTCCTGGCACATATTAGCCTCCCCGTCGCTCTGTCACACCAGCTTATCTGACACCTGGCACATATTACCCTCCCCGCCGCTCTGTCACACCAGCTTATCTGACACCTGGCACATATTAGCCTCCCTGCCGCTCTGTCACACCCACTTATCTGACACCTGGCACATATTAGCCTCCCCGCGCTCTGTCACATCAGCTTATCTGACAACTGGCACATATTAGCCCCCCCGCCGCTCTGTCACACCAGCTTATCTAACACCTGGCACATATTACCCTCCCTGCCGCTCTGTCACACAAGTTTATCTGACTACTGGCACATATTACCCTCCCTGCCGCTCTGTCACACCAGCTTATCTGACACCAGGCACATATTATCCTCCCTGCCGCTCTGTCACACCAGCTTATATGACAACTGGCACATATTACCCTCCCCGCCGCTTTGTCACACCAGCTTATCTGACACCTGGCACATATTAGCCTCCCTGCCGCTCTGTCACACCAGCTTATCTGACACCTGGCACATATTAGCCTCCCCACCGCTCTGTCACACCAGCTTATCTGACACCTGGCACATATTAGCCCCCCTGCCGCTCTGTCACACCAGCTTATCTGACAACTGGCACATATTACCCTCCCTGCCGCTCTGTCACACAAGCTTATCTGACAACTGGCACATATTACCCTCCCTGCCGCTCTGTCACACCAGCTTATCTGACACCTGGCACATATTATCCTCCCTGCCGCTCTGTCACACCAGCTTATCTGACAACTGGCACATATTACCCTCCCTGTCGCTCTGTCACACAAGCTTATCTGACAACTGGCACATATTACCCTCCCTGCCTCTCTGTCACACCAGATTATCTGACACCTGGCACATATTAGCCTCCCCGCCGCACTGTCACACCAGCTTATCTGACAACTGGCACATATTAGCCTCCCCGCCGCACTGTCACACCAGCTTATCTGACAACTGGCACATTTTAGCCTCCCCGCCACTCTGTCACACCAGCTTATCTGACACCAGGCACATATTAGCCCCCCTGCCGCTCTGTCTCACCAGCTTATCTGTCACCTAGCACATATTAGCCTCCCCGCCGCTCTGTCACACCAGATTATCTGACACCTGGCACATATTACCCTCCCCGCCGCTCTGTCACACCAGCTTATCTGGCATCTGGCACATCTTACCCTCCCTGCCGCTCTGTCACACCAGCTTTTCTGACTCTTGGCACATATTAGCCTCCCCACCGCTCGGTCACACCAGCTTATCTGACACCTGGCACATATTACCCTCCCCGCCGCTCTGTCACACCAGCTTATCTGAAACCTGGCACATATTAGCCTCCCCGCCGCTCTGTCACACCAGCTTATCTGCCAACTGGCACATATTAGCCTCCCTGCCGCTCTGTCACACCAGCTTATCTGACAACTAGCACATATTACCCTCCCCGCCGCTCTGTCACACCAGCTTATCTGACATCTGGCACATATTAGCCTCCCTGCCGCTCTGTCACACCAGCTTATATGACACCTGGCACATATTAGCCTCCCCACCGCTGTCACACCAGCTTATCTGACACCTGGCACATATTACCCTCCCCGCCGCACTGTCACACCAGCTTATCTGACAACTAACACATATTAGCCTCCCTGTCGCTCTGTCACATCAGCTTATCTGACAACTGGCACATATTACCCTCCCTGCCGCTCTGTCACACAAGCTTATCTGACAACTGGCACATATTAGCCTCCCTGCCGCTCTGATACACCAGCTTATCTGACACCTGGCATATATTAGCCTCCCTGTCGCTTTGTCACATCAGCTTATCTGACAACTGGCACATATTAGCCTCCCTGCCGCTCTGTCACACAAGCTTATCTGACAACTGGCACATATTAGCCTCCCCGCCGCTCTGTCACACCAGATTATCTGACAACTGGCACATATTACCCTCCATGCCACTTTGTCACACAAGCGTATCTGACAACTGGCACATATTAGCCTCCCTGCCGCTCTGTCACACAAGCTTTTCTGACAACTGGCACATATTAGCCTCCCTGCCACTCAGTCACACCAGCTTATCTGTCACCTAGCACATTTTAGCCTCCCCGCCGCTCTATCACACCAGCTTATCTGACGCTTGGCACATATTAGCCTCTCCGCCGCTCTGTCACACCAGCTTATCTGACACCTGGCACATATTACCCTCCCCAGCGCTCTGTCACACCAGCTTATCTGACATCTGGCACATATTACCCTCCCTGCCGCTCTGTCACACCAGCTTATCTGACACCTGGCACATATTAGCCTCCCCGCCGCACTGTCACACCAGCTTATCTGACAACTGGCACATATTAGCCTCCCCGCCGCTCTGTCACACCAGCTTATCTGACACCTGGCACATATTAGCCCCCCTGCCGCTCTGTCACACCAGCTTATCTGTCACCTAGCACATATTAGCCTCCCCGCCGCTCTGTCACACCAGATTATCTGACGCTTGGTACATATTAGCCTCCCCGCCGCTCTGTCACACCAGCTTATCTGACACCTGGCACATTTTACTCTCCCTGCCGCTCTGTCACACCAGCTTATCTGACGCTTGGCACATATTAGCCTCCCCACCGCTCGGTCACACCAGCTTATCTGACACCTGGCACATATTACCCTCCCCGCCGCTCTGTCACACCAGCTTATCTGACACCTGGCACATATTAGCCTCCCCGCCGCTCTGTCACACCAGCTTATCTGCCAACTGGCACATATTAGCCTCCCTGCCGCTCTGTCACACCAGCTTATCTGACAACTGGCACATATTACCCTCCCCGCCGCTCTGTCACACCAGCTTATCTGACACCTGGCACATATTAGCCTCCCTGCGGCTCTGTCACATCAGCTTATCTGACACCTGGCACATATTAGCCTCCCCACCGCTCTGTCACACCAGCTTATCTGACACCTGGCACATATTAGCCCCCCTGCCGCTCTGTCACACCAGCTTATCTGACAACTGGCACATATTACCCTCCCTGCCGCTCTGTCACACCAGCTTATCTGACAACTGGCACATATTACCCTCCCTGCCGCTCTGTCACACCAGCTTATCTGACACCTGGCACATATTAGCCTCCCCACCGCTCGTTCACACCACCTTATCTGACACCTGGCACATATTACCCTCCCCGCCGCTCTGTCACACCAGCTTATCTGACACCTGGCACATATTAGCCTCCCCGCCGCTCTGTCAGACCAGCTTATCTGCCACCTGGCACATATTAGCCTCCTCGCCGCTCTGTCACACCAGCTTATCTGCCAACTGGCACATATTAGCCTCCCTGTCGCTCTGTCACACCAGCTTATCTGACAACTGGCACATATTACCCTCCACGCCGCTCTGTCACACCAGCTTATCTGACACCTGGCACATATTAGCCCCCCTGCCGCTCTGTCACACCAGCTTATCTGACAACTGGCACATATTACCCTCCCTGCCGCTCTGTCACACAAGCTTATCTGACAACTGGCACATATTACCCTCCCTGCCGCTCTGTCACACCAGCTTATCTGACACCTGGCACATATTATCCTCCCTGCCGCTCTGTCACACCAGCTTATCTGACAACTAGCACATATTAGCCTCCCTGCCGCTCTGTGACACAAGCTTATCTGACAACTGGCACATATTACCCTCCCCGCCGCTCTGTCACACCTGCTTATCTGACGCTTTGCACATATTATCCTCCCCGCCGCTCTGTCACACCAGCTTATCTCCCAACTGGCACATATTAGCCTCCCTGCCGCTCTGTCACACCAGCTTATCTGACAACTGGCACATATTAGCCTTCCTGCCGCTCTGTCACACCAGCTTATCTGACACCTGGCACATATTAGCCTCACCACCGCTCTGTCACACCAGCTTATCTGACACCTGGCACATATTAGCCCCCCTGCCGCTCTGTCACACCAGCTTATCTGACAACTGGCACATATTACCCTCCCTGCCGCTCTGTCACACAAGCTTATCTGACAACTGGCACATATTACCCTCCCTGCCGCTCTGTCACACCAGCTTATCTGACACCTGGCACATATTATCCTCCCTGCCGCTCTGTCACACCAGCTTATCTGACACCTGGCACATATTAGCCCCCCTGCCACTCTGTCACACCAGCTTATCTGACATCTGGCACATATTACCCTCCCCGCCGCTCTGTCACACCTGCTTATCTGACGCTTGGCACATATTATCCTCCCCGCCGCTCTGTCACACCAGCTTATCTGACACCTGGCACATATTACCCTCCCCGCCGCTCTGTCACACCAGCTTATCTGACATCTGGCAAATATTACCCTCCCTGCCTCTCTGTCACACCAGTTTATCTGACACCTGGCACATATTAGCCTCCCCGCCGCTCTGTCACACCAGCTTATCTGACACCTGGCACATATTACCCTCCCCGCCGCTCTGTCACACCAGCTTATCTGACATCTGGCAAATATTACCCTCCCTGCCTCTCTGTCACACCAGCTTATCTGACACCTGGCACATATTAGCCTCCCCGCCGCACTGTCACACCAGCTTATCTGACAACTTACACATATTAGCCTCCCTGTCGCTCTGTCACATCAGCTTATCTGACAACTGGCACATATTACCCTCCCTGCCGCTCTGTCACACAAGCTTATCTGAGAACTGGCACATATTAGCCTCCCTGCCGCTCTGATACACCAGCTTATCTGACACCTGGCACATATTAGCCTCCCTGTCGCTCTGTCACATCAGCTTATCTGACAACTGGCACATATTAGCCTCCCTGCCGCTCTGTCACACAAGCTTATCTGACAACTGGCACATATTAGCCTCCCCGCCGCTCTGTCACACCAGATTATCTGACAACTGGCACATATTACCCTCCCTGCCACTTTGTCACACAAGCTTATCTGACAACTGGCACATATTAGCCTCCCCGCGCTCTGTCACATCAGCTTATCTGACAACTGGCACATATTAGCCTCCCTGCCACTCAGTCACACCAGCTTACCTGTCACCTAGCACATATTAGCCTCCCCGCCGCTCTATCACACCAGCTTATCTGACGCTTGGCACATATTAGCCTCCCCGCCGCTCTGTCACACCAGCTTATCTGACACCTGGCACATATTACCCTCCCCGCCGCTCTGTCACACCAGCTTATCTGACAACTGGCAAATATTAGCCTCCCCGCCGCTCTGTCACACCAGCTTATCTGACACCTGGCACATATTAGCCCCCCTGCCACTCTGTCACACCAGCTTATCTGTCACCTAGCACATATTAGCCTCCCCGCCGCTCTGTCACACCAGATTATCTGACTCCAGGCACATATTAGCCTCCCCGCCGCTCTGATACACCAGCTTATCTGACACCTGGCACATATTAGCCTCCCTGTCGCTCTGTCACATCAGCTTATCTGACACCTGGCACATATTACCCTCCCCGCCGCTCTGTCACACCAGCTTATCTGACACCTGGCACATATTAGCCTCCCCGCCGCTCTGTCACAACAGCTTATCTGACAACTGGCACATAGTAGCCTCCCTGCCGCTCTGTCACACCAGCTTATTTGACACCTGGCACATATTAGCCTCCCTGCCGCTCTGTCACACCAGCTTATCTGACACCTGGCACATATTAGCCCCCCTGCCGCTCTGTCACACCAGCTAATCTGACACCTGGCACATATTAGCCTCCCCGCCGCACTGTCACACCAGCTTATCTGACAACTGGCACATATTAGCCTCCCCGCCACTCTGTCACACCAGCTTATCTGACACCAGGCACATATTAGCCCCCCTGCCGCTCTGTCTCACCAGCTTATCTGTCACCTAGCACATATTAGCCTCCCCGCCGCTCTGTCACACCAGATTATCTGACACCTGGCACATATTACCCTCCCCGCCGCTCTGTCACACCAGCTTATCTGGCATCTGGCACATCTTACCCTCCCTGCCGCTCTGTCACACCAGCTTTTCTGACTCTTGGCACATATTAGCCTCCCCACCGCTCGGTCACACCAGCTTATCTGACACCTGGCACATATTACCCTCCCCGCCGCTCTGTCACACCAGCTTATCTGAAACCTGGCACATATTAGCCTCCCCGCCGCTCTGTCACACCAGCTTATCTGCCAACTGGCACATATTAGCCTCCCTGCCGCTCTGTCACACCAGCTTATCTGACAACTGGCACATATTACCCTCACCGCCGCTCTGTCACACCAGCTTATCTGACATCTGGCACATATTAGCCTCCCTGCCGCTCTGTCACACCAGCTTATATGACACCAGGCACATATTAGCCTCCCCACCGCTGTCACACCAGCTTATCTGACACCTGGCACATATTATCCTCCCTGCCGCTCTGTCACACCAGCATATCTGACAACTGGCACATATTACCCTCCCTGCCGCTCTGTCACACAAGCTTATCTGACAACTGGCACATATTACCCTCCCCGCCGCACTGTCACACCAGCTTATCTGACAACTAACACATATTAGCCTCCCTGTCGCTCTGTCACATCAGCTTATCTGACAACTGGCACATATTACCTTCCCTGCCGCTCTGTCACACAAGCTTATCTGACAACTGGCACATATTAGCCTCCCTGCCGCTCTGATACACCAGCTTATCTGACACCTGGCACATATTAGCCTCCCTGTCGCTTTGTCACATCAGCTTATCTGACAACTGGCACATATTAGCCTCCCTGCCGCTCTGTCACACAAGCTTATCTGACAACTGGCACATATTAGCCTCCCCGCCGCTCTGTCACACCAGATTATCTGACAACTGGCACATATTACCCTCCATGCCACTTTGTCACACAAGCTTATCTGACAACTGGCACATATTAGCCTCCCTGCCGCTCTGTCACACAAGCTTTTCTGACAACTGGCACATATTAGCCTCCCTGCCACTCAGTCACACCAGCTTATCTGTCACCTAGCACATATTAGCCTCCCCGCCGCTCTATCACACCAGCTTATCTGACGCTTGGCACATATTAGCCTCTCCGCCGCTCTGTCACACCAGCTTATCTGACACCTGGCACATATTACCCTCCCCAGCGCTCTGTCACACCAGCTTATCTGACATCTGGCACATATTACCCTCCCTGCCGCTCTGTCACACCAGCTTATCTGACACCTGGCACATATTAGCCTCCCCGCCGCTCTGTCACACCAGCTTATCTGACACCTGGCACATATTAGCCCCCCTGCCGCTCTGTCACACCAGCTTATCTGTCACCTAGCACATATTAGCCTCCCCGCCGCTCTGTCACACCAGATTATCTGACGCTTGGTACATATTAGCCTCCCCGCCGCTCTGTCACACCAGCTTATCTGACACCTGGCACATTTTACCCTCCCTGCCGCTCTGTCACACCAGCTTATCTGACGCTTGGCACATATTAGCCTCCCCACCGCTCAGTCACACCAGCTTATCTGACACCTGGCACATATTACCATCCCCGCCGCTCTGTCACACCAGCTTATCTGACACCTGGCACATATTAGCCTCCCCGCCGCTCTGTCACACCAGCTTATCTGCCAACTGGCACATATTAGCCTCCCCGCCGCTCTGTCACACCAGCTTATCTGACACCTGGCACATATTAGCCCCCCTGCCGCTCTGTCACACCAGCTTATCTGTCACCTAGCACATATTAGCCTCCCCGCCGCTCTGTCACACCAGATTATCTGACGCTTGGTACATATTAGCCTCCCCGCCGCTCTGTCACACCAGCTTATCTGACACCTGGCACATTTTACCCTCCCTGCCGCTCTGTCACACCAGCTTATCTGACGCTTGGCACATATTAGCCTCCCCACCGCTCGGTCACACCAGCTTATCTGACACCTGGCACATATTACCCTCCCCGCCGCTCTGTCACACCAGCTTATCTGACACCTGGCACATATTAGCCTCCCCGCCGCTCTGTCACACCAGCTTATCTGCCAACTGGCACATATTAGCCTCCCTGCCGCTCTGTCACACCAGCTTATCTGACAACTGGCACATATTACCCTCCCCGCCGCTCTGTCACACCAGCTTATCTGACACCTGGCACATATTAGCCTCCCTGCGGCTCTGTCACATCAGCTTATCTGACACCTGGCACATATTAGCCTCCCCACCGCTCTGTCACACCAGCTTATCTGACACCTGGCACATATTAGCCCCCCTGCCGCTCTGTCACACCAGCTTATCTGACAACTGGCACATATTACCCTCCCTGCCGCTCTGTCACACCAGCTTATCTGACAACTGGCACATATTACCCTCCCTGCCGCTCTGTCACACCAGCTTATCTGACACCTGGCACATATTAGCCTCCCCACCGCTCGTTCACACCACCTTATCTGACACCTGGCACATATTACCCTCCCCGCCGCTCTGTCACACCAGCTTATCTGACACCTGGCACATATTAGCCTCCCCGCCGCTCTGTCAGACCAGCTTATCTGCCACCTGGCACATATTAGCCTCCCCGCCGCTCTGTCACACCAGCTTATCTGCCAACTGGCACATATTAGCCTCCCTGCCGCTCTGTCACACCAGCTTATCTGACAACTGGCACATATTACCCTCCACGCCGCTCTGTCACACCAGCTTATCTGACACCTGGCACATATTAGCCCCCCTGCCGCTCTGTCACACCAGCTTATCTGACAACTGGCACATATTACCCTCCCTGCCGCTCTGTCACACAAGCTTATCTGACAACTGGCACATATTACCCTCCCTGCCGCTCTGTCACACCAGCTTATCTGACACCTGGCACATATTATCCTCCCTGCCGCTCTGTCACACCAGCTTATCTGACAACTAGCACATATTAGCCTCCCTGCTGCTCTGTGACACAAGCTTATCTGACAACTGGCACATATTACCCTCCCCGCCGCTCTGTCACACCTGCTTATCTGACGCTTTGCACATATTATCCTCCCCGCCGCTCTGTCACACCAGCTTATCTCCCAACTGGCACATATTAGCCACCCTGCCGCTCTGTCACACCAGCTTATCTGACAACTGGCACATATTAGCCTTCCTGCCGCTCTGTCAAACCAGCTTATCTGACACCTGGCACATATTAGCCTCACCACCGCTCTGTCACACCAGCTTATCTGACACCTGGCACATATTAGCCCCCCTGCCGCTCTGTCACACCAGCTTATCTGACAACTGGCACATATTACCCTCCCTGCCGCTCTGTCACACAAGCTTATCTGACAACTGGCACATATTACCCTCCCTGCCGCTCTGTCACACCAGCTTATCTGACACCTGGCACATATTATCCTCCCTGCCGCTCTGTCACACCAGCTTATCTGACACCTGGCACATATTAGCCCCCCTGCCACTCTGTCACACCAGCTTATCTGACATCTGGCACATATTACCCTCCCCGCCGCTCTGTCACACCTGCTTATCTGACGCTTGGCACATATTATCCTCCCCGCCGCTCTGTCACACCAGCTTATCTGACACCTGGCACATATTACCCTCCCCGCCGCTCTGTCACACCAGCTTATCTGACATCTGGCAAATATTACCCTCCCTGCCTCTCTGTCACACCAGCTTATCTGACACCTGGCACATATTAGCCTCCCCGCCGCTCTGTCACACCAGCTTATCTGACACCTGGCACATATTACCCTCCCCGCCGCTCTGTCACACCAGCTTATCTGACATCTGGCAAATATTACCCTCCCTGCCTCTCTGTCACACCAGCTTATCTGACACCTGGCACATATTAGCCTCCCCGCCGCACTGTCACACCAGCTTATCTGACAACTTACACATATTAGCCTCCCTGTCGCTCTGTCACATCAGCTTATCTGACAACTGGCACATATTACCCTCCCTGCCGCTCTGTCACACAAGCTTATCTGAGAACTGGCACATATTAGCCTCCCTGCCGCTCTGATACACCAGCTTATCTGACACCTGGCACATATTAGCCTCCCTGTCGCTCTGTCACATCAGCTTATCTGACAACTGGCACATATTAGCCTCCCTGCCGCTCTGTCACACAAGCTTATCTGACAACTGGCACATATTAGCCTCCCCGCCGCTCTGTCACACCAGATTATCTGACAACTGGCACATATTACCCTCCCTGCCACTTTGTCACACAAGCTTATCTGACAACTGGCACATATTAGCCTCCCCGCGCTCTGTCACATCAGCTTATCTGACAACTGGCACATATTAGCCTCCCTGCCACTCAGTCACACCAGCTTACCTGTAACCTAGCACATATTAGCCTCCCCGCCGCTCTATCACACCAGCTTATCTGACGCTTGGCACATATTAGCCTCCCCGCTGCACTGTCACACCAGCTTATCTGACAACTGGCAAATATTAGCCTCCCCGCCGCTCTGTCACACCAGCTTATCTGACACCTGGCACATATTAGCCCCCCTGCCACTCTGTCACACCAGCTTATCTGTCACCTAGCACATATTAGCCTCCCCGCCGCTCTGTCACACCAGATTAGCTGACTCCTGGCACATATTAGCCTCCCCGCCGCTCTGTCACACCAGCTTATCTGACACCTGGCACATATTACCCTCCCCGCCGCTCTGTCACACCAGCTTATCTGACGCTTGGCACATATTAGCCTCCCCACCGCTCGGTCACACCAGCTTATCTGACACCTGGCACATATTACCCTCCCCGCCGCTCTGTCACACCAGCTTATCTGACACCTGGCACATATTACCCTCCCCGCCGCTCTGTCACACCAGCTTATCTGACATCTGGCAAATATTACCCTCCCTGCCTCTCTGTCACACCAGCTTATCTGACACCTGGCACATATTAGCCTCCCCGCCGCACTGTCACACCAGCTTATCTGACAACTTACACATATTAGCCTCCCTGTCGCTCTGTCACATCAGCTTATCTGACAACTGGCACATATTACCCTCCCTGCCGCTCTGTCACACAAGCTTATCTGAGAACTGTCACATATTAGCCTCCCTGCCGCTCTGATACACCAGCTTATCTGACACCTGGCACATATTAGCCTCCCTGTCGCTCTGTCACATCAGCTTATCTGACAACTGGCACATATTAGCCTCCCTGCCGCTCTGTCACACAAGCTTATCTGACAACTGGCACATATTAGCCTCCCCGCCGCTCTGTCACACCAGATTATCTGACAACTGGCACATATTACCCTCCCTGCCACTTTGTCACACAAGCTTATCTGACAACTGGCACATATTAGCCTCCCCGCGCTCTGTCACATCAGCTTATCTGACAACTGGCACATATTAGCCTCCCTGCCACTCAGTCACACCAGCTTACCTGTAACCTAGCACATATTAGCCTCCCCGCCGCTCTATCACACCAGCTTATCTGACGCTTGGCACATATTAGCCTCCCCGCTGCACTGTCACACCAGCTTATCTGACAACTGGCAAATATTAGCCTCCCCGCCGCTCTGTCACACCAGCTTATCTGACACCTGGCACATATTAGCCCCCCTGCCACTCTGTCACACCAGCTTATCTGTCACCTAGCACATATTAGCCTCCCCGCCGCTCTGTCACACCAGATTAGCTGACTCCTGGCACATATTAGCCTCCCCGCCGCTCTGTCACACCAGCTTATCTGACACCTGGCACATATTACCCTCCCCGCCGCTCTGTCACACCAGCTTATCTGACGCTTGGCACATATTAGCCTCCCCACCGCTCGGTCACACCAGCTTATCTGACACCTGGCACATATTACCCTCCCCGCCGCTCTGTCACACCAGCTTATCTGACACCTGGCACATATTAGCCTCCCCGCCGCTCTGTCACAACAGCTTATCTGACAACTGGCACATAGTAGCCTCCCTGCCGCTCTGTCACACCAGCTTATCTGACACCTGGCACATATTAGCCTCCCTGCCGCTCTGTCACACCAGCTTATCTGACACCTGGCACATATTAGCCCCCCTGCCGCTCTGTCACACCAGCTTATCTGACACCTGGCACATATTAGCCTCCCCACCGCTCTGTCACACCAGCTTATCTGACACCTGGCACATATTAGCCCCCCTGCCGCTCTGTCACACCAGCTTATCTGACAACTGGCACATATTACCCTCCCTGCCGCTCTGTCACACAAGCTTATCTGACAACTGGCACATATTACCCTCCCTGCCGCTCTGTCACACCAGCTTATCTGACACCTGGCACATATTATCCTCCCTGACGCTCTGTCACACCAGCTTATCTGACAACTGGCACATATTATACTCCCCGCCGCTCTGTCACACAAGCTTATCTGACATCTGGCACATATTACCCTCCCCGCTGCTCTGTCACACCAGCTTATCTGACACCTGGCACATATTAGCCTCCCCGCCGCACTGTCACACCAGCTTATCTGACAACTGGCACATATTAGCCTCCCCGCCACTCTGTCACACCAGCTTATCTGACACCAGGCACATATTAGCCCCCCTGCCGCTCTGTCTCACCAGCTTATCTGTCACCTAGCACATATTAGCCTCCCCGCCGCTCTGTCACACCAGATTATCTGACACCTGGCACATATTACCCTCCCCGCCGCTCTGTCACACCAGCTTATCTGGCATCTGGCACATCTTACCCTCCCTGCCGCTCTGTCACACCAGCTTTTCTGACTCTTGGCACATATTAGCCTCCCCACCGCTCGGTCACACCAGCTTATCTGACACCTGGCACATATTACCCTCCCCGCCGCTCTGTCACACCAGCTTATCTGAAACCTGGCACATATTAGCCTCCCCGCCGCTCTGTCACACCAGCTAATCTGCCAACTGGCACATATTAGCCTCCCTGCCGCTCTGTCACACCAGCTTATCTGACAACTGGCACATATTACCCTCCCCGCCGCTCTGTCACACCAGCTTATCTGACATCTGGCACATATTAGCCTCCCTGCCGCTCTGTCACACCAGCTTATATGACACCTGGCACATATTAGCCTCCCCACCGCTGTCACACCAGCTTATCTGACACCTGGCACATATTATCCTCCCTGCCGCTCTGTCACACCAGCATATCTGACAACTGGCACATATTACCCTCCCTGCCGCTCTGTCACACAAGCTTATCTGACAACTGGCACATATTACCCTCCCCGCCGCACTGTCACACCAGCTTATCTGACAACTAACACATATTAGCCTCCCTGTCGCTCTGTCACATCAGCTTATCTGACAACTGGCACATATTACCCTCCCTGCCGCTCTGTCACACAAGCTTATCTGACAACTGGCACATATTAGCCTCCCTGCCGCTCTGATACACCAGCTTATCTGACACCTGGCACATATTAGCCTCCCTGTCGCTTTGTCACATCAGCTTATCTGACAACTGGCACATATTAGCCTCCCTGCCGCTCTGTCACACAAGCTTATCTGACAACTGGCACATATTAGCCTCCCCGCCGCTCTGTCACACCAGATTATCTGACAACTGGCACATATTACCCTCCATGCCACTTTGTCACACAAGCTTATCTGACAACTGGCACATATTAGCCTCCATGCCGCTCTGTCACACAAGCTTTTCTGACAACTGGCACATATTAGCCTCCCTGCCACTCAGTCACACCAGCTTATCTGTCACCTAGCACATATTAGCCTCCCCGCCGCTCTATCACACCAGCTTATCTGATGCTTGGCACATATTAGCCTCTCCGCCGCTCTGTCACACCAGCTTATCTGACACCTGGCACATATTACCCTCCCCAGCGCTCTGTCACACCAGCTTATCTGACATCTGGCACATATTACCCTCCCTGCCGCTCTGTCACACCAGCTTATCTGTCACCTAGCACATATTAGCCTCCCCGCCGCTCTGTCACACCAGATTATCTGACGCTTGGTACATATTAGCCTCCCCGCCGCTCTGTCACACCAGCTTATCTGACACCTGGCACATTTTACCCTCCCTGCCGCTCTGTCACACCAGCTTATCTGACGCTTGGCACATATTAGCCTCCCCACCGCTCGGTCACACCAGCTTATCTGACACCTGGCACATATTACCATCCCCGCCGCTCTGTCACACCAGCTTATCTGACACCTGGCACATATTAGCCTCCCCGCCGCTCTGTCACACCAGCTTATCTGCCAACTGGCACATATTAGCCTCCCTGCCGCTCTGTCACACCAGCTTATCTGACAACTGGCACATATTACCCTCCCCGCCGCTCTGTCACACCAGCTTATCTGACACCTGGCACATATTAGCCTCCCTGCGGCTCTGTCACATCAGCTTATCTGACACCTGGCACATATTAGCCTCCCCACCGCTCTGTCACACCAGCTTATCTGACACCTGGCACATATTAGCCCCCCTGCCGCTCTGTCACACCAGCTTATCTGACAACTGGCACATATTACCCTCCCTGCCGCTCTGTCACACCAGCTTATCTGACAACTGGCACATATTACCCTCCCTGCCGCTCTGTCACACCAGCTTATCTGACACCTGGCACATATTAGCCTCCCCACCGCTCGTTCACACCACCTTATCTGACACCTGGCACATATTACCCTCCCCGCCGCTCTGTCACACCAGCTTATCTGACACCTGGCACATATTAGCCTCCCCGCCGCTCTGTCAGACCAGCTTATCTGCCACCTGGCACATATTAGCCTCCCCGCCGCTCTGTCACACCAGCTTATCTGCCAACTGGCACATATTAGCCTCCCTGCCGCTCTGTCACACCAGCTTATCTGACAACTGGCACATATTACCCTCCACGCCGCTCTGTCACACCAGCTTATCTGACACCTGGCACATATTAGCCCCCCTGCCGCTCTGTCACACCAGCTTATCTGACAACTGGCACATATTACCCTCCCTGCCGCTCTGTCACACAAGCTTATCTGACAACTGGCACATATTACCCTCCCTGCCGCTCTGTCACACCAGCTTATCTGACACCTGGCACATATTATCCTCCCTGCCGCTCTGTCACACCAGCTTATCTGACAACTAGCACATATTAGCCTCCCTGCCGCTCTGTGACACCAGCTTATCTGACATCTGGCAAATATTACCCTCCCTGCCTCTCTGTCACACCAGCTTATCTGACACCTGGCACATATTAGCCTCCCCGCCGCTCTGTCACACCAGCTTATCTGACACCTGGCACATATTACCCTCCCCGCCGCTCTGTCACACCAGCTTATCTGACATCTGGCAAATATTACCCTCCCTGCCTCTCTGTCACACCAGCTTATCTGACACCTGGCACATATTAGCCTCCCCGCCGCACTGTCACACCAGCTTATCTGACAACTTACACATATTAGCCTCCCTGTCGCTCTGTCACATCAGCTTATCTGACAACTGGCACATATTACCCTCCCTGCCGCTCTGTCACACAAGCTTATCTGAGAACTGGCACATATTAGCCTCCCTGCCGCTCTGATACACCAGCTTATCTGACACCTGGCACATATTAGCCTCCCTGTCGCTCTGTCACATCAGCTTATCTGACAACTGGCACATATTAGCCTCCCTGCCGCTCTGTCACACAAGCTTATCTGACAACTGGCACATATTAGCCTCCCCGCCGCTCTGTCACACCAGATTATCTGACAACTGGCACATATTACCCTCCCTGCCACTTTGTCACACAAGCTTATCTGACAACTGGCACATATTAGCCTCCCCGCGCTCTGTCACATCAGCTTATCTGACAACTGGCACATATTAGCCTCCCTGCCACTCAGTCACACCAGCTTACCTGTCACCTAGCACATATTAGCCTCCCCGCCGCTCTATCACACCAGCTTATCTGACGCTTGGCACATATTAGCCTCCCCACTGCACTGTCACACAAGCTTATCTGACACCTGGCACATATTAGCCTCCCCGCCGCACTGTCACACCAGCTTATCTGACAACTTACACATATTAGCCTCCCTGTCGCTCTGTCACATCAGCTTATCTGACAACTGGCACATATTACCCTCCCTGCCGCTCTGTCACACAAGCTTATCTGAGAACTGGCACATTTTAGCCTCCCTGCCGCTCTGATACACCAGCTTATCTGACACCTGGCACATATTAGCCTCCCTGTCGCTCTGTCACATCAGCTTATCTGACAACTGGCACATATTAGCCTCCCTGCCGCTCTGTCACACAAGCTTATCTGACAACTGGCACATATTAGCCTCCCCGCCGCTCTGTCACACCAGATTATCTGACAACTGGCACATATTACCCTCCCTGCCACTTTGTCACACAAGCTTATCTGACAACTGGCACATATTAGCCTCCCCGCGCTCTGTCACATCAGCTTATCTGACAACTGGCACATATTAGCCTCCCTGCCACTCAGTCACACCAGCTTACCTGTCACCTAGCACATATTAGCCTCCCCGCCGCTCTATCACACCAGCTTATCTGACGCTTGGCACATATTAGCCTCCCCGCTGCACTGTCACACCAGCTTATCTGACAACTGGCAAATATTAGCCTCCCCGCCGCTCTGTCACACCAGCTTATCTGACACCTGGCACATATTAGCCCCCCTGCCACTCTGTCACACCAGCTTATCTGTCACCTAGCACATATTAGCCTCCCCGCCGCTCTGTCACACCAGATTATCTGACTCCTGGCACATATTAGCCTCCCCGCCGCTCTGTCACACCAGCTTATCTGACACCTGGCACATATTACCCTCCCCGCCGCTCTGTCACACCAGCTTATCTGACGCTTGGCACATATTAGCCTCCCCACCGCTCGGTCACACCAGCTTATCTGACACCTGGCACATATTACCCTCCCCGCCGCTCTGTCACACCAGCTTATCTGACACCTGGCACATATTAGCCTCCCTGCCGCTCTGTCACACCAGCTTATCTGACACCTGGCACATATTAGCCCCCCTGCCGCTCTGTCACACCAGCTTATCTGACACCTGGCACATATTAGCCTCCCCACCGCTCTGTCACACCAGCTTATCTGACACCTGGCACATATTAGCCCCCCTGCCGCTCTGTCACACCAGCTTATCTGACAACTGGCACATATTACCCTCCCTGCCGCTCTGTCACACAAGCTTATCTGACAACTGGCACATATTACCCTCCCTGCCGCTCTGTCACACCAGCTTATCTGACACCTGGCACATATTATCCTCCCTGCCGCTCTGTCACACCAGCTTATCTGACAACTGGCACATATTATCCTCCCCGCCGCTCTGTCACACAAGCTTATCTGACATCTGGCACATATTACCCTCCCCGCCGCTCTGTCACACCAGCTTATCTGACACCTGGCACATATTAGCCTCCCCGCCGCACTGTCACACCAGCTTATCTGACAACTGGCACATATTAGCCTCCCCGCCACTCTGTCACACCAGCTTATCTGACACCAGGCACATATTAGCCCCCCTGCCGCTCTGTCTCACCAGCTTATCTGTCACCTAGCACATATTAGCCTCCCCGCCGCTCTGTCACACCAGATTATCTGACACCTGGCACATATTACCCTCCCCGCCGCTCTGTCACACCAGCTTATCTGGCATCTGGCACATCTTACCCTCCCTGCCGCTCTGTCACACCAGCTTTTCTGACTCTTGGCACATATTAGCCTCCCCACCGCTCGGTCACACCAGCTTATCTGACACCTGGCACATATTAGCCTCCCCGCCGCACTGTCACACCAGCTTATCTGACAACTGGCACATATTAGCCTCCCCGCCGCTCTGTCACACCAGTTTATCTGACACCTGGCACATATTAGCCCCCCTGCCGCTCTGTCACACCAGCTTATCTGTCACCTAGCACATATTAGCCTCCCCGCCGCTCTGTCACACCAGATTATCTGACGCTTGGTACATATTAGCCTCCCCGCCGCTCTGTCACACCAGCTTATCTGACACCTGGCACATTTTACCCTCCCTGCCGCTCTGTCACACCAGCTTATCTGACGCTTGGCACATATTAGCCTCCCCACCGCTCGGTCACACCAGCTTATCTGACACCTGGCACATATTACCATCCCCGCCGCTCTGTCACACCAGCTTATCTGACACCTGGCACATATTAGCCTCCCCGCCGCTCTGTCACACTAGCTTATCTGCCAACTGGCACATATTAGCCTCCCTGCCGCTCTGTCACACCAGCTTATCTGACAACTGGCACATATTACCCTCCCCGCCGCTCTGTCACACCAGCTTATCTGACACCTGGCACATATTAGCCTCCCTGCGGCTCTGTCACATCAGCATATCTGACACCTGGCACATATTAGCCTCCCCACTGCTCTGTCACACCAGCTTATCTGACACCTGGCACATATTAGCCCCCCTGCCGCTCTGTCACACCAGCTTATCTGACAACTGGCACATATTACCCTCCCTGCCGCTCTGTCACACCAGCTTATCTGACAACTGGCACATATTACCCTCCCTGCCGCTCTGTCACACCAGCTTATCTGACACCTGGCACATATTAGCCTCCCCACCGCTCATTCACACCACCTTATCTGACACC
This sequence comes from Taudactylus pleione, assembly GCA_031769625.1. Taxonomy (NCBI): domain Eukaryota; kingdom Metazoa; phylum Chordata; class Amphibia; order Anura; family Myobatrachidae; genus Taudactylus; species Taudactylus pleione. Next base: position 612,227 of record JAUIMM010000634.1, read on the forward strand.
TGGCACATATTACCCTCCCCGCCGCTCTGTCACACCAGCTTATCTGACACCTGGCACATATTAGCCTCCCTGCCGCTCTGTCAGACCAGCTTATCTGCCACCTGGCACATATTAGCCTCCCCGCCGCTCTGTCACACCAGCTTATCTGCCAACTGGCACATATTAGCCTCCCTGCCGCTCTGTCACACCAGCTTATCTGACAACTGGCACATATTACCCTCCACGCCGCTCTGTCACACCAGCTTATCTGACACCTGGCACATATTAGCCCCCCTGCCGCTCTGTCACACCAGCTTATCTGACAACTGGCACATATTACCCTCCCTGCCGCTCTGTCACACAAGCTTATCTGACAACTGGCACATATTACCCTCCCTGCCGCTCTGTCACACCAGCTTATCTGACACCTGGCACATATTATCCTCCCTGCCGCTCTGTCACACCAGCTTATCTGACAACTAGCACATATTAGCCTCCCTGCCGCTCTGTGACACCAGCTTATCTGACATCTGGCAAATATTACCCTCCCTGCCTCTCTGTCACACCAGCTTATCTGACACCTGGCACATATTAGCCTCCCCGCCGCTCTGTCACACCAGCTTATCTGACACCTGGCACATATTACCCTCCCCGCCGCTCTGTCACACCAGCTTATCTGACATCTGGCAAATATTACCCTCCCTGCCTCTCTGTCACACCAGCTTATCTGACACCTGGCACATATTAGCCTCCCCGCCGCACTGTCACACCAGCTTATCTGACAATTTACACATATTAGCCTCCCTGTCGCTCTGTCACATCAGCTTATCTGACAACTGGCACATATTACCCTCCCTGCCGCTCTGTCACACAAGCTTATCTGAGAACTGGCACATATTAGCCTCCCTGCCGCTCTGATACACCAGCTTATCTGACACCTGGCACATATTAGCCTCCCTGTCGCTCTGTCACATCAGCTTATCTGACAACTGGCACATATTAGCCTCCCTGCCGCTCTGTCACACAAGCTTATCTGACAACTGGCACATATTAGCCTCCCCGCCGCTCTGTCACACCAGATTATCTGACAACTGGCACATATTACCCTCCCTGCCACTTTGTCACACAAGCTTATCTGACAACTGGCACATATTAGCCTCCCCGCGCTCTGTCACATCAGCTTATCTGACAACTGGCACATATTAGCCTCCCTGCCACTCAGTCACACCAGCTTACCTGTCACCTAGCACATATTAGCCTCCCCGCCGCTCTATCACACCAGCTTATCTGACGCTTGGCACATATTAGCCTCCCCGCTGCACTGTCACACCAGCTTATCTGACACCTGGCACATATTAGCCTCCCCGCCGCACTGTCACACCAGCTTATCTGACAACTTACACATATTAGCCTCCCTGTCGCTCTGTCACATCAGCTTATCTGACAACTGGCACATATTACCCTCCCTGCCGCTCTGTCACACAAGCTTATCTGAGAACTGGCACATATTAGCCTCCCTGCCGCTCTGATACACCAGCTTATCTGACACCTGGCACATATTAGCCTCCCTGTCGCTCTGTCACATCAGCTTATCTGACAACTGGCACATATTAGCCTCCCTGCCGCTCTGTCACACAAGCTTATCTGACAACTGGCACATATTAGCCTCCCCGCCGCTCTGTCACACCAGATTATCTGACAACTGGCACATATTACCCTCCCTGCCACTTTGTCACACAAGCTTATCTGACAACTGGCACATATTAGCCTCCCCGCGCTCTGTCACATCAGCTTATCTGACAACTGGCACATATTAGCCTCCCTGCCACTCAGTCACACCAGCTTAACTGTCACCTAGCACATATTAGCCTCCCCGCCGCTCTATCACACCAGCTTATCTGACGCTTGGCACATATTAGCCTCCCCGCTGCACTGTCACACCAGCTTATCTGACAACTGGCAAATATTAGCCTCCCCGCCGCTCTGTCACACCAGCTTATCTGACACCTGGCACATATTAGCCCCCCTGCCACTCTGTCACACCAGCTTATCTGTCACCTAGCACATATTAGCCTCCCCGCCGCTCTGTCACACCAGATTATCTGACTCCTGGCACATATTAGCCTCCCCGCCGCTCTGTCACACCAGCTTATCTGACACCTGGCACATATTACCCTCCCCGCCGCTCTGTCACACCAGCTTATCTGACGCTTGGCACATATTAGCCTCCCCACCGCTCGGTCACACCAGCTTATCTGACACCTGGCACATATTACCCTCCCCGCCGCTCTGTCACACCAGCTTATCTGACACCTGGCACATATTAGCCTCCCCGCCGCTCTGTCACAACAGCTTATCTGACAACTGGCACATAGTAGCCTCCCTGCCGCTCTGTCACACCAGCTTATCTGACACCTGGCACATATTAGCCTCCCTGCCGCTCTGTCACACCAGCTTATCTGACACCTGGCACATATTAGCCCCCCTGCCGCTCTGTCACACCAGCTTATCTGACACCTGGCACATATTAGCCTCCCCACCGCTCTGTCACACCAGCTTATCTGACACCTGGCACATATTAGCCCCCCTGCCGCTCTGTCACACCAGCTTATCTGACAACTGGCACATATTACCCTCCCTGCCGCTCTGTCACACAAGCTTATCTGACAACTGGCACATATTACCCTCCCTGCCGCTCTGTCACACCAGCTTATCTGACACCTGGCACATATTATCCTCCCTGCCGCTCTGTCACACCAGCTTATCTGACAACTGGCACATATTATCCTCCCCGCCGCTCTGTCACACAAGCTTATCTGACATCTGGCACATATTACCCTCCCCGCCGCTCTGTCACACCAGCTTATCTGACACCTGGCACATATTAGCCTCCCCGCCGCACTGTCACACCAGCTTATCTGACAACTGGCACATATTAGCCTCCCCGCCACTCTGTCACACCAGCTTATCTGACACCAGGCACATATTAGCCCCCCTGCCGCTCTGTCTCACCAGCTTATCTGTCACCTAGCACATATTAGCCTCCCCGCCGCTCTGTCACACCAGATTATCTGACACCTGGCACATATTACCCTCCCTGCCGCTCTGTCACACAAGCTTATCTGACAACTGGCACATATTACCCTCCCTGCCGCTCTGTCACACCAGCTTATCTGACACCTGGCACATATTATCCTCCCTGCCGCTCTGTCACACCAGCTTATCTGACAACTGGCACATATTATCCTCCCCGCCGCTCTGTCACACAAGCTTATCTGACATCTGGCACATATTACCCTCCCCGCCGCTCTGTCACACCAGCTTATCTGACACCTGGCACATATTAGCCTCCCCGCCGCACTGTCACACCAGCTTATCTGACAACTGGCACATATTAGCCTCCCCGCCACTCTGTCACACCAGCTTATCTGACACCAGGCACATATTAGCCCCCCTGCCGCTCTGTCTCACCAGCTTATCTGTCACCTAGCACATATTAGCCTCCCCGCCGCTCTGTCACACCAGATTATCTGACACCTGGCACATATTACCCTCCCCGCCGCTCTGTCACACCAGCTTATCTGGCATCTGGCACATCTTACCCTCCCTGCCGCTCTGTCACACCAGCTTATCTGAAACCTGGCACATATTAGCCTCCCCGCCGCTCTGTCACACCAGCTTATCTGCCAACTGGCACATATTAGCCTCCCTGCCGCTCTGTCACACCAGCTTATCTGGCAACTGGCACATATTACCCTCCCCGCCGCTCTGTCACACCAGCTTATCTGACATCTGGCACATATTAGCCTCCCTGCCGCTCTGTCACACCAGCTTATATGACACCTGGCACATATTAGCCTCCCCACCGCTGTCACACCAGCTTATCTGACACCTGGCACATATTATCCTCCCTGCCGCTCTGTCACACCAGCATATCTGACAACTGGCACATATTACCCTCCCTGCCGCTCTGTCACACAAGCTTATCTGACAACTGGCACATATTACCCTCCCCGCCGCACTGTCACACCAGCTTATCTGACAACTAACACATATTAGCCTCCCTGTCGCTCTGTCACATCAGCTTATCTGACAACTGGCACATATTACCCTCCCTGCCGCTCTGTCACACAAGCTTATCTGACAACTGGCACATATTAGCCTCCCTGCCGCTCTGATACACCAGCTTATCTGACACCTGGCACATATTAGCCTCCCTGTCGCTTTGTCACATCAGCTTATCTGACAACTGACACATATTAGCCTCCCTGCCGCTCTGTCACACAAGCTTATCTGACAACTGGCACATATTAGCCTCCCCGCCGCTCTGTCACACCAGATTATCTGACAACAGGCACATATTACCCTCCATGCCACTTTGTCACACAAGCTTATCTGACAACTGGCACATATTAGCCTCCCTGCCGCTCTGTGACACAAGCTTTTCTGACAACTGGCACATATTAGCCTCCCTGCCACTCAGTCACACCAGCTTATCTGTCACCTAGCACATATTAGCCTCCCCGCCGCTCTATCACACCAGCTTATCTGACGCTTGGCACATATTAGCCTCTCCGCTGCTCTGTCACACCAGCTTATCTGACACCTGGCACATATTACCCTCCCCAGCGCTCTGTCACACCAGCTTATCTGACATCTGGCACATATTACCCTCCCTGCCGCTCTGTCACACCAGCTTATCTGACACCTGGCACATATTAGCCTCCCCGCCGCACTGTCACACCAGCTTATCTGACAACTGGCACATATTAGCCTCCCCGCCGCTCTGTCACACCAGCTTATCTGACACCTGGCACATATTAGCCCCCCTGCCGCTCTGTCACACCAGCTTATCTGACACCTAGCACATATTAGCCTCCCCGCCGCTCTGTCACACCAGATTATCTGACGCTTGGTACATATTAGCCTCCCCGCCGCTCTGTCACACCAGCTTATCTGACACCTGGCACATTTTACCCTCCCTGCCGCTCTGTCACACCAGCTTATCTGACGCCTGGCACATATTAGCCTCCCCACCGCTCGGTCACACCAGCTTATCTGACACCTGGCACATATTACCATCCCCGCCGCTCTGTCACACCAGCTTATCTGACACCTGGCACATATTAGCCTCCCCGCCGCTCTGTCACACCAGCTTATCTGCCAACTGGCACATATTAGCCTCCCTGCCGCTCTGTCACACCAGCTTATCTGACAACTGGCACATATTACCCTCCCCGCCGCTCTGTCACACCAGCTTATCTGACACCTGGCACATATTAGCCTCCCTGCGGCTCTGTCACATCAGCTTATCTGACACCTGGCACATATTAGCCTCCCCACCGCTCTGTCACACCAGCTTATCTGACACCTGGCACATATTAGCCCCCCTGCCGCTCTGTCACACCAGCTTATCTGACAACTGGCACATATTACCCTCCCTGCCGCTCTGTCACACCAGCTTATCTGACAACTGGCACATATTACCATCCCTGCCGCTCTGTCACACCAGCTTTTCTGACACCTGGCACATATTAGCCTCCCCTCCGCTCGTTCACACCACCTTATCTGACACCTGGCACATATTACCCTCCCCGCCGCTCTGTCACACCAGCTTATCTGACACCTGGCACATATTAGCCTCCCCGCCGCTCTGTCAGACCAGCTTATCTGCCACCTGGCACATATTAGCCTCCCCGCCGCTCTGTCACACCAGCTTATCTGCCAACTGGCACATATTAGCCTCCCTGCCGCTCTGTCACACCAGCTTATCTGACAACTGGCACATATTACCCTCCACGCCGCTCTGTCACACCAGCTTATCTGACACCTGGCACATATTAGCCCCCCTGCCGCTCTGTCACACCAGCTTATCTGACACCTGGCACATATTACCCTCCCTGCCGCTCTGTCACACCAGCTTATCTGACAACTGGCACATATTACCCTCCCTGCCGCTCTGTCACACCAGCTTATCTGACACCTGGCACATATTATCCTCCCTGCCGCTCTGTCACACCAGCTTATCTGACAACTAGCACATATTAGCCTCCCTGCAGCTCTGTGACACAAGCTTATCTGACAACTGGCACATATTACCCTCCCCGCCGCTCTGTCACACCTGCTTATCTGACGCTTGGCACATATTATCCTCCCCCCCGCTCTGTCACACCAGCATATCTGACACCTGGCACATATTACCCTCCCCGCCGCTCTGTCACACCAGCTTATCTGACATCTGGCAAATAATACCCTCCCTGCCTCTCTGTCACACCAGCTTATCTGACACCTGGCACATATTAGCCTCCCCGCCGCACTGTCACACCAGCTTATCTGACAACTGGCACATATTAGCCTCCCCGCCGCACTGTCACACCAGCTTATCTGACAACTGGCACATATTAGCCTCCCCGCCACTCTGTCACACCAGCTTATCTGACACCAGGCACATATTAGCCCCCTGCCGCTCTGTCACACCAGCTTATATGTCACCTAGCACATTTTAGCCTCCCCGCCGCTCTGTCACACCAGCTTATCTGACGCTTGGCACTTATTAGCCTCCCCACAGCTCAGTCACACCAGCTTATCTGACACCTGGCACATATTAGCCTCCCTGCCGCTCTGTCACACCCGCTTATCTGACACCTGGCACATATTAGCCTCCCCGCGCTCTGTCACATCAGCTTATCTGACAACTGGCACATATTAGCCCCCCCGCCGCTCTGTCACACCAGCTTATCTAACACCTGGCACATATTACCCTCCCTGCCGCTCTGTCACACAAGCTTATCTGACTACTGGCACATATTACCCTCCCTGCCGCTCTGTCACACCAGCTTATCTGACACCTGGCACATATTATCCTCCCTGCCGCTCTGTCACACCAGCTTATCTGACAACTGGCACATATTACCATCCCCGCCGCTTTGTCACACCAGCTTATCTGACACCTGGCACATATAAGCCTCCCTGCCGCTCTGTCACACCAGCTTATCTGACACCTGGCACATATTAGCCTCCCCACCGCTCTGTCACACCAGCTTATCTGACACCTGGCACATATTAGCCCCCCTGCCGCTCTGTCACACCAGCTTATCTGACAACTGGCACATATTACCCTCCCTGCCACTCTGTCACACAAGCTTATCTGACAACTGGCACATATTACCCTCCCTGCCGCTCTGTCACACCAGCTTATCTGACACCTGGCACATATTATCCTCCCTGCCGCTCTGTCACACCAGCTTATCTCACAACTGGCACATATTACCCTCCCTGCCGCTCTGTCACACAAGCTTATCTGACAACTGGCACATATTACCTTCCCTGCCTCTCTGTCACACCAGATTATCTGACACCTGGCACATATTAGCCTCCCAGCCGCACTGTCACACCAGCTTAACTGACAACTGGCACATATTAGCCTCCCCGCCGCACTGTCACACCAGCTTATCTGACAACTGGCACATATTAGCCTCCCCGCCACTCTGTCACACCAGCTTATCTGACACCAGGCACATATTAGCCCCCTGCCGCTCTGTCACACCAGCTTATCTGTCACCTAGCACATATTAGCCTCCCCGCCGCTCTGTCACACCAGATTATCTGACACCTGGCACATATTACCCTCCCCGCCGCTCTGTCACACCAGCTTATCTGACATCTGGCACATCTTACCCTCCCTGCCGCTCTGTCACACCAGCTTATCTGACGCTTGGCACATATTAGCCTCCCCACCACTCGGTCACACCAGCTTATCTGACACCTGGCACATATTACCCTCCCCGCCGCTCTGTCACACCAGCTTATCTGACACCTGGCACATATTAGCCTCCCCGCCGCTCTGTCACACCAGCTTATCTGCCAACTGGCACATATTAGCCTCCCTGCCGCTCTGTCACACCAGCTTATCTGACAACTGGCACATATTACCCTCCCCGCCGCTCTGTCACACCAGCTTATCTGACACCTGGCACATATTAGCCTCCCTGCCGCTCTGTCACACCAGCTTATATGACACCTGGCACATATTAGCCTCCCCACCGCTCTGTCACACCAGCTTATCTGACACCTGGCACATATTAGCCCCCCTGCCGCTCTGTCACACCAGCTTATCTGACAACTGGCACATATTACCCTCCCTGCCGCTCTGTCACACAAGCTTATCTGACAACTGGCACATATTACCCTCCCTGCCGCTCTGTCACACCAGCTTATCTGACACCTGGCACATATTATCCTCCCTGCCGCTCTGTCACACCAGCTTATCTGACAACTGGCACATATTACCCTCCCTGCCGCTCTGTCACACAAGCTTATCTGACAACTGGCACATATTACCCTCCCCGCCGCTCTGTCACACCTGCTTATCTGACGCTTGGCACATATTATCCTCCCCGCCGCTCTGTCACACCAGCTTATCTGACACCTGGCACATATTACCCTCCCCGCCGCTCTGTCACACCAGCTTATCTGACATCTGGCAAATATTACCCTCCCTGCCTCTCTGTCACACCAGCTTATCTGACACCTGGCACATATTAGCCTCCCCGCCGCACTGTTACACCAGCTTATCTGACAACTTACACATATTAGCCTCCCTGTCGCTCTGTCACATCAGCTTATCTGACAACTGGCACATATTACCCTCCCTGCCGCTCTGTCACACAAGCTTATCTGACAACTGGCACATATTAGCCTCCCTGCCGCTCTGATACACCAGCTTATCTGACACCCGGCACATATTAGCCTCCCTGTGGCTCTGTCACATCAGCTTATCTGACAACTGGCACATATTAGTCTCCCTGCCGCTCTGTCACACAAGCTTATCTGACAACTGGCACATATTAGCCTCCCCGCCGCTCTGTCACACCAGATTATCTGACAACTGGCACATATTACCCTCCCTGCCACTTTGTCACACAAGCTTATCTGACAACTTGCACATATTAGCCTCCCTGCCGCCCTTTCACACAAGCTTTTCTGACAACTGGCACATATTAGCCTCCCTGCCACTCAGTCACACCAGCTTATCTGTCACCTAGCACATATTAGCCTCCCCGCCGCTCTATCACACCAGCTTATCTGACGCTTGGCACATATTAGCCTCCCCGCCGCTCTGTCACACCAGCTTATCTGACACCTGGCACATATTACCCTCCCCAGCGCTCTGTCACACCAGCTTATCTGACATCTGGCACATATTACCCTCCCTGCCGCTCTGTCACACCAGCTTATCTGACACCTGGCACATATTAGCCTCCCCGCCGCACTGTCACACCAGCTTATCTGACAACTGGCACATATTAGCCTCCCCACCGCTCTGTCACACCAGCTTATCTGACACCTGGCACATATTAGCCCCCCTGCCGCTCTGTCACACCAGCTTATCTGTCACCTAGCACATATTAGCCTCCCCGCCGCTCTGTCACACCAGATTATCTGACGCTTGGTACATATTAGCCTCCCCACCGCTCTGTCACACCAGCTTATCTGACACCTGGCACATTTTACCCTCCCTGCCGCTCTGTCACACCAGCTTATCTGACGCTTGGCACATATTAGCCTCCCCGCCGCTCGGTCACACCAGCTAATCTGACACCTGGCACATATTACCCTCCCCGCCGCTCTGTCACACCAGCTTATCTGACACCTGGCACATATTAGCCTCCCCGCCGCTCTGTCACACCAGCTTATCTGCCAACTGGCACATATTAGCCTCCCTGCCGCTCTGTCACACCAGCTTATCTGACAACTGGCACATATTACCCTCCCCGCAGCTCTGTCACTCCAGCTTATCTGACACCTGGCACATATTAGCCTCCCTGCCGCTCTATCACACCAGCTTATCTGACACCTGGCACATATTACCCTCCCTGCCACTCTGTCACACAAGCTTATCTGACAACTGGCACATATTACCCTCCCTGCCGCTCTGTCACACCAGCTTATCTGACACCTGGCACATATTATCCTCCCTGCCGCTCTGTCACACCAGCTTATCTCACAACTGGCACATATTACCCTCCCTGCCGCTCTGTCACACAAGCTTATCTGACAACTGGCACATATTACCCTCCCTGCCTCTCTGTCACACCAGATTATCTGACACCTGGCACATATTAGCCTCCCAGCCGCACTGTCACACCAGCTTAACTGACAACTGGCACATATTAGCCTCCCCGCCGCACTGTCACACCAGCTTATCTGACAACTGGCACATATTAGCCTCCCCGCCACTCTGTCACACCAGCTTATCTGACACCAGGCACATATTAGCCCCCCTGCCGCTCTGTCACACCAGCTTATCTGTCACCTAGCACATATTAGCCTCCCCGCCGCTCTGTCACACCAGATTATCTGACACCTGGCACATATTACCCTCCCCGCCGCTCTGTCACACCAGCTTATCTGACATCTGGCACATCTTACCCTCCCTGCCGCTCTGTCACACCAGCTTATCTGACGCTTGGCACATATTAGCCTCCCCACCACTCGGTCACACCAGCTTATCTGACACCTGGCACATATTACCATCCCCGCCGCTCTGTCACACCAGCTTATCTGACACCTGGCACATATTAGCCTCCCCGCCGCTCTGTCACACCAGCTTATCTGCCAACTGGCACATATTAGCCTCCCTGCCGCTCTGTCACACCAGCTTATCTGACAACTGGCACATATTACCCTCCCCGCCGCTCTGTCACACCAGCTTATCTGACACCTGGCACATATTAGCCTCCCTGCCGCTCTGTCACACCAGCTTATATGACACCTGGCACATATTAGCCTCCCCACCGCTCTGTCACACCAGCTTATCTGACACCTGGCACATATTAGCCCCCCTGCCGCTCTGTCACACCAGCTTATCTGACAACTGGCACATATTACCCTCCCTGCCGCTCTGTCACACAAGCTTATCTGACAACTGGCACATATTACCCTCCCTGCCGCTCTGTCACACCAGCTTATCTGACACCTGGCACATATTATCCTCCCTGCCGCTCTGTCACACCAGCTTATCTGACAACTGGCACATATTACCCTCCCTGCCGCTCTGTCACACAAGCTTATCTGACAACTGGCACATATTACCCTCCCCGCCGCTCTGTCACACCTGCTTATCTGACGCTTGGCACATATTATCCTCCCCGCCGCTCTGTCACACCAGCTTATCTGACACCTGGCACATATTACCCTCCCCGCCGCTCTGTCACACCAGCTTATCTGACATCTGGCAAATATTACCCTCCCTGCCTCTCTGTCACACCAGCTTATCTGACACCTGGCACATATTAGCCTCCCCGCCGCACTGTCACACCAGCTTATCTGACAACTTACACATATTAGCCTCCCTGTCGCTCTGTCACATCAGCTTATCTGACAACTGGCACATATTACCCTCCCTGCCGCTCTGTCACACAAGCTTATCTGACAACTGGCACATATTAGCCTCCCTGCCGCTCTGATACACCAGCTTATCTGACACCCGGCACATATTAGCCTCCCTGTCGCTCTGTCACATCAGCTTATCTGACAACTGGCACATATTAGCCTCCCTGCCGCTCTGTCACACAAGCTTATCTGACAACTGGCACATATTAGCCTCCCCGCCGCTCTGTCACACCAGATTATCTGACAACTGGCACATATTACCCTCCCTGCCACTTTGTCACACAAGCTTATCTGACAACTGGCACATATTAGCCTCCCTGCCGCCCTGTCACACAAGCTTTTCTGACAACTGGCACATATTAGCCTCCCTGCCACTCAGTCACACCAGCTTATCTGTCACCTAGCACATATTAGCCTCCCCGCCGCTCTATCACACCAGCTTATCTGACGCTTGGCACATATTAGCCTCCCCGCCGCTCTGTCACACCAGCTTATCTGACACCTGGCACATATTACCCTCCCCGCCGCACTGTCACACCAGCTTATCTGACAACTGGCACATATTAGCCTCCCCACCGCTCTGTCACACCAGCTTATCTGACACCTGGCACATATTAGCCCCCCTGCCGCTCTGTCACACCAGCTTATCTGTCACCTAGCACATATTAGCCTCCCCGCCGCTCTGTCACACCAGATTATCTGACGCTTGGTACATATTAGCCTCCCCACCGCTCTGTCACACCAGCTTATCTGACACCTGGCACATTTTACCCTCCCTGCCGCTCTGTCACACCAGCTTATCTGACGCTTGGCACATATTAGCCTCCCCGCCGCTCGGTCACACCAGCTAATCTGACACCTGGCACATATTACCCTCCCCGCCGCTCTGTCACACCAGCTTATCTGACACCTGGCACATATTAGCCTCCCCGCCGCTCTGTCACACCAGCTTATCTGCCAACTGGCACATATTAGACTCCCTGCCGCTCTGTCACACCAGCTTATCTGACAACTGGCACATATTACCCTCCCCGCCGCTCTGTCACTCCAGCTTATCTGACACCTGGCACATATTAGCCTCCCTGCCGCTCTATCACACCAGCTTATCTGACACCAGGCACATATTAGCCCCCCTGCCGCTCTGTCACACCAGCTTATCTGTCACCTAGCACATATTAGTCTCCCCGCCGCTCTGTCACACCAGCTTATCTGACGCTTGGCACATATTAGCCTCCCCGCCGCTCGGTCACACCAGCTTATCTGACACCTGGCACATATTACCCTCCCCGCCGCTCTGTCACACCAGCTTATCTGACACCTGGCACATATTAGCCTCCCCGCCGCTCTGTCACACCAGCTTATCTGCCAACTGGCACATATTAGCCTCCCTGCCGCTCTGTCACACCAGCTTATCTGACAACTGGCACATATTACCCTCCCCGCCGCTCTGTCACTCCAGCTTATCTGACACCTGGCACATATTAGCCTCCCCGCCGCTCTGTCACAACAGCTTATCTGACAACTGGCACATAGTAGCCTCCCTGCGGCTCTGTCACACCAGCTTATCTGACACCTGGCACATATTAGCCTCCCTGCCGCTCTGTCACACCAGCTTATCTGACACCTGGCACATATTAGCCCCCCTGCCGCTCTGTCAAACCAGCTTATCTGACACCTGGCACATATTAGCCTCCCCACCGCTCTGTCACACCAGCTTATCTGACACCTGGCACATATTAGCCCCCCTGCCGCTCTGTCACACCAGCTTATCTGACAACTGGCAAATATTACCCTCCCTGCCGCTCTGTCACACAAGCTTATCTGACAACTGGCACATATTACCCTCCCTGCCGCTCTGTCACACCAGCTTATCTGACAACTGGCACATATTATCCTCCCCGCCGCTCTGTCACACAAGCTTATCTGACATCTGGCACATATTACCCTCCCCGCCGCTCTGTCACACCTGCTTATCTGACGCTTGGCACATATTATCCTCCCCGCCGCTCTGTCACACCAGCATATCTGACACCTGGCACATATTACCCTCCCCGCCGCTCTGTCACACCAGCTTATCTGACATCTGGCAAATAATACCCTCCCTGCCTCTCTGTCACACCAGCTTATCTGACACCTGGCACATATTAGCCTCCCCGCCGCACTGTCACACCAGCTTATCTGACAACTGGCACATATTAGCCTCCCCGCCGCACTGTCACACCAGCTTATCTGACAACTGGCACATATTAGCCTCCCCGCCACTCTGTCACACCAGCTTATCTGACACCAGGCACATATTAGCCCCCTGCCGCTCTGTCACACCAGCTTATATGTCACCTAGCACATTTTAGCCTCCCCGCCGCTCTGTCACACCAGCTTATCTGACGCTTGGCACTTATTAGCCTCCCCACAGCTCGGTCACACCAGCTTATCTGACACCTGGCACATATTAGCCTCCCTGCCGCTCTGTCACACCCGCTTATCTGACACCTGGCACATATTAGCCTCCCCGCGCTCTGTCACATCAGCTTATCTGACAACTGGCACATATTAGCCCCCCCGCCGCTCTGTCACACCAGCTTATCTAACACCTGGCACATATTACCCTCCCTGCCGCTCTGTCACACAAGCTTATCTGACTACTGGCACATATTACCCTCCCTGCCGCTCTGTCACACCAGCTTATCTGACACCTGGCACATATTATCCTCCCTGCCGCTCTGTCACACCAGCTTATCTGACAACTGGCACATATTACCATCCCCGCCGCTTTGTCACACCAGCTTATCTGACACCTGGCACATATTAGCCTCCCTGCCGCTCTGTCACACCAGCTTATCTGACACCTGGCACATATTAGCCTCCCCACCGCTCTGTCACACCAGCTTATCTGACACCTGGCACATATTAGCCCCCCTGCCGCTCTGTCACACCAGCTTATCTGACAACTGGCACATATTACCCTCCCTGCCACTCTGTCACACAAGCTTATCTGACAACTGGCACATATTACCCTCCCTGCCGCTCTGTCACACCAGCTTATCTGACACCTGGCACATATTATCCTCCCTGCCGCTCTGTCACACCAGCTTATCTCACAACTGGCACATATTACCCTCCCTGCCGCTCTGTCACACAAGCTTATCTGACAACTGGCACATATTACCTTCCCTGCCTCTCTGTCACACCAGATTATCTGACACCTAGCACATATTAGCCTCCCAGCCGCACTGTCACACCAGCTTAACTGACAACTGGCACATATTAGCCTCCCCGCCGCACTGTCACACCAGCTTATCTGACAACTTGCACATATTAGCCTCCCCGCCACTCTGTCACACCAGCTTATCTGACACCAGGCACATATTAGCCCCCCTGCCGCTCTGTCACACCAGCTTATCTGTCACCTAGCACATATTAGCCTCCCCGCCGCTCTGTCACACCAGATTATCTGACACCTGGCACATATTACCCTCCCCGCCGCTCTGTCACACCAGCTTATCTGACATCTGGCACATCTTACCCTCCCTGCCGCTCTGTCACACCAGCTTATCTGACGCTTGGCACATATTAGCCTCCCCACCACTCGGTCACACCAGCTTATCTGACACCTGGCACATATTACCCTCCCCGCCGCTCTGTCACACCAGCTTATCTGACACCTGGCACATATTAGCCTCCCCGCCGCTCTGTCACACCAGCTTATCTGCCAACTGGCACATATTAGCCTCCCTGCCGCTCTGTCACACCAGCTTATCTGACAACTGGCACATATTACCCTCCCCGCCGCTCTGTCACACCAGCTTATCTGACACCTGGCACATATTAGCCTACCTGCCGCTCTGTCACACCAGCTTATATGACACCTGGCACATATTAGCCTCCCCACCGCTCTGTCACACCAGCTTATCTGACACCTGGCACATATTAGCCCCCCTGCCGCTCTGTCACACCAGCTTATCTGACAACTGGCACATATTACCCTCCCTGCCGCTCTGTCACACAAGCTTATCTGACAACTGGCACATATTATCCTCCCTGCCGCTCTGTCACACCAGCTTATCTGACAACTGGCACATATTACCCTCCCTGCCGCTCTGTCACACAAGCTTATCTGACAACTGGCACATATTACCCTCCCCGCCGCTCTGTCACACCTGCTTATCTGACGCTTGGCACATATTATCCTCCCCGCCGCTCTGTCACACCAGCTTATCTGACACCTGGCACATATTACCCTCCCCGCCGCTCTGTCACACCAGCTTATCTGACATCTGGCAAATATTACCCTCCCTGCCTCTCTGTCACACCAGCTTATCTGACACCTGGCACATATTAGCCTCCCCGCCGCACTGTTACACCAGCTTATCTGACAACTTACACATATTAGCCTCCCTGTCGCTCTGTCACATCAGCTTATCTGACAACTGGCACATATTACCCTCCCTGCCGCTCTGTCACACAAGCTTATCTGACAACTGGCACATATTAGCCTCCCTGCCGCTCTGATACACCAGCTTATCTGACACCCGGCACATATTAGCCTCCCTGTGGCTCTGTCACATCAGCTTATCTGACAACTGGCACATATCAGTCTCCCTGCCGCTCTGTCACACAAGCTTATCTGACAACTGGCACATATTAGCCTCCCCGCCGCTCTGTCACACCAGATTATCTGACAACTGGCACATATTACCCTCCCTGCCACTTTGTCACACAAGCTTATCTGACAACTTGCACATATTAGCCTCCCTGCCGCCCTGTCACACAAGCTTTTCTGACAACTGGCACATATTAGCCTCCCTGCCACTCAGTCACACCAGCTTATCTGTCACCTAGCACATATTAGCCTCCCCGCCGCTCTATCACACCAGCTTATCTGACGCTTGGCACATATTAGCCTCCCCGCCGCTCTGTCACACCAGCTTATCTGACACCTGGCACATATTACCCTCCCCAGCGCTCTGTCACACCAGCTTATCTGACATCTGGCACATATTACCCTCCCTGCCGCTCTGTCACACCAGCTTATCTGACACCTGGCACATATTAGCCTCCCCGCCGCACTGTCACACCAGCTTATCTGACAACTGGCACATATTAGCCTCCCCACCGCTCTGTCACACCAGCTTATCTGACACCTGGCACATATTAGCCCCCCTGCCGCTCTGTCACACCAGCTTATCTGTCACCTAGCACATATTAGCCTCCCCGCCGCTCTGTCACACCAGATTATCTGACGCTTGGTACATATTAGCCTCCCCACCGCTCTGTCACACCAGCTTATCTGACACCTGGCACATTTTACCCTCCCTGCCGCTCTGTCACACCAGCTTATCTGACGCTTGGCACATATTAGCCTCCCCGCCGCTCGGTCACACCAGCTAATCTGACACATGGCACATATTACCCTCCCCGCCGCTCTGTCACACCAGCTTATCTGACACCTGGCACATATTAGCCTCCCCGCCGCTCTGTCACACCAGCTTATCTGCCAACTGGCACATATTAGCCTCCCTGCCGCTCTGTCACACCAGCTTATCTGACAACTGGCACATATTACCCTCCCCGCAGCTCTGTCACTCCAGCTTATCTGACACCTGGCACATATTAGCCTCCCTGCCGCTCTATCACACCAGCTTATCTGACACCTGGCACATATTACCCTCCCTGCCACTCTGTCACACAAGCTTATCTGACAACTGGCACATATTACCCTCCCTGCCGCTCTGTCACACCTGCTTATCTGACACCTGGCACATATTATCCTCCCTGCCGCTCTGTCACACCAGCTTATCTCACAACTGGCACATATTACCCTCCCTGCCGCTCTGTCACACAAGCTTATCTGACAACTGGCACATATTACCCTCCCTGCCTCTCTGTCACACCAGATTATCTGACACCTGGCACATATTAGCCTCCCAGCCGCACTGTCACACCAGCTTAACTGACAACTGGCACATATTAGCCTCCCCGCCGCACTGTCACACCAGCTTATCTGACAACTGGCACATATTAGCCTCCCCGCCACTCTGTCATACCAGCTTATCTGACACCAGGCACATATTAGCCCCCCTGCCGCTCTGTCACACCAGCTTATCTGTCACCTAGCACATATTAGCCTCCCCGCCGCTCTGTCACACCAGATTATCTGACACCTGGCACATATTACCCTCCCCGCCGCTCTGTCACACCAGCTTATCTGACATCTGGCACATCTTACCCTCCCTGCCGCTCTGTCACACCAGCTTATCTGACGCTTGGCACATATTAGCCTCCCCACCACTCGGTCACACCAGCTTATCTGACACCTGGCACATATTACCCTCCCCGCCGCTCTGTCACACCAGCTTATCTGACACCTGGCACATATTAGCCTCCCCGCCGCTCTGTCACACCAGCTTATCTGCCAACTGGCACATATTAGCCTCCCTGCCGCTCTGTCACACCAGCTTATCTGACAACTGGCACATATTACCCTCCCCGCCGCTCTGTCACACCAGCTTATCTGACACCTGGCACATATTAGCCTCCCTGCCGCTCTGTCACACCAGTTTATATGACACCTGGCACATATTAGCCTCCCCACCGCTCTGTCACACCAGCTTATCTGACACCTGGCACATATTAGCCCCCCTGCCGCTCTGTCACACCAGCTTATCTGACAACTGGCACATATTACCCTCCCTGCCGCTCTGTCACACAAGCTTATCTGACAACTGGCACATATTACCCTCCCTGCCGCTCTGTCACACCAGCTTATCTGACACCTGGCACATATTATCCTCCCTGCCACTCTGTCACACCAGCTTATCTGACAACTGGCACATATTACCCTCCCTGCCGCTCTGTCACACAAGCTTATCTGACAACTGGCACATATTACCCTCCCCGCCGCTCTGTCACACCTGCTTATCTGACACTTGGCACATATTATCCTCCCTGCCGCTCTGTCACACCAGCTTATCTGACACCTGGCACATATTACCCTCCCCGCCGCTCTGTCACACCAGCTTATCTGACATCTGGCAAATATTACCCTCCCTGCCTCTCTGTCACACCAGCTTATCTGACACCTGGCACATATTAGCCTCCCCGCCGCACTGTCACACCAGCTTATCTGACAACTTACACATTTTAGCCTCCCTGTTGCTCTGTCACATCAGCTTATCTGACAACTGGCACATATTACCCTCCCTGCCGCTCTGTCACACAAGCTTATCTGACAACTGGCACATATTAGCCTCCCTGCCGCTCTGATACACCAGCTTATCTGACACCCGGCACATATTAGCCTCCCTGTCGCTCTGTCACATCAGCTTATCTGACAACTGGCACATATTAGCCTCCCTGCCGCTCTGTCACACAAGCTTATCTGACAACTGGCACATATTAGCCTCCACGCCGCTCTGTCACACCAGATTATCTGACAACTGGCACATATTACCCTCCCTGCCACTTTGTCACACAAGCTTATCTGACAACTGGCACATATTAGCCTCCCTGCCGCCCTGTCACACAAGCTTTTCTGACAACTGGCACATATTAGCCTCCCTGCCACTCAGTCACACCAGCTTATCTGTCACCTAGCACATATTAGCCTCCCCGCCGCTCTATCACACCAGCTTATCTGACGCTTGGCACATATTAGCCTCCCCGCCGCTCTGTCACACCAGCTTATCTGACACCTGGCACATATTACCCTCCCCAGCGCTCTGTCACACCAGTTTATCTGACATCTGGCACATATTACCCTCCCTGCCGCTCTGTCACACCAGCTTATCTGACACCTGGCACATATTAGCCTCCCCGCCGCACTGTCACACCAGCTTATCTGACAACTGGCACATATTAGCCTCCCCACCGCTCTGTCACACCAGCTTATCTGACACCTGGCACATATTAGCCCCCCTGCCGCTCTGTCACACCAGCTTATCTGTCACCTAGCACATATTAGCCTCCCCGCCGCTCTGTCACACCAGATTATCTGACGCTTGGTACATATTAGCCTCCCCACCGCTCTGTCACACCAGCTTATCTGACACCTGGCACATTTTACCCTCCCTGCCGCTCTGTCACACCAGCTTATCTGACGCTTGGCACATATTAGCCTCCCCGCCGCTCGGTCACACCAGCTAATCTGACACCTGGCACATATTACCCTCCCCGCCGCTCTGTCACACCAGCTTATCTGACACCTGGCACATATTAGCCTCCCCGCCGCTCTGTCACACCAGCTTATCTGCCAACTGGCACATATTAGCCTCCCTGCCGCTCTGTCACACCAGCTTATCTGACAACTGGCACATATTACCCTCCCCGCCGCTCTGTCACTCCAGCTTATCTGACACCTGGCACATATTAGCCTCCCTGCCGCTCTATCACACCAGCTTATCTGACACCTGGCACATATTAGCCTCCCCACCGCTCTGTCACACCAGCTTATCTGACACCTGGCACATATTAGCCCCCCTGCCGCTCTGTCACACCAGCTTATCTGACAACTGGCACATATTACCCTCCCTGCCACTCTGTCACACCAGCTTATCTGACAACAGGCACATATTACCCTCCCTGCCGCTCTGTCACACCAGCTTATCTGACACCTGGCACATATTATCCTCCCTGCCGCTCTGTCACACCAGCTTATCTGACAACTGGCACATTATACCCTCCCTGCCGCTCTGTCACACAAGCTTATCTGACAACTGGCACATATTACCCTCCCCGCCACTCTCACACCTGCTTATCTGACGCTTGGCACATATTATCCTCCCCGCTGCTCTGTCACACCAACATATCTGACACCTGGCACATATTACCCACCCCGCCGCTCTGTCACACCAGCTTATCTGACATCTGGCAAATATTACCCTCCCTGCCTCTCTGTCACACCAGCTTATCTGACACCTGGCACATATTAGCCTCCCCGCCGCACTGTCACACCAGTTTATCTGACAACTGGCACATATTAGCCTCCCCGCCACTTTGTCACACCACCTTATCTGACACCAGGCACATATTAGCCCCCCTGCCGCTCTGTCACACCAGCTTATCTGTCACCTAGCACATATTAGCCTCCCCGCCGCTCTGTCACACCAGCTTATCTGATGCTTGGCACATATTAGCCTCCCCGCCGCTCTGTCACACCAGCTTATCTGACACCTGGCACATATTACCCTCCCCGCCGCTCTGTCACACCAGCATATCTGACATCTGGCACATCTTACCCTCCCTGCCGCTCTGTCACACCAGCTTATCTGACACCTGGCACATATTAGCCTCCCCGCCGCACTGTCACACCAGCTTATCTGACAATCCGGCACATATTAGCCTCCCCGCCGCTCTGTCACACCAGCTTATCTGATAACTGGCACATGTTAGCCTCCCCGTCGCTCTGTCACACCAGCTTTTCAGACACCTGGCACATATTAGCCTCCCTGTCGCTCTGTCACACCAGCTTATCTGATAACTGGCACATGTTAACCTCCCCGTCGGTCTGTCACACCAGCTTATCTGACAACTGGCACATATTACCCTCCCTGCCGCTCTGTCACACAAGCTTATCTGACAACTGGCACATATTAGCCTCCCTGCCGCTCTGTCACACCAGCTTATCTGACACCTGGCACATATTAGCCTCCCTGTCGCTCTGTCACATCAGCTTATCTGACAACTGGCACATATTAGCCTCCCTGCCGCTCTGTCACACAAGCTTATCTGACAACTGGCACATATTAGCCTCCCCGCCGCTCTGTCACACCAGATTATCTGACAACTGGCACATATTACCCTCCCTGCCGCTTTGTCACACAAGCTTATCTGACAACTGGCACATATTAGCCTCCCTGCCGCGCTGTCACACAAGCTTTTCTGACAACTGGCACATATTAGCCTCCTTGCCGCTCTGTCACACCAGCTTATCTGTCACCTAGCACATATTAGCCTCCCCACCGCTCTATCACACCAGCTTATCTGACGCTTGGCACATATTAGACTCCCCGCCGCTCTGTCACACCAGCTTATCTGACACCTGGCACATATTACCCTCCCCAGCGCTCTGTCACACCAGCTTATCTGACATCTGGCACATATTACCCTCCCTGCCGCTCTGTCACACCAGCTTATCTGACACCTGGCACATATTAGCCTCCCCGCCGCACTGTCACACCAGCTTATCTGACAACTGGCACATATTAGCCTCCACGCCTCTCTGTCACACCAGCTAATCTGACACCTGGCACATATTAGCCCCCCTGCCGCTCTGTCACACCAGCTTATCTGTCACCTAGCACATATTAGCCTCCCCGCCGCTCTGTCACACCTGATTATCTGACGCTTGGCACATATTAGCCTCCCCGCCGCTCTGTCACACAAGCTTATCTGACGCTAGGCACATATTAGCCTCCCCGCCGCTCTGTCACACAAGCTTATCTGACGCTAGGCACATATTAGCCTCCCCACCGCTCTGTCACACCAGTTTATCTGACACCAGGCACATATTACCCTCCCCGCCGCTCTGTCACACCAGCTTATCTGACACCTGGCACATATTACCCTCCCCGCCGCTCTGTCACACAAGCTTATCTGACGCTAGGCACATATTAGCCTCCCCACCGCTCTGTCACACCAGTTTATCTGACACCAGGCACATATTACCCTCCCCGCCGCTCTGTCACACCAGCTTATCTGACACCTGGCACATATTAGCCTCCCCGCCGCTCTGTCACACCAGCTTATCTGACAACTGGCACATATTAGCCTCCCTGCCACTCTGTCACACCCGCTTATCTGACAACTGGCACATATTACCCTCCCCGCCGCTCTGTCACACCAGCTTATCTGACACCTGGCACATATTAGCCTCCCTGCTGCTCTGTCACACCAGCTTATCTGACACCTGGCACATATTAGCCTCCCCACCGCTCTGTCACACCAGCTTATCTGACACCGGGCACATATTAGCCCCCCTGCCGCTCTGTCACACCGGCTTATCTGACAACTGGCACATATTACCCTCCCTGCCGCTCTGTCACACCAGCTTATCTGACACCTGGCACATATTATCCTCCCTGCCGCTCTGTCACACCAGCTTATCTGACAACTGGCACATATTACCCTCCCTGCCGCTCTGTCACACAAGCTTATCTGACAACTGGCACATATTACCCTCCCCGCTGCTCTGTCACACCTGCTTATCTGACATCTGGCAAATATTACCCTCCCCGCTGCTCTGTCACACCTGCTTATCTGACGCTTGGCACATATTATCCTCCCCGCCGCTCTGTCACACCAGCTTATCTGACACCAGGCACATATTACCCTACCCGCCGCTCTGTCACACCAGCTTATCTGACATCTGGCAAATATTACCCTCCCTGCCTCTCTGTCACACCAGCTTATCTGACACCTGGCACATATTAGCCTCCCCGCTGCACTGTCACACCAGCTTATCTGACAACTGGCACATATTAGCCTCCCCGCCGCTCTGTCACACCAGCTTATCTGACAACTGGCACATATTACCCTCCCCGCCGCTCTGTCACACCAGCTTATCTGACACCTGGCACATATTAGCCCCCCTGCCGCTCTGTCACACCAGCTTATCTGTGACCTAGCACATATTAGCCTCCCCGCCGCTCTGTCACACCAGCTTATTTGACGCTTGGCACATATTAGCCTCCCCACCGCTCTGTCACACCAGCTTATCTGACACCTGGCACATATTACCCTCCCCGCCGCTCTGTCACACCAGCTTATCTGACACCTGGCACATATTACCCTCCCGGCCGCTCTGTCACACCAGTGTATCTGACACCTGGCACATATTAGCCTCCCCGCCGCTCTGTCACACCAGCTTATCTGACAACTGGCACATATTAGCCCCCTGCTGCTCTGTCACACCAGCTTATATGTCACCTAGCACATATTAGCCTCCCCGCCGCTCTGTCACACCAGCTTATCTGACGCTTGGCACATATTAGCCTCCCCACCGCTCGGTCACACCAGATTATCTGATGCTTGGTACATATTAGCCTCCCCACCGCTCTGTAACACCAGCTTATCTGACACCTGGCACATTTTACCCTCCCTGCCGCTCTGTCACACCAGCTTATCTGACACCAGGCACATATTACCCTACCCGCCGCTCTGTCACACCAGCTTATCTGACATCTGGCAAATATTACCCTCCCTGCCTCTCTGTCACACCAGCTTATCTGACACCTGGCACATATTAGCCTCCCCGCTGCACTGTCACACCAGCTTATCTGACAACTGGCACATATTAGCCTCCCCGCCGCTCTGTCACACCAGCTTATCTGACAACTGGCACATATTACCCTCCCCGCCGCTCTGTCACACCAGCTTATCTGACACCTGGCACATATTAGCCCCCCTGCCGCTCTGTCACACCAGCTTATCTGTGACCTAGCACATATTAGCCTCCCCGCCGCTCTGTCACACCAGCTTATTTGACGCTTGGCACATATTAGCCTCCCCACCGCTCTGTCACACCAGCTTATCTGACACCTGGCACATATTACCCTCCCCGCCGCTCTGTCACACCAGCTTATCTGACACCTGGCACATATTACCCTCCCGGCCGCTCTGTCACACCAGTGTATCTGACACCTGGCACATATTAGCCTCCCCGCCGCTCTGTCACACCAGCTTATCTGACAACTGGCACATATTAGCCCCCTGCTGCTCTGTCACACCAGCTTATATGTCACCTAGCACATATTAGCCTCCCCGCCGCTCTGTCACACCAGCTTATCTGACGCTTGGCACATATTAGCCTCCCCACCGCTCGGTCACACCAGATTATCTGATGCTTGGTACATATTAGCCTCCCCACCGCTCTGTCACACCAGCTTATCTGACACCTGGCACATTTTACCCTCCCTGCCGCTCTGTCACACCAGCTTATCTGACGCTTGGCACATATTAGCCTCCCCGCCGCTCGGTCACACCAGCTTATTTGACACCTGGCACATATAACTCTCCCCGCCGCTCTGTCACACCAGCTTATCTGACACCTGGCACATATTAGCCTCCCCGCCGCTCTGTCACACCAGCTTATCTGCCAACTGGCACATATTAGCCTCCCTGCCGCTCTGTCACACCAGCTTATCTGACAACTGGCACATATTACCCTCCCCGCCGCTCTCTCACTCCAGCTTATCTGACACCTGGCACATATTAGCCTCCCTGCCGCTCTATCACACCAGCTTATCTGACACCTGGCACATATTAGCCTCCCCACCGCTCTGTCACACCAGCTTATCTGACACCTGGCACATATTAGCCCCCCTGCCGCTCTGTCACACCAGCTTATCTGACAACTGGCACATATTACCGTCCCTGCCGCTCTGTCACACCAGTTTATCTGACAACAGGCACATATTACCCTCCCTGCCGCTCTGTCACACCAGCTTATCTGACACCTGGCACATATTATCCTCCCTGCCGCTCTGTCACACCAGCTTATCTGACAACTGGCACATATTACCCTCCCTGCCGCTCTGTCACACAAGCTTATCTGACAACTGGCACATATTACCCTCCCCGCCACTCTCACACCTGCTTATCTGACGCTTGGCACATACTATCCTCCCCGCCGCTCTGTCACACCAACATATCTGACACCTGGCACATATTACCCACCCCGCCGCTCTGTCACACCAGCTTATCTGACATCTGGCAAATATTACCCTCCCTGCCTCTCTGTCACACCAGCTTATCTGACACCTGGCACATATTAGCCTCCCCGCCGCACTGTCACACCAGTTTATATGACAACTGGCACATATTAGCCTCCCCGCCACTCTGTCACACCAGCTTATCTGACACCAGGCACATATTAGCCCCCCTGCCGCTCTGTCACACCAGCTTATCTGTCACCTAGCACATATTAGCCTCCCCGCCGCTCTGTCACACCAGCTTATCTGATGCTTGGCACATATTAGCCTCCCCGCCGCTCTGTCACACCAGCTTATCTGACACCTGGCACATATTACCCTCCCCGCCGCTCTGTCACACCAGCATATCTGACATCTGGCACATCTTACCCTCCCTGCCGCTCTGTCACACCAGCTTATCTGACACCTGGCACATATTAGCCTCCCCGCCGCACTGTCACACCAGCTTATCTGACAAACCGGCACATATTAGCCTCCCCGCCGCTCTGTCACACCAGCTTATCTGATAACTGGCACATGTTAGCCTCCCCGTCGCTCTGTCACACCAGCTTTTCAGACACCTGGCACATATTAGCCTCCCTGTCGCTCTGTCACACCAGCTTATCTGATAACTGGCACATGTTAACCTCCACGTCGGTCTGTCACACCAGCTTATCTGACAACTGGCACATATTACCCTCCCTGCCGCTCTGTCACACAAGCTTATCTGACAACTGGCACATATTAGCCTCCCTGCCGCTCTGTCACACCAGCTTATCTGACACCTGGCACATATTAGCCTCCCTGTCGCTCTGTCACATCAGCTTATCTGACAACTGGCACATATTAGCCTCCCTGCCGCTCTGTCACACAAGCTTATCTGACAACTGGCACATATTAGCCTTCCCGCCGCTCTGTCACACCAGATTATCTGACAACTGGCACATATTACCCTCCCTGCCGCTTTGTCACACAAGCTTATCTGACAACTGGCACATATTAGCCTCCCTGCC
This sequence comes from Taudactylus pleione, assembly GCA_031769625.1. NCBI lineage: Eukaryota > Metazoa > Chordata > Amphibia > Anura > Myobatrachidae > Taudactylus > Taudactylus pleione. Next base: position 638,298 of record JAUIMM010000634.1, read on the forward strand.
GCGCTGTCACACAAGCTTTTCTGACAACTGGCACATATTAGCCTCCCTGCCGCTCTGTCACACCAGCTTATCTGTCACCTAGCACATATTAGCCTCCCCACCGCTCTATCACACCAGCTTATCTGACGCTTGGCACATATTAGACTCCCCGCCGCTCTGTCACACCAGCTTATCTGACACCTGGCACATATTACCCTCCCCAGCGCTCTGTCACACCAGCTTATCTGACATCTGGCACATATTACCCTCCCTGCCACTCTGTCACACCAGCTTATCTGACACCTGGCACATATTAGCCTCCCCGCCGCACTGTCACACCAGCTTATCTGACAACTGGCACATATTAGCCTCCCCGCCTCTCTGTCACACCAGCTAATCTGACACCTGGCACATATTAGCCCCCCTGCCGCTCTGTCACACCAGCTTATCTGTCACCTAGCACATATTAGCCTCCCCGCCGCTCTGTCACACCTGATTATCTGACGCTTGGCACATATTAGCCTCCCAGCCGCTCTGTCACACCAGCTTATCTGACACCTGGCACATATTACCCTCCCCGCCGCTCTGTCACACAAGCTTATCTGATGCTTGGCACATATTAGCCTCCCCACCGCTCGGTCACACCAGCTTATCTGACACCAGGCACATATTACCCTCCCTGCCACTCTGTCACACCAGCTTATCTGACACCTGGCACATATTAGCCTCCCCGCCGCTCTGTCACACCAGCTTATCTGACAACTGGCACATATTAGCCTCCCTGCCACTCTGTCACACCCGCTTATCTGACAACTGGCACATATTACCCTCCCCGCCACTCTGTCACACCAGCTTATCTGACACCTGGCACATATTAGCCTCCCTGCTGCTCTGTCACACCAGCTTATCTGACACCTGGCACATATTAGTCTCCCCACCACTCTGTCACACCAGCTTATCTGACACCGGGCACATATTAGCCCCCCTGCCGCTCTGTCACACCGGCTTATCTGACAACTGGCACATATTACCCTCCCTGCCGCTCTGTCACACAAGCTTATCTGACAACTGGCACATATTACCCTCCCTGCCGCTCTGTCACACCAGCTTATCTGACACCTGGCACATATTATCCTCCCTGCCGCTCTGTCACACCAGCTTATCTGACAACTGGCACATATTACCCTCCCTGCCGCTCTGTCACACAAGCTTATCTGACAACTGGCACATATTACCCTCCCCGCTGCTCTGTCACACCTGCTTATCTGACGCTTGGCACATATTATCCTCCCCGCCGCTCTGTCACACCAGCTTATCTGACACCAGGCACATATTACCCTACCCGCCGCTCTGTCACACCAGCTTATCTGACATCTGGCAAATATTACCCTCCCTGCCTCTCTGTCACACCAGCTTATCTGACACCTGGCACATATTAGCCTCCCCGCTGCACTGTCACACCAGCTTATCTGACAACTGGCACATATTAGCCTCCCCGCCGCTCTGTCACACCAGCTTATCTGACAACTGGCACATATTACCCTCCCCGCCGCTCTGTCACAGCAGCTTATCTGACATCTGGCACATATTAGCCCCCCTGCCGCTCTGTCACACCAGCTTATCTGTGACCTAGCACATATTAGCCTCCCCGCCGCTCTGTCACACCAGCTTATTTGACGCTTGGCACATATTAGCCTCCCCACCGCTCTGTCACACCAGCTTATCTGACACCTGGCACATATTACCCTCCCCGCCGCTCTGTCACACCAGCTTATCTGACACCTGGCACATATTACCCTCCCCGCCGCTCTGTCACACCAGTGTATCTGACACCTGGCACATATTAGCCTCCCCGCCGCTCTGTCACACCAGCTTATCTGACAACTGGCACATATTAGCCCCCTGCTGCTCTGTCACACCAGCTTATATGTCACCTAGCACATATTAGCCTCCCCGCCGCTCTGTCACACCAGCTTATCTGACGCTTGGCACATATTAGCCTCCCCACCGCTCGGTCACACCAGCTTATCTGACACCTGGCACATATTAGCCTCCCCGCGCTCTGTCACACCAGCTTATCTGACAACTGGCACATATTAGCCTCCCTGCCGCTCTGTCACACCAGCTTATCTGACAACTGGCACATATTACCCTCCCCGCCGCTCTGTCACACCAGTTTATCTGACACCTGGCACATATTAGCCTCCCTGCCGCTCTGTCACACCAGCTTATCTGACACCTGGCACATATTATCCTCCCTGCCGCTCTGTCACACCAGCTTATCTGACAACTGGCACATATTAGCCCCCCCCGCCACTCTGTCACACCAGCTTATCTGACACCTGGCACATATTAGCCCCCCTGCCACTCTGTCACACCAGCTTATCTGTCACCTAGCACATATTAGCCCCCCGCCGGTCTGTCACACCAGCTTATCTGATGCTTGGCACATATTAGCCTCCCCGCCGCTGTGTCACACCAGCTTATCTGACACCTGGCACATATTACCCTCCCCGCCGCTCTGTCACACCAGCTTATCTGTCATCTGGCACATATTACCCTCCCTGCCGCTCTGTCACACCAGCTTATCTGACACCTGGCACATATTAGCCCCCCTGCCACTCTATCACACCAGCTTATCTGACAACTGGCACATATTATCCTCCCCGCCGCACTGTCACACCAGCTTATCTGCCAACTGGCACATATTAGCCTCCCCGCCACTCAGTCACACCAGCTTATCTGATACCTGGCACATATTAGCCCCCCTGCCGCTCTGTCACACCAGCTTATCTGTCACCTAGCACATATTAGCCTCCCCGCTACTCTGTCACACCAGCTTATCTGACGCTTGGCACATATTAGCCTCCCCGCCGCTCTGTCACACCAGCTTATCTGACACCTGGCACATATTACCCTCCCCGCCGCACTGTCATACCAGCATATCTGACATCTGGCACATCTTACCCTCCCTGCCGCTCTGTCACACCAGCTTATCTGTCACCTAGCACATATTAGCCTCCCCGCTACTCTGTCACACCTGCTTATCTGACACCTGGCACATATTAGCCTCCCTGTCGCTCTGTCACATCAGCTTATCTGACAACTGGCACATATTACCCTCCCTGCCGCTCTGTCACACAAGCTTATCTGACAACTGGCACATATTAGCCTCCCTGCCGCTCTGTCACACCAGCTTATCTGACACCTGGCACATATTAGCCTCTCTGTCGCTCTGTCACATCAGCTTATCTGACAACTGGCACATATTACCCTCCATGCCGCTCTGTCACACCAGCTTATCTGACAACTGGCACATATTACCCTCCCTGCCGCTCTGTCACACCAGCTTATCTGACAACTGGCACATATTAGCCTCCCTGCCACCCTGTCATGTCAGTTTATCTGACAATCTGCACATATAAGCCTCCCGCCACTCTGTCGGGGAGGGGTCGCCCAGACAATTTTGTGTTTTACATGGCAACTGACTTTTATTTATCAAATGAGTTGCATAATGAATAGAACATATAGTCAAGACATTGTCAAGGTTAGAAATAATGATTTTTATTTGAAATCATTTTGTCCTTCAAACATTGCTTTCGTCAAAGAATGCTCCTTTTGCAGCCATTACAGCATTGCAGACCTTTGGCATCTAGCTGTTACTTTGTTGAGGTAATCTGAAGAAATTTCACCCCATGCTTCCGGAAGCACCTCCCTCAAGTTGGATTGGCTTGATGGGCACTTCTTGCGTACCATACGGTCACGCTACTCCCACAACAGCTCAATGGGGTTGAGATCTGGTGACTGCACAGGCCATTCCATTACAGACAGAATACCAGCTGCCTGCTTCTTCCCTAAATAGTTCTTGTATAATTTGAAGGTGTGCTTTGGGTCATTGTCCTGTTGGAGGAGGAAATTTGCTCCAATCAAGCGCTGTCCACAGGGTATGGCATGGCATTGCAAAATGGAGTAATAGCCTTCCTTATTCAAAATCCCTTTTACCTTGTACAAATCTCCCATTTTACCAGCACCAAAGCAGCCCCAGACCATCACATTACCTCCACCAAGCTTGTCAGATGGCGTCAGGCACTCTTCTGTTCTTCTGTGTGATCCAAACACCTCAAACTTTTAATCATTTTGTCCATAACACTTTTTTTCCAATCTTCCTCTGTCCAATGTCTGTGTTCTTTTGCCCATATTAATATTTTCCTTTTATTGGCCAGTCTCAGATATGGCTTTTTCTCTGCCAATCTGCCTTGAAGGCCACCATCCCGGAGTCGCCTCTTCACTGTAGATGTTGACACTGGCGTTTTGCGGGTACCATTTAATGAAGCTGCCGTTGAGGACTTGTGAGGCGTCTATTTGTCAAAATAGAGAGTCTAATGTACTTGTCTTCTTGCACAGTTGTGCACTGGGGCCTCTCACTTCTCTTTCTACTCTGGTTAGAGCCTGTTTGTGCTGTTCTCTGAAGGGAGTAGTACACACCGTTGTAGGAAATGTTCAATTTCTCAGCAATTTCTCGCATTGAATAGCCTTCATTTCTAAGAACAAGAATAGATTGTCGAGTTTCACATGAAAGTTCTCTTTTTCTGGCCATTTGGAGAGTATAATCGAACCCACAAATATGATGCTCCAGATGCTCAATTAGCTCAAAGGAAGGCCAGTTTTATAGCTTCTCTAATGAGCAAACTCATTTTCAGCTGTGCTAACATAATTGCACAAAGGTTTTCAAAGGTTTTCTAATCCTCCATTAGTCTTCTAATGCTTAGCAAACACAAGTACCATTAGAACACTGATGTGATGGTTGCTGGAAATGGGCCTCTATACACCTATTTAGATATTCCTTTAAAAACCAGACGTTTGCAGCTAGTATAGTCATTTACCACATTAACAATGTATAGAGTGTATTTCTGATTAATTTAATGTTATCTTCATTGAAAAAAACAGTGCTTTTCTTTCAAAAATAAGGAAATTTCTAAGTGATCCTAAACTTTTGAACGGTAGTGTAGATATATATATATGACCAGAGGGTATGCAGTCAGGAAGCCAATGGTCGAAATGCTGACTGCTGGCTTCCCGACTGTGTAATCCCGACAGGGGACTAATGATAGGTGTCGAAACACCGACGCATATCATTATCCCTACGCCAAGAGCCCAATGCCCGGCATACCGAACAAAGGTATGCCCAGCAGTGGGCACGGACAGCAGCGGGGGGTTAGGGTTAGGCTAAGGGAAGGAGGGGGTTAGGGTTAGGCACCCCCCGGGAGTGTTAGGTTTAGGCTGAGGGGACGGGGGGGTTAGGATTAAGCACTAGGGGGGAGGTTAGGATTAGGCACTCTGTGGTCTTCTTCTCACCCCTGTCCGTCCCATCTTCCTACACCTGGACCATGAGGGACCTCTAAGGCTGCAAAAGGTGGCACATAACGCCCATTGGCTGTCCACCTGTTAATGTAAAGGGGAAACTTTATATGTATTTAATACTTTCCAAAATTGTTGCCGGATCTGTTTTGTCTTCAGGCCATACACGATTGGATTAAGCATGGGTGGAACCAGTAGATACAAGTCAGAGAGTATAATGTGGATGTAAGGTGGAATCCTCTCACCACCATACCGATGTGATAGGAAAGAAAAGATGGCCAGGACGTATAGACTTAGAAAGACACAAATATGGGGTGTACATGTGTTAAATGCTTTCAGACGAGAGTCTTTAGATGGCAGACTGAAGACTGCATGGAAAATCATGGTGTAAGATATTAGAATAAATAGCAAATCAACCCCTAGAATAGTGAAGGCCACCATTAATCCCCAAGCGCTATTTATTCTAATATCGGCTGCGGCAAGTTTCACAACCGCCATGTGCTCGCAGTAGGAATGCGCTATGACGTTGGTCTTGAATGCAGGAAATCTCTTGATCATAATGAGGCATGGACCAACCAAGACAACTGCTCTGACCAGCAACACGATGACCAGTTTCCCTATCAGACTATTGGTCATTACAGAACCATAGCGGAGTGGCTGACATATGGCAATGTAACGGTCATATGCCATGGCCAAGAGTAACCCAGATTCAATGCTTGTAAAGGAATGAATAAAGAACATCTGGAGAAGACATGCATCAAAGCTAATGAGTCTTGCATTGAACCAATAGATACACAACATTTTAGGGGTGAAACTTGTACAAAGTAGGGTGTCATTGTTTGCCAGCATGGAAAGTAATATAAACATGGGCTTGTGGAGTCCGGGTGATGCGGAGATGACAGTAATTAGTGTTATATTTCCCAGTAAGGCGATTATATAAAATATACAGAAGGAAGTGGAGATCCACGTGTGTCCATTCTGTAGACCAGGAATCCCAACCAGTATAAAGAAAGTGGGATACAAGGAGGAATTTATCATGTTTTGCTGCAGCTCAGTAGCTCCATTAATCATCGTCATTACTCTGGTCTCGTAGCTGCATAAACCACCAGTGTTCCCTGGGGATGAGATGGACATAAAAATATCAAAATATCATAGGATTGAAAACATAAGGTTTGGTCACCTGCTCCTGTCAAGCTCAGATAGACTCCAAGTAACACATAATTATGAACTCAATAGCACGTGTTGGATACAATATGATCAATCTGTTTTGAGGATACCCACTATGGAGAAGAGTAGTGTAGCATAGCGCAAGTGTACACCAGGGACCACCACAAGGAGGTGTTGGCTTCTCTGCTGACACCATGCACAATGATACCAGACATGACTGGTAGTTGTGAACTGGCTGAGGTAGGTGATAATGGTATAAAGACGGTGCACATCTGGGATGCCAGTTACTTTACGATCTTGTGATTGACAGTCTGCTGCCATTTCCCAAAACAGAGGTACGTTGCCTCCTTTTTCTGGGTAGTGAAGAGACCAGAATCTCTGTCGACTGAAGGAGATTTCCAGGTCACTTTTACTCATCTGTGCTGGCCGGCTTGCATGACCTGCATGGTCACTCAGCCGGATAATGGAAGCACAGATGATCAGATGCTGCGTCAAAGAACACAGCTTGGATCAGTAATGCATGCTGAAGCTGCGATACCAAATGCCGGTCTTTTTTTTTTTTTTAGAACGGCCTCCTGGCCGCTCGCATAGCTGTGGGTGACCACCCACAGCTATAGCAAGCGGCCAGGAAGATGGTCGCGATGGTCAAGACCATCACGACCATCGGGCTTGCGATGAGACCCTTGTGGTAGGTTGTCATGGCCGCAAGCCCCAGAGAGATTTCGGCTCTAACAGAGCCGGAATCTCTCCACTGACATCACTCGTGATGTCAGTGGGGCCGCCCCCAAACGGAGGCGTTCACATGGAACGCCTCCATTTGGGCAGCCACTCCCCCGGCCCACCCACCAAAGGGGGCAAGCTGTCACTCAACATCGACAGCTCGCCCCCTTTGTTGCGAGACCCGGTGCGACGGAGTGCCCGTCGCTATCCGGGTCTCGCGCATGCACATGACAGAGCCGGCTCCGTCATGCGCATGCACACTGGCCCACCATCGACCCGGTTGCGAATGCACAGCGCTTGCGACCGGGTCAGGCCCTGAGTCCACTGATTATACTGCTCGACAGTGGTTTTGTTAAATGGATAATTCTGACTGAATTCTATGTAGTTTCTGGAGCTGATGTCAGAATTTGTCCTGAGGGCTTAATTTTTTTGTATTATATTTGTTTTTTTTTTTAATTATACATTTTGCTCGAAACAACCTGGTGTATAGGTTTTTTTTTTTTTATTAAAATTATTTATTTTTGTTTCAAGACTTTCATAATGATCAAACAATCATGATAAATGCAATAGCCATTCCCTATGAATTATTTTGTTATGTCTAAGCAGAAAATAAAGTAGATGGAGTGGAATAGTAAGGACAGAAAATAACTATTAAAGATCAGTGAGAAAAGATCTCATACCTGGAAATAAAATGTAATTTGTCAGCCTATTGTGAATCCGGAGAAAGTATAGCTTCCACTATTGCATATCAAACTTGGTTTAATGAAGAATTTTGTTTGTTGAAGCGATAGATAGTAATGTCCACTAAAGAGCAAGTTTCCTAGATTACGTGAAGCAAAAATCAGAGAGGGGATAATTGTTGGACCACATATACAAGAGCTCATGAAGGTTGAAGACTTTGAGAGAAGCTTGAATGAGTCTGAGGCAGCTGGTTGGGTATCATTCCAAAAAGTTGTAAAAAAAAGACTTCCCAGGAAACGAGAAGGCTGAGGACTACAAAGAACTGGTTAGCGAGCTTCTTAAAACTAAAGAGCCCTGGGATACAATATGTCTTGAAAAAAAAATTGGGATTCGCCTTTGGAGTTTTTCCAGAAAATCTTGGAGATAGAAGTGATGAACACGATGAAAGTTTCCACCAGCATATATCAACTAGCTACCAAAGGAAATCAAATCCAAAAATGTTTGCATAGAACTACTGGACACTAAAATGGGATGTTCCTCAAGCAAAATACAGCAGAGAAAAAAACTAAGGGTCAAATGTAATAGGGTGAGAGTTGATAAAATGTGAGAGTTTAGCAGTAACCTCTCACATTGGTCAAGTTTTTTCTTCAAAATTGGAAAACATCTGAATAATAATTTTAATCGTGAGAGTTTTTTATGTCTAAAAACAGCGAGTTTGTATGTTCTCAGACTCTATTGGCTGAGTTTACAAAGTGTGAAAGGTTACCAGAGCCATAACCAGACTTTTTGGTGCCCTGTGCCAGAAAGAGCATTGGTCCCCCCCCCCCCCAAAGGCCAGGGAAGAGATAGGTGAGGCCAGGAGATGCTGGGGATAAAAGAAGAGGAAGATACAAGTGAGAATGATAATAAACAGAAACGTGACAGAACTGAACAGTGTCCCCTGCCCTGCGGTGCCCTGTGCCAATGCACTGCAGAGTGTGTAATAATGACACCAGTACAAGAATTATTATATAGTGGAAGAATAGATGAGCATGAGAGGGACAAACAGCCCTGCAGAGTGTGTAATAATGATACCAGTACAAGAATTGTTATATAGGAGAGGAATAGATGAACATGAGAGGGACATACAGCCTTGCAGAGTGTGTAATAATGACACCAGTACAGGAATTATTATATAGGAGAGGAATAGATGAGCATGAGAGGGGCATACAGCCCTGCAGAGTGTGTAATAGTGACACCAGTACAGGAATTATTATATAGGAGAGGAATAGATGAGCATGAGAGGGGCATACAGCCCAGCATAGAGTGTAACGATGACACCAGTGCAGGAATTATTATATAAGAAAGGAATAGATGACATGAGAGGGACATACAGTCCTGCAGAGTGTGTAATAATGACACCAGTATAGGAATCATTATATAGGAGAGGAATAGATAAGCATGAGAGGATTATACAGTGCTGTGGAGTGTGTAATAATGACACCAGTTCAGGAATTATTATATAGGAGATGAATAAATTAACATGAGAGGGACATACAGCCCTGCAGTGTGTGTAATAATGACACCAGTACAGGTATTATTATATAGGAGAGGAATAGATGAGCATGAGAGGGACAAACAGCCCTGCAGAGTGTGTAATAATGACACCAGTGCAAGGATTATTATATAGGAGAGGAATAGATGAGCATGAGAGCGGCACACAGCCCAGCATAGTGTGTAATGATGACAGCAGTACAGGAATTATTATATAGGGGAGGAATAGATGAGCATGAGAGGGACATACAGCCCTGCAGAGTGTGTAATAATGACACCAGTACAGGAATTATTATATAGGAGAGGAAAATATGAGCATGAGAGGGTCATACAGTACTGCAGAGTGTGTAATAATGACACCAGTACAGGAATTATTATATACGGGAAGACAAGATGAGCATGAGAGGGTCATAAAACCCTGCAGAGTGTGTAATAATGACACCAGTATAGGAATCATTATATAGGAGAGGAATAGATGAGCATGAGAGGCTTATACAGTGCTGCGGAGTGTGTAATAATGACACCAGTTCAGGAATTATCCTAGGTGATTTTAATATTCCTATTGACATTCCCACAGAATCCTCTGCAGCTAAACTCCTTACCCTCACCTCTTCATTTGGTCTCGCCCAATGGACCTCCTCACCCTCCCATGTGAGTGGGCACTCACTTGACCTGGTCTTTACGCACCGTTGTGATATTTCTGATTACTCCAATTGCCCATTCCCCCTCTCTGACCATCACCTTCTCTCTTTTAACCTATCCCTCTCTCCTTGCCCTCCTCTAACTCCTAAGGCTACCATTACTAAGCGTAATATTGAGGCTATTGACACTGTTGCTTTTTCCTCCCTGCTGGACTCTCTTCTCTCCCCTATCATTTCTCTCTCCTGTCCTGAACAAGCTACTTCCCTGTACAATTCCTCCCTTGCTTCTGCTCTTGATTCTGTTGCTCCAGCAATAACCACTCACCCTCGCAGATCCACACCACAACCCTGGCATTCCAAATGCACCAGATACCTACAAAAGTGTTCAAGAATTGCGGAGCGTCAGTGGAGAAAGTCACGCTCTAAGGCTGACTTCCTCCATTTCAAATTTATTCTCTCCTCCTACAGTGCTTCCCTGTCTCTCTCCAAACAAACATATTTCAAGAACCTCAACTCCTCCCAGTCCTCAAACCCCCGGCGTCTCTTTGCCACTTTCAACTCCCTACTCTGCCCTTCCCCTCCTCGCCTTCCCTCCTCGCTCTCTGCCCTCGACTTTGCCACCTACTTTACATCTAAAATTGACTCCATACGTGAGGACATCATATCCCATCAGACCCTTAGCACTCCTCTCCCTCCTTGCCCTTACCACCCCTCCCCTTCTGTCTCACCAACTCTGACATCCTTCTCCCCTGCTTCTGGAGAGGAAGTCTTGGCCCTCATCCGGTCCTCCCCTCCTTCCACCTCCCCTCTTGACCCTATCCCTTCCCGTCTCCTCTCCCACTTGTCTCCTTCTGCCTGTTCCCATCTGGCTCACCTCCTTAATCTTTCTCCATTCATCTGGCACTGTCCCTTCTGCATTCAAACATGCTCTTGTCTCCCCCATTCTTAAAAAACCTACCCTTGATCCTAACATACTTTCAAACTATCGACCCATCTCTCTTCTCCCTTTTGCTTCCAAACTCCTTGAGCGTATTGTCTACAACCGCCTTACCACCTTTCTTTCCTCCCACTCCCTCCTTGACTCATTTCAATCTGGCTTCCAATCTCTCCACTCCACGGAAACTGCCCTCACAAAAGTCAGCAACGACCTCCTTGCTGCCAAATCCAAGGGTCACTACTCTCTGCTCATTCTCCTTGACCTCTCTGCTGCATTTGACACTGTAGACCACCCTCTCCTCCTGCAAATCCTTTACTCTCTCGGTTTACGTGAAACTGCCCTCTCCTGGCTTTCCTCCTACCTCTCTGATCGTTCCTTCGCTGTGTCCTCTCATGACTCCTCTTCCCCTCCACTTCCACTAAAGGTAGGAGTTCCCCAAGGTTCTGTTCTTGGACCTCTCCTTTTCTCCCTATATACATCCTCTTTAGGTGAACTCATTAACTCCTTTGACCTCCAATATCATCTCTATGCAGATGATACTCAAATTTACCTTTCCACCCCTGAGCTCACCCCTGAGCTCCTTACCCGTATCTCCAACTGTCTCTCTGCTGTCTCTTCGTGGATGTCCCAGCGCTTTCTTAAACTTAACATGTCTAAGACTGAGCTGATCATCTTCCCACCCTCTTCCACTACATCACTTTCCACAATTTCGTTATCTATTGATGGCACAACTATCTCCTCTAGCCCCAAAGTGCGCTGTCTTGGAGTTATCCTAGACTCCTCCCTCTCCTTTAAACCACACATTCAGCACATCTCGCAGTCCTGCCGTTTTCACCTAAAAAATATCTCCAGGATTAGACCCTTCCTCACCCAGGATGCCACTAAAACCCTCATCCACTCACTGGTCATATCCAGATTGGACTACTGTAACCTTCTCCTAGCTGGCCTCCCAGTCTCTCACCTCTCTCCACTACAATCTGTTCTCAATGCTGCTGCTCGGCTCATCTTCCTCTCCAGACGTTCTATATCTGCTTCCCCTCTCCTTCAAGCCCTACACTGGCTCCCCTTCCCCTTCAGATGCCAATTCAAGGTTCTTACATTCACCTACAAAGCCCTCACCAAATCCTCTCCCGCATACATTTCTGACCTTCTCTCCCTTCACACTCCCACCCGCCCACTTCGCTCAACTAATGCATGCCGCCTCTCTTGCCAACTGATTACTTCCTCCCACTCCCGCATCCGAGATTTTGCCCGTGCTGCTCCCTACCTTTGGAATGCTCTCCCTCTCCCTATCAGACTCTCCACCTCTCTACAAATCTTCAAACGGGCTCTCAAGACCCACTACTTCATCAAGGCCTTCCAGCACTCCTCCTAACCCACCTCATGCTCTTTCCTTCCTATCTTCCCCTTCTGTGTCACGCCTGTCTGTCTGCCCCTCCCCTTAGAATGTAAGCTCTCATGAGCAGGGACCTCTTCCCTCATGTGCTTCTCTTTACATTTTCTTCTACTCTCTACTCCCCATTAGGGCACCTAACACGGGACCGCCAACTCCCGGCAGCTTATTGTGAGTGCTTTAATCACTATTTCAGCAATGTATATAAGTTGTGTCCCTGTCCTGCACTGTAATGTACTGTAAGTTACTTGTTTCTTGTTCACTTATTAGTTCTATGTACTATGTAAGGCGCTGCGGAACACTTGTGGCGCCATATAAATAAAGGATAATAATAATAATAATAATAATACAGTGCTGCGGAGTGTGTAATAATGACACCAGTTCAGGAATTATTATAGAGGAGAGGAATAAATTAGCATGAGAGGGACATACAGCCCTGCAGAGTGTGTAATAATTACACCAGTACAGGAATTATTATATAGGAGAGGAATAGAAGAGCATGAGTGCATACAACCCTGTATCGTGTGTAATAATGACACCAGTACAGGAATTATTATATAGGAGAGGAATAGATGAGCATGAGAGTGGCATACAGCCCTGCAGAGTGTGTAATAATGACACCAGTACAGGAATTATTATATAGGGGAGGAATAGATGAGCATGAGAGGGGCATACAGCCCTGCAGAGTGTGTAATAATGACACCAGTACAGGAATTATTATATAGGAGAGGAATAGAGGAGCATGAGAGGGGCATACAGCCCGGCATAGTGTGTAATGATGACACCAGTATAAGGAATTATTATATAGGAGAAGAAAAGATGAGCATGAGAAGGTCATGTAGCACTGCAGAGTGTGGAATAATGATCCAGTAAAGGAATTATTATATAGGAGAGGAATAGATGAACATGAGTGCATACAGCCCTGTAGCATGTGAAATAATGACACCAGTACAGGAATTATTATATAGGAGAGAAATATATGGGCATGAGAGGAACAAACAGCCCTTCAGAGTGTGTAATAATGACACCTCTACAGATATTATTATATAGGAAAGTAATAGATGACATGAGAGGGACATACAGTCCTGCAGAATGTGTAATGATGACTCCAGTATAGGAATTATTATAGAGGAGAGGAAAATATGAGCATGAGAGGGTCATACAGTACTGCAGAGTGTGTAATAATGATAGCAGTACAGGAATTATGATATAGGGGAGGAATAGATGAGCATGAGAGGGTCATATAGCCCTGCAAAGTGTGGAATAATGACCCCAGTACAGGAATTATTATATAGGAGAGGAATAGATGAGCATGAGAGGGGCATACAGCCCTGCAGATTGTATAATAATGACACCTCTAAAGATATTATTATATAGGAAAGTAATAGATGACATGAGAGGGACATACAGTCCTGCAGAATGTGTAATGATGACTCCAGTATAGGAATTATTATAGAGGAGAGGAAAATATGAGCATGAGAGTTTCATACAGTACTGCAGAGTGTGTAATAATGATACCAGTACAGGAATTATTATATAGGGGAGGAATAGATGAGCATGAGAGAGTCATATAGCTTTGCAAAGTGTGTAATAATGACACTAGTACAGGAATTATTATATAGGAGAGGAATAGATGAGCATGAGAGGATTAAACAGCGCTGCGGAGTGTGTAATAATGACACCAGTATAGGAATTATTATATAGGAGAGGAATAAATTAGCATGAGAGGGGTATACAGCCCTGCAGAGTGTGTAATAATTACACCAGTACAGGAAATATTATACAGGAGAGGAATAGATGGGCATGAGTGCATACAGCCCTGTAGCGTGTGTAATAATGACACCAGTACAGGAATTATTATATAGGAGAGGATTAGATAAGCATGAGTGCATACAGCCCTATCTCGTGTGTACTAATGACACCAGTACAGGAATTATTATATAGGAGAGGAATAGATGAGCATGAAAGGAACATACAGCCCTGCAGAGTGAGTAATAATGACCCCACTGCAAGGATTATTATATAGGAGAGAAATAGATGAGCATAAGAATGGCATACAGCCCTGCAGAGTGTGTAATATTGACACCACTACAAGGATTATTATATAGGAGAGAAATAGATGAGCATGAGAGGATTACACAGCGCTGCGGAGTGTGTAAAAATGACACCAGTACAGGAATTATTATATAAGAGAGGAATAGATCAGCATGGAGGGTCATACAGCACTGCAGAGTGTGTAATAATGACAACAGTACAGGAATTATTATATAGGAGAGGAATAAATAAGCATGAGAGGGGCATACAGCCCTGCAGAGTGTGTAATAATGACACCAGTGCAGGAATTATTATATAGGAAATGAATAGATGAGCATGAGAGGAATATACAGCCCTGAAGAGTGTGTAATAATGACACCAGTGCAAGGATTATTAAATAGGAGAGAAATAGATGAGCATAAGAATGGCATACAGCACTGCAGTGTGTGTAATAATGACACCAGTACAAGGATTATTATATAGGAGAGGAATAGATGAGCATGAGAGGGGCATACAGCCCTGCAGAGTGTGTAATAATGACACCAGTACAAGGATTATTATATAGGAGAAGAATAGATGAGCATGAGAGGATTATGCAGCCCTGCAGAGTGTGTAATAATGACACCAGTGCAAGGATTATTAAATATGAGAGAAATAGATGAGCATAAGAATGGCATACAGCCCGGCATAGTGTGTAATGATGACACCAGTATAGGAATTATTATATAGGAGAGAAATAGATGAGTATGAGAATGGCATACAGCCCTGCAGATTGCGTAATAATGACACCAGTACAGGAATTATTATATAGGAGAGGAATAGATGAGCATGAGAGGAGCATACAGCCCTGCAGAGTGTATAATAATGAAACCAGTGCAAGGATTATTATATAGGAGAGAAATAGATGAGTATGAGAATGGCATACAGCCCTGCAGAGTGTGTAAAAATGACACCAGTACAGGAATTATTATATAGGAGAGGAATAGATGAGCATGAGAGGAGCATACAGCCCTGCAGAGTGTATAATAATGACACCAGTACAGGAATTATTATATAGGGGAGGACAAGATTAGCATGAGAGGGTCATATAGTCCTGCAGAGTGTGTAATAATGACACCAGTACAGGAATCATTATATAGGAGAGGAATAGATGAGCATGAGAGGATTATACAGTGCTGAGGAGTGTGTAATAATGACACCAGTTCAGGAATTATTATATAGGAGAGGAATAAATTAGCATGAGTGGATACAGCCTTGCAGAGTGTGCAATAATGACACCAGTGCAAGAGGAATAGATGAGCATGATAGGGGAATACAGGCCTGCAGTGTGTGTAATAATTACACCAGTACAGGAATTATTATATAGGGGAGGAATAGATGAGCATGAGTGCATACAACCCTGCATCATGGGTAATAATGACACCAGTACAGGAATAATTATATAGGAGAGGAATAGATCAGCATGAGTGGAACATACAGCCCTGCAGAGTGTGTAATAATGACTCCAGTACAGGAATTATTATATAGGAGAGGAATTAATGATTATTAGAGGGACATACAGCCCTGCAGAGTGTGTAATAATGACACCAGTGCAAGGATTATTATATAGGAGAGAAATAGATGAGCATGAGAATGGCAAGCAGCCCTGCAGAGTGTGTAATATTGACACCAGTACAAGGATTATTATATAGGAGAGGAATAGATGAGCATGAGAGGATTACACAGCGCTGCGGAGTGTGTAATAATGACACCAGTACTGGAATTATTATATAGGAGAGGAATAGATGAGCATGAGAGGGATAAACAGCCCTGCAGAGTGTGTAATAATGACACCAGTACTGGAATTATTATATAGGAGAGGAATAGATGAGCATGAGAGGGACATACGGCCCTGCAGAGTGTGTAATAATGACACCAGTGCAGGAATTATTATATAGGAAAGGAACAGATGACATGAGAGGGACATACAGTCCTGTAGAGTTTGTAATGATGGCACCAGTGTAGGAATTATTATATAGGAGAGGAGAATATGAGCATGAGAGGCTCATACAGTATTGCAGAGTGTGTAATAATGACACCAGTACAGGATTTATTATATAGGAGAGGAATAGATGAGCATGAAAGGAACATACAGCCCTGCAGCATGTGTAATAAAGACACCAATACAGGTATTATTTTATAGGAGAGGAATAGATGAGCATGAGAGGGACATACAGCCCTGCAGAGTGTGTAATAATGACACCAGAGCAAGGATTATTAAATAGGAGAGAAATAGATGAGCACAAGAGGGACATACAGCCCTGCAGAGTGTATAATAATGACACCAGTGCTGGAATTATTATATAGGAAAGGAATAGATGACATGAGAGGGACATACAGTCCTGCAGAGTGTGTAATAATGACACCAGTACAGGAAATATTATATAGTAGAGGTATAGATGAGCATGAGAGGGGCATACAGCCCGGCATAGTGTGTAATGATGACACCAGTGTAGGAATTATTATATAGTAGAGGAAAAGATGAGCATGAGAGTGTTATACAGCACTGAAGAGTTTGGAATAATGATCCAGTAAAGGAATTATTATATAGGAGAGGAATAGATGAACATGAGTGTATACAGTCCTGCAGAGTGTGCAATGATGACACCAGTATAGGAATTATTATAGAGGAGAGGAAAATATGAGCATGAGAGGGTCATACAGTACTGCAGAGTGTGTAATAATGACACCAGTACAGGAATTATGATATAGGGGAGGAATAGATGAGCATGAGAGGGTCATATAGCCCTGTAAAGTGTGTAATAATGCCACCAGTACAGGAATTATTATATAGGAGAGGAATAGATGAGCATGAGAGGGGCATACAGCCCTGCAGAGTGTATAATAATGACACCAGTGCAGGAATTATTTTATAGGAAAGGAATAGATGACATGAGAGGGACATACAATCCTGCAGGGAGTGTAATGATGACACCAGTATAGGAATTATTATAGAGGAGAGGAAAATATGAGCATGAGAGGGTCATACTGTACTGCAGAGTGTGTAATAATGACACCAGTACAGGAATTATTATATAGGGGAGGAATAGATGAGCATGAGAGGGTCATATAGCTTTGCAAAGTGTGAAATAATGACACCAGTACAGGAATTATTATATAGGAGAGGAATAGATGAGCATGAGAGGGAAATGCAGCCATGCAGAGTGTGTAATAATGACACCACTACAAGGATTATTATATAGGAGAGGAATAGATGAGCATGAGAGGGGAATACAGCCCTGCAGCACGTGTAATAATGACACCAGTACATGTATTATTATATAGGAGAGGAATAGATGAGCATGAGAGGGACATACAGCCCTGCAGAGTGTGTAATAATGACACCAGTGCAAGGATTATTAAATAGGAGAGAAATAGATGAGCATAAGAGGGACATACAGCTCTGCAGAGTGTGTAATAATGACACCAGTACAAGGATTATTATATAGGAGAGGAATAGATGAGCATGAGAGGGGTATACAGCCCTGCAGAGTGTATAATAATGACACCAGTGCAGGAATTATTATATAGGAAAAGAATAGATGACATGAGAGGGACATACAGTCCGGCAGAGTGTGTAATAATGACACCAGTACAGGAATTATTAGATAAGAGAGGAATAGATGAGCTTGAGAGGGGCATACAGCCCTGCAGAGTGTGTAATAATGACACCAGTACAGGAATTATTATATAGGAGAGGAATAGATGAGCAGGAGAGGGGCATACAGCCCTACAGAGTTTGTAATAATGACACCAGTACAGGAATTATTATATAGTAGAGGTATAGATGAGCATGAGAGGGGCATACAGCCCGGCATAGTGTGTAATGATGACACCAGTATAGGAATTATTATATAATAGAGGAAAAGATGAGCATGAGAGGGTTATACAGCACTGCAGAGTGTGGAATAATGATCCAGTAAAGGAATTATTATATAGGAGAGGAATAGATGAACATGAGTGCATACAGCCCTGTAACATGTGAAATAATGACACCAGTATAGGAATTATTATATAGGAGAGAAATAGATCTGCATGAGAGGAACAAACAGCCCTTCAGAGTGTGTAATAATGACACCAGTGCAAAGATTATTATATTGGAGAGAAATAGATGAGCATGAGAATGGCATACAGCTTTGCAGAATGTGTAATAATGACACCAGTACAAGGATTATTATATAGGAGAGGAATAGATGAGCATCAGAGGGGCATACAGCCCTGCAGAGTGTATAATAATGACACAAGTGCAGGAATTATTATATAGGAAGTGAATAGATGACATGAGAGGGGCATACAGCCCTGCAGAGTGTGTAATAATTACACCAGTACAGGAATTATTATACAGGAGGGGAATAGATGAGCATGAGTGCATACAGCCCTGTAGCGTGTGTAATAATGACACCAGTACATGAGTTATTATATAGGAGAGGAATAGATAAGCATGAGTGCATACAGCCCTGTATCTTGTGTAATAATGACACCAGTAAAGGAATTATTATATAGGAGAGGAATAGATGAGCATGAAAGGAACATACAGCCCTGCAGAGTGAATAATAATGACACCAGTGCAAGGATTATTTTATAGGAGAGGAATAGATGAGCATGAGAGGGGAATACAGCCCTGCAGAGTGTGTAATAATGACACCAGTAGAAGGATTATTATATAGGAGAGAAATAGATGAGCATGAGAGGATTACACAGCGCTGCGGAGTGTGTAAAAATGACACCGGTACAGGAAATATTATATAGTAGAGGTATAGATGAGCATGAGAGGGGCATACAGCCCGGCATAGTGTGTAATGATGACACCAGTGTAGGAATTATTATATAGTAGAGGAAAAGATGAGCATGAGAGGGTTATACAGCACTGAAGAGTTTGGAATAATGATCCAGTAAAGGAATTATTATATAGGAGAGGAATAGATGAACATGAGTGTATACAGTCCTGCAGAGTGTGCAATGATGACACCAGTATAGGAATTATTATAGAGGAGAGGAAAATATGAGCATGAGAGGGTCATACAGTACTGCAGAGTGTGTAATAATGACACCAGTACAGGAATTATGATATAGGGGAGGAATAGATGAGCATGAGAGGGTCATATAGCCCTGTAAAGTGTGTAATAATGCCACCAGTACAGGAATTATTATATAGGAGAGGAATAGATGAGCATGAGAGGGGCATACAGCCCTGCAGAGTGTATAATAATGACACCAGTGCAGGAATTATTTTATAGGAAAGGAATAGATGACATGAGAGGGACATACAATCCTGCAGGGAGTGTAATGATGACACCAGTATAGGAATTATTATAGAGGAGAGGAAAATATGAGCATGAGAGGGTCATACAGTACTGCAGAGTGTGTAATAATGACACCAGTACAGGAATTATTATATAGGGGAGGAATAGATGAGCATGAGAGGGTCATATAGCTTTGCAAAGTGTGTAATAATGACACCAGTACAGGAATTATTATATAGGAGAGGAATAGATGAGCATGAGAGGGACATGCAGCCATGCAGAGTGTGTAATAATGAAACCAGTGCAAGGATTATTATATAGGAGAGAAATAGATGAGTATGAGAATGGCATACAGCCCTGCAGAGTGTGTAATAATGACACCAGTACAGGAATTATTATATAGGAGAGGAATAGATGAGCATGAAAGGAACATACAGCCCTGCAGAGTGAGTAATAATGACCCCACTGCAAGGATTATTTTATAGGAGACAAATAGATGAGCATAAGAATGGCATACAGCCCTGCAGAGTGTGTAATATTGACACCACTACAAGGATTATTATATAGGAGAGGAATAGATGAGCATGAGAGGGGAATACAGCCCTGCAGCACGTGTAATAATGACACCAGTATATGTATTATTATATAGGAGAGGAATAGATGAGCATGAGAGGGACATACAGCCCTGCAGAGTGTGTAATAATGACACCAGTGCAAGGATTATTAAATAGGAGAGAAATAGATGAGCATGAGAGGGACATACAGCTCTGCAGAGTGTGTAATAATGACACCAGTACAAGGATTATTATAAAGGAGAGGAATAGATGAGCATGAGAGGGGCATACAGCCCTGCAGAGTGTATAATAATGACACCAGTGCAGGAATTATTATATAGGAAAAGAATAGATGACATGAGAGGGACATACAGTCCGGCAGAGTGTGTAATAATGACACCAGTACAGGAATTATTAGATAAGAGAGGATTAGATGAGCTTGAGAGGGGCATACAGCCCTGCAGAGTGTGTAATAATGACACCAGTACAGGAATTATTATATAGGAGAGGAATAGATGAGCAAGAGAGGGGCATACAGCCCTACAGAGTTTGTAATAATGACACCAGTACAGGAATTATTATATAGTAGAGGTATAGATGAGCATGAGAGGGGCATACAGCCCGGCATAGTGTGTAATGATGACACCAGTATAGGAATTATTATATAATAGAGGAAAAGATGAGCATGAGAGTGTTATACAGCACTGCAGAGTGTGGAATAATGATCCAGTAAAGGAATTATTATATAGGAGAGGAATAGATGAACATGAGTGCATACAGCCCTGTAGCATGTGAAATAATGACACCAGTATAGGAATTATTATATAGGAGAGAAATAGATCTGCATGAGAGGAACAAACAGCCCTTCAGAGTGTGTAATAATGACACCAGTCCAGATATTATTATATAGGAGAGGAATAGATGAGCATGAGAGGGACATATAGCCCTACAGAGAGTGTAATAATGACACCAGTGCAAAGATTATTATATTGGAGAGAAATAGATGAGCATGAGAATGGCATACAGCTTTGCAGAATGTGTAATAATGACACCAGTACAAGGATTATTATATAGGAGAGGAATAGATGAGCATCAGAGGGGCATACAGCCCTGCAGAGTGTATAATAATGACACAAGTGCAGGAATTATTATATAGGAAGTGAATAGATGACATGAGAGGGGCATACAGCCCTGCAGAGTGTGTAATAATTACACCAGTACAGAAATTATTATACAGGAGGGGAATAGATGAGCATGAGTGCATACAGCCCTGTAGCGTGTGTAATAATGACACCAGTACAGGAGTTATTATATAGGAGAGGAATAGATAAGCATGAGTGCATACAGCCCTGTATCTTGTGTAATAATGACACCAGTAAAGGAATTATTATATAGGAGAGGAATAGATGAGCATGAAAGGAACATACAGCCCTGCAGAGTGAATAATAATGACACCAGTGCAAGGATTATTTTATAGGAGAGGAATAGATGAGCATGAGAGGGGAATACAGCCCTGCAGAGTGTGTAATAATGACACCAGTAGAAGGATTATTATATAGGAGAGAAATAGATGAGCATGAGAGGATTACACAGCGCTGCGGAGTGTGTAAAAATGACACCAGTACAGGAATTATTATATAAGAGAGGAATAGATCAGCATGGAGGGTCACACAGCACTGCAGAGTCTATAATAATGACACCAGTGCAAGGATTATTATATAGGAGAGAAATAGATGTGCATGAGAGGGGCATACAGCCCTGCAGAGTGTGTAGTAATGACACCAGTACAAGGATTATTATATAGGAGAGGAATAGATGAGCATGAGAGGATTATACAGCGCTGCGGAGTGTGTAATAATGACACCAGTACAGGAATTATTATATAGGAGAGGAATAATTTAGCATGAGAGGGGTATACAGCCCTGCAGAGTGTGTAATAATGACACCAGTGCAAGGATTATTATATAGGAGAGGAATATATGAGCATGAGAAGGGCATACAGCCCTTCAGAGTGTGTAATAATGACACCAGTACAGGAATTATTATATAAGAGTGGAATAGATGAGCATGAGAGCGGCACACAGCACGGCATAGTGTGTAATGATGACAGCAGTACAGGAATTATTATATAGGGGAGGAATAGATGAGCATGAGAGGGGCATACAGCCCTGCAGAGTGTGTAATAATGACACCAGTACAGGAATTATTATATAGGAGAGGAATAGATGAACATGAGTGCATAAAGCCCTGTAGCGTGTGTAATAATGACACGTACAGTAATTATTATATAGGAGAGGAATAGATGAGCATGAGAGGAACAAACAGCCCTGCAGAGTGTGTAATAATGACACCAGTACAGTTATTATTATATAGGAGAGGAATAGATGAGCATGAGAGGGACATGCAGCCATGCAGAGTGTGTAGTAATGAAATTAGTGCAAAGATTATTATATAGGAGAGAAATAGATGAGTATGAGAATGGCATACAGCCCTGCAGAGTGTGTAGTAATGACACCTGTACAGGAATTATTATATAGGAGAGGAATAGATGAGCATGAGAGGAGCATACAGCCCTGCAGAGTGTATAATAATGAAACCAGTGCAAGCATTATTATATAGGAGAGAAATAGATGAGTATGAGAATGGCATGCAGCCCTGCAGAGTGTGTAATAATGACACCAGTACAGGAATCATTATATAGGAGTGGAATAGATGAGCATGAGAGGAGCATACAGCCCTGCAGAGTGTATAATAATGACACCAGTGCAGGAATTATTATATAGGAAAGGAATATATGACATGAGAGGGACATACAGTCCTGCAGAGTGTGTAATGATGACACCAGTATAGGAATTATTATATAGGAGAAGAAAATATGAGCATGAGAGGGTCATACAGTACTGCAGAGTGTGTAATAATGACACCAGTAGAGGGATTATTATATAGTGGAGTACAAGATGAGCATGAGAGGGTCATATAGTCCTGCAGAGTGTGTAATAATGACACCAGTATAGGAGTCATTATATAGGAGAGGAATAGATAAGCATGAGAGGATTATACAGTGCTGAGGAGTGTGTAATAATGACACCAGTTCAGGAATTATTAGATAGGAGAGGAATAAATTAGCATGAGAGGCACATACAGCTCTGCAGAGTGTGCAATAATGACACCAGTGCAAGTATTATTATATAGGAGAGGAATAGATGAGCATGAGAGGGGCATACAGGCCTGCAGTGTGTGTAATAATTACACCAGTACAGGAATTATTATATAGCGGAGGAATAGATGAGCATGAGTGCATACAACCCTGTATCTTTGGTAATAATGACACCAGTACAGGAATAATTATATAGGAGAGGAATAGATGAGCATGAGAGGAACATACATCCCTGCAGAGTGTGTAATAATGACAACAGTACAGGAATTATTATATAGGAGAGGAATAGATGAGCATGAGAAAGGCATACAGCCCTGTAGAGTGTGTAATATTGACACCAGTACAAGGATTATTATATAGTAGAGGAATAGATGAGCATGAGAGGATTACACAGTGCTGCGGAGTGTGTAATAATGACACCAGTTTAGGAATTATTATATAGGAAAGGAATAGATCAGCATGACAGGGACATACAGCCCTGCAGAGTGTGTAATAATGAGACCAGTACAAGGATTATTATATAGGAGAGGAATAGATGAGCATGAGAGGGACATACAGCCCTGCAGAGTGTGTAATAATGACACCAGTACAGGAATTATTATATAGGAGAGGAATAGATGAGCAAGAGAGGGACATACAGCACTGAAGAGTGTGTAATAATTACACCAGTGCAGGAATTAATATATAGGAAAGGAATAGATGACATGAGAGGGACATACTGTCCTGTAGAGTTTGTAATGATGACACCAGTATAGGAATTATTATATAGGAGAGGAGAATATGAGCATGATATGGTCATACAGTATTGCAGAGTGTGTAATAATGACACCAGTACAGGAATTATTATATAGGAGAGGAATAGATGAGCATGAAAGGAACATACAGCCCTGCAGCGTGTGTAATAATGACACCAGTACAGATATTATTATATAGGAGAGGCATAGATGTGCATGAGAGGGACATACAGCCCTGCATAGTGTGTAATAATGACTCCAGTGCAAGGATTATTAAATAGGAGAGAAATAGATGAGCATTAGAGGTACATACAGCTCTGCAGAGTGTGTAATAATGACACCAGTACAAGGATTTTTATAATGGAGAGGAAAAGATGAGCATGAGAGGTGTATACAGCCCTGCAGAGTGTATAATAATAACACCAGTGCAGGAATTATTATATAGGAAAGGAATAGATGACATGAGAGGGACATACAGTCCTGCAGAGTGTGTAATAATGACACCAGTACAGGAATTATTAGATAAGAGAAGAATAGATGACCATGAGAGGGGCATACAGCCCTGCAGAGTGTGTAATAATGACACCAGTACAGGAATTATTATATAGGAGAGGAATAGATGAGCAAGAGAGGGGCATACAGCCCTACAGAGTGTGTAATAATGACACCAGTACAGGAATTATTATATAGTAGAGGTATAGATGAGCATGAGAGGGGCATACAGCCCGGCATAGTGTGTAATGATGACACTAGTATAGGAATTATTATATAGTAGAGGAAAAGATGAGCATGAGAGGATTATACAGCACTGCAGAGTGTGGAATAATGATCCAGTAAAGGAATTATTATATAGGAGAGAAATAGATCTGCATGAGAGGAACAAACAGCCCTTCAGAGTGTGTAATAATGACACCAGTACAGATATTATTATATAGGAGAGGAATAGATGAGCATGAGAGGGACATATAGCCCTACAGGGTGTGTAATAATGACACCAGTGCAAAGATTATTATATAGGAGTGAAATAGATGAGCATGAGAATGGCATACAGCCTTGCAGAATGTGTAATAATGACACCAGTACAAGGATTATTATATAGGAGAGGAACAGATGAGCATGAGAGGGGCATACAGCCCAGCAGAGTGTATAATAATGACACAAGTGCAGGAATTATTATATAGGAAGTGAATAGATGACATGAGAGGGGCATACAGCCCTGCAGAGTGTGTAATAATTACACCAGTACAGGAAATATTATACAGGAGAGGAATAGATGAGCATGAGTGCATACAGCCCTGTAGCGTGTGTAATAATGACACCAGTACTGGAATTATTATATAGGAGAGGAATAGATAAGCATGAGTGCATACAGCCCTGTATCTTGTGTAATAATGACACCAGTACAGGCATTATTATATAGGAGAGGAATAGATGAGCATGAAAGGAACATACAGCCCTGCAGAGTGAATAATAATGACACCAGTGCAAGCATTATTATTTAGGAGAGAAATAGATGTGCTTGAGAATGGCATTCAGCCCTGCATAGTGTGTAATAATGACACCAGTACAAGGATTATTAAATAGGAGAGGAATAGATGAGCATGAGAGGGGCATACAGCCCTGCAGAGAGTGTAATAATGACACCAGTACAGGTATTATATAGGATAGGAAAAGATGCGCATGAGAGGGACATACAGCCCTGCAGAGTGTGTAATAATGACACCAGTGCAAGGATTATTATATAGGAGAGGAATATATGAGCATGAGAAGGGCATACAGCCCTTCAGAGTGTGTAATAATGACACCAGTACAGGAATTATTATATAGGAGTGGAACAGATGAGCATGAGAGCGGCACACAGCCCGGCATAGTGTGTAATGATGACAGCAGTACAGGAATTATTATATAGGGGAGGAATAGATGAGCATGAGAGGGGCATACAGCCCTGCAGTGTGTGTAATAATGACACCAGTACAGGAATTATTATATAGGAGAGGAATAGATGAACATGAGTGCATAAAGCCCTGTAGCGTGTGTAATAATGACACCAGTACAGTAATTATTATATAGGAGAGGAATAGATGAGCATGAGAGGAACAAACAGCCCTGCAGAGTGTGTAATAATGACACCAGTACAGGTATTATTATATAGGAGAGGAAAAGATGAGCATGAGAGGGACATGCAGCCATGCAGAGTGTGTAATAATGAAATCATTGCAAAGATTATTATATAGGAGAGAAATAGATGAGTATGAGAATGGCATACAGCCCTGCAGAGTGTGTAATAATGACACCAGTACAGGAATTATTATATAGGAGAGAAATAGATGAGCATGAGAGGAGCATACAGCCCTGCAGAGTGTATAATAATGAATCCAGTGCAAGCATTATTATATAGGAGAGAAATAGATGAGTATGAGAATGGCATACAGCCCTGCAGAGTGTGTAATAATGACACCAGTACAGGAATCATTATATAGGAGAGGAATAGATGAGCATGAGAGGAGCATACAGCCCTGCAGAGTGTATAATAATGACACCAGTGCAGGAATTATTATATAGGAAAGGAATATATGACATGAGAGGGACATACAGTCCTGCAGAGTGTGTAATAACCAGTATAGGAATTATTATATAGGAGAAGAAAATATGAGCATGAGAGGGTCATACAGTACTGCAGAGTGTGTAATAATGACACCAGTACAGGAATTATTATATAGGAGAGGAATAGATAAGCATGAGAGGATTATACAGCGCTGAGGAGTGTGTAATAATGACACCAGTTCAGGAATTATTATATAGGAGAGGAATAATTTAGCATGAGAGGGACATACAGCCCTGCAGTGTGTGCAATAATGACACCAGTGCAAAGATTATTATATAGGAGAGAAATAGATTATTTATTATTTATTTATTACAAGTTATTTATATAGCGCACACATATTCCACAGCACTTTACAGAGAATATCTGGCCATTCACATCAGTCCCTGCTCCAGGGGAGCTTACAATCTATATTCCCTATCACATGCGCACACACATACACACTAGGGTTAATTTGTGTTGGGGGCCAATTAACCTGCTAGTATATTTTTGGAGTGTGGGAGGAAACCGGAGTACCCGGAGGAAACCCACGCAAGCACAGGGAGAATATACAAACTCCACACAGGTAGGGCCGTGGTGGGAATCGAACCCATGGCCTCAGTGCTGTGAGGCAGTAACGCTAACCATTACACCGTCTGTGCTGCCCAATGATGAGCATGAGAATGGCATACAGCCCTGCAGAGTGTGTAATATTGACACCAGTACAAGGATTATTATATAGTAGAGGAATAGATGAGCATGAGAGGATTACACAGCGCTGCGGAGTGTGTAATAATGACACCAGTATAGGAATTATTATATAGGAGAGGACTAGATGAGCAAGAGAGGGACATACAGCCCTGAAGAGTGTGTAATAATGAGACCAGTGCAAGGATTATTATATAGGAGAGGAATAGATGAGCATGAGAGGGACATACAGCCCTGCAGAGTGTGTAATAATGACACCAGTGCAGGAATTAATATATAGGAAAGGAATAGATGACATGAGAGGGACATACAGTCCTGAAGAGTGTGTAATAATGAAACCAGTGCAAGGATTATTATATAGGAGTGAAATAGATGAGTATGAGAATGGCATACAGCCCTGCACAGTGTGTAATAATGACACCAGTACAGGAATTATTATATAGGAGAGGAATAGATGAGCATGAAAGGAACATACAGCCCTGCAGAGTGAGTAATAATGACCCCACTGCAAGGATTATTTTATAGGAGACAAATAGATGAGCATAAGAATGGCATACAGCCCTGCAGAGTGTGTAATATTGACACCACTACAAGGATTATTATATAGGAGAGGAATAGATGAGCATGAGAGGGGAATACAGCCCTGCAGCACGTGTAATAATGACACCAGTATATGTATTATTATATAGGAGAGGAATAGATGAGCATGAGAGGGACATACAGCCCTGCAGAGTGTGTAATAATGACACCAGTGCAAGGATTATTAAATAGGAGAGAAATAGATGAGCATGAGAGGGACATACAGCTCTGCAGAGTGTGTAATAATGACACCAGTACAAGGATTATTATAAAGGAGAGGAATAGATGAGCATGAGAGGGGCATACAGCCCTGCAGAGTGTATAATAATGACACCAGTGCAGGAATTATTATATAGGAAAAGAATAGATGACATGAGAGGGACATACAGTCCGGCAGAGTGTGTAATAATGACACCAGTACAGGAATTATTATATAAGAGAGGATTAGATGAGCTTGAGAGGGGCATACAGCCCTGCAGAGTGTGTAATAATGACACCAGTACAGGAATTATTATATAGGAGAGGAATAGATGAGCAAGAGAGGGGCATACAGCCCTACAGAGTTTGTAATAATGACACCAGTACAGGAATTATTATATAGTAGAGGTATAGATGAGCATGAGAGGGGCATACAGCCCGGCATAGTGTGTAATGATGACACCAGTATAGGAATTATTATATAATAGAGGAAAAGATGAGCATGAGAGTGTTATACAGCACTGCAGAGTGTGGAATAATGATCCAGTAAAGGAATTATTATATAGGAGAGGAATAGATGAACATGAGTGCATACAGCCCTGTAGCATGTGAAATAATGACACCAGTATAGGAATTATTATATAGGAGAGAAATAGATCTGCATGAGAGGAACAAACAGCCCTTCAGAGTGTGTAATAATGACACCAGTACAGATATTATTATATAGGAGAGGAATAGATGAGCATGAGAGGGACATATAGCCCTACAGAGAGTGTAATAATGACACCAGTGCAAAGATTATTATATTGGAGAGAAATAGATGAGCATGAGAATGGCATACAGCTTTGCAGAATGTGTAATAATGACACCAGTACAAGGATTATTATATAGGAGAGGAATAGATGAGCATCAGAGGGGCATACAGCCCTGCAGAGTGTATAATAATGACACAAGTGCAGGAATTATTATATAGGAAGTGAATAGATGACATGAGAGGGGCATACAGCCCTGCAGAGTGTGTAATAATTACACCAGTACAGGAATTATTATACAGGAGGGGAATAGATGAGCATGAGTGCATACAGCCCTGTAGCGTGTGTAATAATGACACCAGTACAGGAGTTATTATATAGGAGAGGAATAGATAAGCATGAGTGCATACAGCCCTGTATCTTGTGTAATAATGACACCAGTAAAGGAATTATTATATAGGAGAGGAATAGATGAGCATGAAAGGAACATACAGCCCTGCAGAGTGAATAATAATGACACCAGTGCAAGGATTATTTTATAGGAGAGGAATAGATGAGCATGAGAGGGGAATACAGCCCTGCAGAGTGTGTAATAATGACACCAGTAGAAGGATTATTATATAGGAGAGAAATAGATGAGCATGAGAGGATTACACAGCGCTGCGGAGTGTGTAAAAATGACACCAGTACAGGAATTATTATATAAGAGAGGAATAGATCAGCATGGAGGGTCACACAGCACTGCAGAGTCTATAATAATGACACCAGTGCAAGGATTATTATATAGGAGAGAAATAGATGTGCATGAGAGGGGCATACAGCCCTGCAGAGTGTGTAATAATGACACCAGTACAAGGATTATTATATAGGAGAGGAATAGATGAGCATGAGAGGATTATACAGCGCTGCGGAGTGTGTAATAATGACACCAGTACAGGAATTATTATATAGGAGAGGAATAATTTAGCATGAGAGGGGTATACAGCCCTGCAGAGTGTGTAATAATGACACCAGTGCAAGGATTATTATATAGGAGAGGAATATATGAGCATGAGAAGGGCATACAGCCCTGCAGAGTGTGTAATAATGACACCAGTACAGGAATCATTATATAGGAGTGGAATAGATGAGCATGAGAGGAACAAACAGCCCTGCAGAGTGTGTAATAATGACACCAGTACAGTTATTATTATATAGGAGAGGAATAGATGAGCATGAGAGGGACATGCAGCCATGCAGAGTGTGTAGTAATGAAATTAGTGCAAAGATTATTATATAGGAGAGAAATAGATGAGTATGAGAATGGCATACAGCCCTGCAGAGTGTGTAGTAATGACACCTGTACAGGAATTATTATATAGGAGAGGAATAGATGAGCATGAGAGGAGCATACAGCCCTGCAGAGTGTATAATAATGAAACCAGTGCAAGCATTATTATATAGGAGAGAAATAGATGAGTATGAGAATGGCATGCAGCCCTGCAGAGTGTGTAATAATGACACCAGTACAGGAATCATTATATAGGAGTGGAATAGATGAGCATGAGAGGAGCATACAGCCCTGCAGAGTGTATAATAATGACACCAGTGCAGGAATTATTATATAGGAAAGGAATATATGACATGAGAGGGACATACAGTCCTGCAGAGTGTGTAATGATGACACCAGTATAGGAATTATTATATAGGAGAAGAAAATATGAGCATGAGAGGGTCATACAGTACTGCAGAGTGTGTAATAATGACACCAGTAGAGGGATTATTATATAGTGGAGTACAAGATGAGCATGAGAGGGTCATATAGTCCTGCAGAGTGTGTAATAATGACACCAGTATAGGAGTCATTATATAGGAGAGGAATAGATAAGCATGAGAGGATTATACAGTGCTGAGGAGTGTGTAATAATGACACCAGTTCAGGAATTATTAGATAGGAGAGGAATAAATTAGCATGAGAGGCACATACAGCTCTGCAGAGTGTGCAATAATGACACCAGTGCAAGTATTATTATATAGGAGAGGAATAGATGAGCATGAGAGGGGCATACAGGCCTGCAGTGTGTGTAATAATTACACCAGTACAGGAATTATTATATAGCGGAGGAATAGATGAGCATGAGTGCATACAACCCTGTATCTTTGGTAATAATGACACCAGTACATGAATAATTATATAGGAGAGGAATAGATGAGCATGAGAGGAACATACATCCCTGCAGAGTGTGTAATAATGACAACAGTACAGGAATTATTATATAGGAGAGGAATAGATGAGCATGAGAATGGCATACAGCCCTGTAGAGTGTGTAATATTGACACCAGTACAAGGATTATTATATAGTAGAGGAATAGATGAGCATGAGAGGATTACACACTGCTGCGGAGTGTGTAATAATGACACCAGTTTAGGAATTATTATATAGGAAAGGAATAGATCAGCATGACAGGGACATACAGCCCTGCAGAGTGTGTAATAATGAGACCAGTACAAGGATTATTATATAGGAGAGGAATAGATGAGCATGAGAGGGACATACAGCCCTGCAGAGTGTGTAATAATGACACCAGTACAGGAATTATTATATAGGAGAGGAATAGATGAGTAAGAGAGGGACATACAGCACTGAAGAGTGTGTAATAATTACACCAGTGCAGGAATTAATATATAGGAAAGGAATAGATGACATGAGAGGGACATACTGTCCTGTAGAGTTTGTAATGATGACACCAGTATAGGAATTATTATATAGGAGAGGAGAATATGAGCATGATATGGTCATACAGTATTGCAGAGTGTGTAATAATGACACCAGTACAGGAATTATTATATAGGAGAGGAATAGATGAGCATGAAAGGAACATACAGCCCTGCAGCGTGTGTAATAATGACACCAGTACAGATATTATTATATAGGAGAGGCATAGATGTGCATGAGAGGGACATACAGCCCTGCATAGTGTGTAATAATGACTCCAGTGCAAGGATTATTAAATAGGAGAGAAATAGATGAGCATTAGAGGTACATACAGCTCTGCAGAGTGTGTAATAATGACACCAGTACAAGGATTTTTATAATGGAGAGGAAAAGATGAGCATGAGAGGTGTATACAGCCCTGCAGAGTGTATAATAATAACACCAGTACAGGAATTATTAGATAAGAGAAGAATAGATGACCATGAGAGGGGCATACAGCCCTGCAGAGTGTGTAATAATGACACCAGTACAGGAATTATTATATAGGAGAGGAATAGATGAGCAAGAGAGGGGCATACAGCCCTACAGAGTGTGTAATAATGACACCAGTACAGGAATTATTATATAGTAGAGGTATAGATGAGCATGAGAGGGGCATACAGCCCGGCATAGTGTGTAATGATGACACTAGTATAGGAATTATTATATAGTAGAGGAAAAGATGAGCATGAGAGGATTATACAGCACTGCAGAGTGTGGAATAATGATCCAGTAAAGGAATTATTATATAGGAGAGAAATAGATCTGCATGAGAGGAACAAACAGCCCTTCAGAGTGTGTAATAATGACACCAGTACAGATATTATTATATAGGAGAGGAATAGATGAGCATGAGAGGGACATATAGCCCTACAGGGTGTGTAATAATGACACCAGTGCAAAGATTATTATATAGGAGAGGAACAGATGAGCATGAGAGGGGCATACAGCCCTGCAGAGTGTATAATAATGACACAAGTGCAGGAATTATTATATAGGAAGTGAATAGATGACATGAGAGGGGCATACAGCCCTGCAGAGTGTGTAATAATTACACCAGTACAGGAAATATTATACAGGAGAGGAATAGATGAGCATGAGTGCATACAGCCCTGTAGCGTGTGTAATAATGACACCAGTACTGGAATTATTATATAGGAGAGGAATAGATAAGCATGAGTGCATACAGCCCTGTATCTTGTGTAATAATGACACCAGTACAGGCATTATTATATAGGAGAGGAATAGACGAGCATGAAAGGAACATACAGCCCTGCAGAGTGAATAATAATGACACCAGTGCAAGGATTATTATATAGGAGAGAAATAGATGAGCATAAGAATGGCTTACAGCCCTGCAGAGTGTGTAATATTGACTCCACTACAAGGATTAATATATAGGAGAGGAATAGATGAGCATGAGACGGGAATACAGCCCTGCAGAGTGTGTAATAATGACACCAGAAGAAGGATTATGATATAGGAGAGAAATAGATGAGCATGAGAGGATTACACAGCGCTGCGGAGTGTGTAACAATGACACCAGTACAGGAATTATTATATAAGAGAGGAAAAGATCAGCATGGAGGGTCATACAGCACTGCAGAGTCTGTAATAATGACACCAGTGCAAGCATTATTATTTAGGAGAGAAATAGATGTGCTTGAGAATGGCATTCAGCCCTGCATAGTGTGTAATAATGACACCAGTACAAGGATTATTAAATAGGAGAGGAATAGATGAGCATGAGAGGGGCATACAGCCCTGCAGAGAGTGTAATAATGACACCAGTACAGGTATTATATAGGATAGGAAAAGATGCGCATGAGAGGGACATACAGCCCTGCAGAGTGTGTAATAATGACACCAGTGCAAGGATTATTATATAGGAGAGGAATATATGAGCATGAGAAGGGCATACAGCCCTTCAGAGTGTGTAATAATGACACCAGTACAGGAATTATTATATAGGAGTGGAACAGATGAGCATGAGAGCGGCACACAGCCCGGCATAGTGTGTAATGATGACAGCAGTACAGGAATTATTATATAGGGGAGGAATAGATGAGCATGAGAGGGGCATACAGCCCTGCAGTGTGTGTAATAATGACACCAGTACAGGAATTATTATATAGGAGAGGAATAGATGAACATGAGTGCATAAAGCCCTGTAGCGTGTGTAATAATGACACCAGTACAGTAATTATTATATAGGAGAGGAATAGATGAGCATGAGAGGAACAAACAGCCCTGCAGAGTGTGTAATAATGACACCAGTACAGGTATTATTATATAGGAGAGGAAAAGATGAGCATGAGAGGGACATGCAGCCATGCAGAGTGTGTAATAATGAAATCATTGCAAAGATTATTATATAGGAGAGAAATAGATGAGTATGAGAATGGCATACAGCCCTGCAGAGTGTGTAATAATGACACCAGTACAGGAATTATTATATAGGAGAGAAATAGATGAGCATGAGAGGAGCATACAGCCCTGCAGAGTGTATAATAATGAATCCAGTGCAAGCATTATTATATAGGAGAGAAATAGATGAGTATGAGAATGGCATACAGCCCTGCAGAGTGTGTAATAATGACACCAGTACAGGAATCATTATATAGGAGAGGAATAGATGAGCATGAGAGGAGCATACAGCCCTGCAGAGTGTATAATAATGACACCAGTGCAGGAATTATTATATAGGAAAGGAATATATGACATGAGAGGGACATACAGTCCTGCAGAGTGTGTAATAACCAGTATAGGAATTATTATATAGGAGAAGAAAATATGAGCATGAGAGGGTCATACAGTACTGCAGAGTGTGTAATAATGACACCAGTACAGGAATTATTATATAGGAGAGGAATAGATAAGCATGAGAGGATTATACAGCGCTGAGGAGTGTGTAATAATGACACCAGTTCAGGAATTATTATATAGGAGAGGAATAAATTAGCATGAGAGGGACATACAGCCCTGCAGTGTGTGCAATAATGACACCAGTGCAAAGATTATTATATAGGAGAGAAATAGATTATTTATTATTTATTTATTACAAGTTATTTATATAGCGCACACATATTCCACAGCACTTTACAGAGAATATCTGGCCATTCACATCAGTCCCTGCTCCAGGGGAGCTTACAATCTATATTCCCTATCACATGCGCACACACATACACACTAGGGTTAATTTGTGTTGGGGGCCAATTAACCTGCTAGTATATTTTTGGAGTGTGGGAGGAAACCGGAGTACCTGGAGGAAACCCACGCAAGCACAGGGAGAATATACAAACTCCGCACAGGTAGGGCCGTGGTGGGAATCGAACCCATGGCCTCAGTGCTGTGAGGCAGTAACGCTAACCATTACACCGTCTGTGCTGCCCAATGATGAGCATGAGAATGGCATACAGCCCTGCAGAGTGTGTAATATTGACACCAGTACAAGGATTATTATATAGTAGAGGAATAGATGAGCATGAGAGGATTACACAGCGCTGCGGAGTGTGTAATAATGACACCAGTATAGGAATTATTATGTAGGAGAGGACTAGATGAGCAAGAGAGGGACATACAGCCCTGAAGAGTGTGTAATAATGAGACCAGTGCAAGGATTATTATATAGGAGAGGAATAGATGAGCATGAGAGGGACATACAGCCCTGCAGAGTGTGTAATAATGACACCAGTGCAGGAATTAATATATAGGAAAGGAATAGATGACATGAGAGGGACATACAGTCCTGTAGAGTTTGTAATGATGACACCAGTATAGGAATTATTATATAGGAGAGGATAATATGAGCATGATATGGTCATACAGTATTGCAGAGTGTGTAATAATGACACCAGTACAGGAATTATTATATAGGAGAGGAATAGATGAGCATGAAAGGAACATACAGCCCTGCAGCGTGTGTAATAATGACACCAGTACAGGTATTGTTATATAGGAGAGGAATAGATGAGCATGAGAGGGACATACAGCCCTGCAGAGTGTGTAATAATGACACCAGTGCAAGGATTATTAAATAGGAGAGAAATAGATGAGCATAAGAGGGACATACAGCTCTGCAGAGTGTGTAATAATGAGACCAGTACAAGGATTAATATAATGGAGAGTCCTGTAGAGTTTGTAATGATGACACCAGTATAGGAATTATTATATAGGAGAGGATAATATGAGCATGAAAGGAACATACAGCCCTGCAGAGTGTATAATAATGACACCAGTGCAGGAATTATTATATAGGAAAGGAATAGATGACATGAGAGGGACATACAGTCCTGCAGAGTGTGTAATGATGACACCAGTATAGGAATTACTATAGAGGAGAGGAAAATATGAGCATGAGAGGGTCATACAGTACTGCAGTGTGTGTAATAATGACAGCTGTACAGGAATTATTATATAGGGGAGGAATAGATGAGCATGAGAGGGTCATATAGCCCTGCAAAGTGTGTGATAATGACACCAGAACAGGAATTATTATATAGGAGAGGAATAGATGAGCATGAGAGGATTAAACAGCGCTGCGGAGTGTGTAATAATGACACCAGTACAGGGATTATTATATAGGAGAGGAATAAATTAGCATGAGAGGGGCATACAGACCTGCAGAGTGTGTAATAATGACACCAGTACAGGAATTATTATATAGGAGAGGAATAAATTAGCTTGAGAGGGGCATACAGCCATGCAGAGAGTGTAATCATTACACCAGTACAGGAATTATTATACAGGAGAGGAATAGATGAGCATGAGTGCATACAGCCCTGTAGGGTGTGTAATAATGACACAGTACAGGAATTGTTATATAGGAGAGGAATAGATAAGCATGAGTGCATACAGCCCTGTATCGTGTGTAATAATGACACCAGTACAGGAATTATTATATAGGAGAGGAATAGATGAGCATGATATGAACATACTGCCCTGCAGAGTGAGTAATAATGACACCAGTGCAAGGAATTATTATATAGGAAAGGAATAGATGACATGAGAGGGACATACAGTCCTGCAGAGTGTGTAATGATGACACCAGTATAGGAATTATTATAGAGGAGAGGAAAATATGAGCATGAGAGGGTCATACAGTACTGCAGAGTGTGTAATAATGACAGCAGTACAGGAATTATTATATAGGGGAGGAATAGATGAGCATGAGAGGGTCATATAGCCCTGCAAAGTGTGTGATAATGACACCAGAACAGGAATTATTATATAGGAGAGGAATAGATGAGCATGAGAGGATTAAACAGCGCTGCAGAGTGTGTAATAATGACACAAGTACAGGGATTATTATATAGGAGAGGAATAAATTAGCATGAGAGGGGCATACAGACCTGCAGAGTGTGTAATAATGACACCAGTAGAGGAATTATTATATAGCAGAGGAACAAATTAGCCTGAGAGGGGCATACAGCCATGCAAAGAGTGTAATAATTACACCAGTACAGGAATTATTATACAGGAGAGGAATAGATGAGCATGAGTGCATACAGCCCTGTAGGGTGTGTAATAATGACACAGTACAGGAATTGTTATATAGGAGAGGAATAGATAAGCATGAGTGCACACAGCCCTGTATCGTGTGTAATAATGACACCAGAACAGGAATTATTATATAGGAGAGGAATAGATGAGCATGAAATGAACATACTGCCCTGCAGAGTGAGTAATAATGACACCAGTGCAAGGAATTATTATATAGGAAAGGAATAGATGACATGAGAGGGACATACAGTCCTGCAGAGTGTGTAGTGGTGACACCAGTACAGGAATTATTATATAGTTGAGGAATAGATGAGCATGAGAGGGACATACAGCCCTGCAGAGTGTGTAATAATGACACCAGTGCAAGGATTATTATATAGGAGAGAAATAGATGAGCATGAGAATGGCATACAGCCCTGCAGAGTGTGTAATAATGACACCAGTACAAGGATTATTATATAGGAAAGGAATAGATGAGCATGAGAGGATTATACAGCGCTGCGGAGTGTGTAATAATGACACCAGTACAGGAATTATTATATAGGAGAGGAATAATTTAGCATGAGAGGGGCATACAGCCCTGCAGAGTGTGTAATAATAACACCAGTGTAGGAATTATTATATAGGAAAGGAATAGATGACATGAGAGGGGTATACAGCCCTGCGTAGTGTGTAATGATGGCACCAGTATAGGAATTACTATATAGGAGAGGAAAAGATGAGCATGAGATGGTCATACAGCACTGCAGAGTGTGTAATAATGACACCAGTACAGGAATTATTATATAGGGGAGGAATAGATGAGCATGAGAGGGGCATACAGCCCTGCAAAGTGTGTAATAATGACACCAGTGCAAGGATTATTATATAGTAGAGGAATAGATGAGCATGAGAAGGGCATACAGCCCTGCAGTGTGTGTAATAATTACACCAGTACAGGAATTATTATACAGGAGAGGAATAGATGAGCATGAGTGCATACAGCCCTGTAGCGTGTGTAATAATGACACCAGTACAGGAATTATTATATAGGAGAGGACTAGATGAGCATGACAGGAACATACAGCCCTGCAGAGTGTGTAATAATGACTCCAGTACAGGAATTATTATATAGGAGAGGAATAGATGAGCATGATTGGGGCATACAGCCCTGCAGAGTGTGTAATAATGACACCAGTAGAAGGATTATTATATAGGAGAGGAATAGATGAGCATGAGAGGACTACACAGCGCTGCGGAGTGTGTAATAATGACACCAGTATAGGAATTATTATATAGGAGAGGAATAGATCAGCATGACAGGGACATACAGTCCTGCAGAGTGTGTAATAATGACACTAGTACAAGGATTATTATATAGGAGAGGAATAGATGAGTATGGAGGGTCAAACAGCACTGCAGAGTGTGTAATGATGACACCAGTACTGGAATTATTATATAGGAGAGGAATAAAAAAGCATGAGAGGGGCATACAGCCCTGCAGAGAGTGTGACACCAGTGCTGTAATTATTATATAGGAAAGGAATAAATTAGCTTGAGAGGGGCATACAGCCCTGCAGAGTGTGTAATAATGACCCCAGTACAGGAATTATTATATAGGAAAGGAATAAATTAGCATGAGAGGGGCATACAGCCCTGCAGAGTGTGTAATAATGACACCAGTGCTGGAATTATTATATAGGGAAATAATAGATGACATGAGAGGGACATACAGTCCTGCAGAGTGTGTACTGATGACACCAGTACAGGAATTATTATATAGGAAAGGAATAGATGAGCATGAGAAGAACATACAGACCTGCAGAGTGTGTAATAATGACACCAGTACAGGTATTATTATATAGGAGAGGAATAGATGAGCATGAGAGGGACATACAGCCCTGCAGAGTGTGCAATAATGACACCAGTGCAAGGATTATTATATAGGAGAGGAATAGATGAGCATGAGAGTGGCATACAGCCCTGCGGAGTGTGTATTAATGACACCAGTACTAGGATTATTATATAGGAGAGGAATAGATGAGCATGAGAGTGGCATACAGCCCTGCGGAGTGTGTATTAATGACACCAGTACTAGGATTATTATATAGGAGAGGAATAGATGAGCATGAGAGTGGCATCCAGCCCTGCGGAGTGTGTATTAATGACACCAGTACAAGGATTATTATATAGGAGAGGAATAGATGAGCATGAGAGGGGCATACAGCCCTGCGTAGTGTGTAATAATGACACCAGTACAAGGATTATTATATAGGAGAGGAATAGATGAGCATGAGAGGGGCATACAGCCCTGCGTAGAGTGTAATAATGACATCAGTATGATGATCCAGAGCCTGACATCTCCTCCCATCCTCTGGATGTAGGACTGAGAGACTCACCTGTGCATTGCTCAGACACCCTGCAGCCCCAGTCTGGCTGGGAGATATTAATACTGAGCCAGGAGGACTCTGACTGTTGCCCCTGTGGTTTCTATCAGTCTATAAAGCCCAACAGACTTAGATCATTACCAATCATCATTATAAACTTTCCAGGCTAAATCAGTTAATTGGGAAACAAGTTTAAAAGACTTTCAAGGGCATTTACAGTCCAGAAAATTGTATTTATGAGGAAATCCACCGATTTTATGTCTGTTTAACCTTAAAGGAACACACTGAGCTTGCTTCACTTGTCATGAGTAACTGATACTGCCCCTATCATACATGGGTCATTTGTGTAACTTTATAAAAAAATGTGTACATGTGACAGTAATGGTTCTGCTTCCAAACGAAAATGAAGGAAAAGATTTTCTACATAACTAAAACAAACAAACATTTTAAATGTGAATTATAGGAGAAATCTCACATTCTGTCACTTAAATTGGTTCTGCAATGTCAGTATTTAGTGATATGAAACACCTCATACCAAGACAAGAACTAGACCAGAGGCCCAAGGGAGATGGAGTATGTAGGTGAATGCAGTGAAAGGAACGAAGGATTGATCTGTTTTTGAAGTTAATATTTTTATTTCAAAGCAAATTTATGAGGGAGGAGGGGAGCGCTTTACAGAGAGTATTTGTCCATTCATATCAGTCCCTGCCCCAATGGATCTTACAATAATCTATGGGCCTGATTCCTTATGGATCACCATTGCGATCGCAGCTACAATGACATATGCAGTTCAGCTGCGAAAATATGGTAATGACTACAAAACCAGCATAGAGACGCCCACTGCCGATTTCACACATCCATAATACCTTGCAATCCTGCAAATACATCAGGAACATCGAGTAAAATCTGCCCCCAGGCACAATTACAGGTCTAACCTTACTCAAAAATTGCTAACCTTGTCGCATGCAGGGATTACACAGGCTGCACATGCCATCGAAGTGGCTCATTTATGCACGTCCATGCAATGGCGTTCAAATGTACTGACACACCAGCGTTTCTCTGACCACTCCCCCGTCACCACCCCCAAACGCTGCCATCCCTTCCCTCTGTCTGCGATGGCTTTGAATCTGCATAGGTGAACTCAGAGCGATTACAATTCTAACGCGCGCACTGCGATGCATACTCATGCGCAGTACACACCATCGATCGATTTGCGTACGCTGTTGCAATCTGTAATGAATCAGGCCCTATTTTCCCTATCACATACACACATACATACACACTACAGTTACATTTGGTTGGGAGCCAATTACTAATCTACCAGTATATTTTTGGAGTGTGGGAGGGAAACAGAGTACCCATAGGAAACCCACACAAGCACAGGGAGAATATACAAACTCCACACATGATTAGTGTTGATATTTTAACCATAAAAAAGCAAATCAGAGAAATGCAAAGTTTTGTTAAAAAAAATAAGCACCAAAAATCCCCAAAAAGTTGATACCTCAGGATTTAAAGCCTAGTCAAGCTGAATAATTAATTATACAATTTGATGATACTAGTCTGCATTTGCTGTGAATTTGCAGGAAATGGGGCCAATATGCCTGAATGAGAAGCTGGTGATGGATGGCATTACAAGATACAAAAGAACATGAACGCCTCAGTAAAGTACAGTAATATACAGTACAGTAATATATAGTACACTGCCTGTCAAACACACATAATGTTGACAAAGCCCATAATAAAAAGTGGAGCAAGATGGATTTGTCATTTGGCCCTCCCACCCACCCTGCTGTTGTATATTAAAAAAGACATTCACAGTTTCACAAACCAATCACTTCAGCTACAGGGACTGCCACTTTTGTGGCTGAAGTGATTGGCTTGTTTGGGCCCCCACAAAACAAGCTACCAAGGGGCAGCTAACAGTGTTGTTAAACTTGTTAATGAATAATTGGATTAATGCAGCTAAACTGACACTGCTGTCAATGTTGTTTGCATTGGCCAAATGTCAACTTTGTATAGGGAAAAGGGGATGAAGATATCCTAAGCACTGGTGGGACTACTGACAGAATCACTTGTATAGTAGATGTATTCCAAAATAAGTATAGTATGTGGGTCACAATCCCAAGAAGTCTCTCTATGGAGGTGCACCCTAGAGAGTTGTATTATATGAGAAGAAAAAGAAAGAGAAAGATACTCTCTTTTTGTGGGGCACTTAAACTACTATAATATATAAAACTTAGCTTTTAATATGTTTGCTATTAAAATAATGAAATAATGTGACAAACATCTATACGTGAACACTGAAAACACAAAACAAACACAACATGTAATCTGGGCCACAGTAGGTCCAGTTATGACTGATAAGAGATAGGGAAGAAAAGTTTTATATATATATCCGATCTCTAAATCCCAATATGGGTCAGACACAAATATGATGACTTCGTGGTCAAAAAGGTGAAAATATGTATATATTGAAGGGGATTTATATAAGGAAATATAAAGGATATCTGCCCTTCAGTGTAATAGTCGGTGACTGCCTAGCTAACTCCCTGTAAATAGGGGTAATTACAAAATTGCTGTCTATACTGATAAATATCATACATGGAGCATCATCATATGGGAACAAGTGTATAATACCACAATAAATGAAATATAATGTGCGAGCAGAAAAATAAAAAATTTGACCACATGAATTGTAGTTATTCTACTGGGCACAGTGTATATACATATAAAAAACTACACACACACATACATATACACATGTGTATAAAGATAGTACTTCCTGATATATAATATCTGTGATCTTAGGGCAATTTCATTCCGTGTGATAGAAAGCAGGATAGTGTAAAGGAGGAAAGGCTCTCCACTATTGTATGGGAAAAATGGCTGGCGCAGAGGGTCTTGTATAAGCATAGGACACTGTGTGAGCGGATTCCACCCTATACATGGGGATAGACATAATAGGACATAAGCATAGGACACTGTGTGAGCGGATTCCACCCTATACATGGGGATAGACATAATAGGACATAAGCATAGGACACTGTGTGAGCGGATTCCACCCTATACATGGGGATAGACATAATAGGACACAGGCATAGGACACTGTGTGAGCGGATTCCACCCTATACATGGGGATAGACATAATAGGACACAGGCATAGGACACTGTGTGAGCGGATTCCACCCTATACATGGGGATAGACATAATAGGACATAAGCATAGGACACTGTGTGAGCGGATTCCACCCTATACATGGGGATAGACATAATAGGACATAAGCATAGGACACTGTGTGAGTGGATTCCACCCTATACATGGGGATAGACATAATAGGACATAAGCATAGGACACTGTGTGAGCGGATTCCACCCTATACATGGGGATAGACATAATAGGACACAGGCATCTGCTGTTGGACAGGGCATTTAGAGGGCGAATCTGATGACAATGCAGTGCAGACTCGCTCTCCTGCGCCCCGCACAATGAGAGTACCTATAGCAGATAACAGTGTGAGGAATAGGACACAATAGTGTAAAAGAAATAAAAAGATAAAATGTGAGAAGGGTTAATATTCCTCAAAATGCTACTTTGTATGGTATGTGTGTGTTACACAGTGAACCATAGGTGAGCGGTTCTGGGGATTTCCTAGTCATCAAGAAGAGTACAGGAGAAAGGGACATCCATGCAGAGAGCTAGCCCTGCTGTGCAATGATGTAATGAACAGTGCAGGGCAGGAGACAGGGTGCACTCTGGGCCTGATTCAGAGCCGGATGCTATTTGCGCTCGCTCATTCAAAAAAAGGGGCCGGCTATTTAAATTGAGCGCTCGCTCTTTGCGGTCTGGTG
The DNA here is from genome assembly GCA_031769625.1 of Taudactylus pleione. Classification (NCBI taxonomy): domain Eukaryota; kingdom Metazoa; phylum Chordata; class Amphibia; order Anura; family Myobatrachidae; genus Taudactylus; species Taudactylus pleione. Next base: position 681,740 of record JAUIMM010000634.1, read on the forward strand.
ATGCCTCTATGTCTGAGCGAGCGAACGAAACATGTGCTCGCTATTTTGTAAAGACTCCCCTGGCCGCTCGCATCATACGTCATCTCCGCTATTTATTAGATTAATCAAGTACATCGAAAGGCGTATGAACTGCTCGCAGTGCTTGTGGTTGGATTTTCCTACCGCAATCATGCGAACAGTTCAGGCTAAGAAACAACCAAGTGACGTGGTCGATGACGCTGCTTTGTTTTTTCTGAACGAGCGCAAATAGCGTACGGCTCTGAATCAGGCCCTCACTTCATAGGTGAATACTACAAATAGTCTCTGCACCTCGCACAACATCAAATAGACCAAAAATATTGTTGGATTGTGCTTCAGAGTGAATCTTAATAAAATTTACTACAATGTAATAACCACTTGACTTTGAAACAAAATATTTAGACACAGTTTCTCTTAGTAAAATCTACCAAATTTAATATACATTATCAAAATTAGCAATTTTGACACACAGGAGATATAACAAATCTACCACATAATAAAACATACATGTATAAAATAGTGTCCCTTGGACTTAAATCGGTCCTTATATAAAACAATGTGAAATATGAAACCAGGTAACTTGAGTATAAATCCTCACTAATGAATTACAATTAGTCACAGTCTCCTGTATAGTTCAGTTGTGTACATATAGTGTGCAATGCTCTCCGGCAAGTTGAAAAGCATAAACTGTGATTCCCTTAGCTTAAGTGTACGGGATCCAGAGGAAATGCTGCCACTCAGTATTACTGTCTGCCTCCCCATATAATGTATGGAGGATGGCGGCAGTGCGTCTCCGCTGTATGGCTCTCCTCCTGAGTCTGGGGAACCTCGGTGTCTCTGGTTACAGTGGCTGGTGCGGTATCCCAGCACTGATCACACTGGGTCCTCCCCGTATAATGTGTGCAGGATGGCGGCAGTGCGTCTCCGCTGTATGGCTCTCCTCCTGAGTCTGGGGAACCTCGGTGTCTCTGGTTACAGTGGCTGGTGCGGTATCCCAGCACTGATCACACTGGGTCCTCCCCGTATAATGTGTGCAGGATGGCGGCAGTGCGTCTCCGCTGTATGGCTCTCCTCCTGAGTCTGGGGAACCTCGGTGTCTCTGGTTACAGCGGCTGGTGCGGTATCCCAGCACTGATCACACTGGGTCCTCCCCGTATAATGTGTGCAGGATGGCGGCAGTGCGTCTCCGCTGTATGGCTCTCCTCCTGAGTCTGGGGAACCTCGGTGTCTCTGGTTACAGTGGCTGGTGCGGTATCCCAGCACTGATCACACCGGGTCCTCCCCGTATAACGTGTGCAGGATGGCGGCAGTGTGTCTCCGCTGTATGGCTCTCCTCCTGAGTCTGGGGAACCTCGGTGTCTCTGGTTACAGCGGATGGTGCGGTATCCCAGCACTGATCACACCGGGTCCTCCCCATATAACGTGTGCAGGATGGCGGCAGTGTGTCTCTGCTGTATGGCTCTCCTCCTGAGTCTGGGGAACCACGGTGTCTCTGGTTACAGCGGCTGGTGTGGTATTCCAGCACTGATCGCACCGGGTCCTCCCCGTATAACGTGTGCAGGATGGCGGCAGTGCGTCTCTGCTGTATGGCTCTCCTCCTGAGTCTGGGGAACCACGGTGTCTCTGGTTACAGCGGCTGGTGCGGTATCCCAGCACTGATCACACCGGGTCCTCCCCATGGGGATCACTTGCCTCTGGTTACAGCCGGTAATAGCCACTTAATACTGGATACATGCTGATGGACCTTATAAAAACTAAGTCCTCCAAATGGTACAGGTCCACACAATGTGACAGAGCAGGTATATCTGGATTGCCTTGATGCAGTCTGTGGCCACTAATATACTTTTGTCAACCGGTTTCGCTTTCTTCAGGGAGATCTATGGAGACATCTTGCACAACACGGAAAGTATTCTCCACTTCGCTGGACTAAACTCCCTATGCCATGGCTTGTAGTTCTCCGATGAACCAATGCATTCAATTTAACACAGATGTTTTTTTATTATACAACAATATTTGAAGGAAACTTTCACACTTATATAACACACAAAGTTACAAAAAGATACAAAATATTTATTAAACTGGAACTTTTTCATTGCTTGTACTGTATAGGCAAATTGAGTTAGTAGTTCACATTAAATACACATGCTGTAACATATATACTTTCCTAAATTATAAGAATGTATCCTATTGCACTAACCTGAACTTTACCTAAGGTAAGTACTAGTAACACACTAGAATGTTATTATGACATTTGTGCATTCTGGCCAGACATTTTAGTTGGTTCACCTGTATACTGAGGCTGAATCCTGGCTGTAGCAAGACTGTTGTTGCTATGTTGGGCCCTTGTATAGTGCTAAATCCGGGTTGGTATGTTAGCAAATTACTTTCACTGTAGTTTGTGAAAATGTAGATGGTTATCACTAAAAATACTTAATGTTCCTGAGGGACAGTCCAAGCAGCAGGAATATGACTATATAGATATGTACCTATGCACTGATTCAAGTGACATTTCAATATCCCAGGATCTTTAACAATATCTGTCATTCTAAGCTGCAGATGTTGAAGTCCAATTATGATCAGTTCTTCCTTTATTACAGCTGGGACATTAATAATGTGTTTATTCCAATAGCTGAAAGCTATAAGCTGTATGCTGTCAGACCTACTCCTCTTGGGCAGGAATCTGTGATCAGTACCACCAGAAGTTCAGACAACTCTCTCTCCTCAGTGCAGTGTCTCAGCTGTCACTCAGCAGGGCAGGGGCAGCACCAGGGCTCTATCTCCTCAGTACAGTGTCTCAGCTGTCACTCAGCAGGGCAGGGGCGGCACCAGGGCTCTATCTCCTCAGTGCAGTGTCTCAGCTGTCACTCAGCAGGGCAGGGGCGGCACCAGGGCTCTCTCTCCTCCGTGCAGTGTCTCAGCTGTCACTCAGCAGGGCAGGGGCGGCACCAAGGGTCTCTCTCCTCAGTGCAGTGTCTCAGCTGTCACTCAGCAGGGCAGGGGCGGCACCAGGGCTCTATCTCCTCAGTGCTGTGTCTCAGCTGTCACTCAGCAGGGCAGGGGCGGCACCAGGGCTTTCTCTCAGTGCAGTGTCTCAGCTGTCACTCAGCAGGGCAGGGGCGGCACCAGGGCTCTCTCTCCTCAGTGCAGTGTCTCAGCTGTCACTCAGCAGGGCAGGTGTGGCACCAGGGCTTTCTCTCAGTGCAGTGTCTCAGCTGTCACTCAGCAGGGCTGGGGCACCACCAGGGCTCTCTCTCCTCAGTGCAATGTCTCAGCTGTCACTCAGCAGGGCAGGGGCGGCACCAGGGCTTTCTCTCAGGGCAGTGTCTCAGCTGTCACTCAGCAGGGCAGGGGCGGCACCAGGGCTCTCTCTCCTCAGTGCAGTGTCTCAGCTGTCACTCAGCAGGGCAGGGGTGCCACCAGGGCTCTCTCTCCTCAGTGCAATGTCTCAGCTGTCACTCAGCAGGGCAGGGGCGGCACCAGGGCTTTCTCTCAGTGCAATGTCTCAGCTGTCACAGAGCAGGGCAGGGGAGGCACCAGGGCTCTCTCTCCTCAGTGCAGTGTCTCAGCTATAACTGAGCAGGGCAAGGGAGGCACCAGGGCTCTCTCTCCTCAGTGCAGTGTCTCAGCTGTCACTAGCTGGGCAGGGGTGGCACCAGGGCTCTCTCTCCTCAGTGCAGTGTCTCAGCTGTCACTCAGCAGGGCAGGGGCGGCACCAGGGCTCTATCTCCTCAGTGCTGTGTCTCAGCTGTCACTCAGCAGGGCAGGGGCGGCACCAGGGCTTTCTCTCAGTGCAGTGTCTCAGCTGTCACTCAGCAGGGCAGGGGCGGCACCAGGGCTCTCTCTCCTCAGTGCAGTGTCTCAGCTGTCACTCAGCAGGGCAGGTGTGGCACCAGGGCTTTCTCTCAGTGCAGTGTCTCAGCTGTCACTCAGCAGGGCAGGGGCACCACCAGGGCTCTCTCTCCTCAGTGCAATGTCTCAGCTGTCACTCAGCAGGGCAGGGGCGGCACCCGGGCTTTCTCTCAGGGCAGTGTCTCAGCTGTCACTCAGCAGGGCAGGGGCGGCACCAGGGCTCTCTCTCCTCAGTGCAGTGTCTCAGCTGTCACTCAGCAGGGCAGGGGTGCCACCAGGGCTCTCTCTCCTCAGTGCAATGTCTCAGCTGTCACTCAGCAGGGCAGGGGCGGCACCAGGGCTTTCTCTCAGTGCAATGTCTCAGCTGTCACAGAGCAGGGCAGGGGTGGCACCAGGGCTCTCTCTCCTCAGTGCAGTGTCTCAGCTATAACTGAGCAGGGCAAGGGAGGCACCAGGGCTCTCTCTCCTCAGTGCAGTGTCTCAGCTGTCACTAGCTGGGCAGGGGTGGCACCAGGGCTCTCTCTCCTCAGTGCAGTGTCTCAGCTGTCACTCAGCAGGGCAGGGGTGCCACCAGGGCTCTCTCTCCTCAGTTCAATGTCTCAGCTGTCACTCAGCAAGGCAGGGGCGGCACCAGGGCTTTCTCTCAGTGCAGTGTCTCAGCCGTCACTCAGCAGGGCAGGGGCGGCACCAGGGCTCTCTCTCCTCAGTGCAGTGTCTCAGCTGTCACTCAGCAGGGCAGGAGTGGCACCAGGGCTTTCTCTCAGTGCAGTGTCTCAGCTGTCACTCAGCAGGGTAGGGGTGGCACCAGGGCTCTCTCTCCTCAGCGCAGTGTCTCAGCTGTCACTCAGCAGGGCAGGGGCAGCACCAGGGCTCTCTCTCCTCAGTGCAGTGTCTCAGCTGTCACTCAGCAGGGCAGGAGCACCACCAGGGCTCTCTCTCCTCAGCGCAGTGTCTCAGCTGTCACTCAGCAGGGCAGGGGCGGCACCAGCGCTCTCTCTCCTCAGTGGAGTGTCTCAGCTGTCACTCAGCAGGGCAGGGGCGGCACCAGGGCTCTCTCTCTCCTCAGTGCAGTGTCTCAGCTGTCACTCAGCAGAGCAGGGGCGGCACCAGGGCTCTCTCTCCTCAGTGCAGTGTCTCAGCTGTCACTGAGCAGGGCAGGGGTGGCACCAGGGCTCTCTCTCCTCAGTGCAGTGTCTCAGCTGTCACTCAGCAGGGCAGGGGTGGCACCAGGGCTCTCTCTCCTCAGTGCAGTGTCTCAGCTGTCACTCAGCAGGGCAGGGGCGGCACCAGGGCTTTCTCTCAGTGCAGAGTCTCAGATGTCACTGAGCAGGGCAGGGGTGGCACCATTGCTCTCTCTTCAGTGCAGTGTCTCAGCTGTCACTGAGCAGGGCAGGAGTGGTACCAGGGCTCTCTCCCCTCAGTGCAGTGTCTCAGCTGTCTCTGAGCAGGGCAGGGGCGGCACCAGGGCTCTCTCTCCTCTGTGCAGTGTCTCAGCTGTCACTCATCAGGGCAGGGGCGGCACCAGGGCTTTTTCTCAGTGCAGTGTCTCAGCTGTCACTCAGCAGGGCAGGGGCCGCACCAGGGCTCTCTCTCCTCAGTGCAGTGTCTCAGCTGTCACTCAGCAGGGCAGGGGCGGCACCAGGGCTCTCTCTCCTCTGTGCAGTGTCTCAGCTGTCACTGAGCAGGGCAGGGGAGGCACCAGGGCTCTCTCTCCTCAGTGCAGTGTCTCAGCTGTCACTCAGCAGGGTAGGGGTGGCACCAGGGCTCTCTCTCCTCAGTGCAGTGTCTCAGCTGGCACTGAGCAGGGCAGGGGCGGCACCAGGGCTCTCTCTCCTCAGTGCAGTGTCTCAGCTGTCACTCAGCAGGGCAGGGGCGGCACCAGGGCTCTCTCTCCTCAGTGCAGTGTCTCAGCTGTCACTGAGCAGGGCAGGGGCGGCACCAGGGCTCTTTCACCTCAGTGCAGTGTCTCAGCTGTCACTCAGCAGGGCAGGGGTGGCACCAGGGCTCTCTCTCCTCAGTGCAGTGTCTCAGCTGTCACTCAGCAGGGTAGGGGCGGCACCTGGGCTCTCTCTCAATGCAGTGTCTCAGCTGTCACTCAGCAGGGCAGGGGCGGCACCAGGTCGCTCTCTCCTCAGTGCAGTGTCTCAGCTGTCAATCAGCAGGGCAGGGGCGGCACCAGGGCTCTCTCTCCTCAGTGCAGTGTCTCAGCTGTCACTCAGCAGGGCAGGGGCGCCACCAGGGCTCTCTCTCCTCAGTGCAGTGCATCAGCTGTCACTGAACAGGGCAGGGGCGGCACCAGGGCTCTCTCTCCTCAGTGCAGTGTCTCAGCTGTCACTCAGCAGGGCAGGGATGGCACCAGGGCTCTCTCTCCTCAGTGCAGTGTCTCAGCTGTCACTCAGCAGGGCAGGGGTGGCACCAGGGCTCTCTCTCCTCAGTGCAGTATCTCATCTGTCACTCAGCAGGGCAGGGGCGGCACCAGGGCTCTCTCTCCTCAGTGCAGTGTCTCAGCTGTCACTCAGCAGGGCAGGGGCGGCACCAGGGCTCTCTCTCCTCAGTGCAGTGTCTCAGCTGTCACTCAGCAGGGCAGGGGCGGCACCAGGGCTCTCTCTCTCCTCAGTGCAGTGTCTCAGCTGTCACTCAGCAGGGCAGGGGCGGCACCAGGGCTCTCTCTCCTCAGTGCAGTGTCTCAGCTGTCACTGAGCAGGGCAGGGGCAGCACCAGGGCTCTCTCTCCTCAGTGCAGTGTCTCAGCTGTCACTCAGCAGGGCAGGGGTGGCACCAGGGCTCTCTCTCCTCAGTGCAGTGTCTCAGCTGTCACTCAGCAGGGCAGGGGTGACAGCAGGGTTCTCTCTCCTCAGTGCAGTGTCTCAGCTGTCACTCAGCAAGGCAGGGGCGGCACCAGGGCTCTCTCTCCTCAGTGCAGTGTCTCAGCTGTCACTCAGCAGGGCAGGGGCGGCACCAGGGCTTTCTCTCAGTGCAGTGTCTCAGATGTCACTGAGCAGGGCAGGAGTGGCACCATTGCTCTCTCTCCTCAGTGCAGTGTCTCAGCTGTCACTGAGCAGGGCAGGGGAGGCACCAGGGCTCTCTCTCCTCAGTGCAGTGTCTCAGCTGTCACTCAGCAGGGCAGGGGTGGCACCAGGGCTCTCCTCAGTGCAGTGTCTCAGCTGTCACTGAGCAGGGCAGGGGCGGCACCAGGGCTCTCTCTCCTCAGCGCAGTGTCTCAGCTGTCACTCAGCAGGGCAGGGGCGCCACCAGGGCTCTCTCTCCTCAGTGCAGTGTCTCAGCTGCCACTGAGCAGGCCAGGGTTGGCACCAGGGCTCTCTCTCCTCAGAGCAGTGTCTCAGCTGTCACTCAGCAGGGCAGGGGCGGCACCAGGGCTCTCTCTCAGTGCAGTGTTTCAGCTGTCACTCAGCAGGGCAGGGTGGCACCAGGGCTCTCTCTCCTCAGTGCAGTGTCTCAGCTGTCACTCAGCAGGGCAGGGGCGGCACCAGGGCTCTCTCTCCTCAGTGCAGTGTCTCAGCTGTCACTCAGCAGGGCAGGGGTGGCACCAGGGCTCTCTCTCCTCAGTGCAGTGTCTCAGCTGTCACTGAGCAGGGCAGGGGAGGCACCAGGGCTCTCTCTCCTCAGCGCAGTGTCTCAGCTGTCACTCAGCAGGGTAGGGGTGGCACCAGGGCTCTCTCTCCTCAGTGCAGTGTCTCAGCTGTCACTGAGCAGGGCAGGGGCGGCACCAGGGCTCTCTCTCCTCAGTGCAGTGTCTCAGCTGTCACTCAGCAGGGCAGGGGCGGCACCAGGGCTCTCTCTCCTCAGTGCAGTGTCTGAGCTGTCACTGAGCAGGGCAGGGGCGGCACCAGGGCTTTTTCGCCTCAGTGCAGTGTCTCAGCTGTCACTAAGCAGGGCAGGGGTGGCACCAGGGCTCTCTCTCCTCAGTGCAGTGTCTCAGCTGTCACTCAGCAGGGCATGGGCGGCACCAGGGCGCTCTCTCCTCAGTGCAGTGTCTCAGCTGTCACTGAGCAGACCAGGGGCGGCACCAGGGCTTTCTCTCAGTGCAGAGTCTCAGCTGTCACTCAGCAGGGCAGGGGCAGCACCAGGGCTCTCTCTCCTCAGTGCAGTGTCTCAGCTGTCACTCAGCAGGGCAGGGGCACCACCAGGGCTCTCTCTCCTCAGTGCAGTGTCTCAGCTGTCACTCAGCAGGGCAGGGGCACCACCAGGGCTCTCTCTCCTCAGTGCAGTGTCTCAGCTGTCTCTGAGCAGGGCAGGGGCGGCACTAGGGCTCTCTCTCCTCTGTGCAGTGTCTCAGCTGTCACTCATCAGGGCAGGGGTGGCACCAGGGCTTTCTCTCAGTGCAGTGTCTCAGCTGTCACTCAGCAGGGCAGGGGCGGCACCAGGGCTCTCTCTCCTCAGTGCAGTGTCTCAGCTGTCTCTGAGCAGGGCAGGGGCGGCACCAGGGCTCTCTCTCCTCTGTGCAGTGTCTCAGCTGTCACTCATCAGGGCAGGGGCGGCACCAGGGCTTTTTCTCAGTGCAGTGTCTCAGCTGTCACTCAGCAGGGCAGGGGCCGCACCAGGGCTCTCTCTCCTCAGTGCAGTGTCTCAGCTGTCACTCAGCAGGGCAGGGGCGGCACCAGGGCTCTCTCTCCTCTGTGCAGTGTCTCAGCTGTCACTGAGCAGGGCAGGGGAGGCACCAGGGCTCTCTCTCCTCAGTGCAGTGTCTCAGCTGTCACTCAGCAGGGTAGGGGTGGCACCAGGGCTCTCTCTCCTCAGTGCAGTGTCTCAGCTGGCACTGAGCAGGGCAGGGGCGGCACCAGGGCTCTCTCTCCTCAGTGCAGTGTCTCAGCTGTCACTCAGCAGGGCAGGGGCGGCACCAGGGCTCTCTCTCCTCAGTGCAGTGTCTCAGCTGTCACTGAGCAGGGCAGGGGCGGCACCAGGGCTCTTTCACCTCAGTGCAGTGTCTCAGCTGTCACTCAGCAGGGCAGGGGTGGCACCAGGGCTCTCTCTCCTCAGTGCAGTGTCTCAGCTGTCACTCAGCAGGGTAGGGGCGGCACCTGGGCTCTCTCTCAATGCAGTGTCTCAGCTGTCACTCAGCAGGGCAGGGGCGGCACCAGGTCGCTCTCTCCTCAGTGCAGTGTCTCAGCTGTCAATCAGCAGGGCAGGGGCGGCACCAGGGCTCTCTCTCCTCAGTGCAGTGTCTCAGCTGTCACTCAGCAGGGCAGGGGCGCCACCAGGGCTCTCTCTCCTCAGTGCAGTGCATCAGCTGTCACTGAACAGGGCAGGGGCGGCACCAGGGCTCTCTCTCCTCAGTGCAGTGTCTCAGCTGTCACTCAGCAGGGCAGGGATGGCACCAGGGCTCTCTCTCCTCAGTGCAGTGTCTCAGCTGTCACTCAGCAGGGCAGGGGTGGCACCAGGGCTCTCTCTCCTCAGTGCAGTATCTCATCTGTCACTCAGCAGGGCAGGGGCGGCACCAGGGCTCTCTCTCCTCAGTGCAGTGTCTCAGCTGTCACTCAGCAGGGCAGGGGCGGCACCAGGGCTCTCTCTCCTCAGTGCAGTGTCTCAGCTGTCACTCAGCAGGGCAGGGGCGGCACCAGGGCTCTCTCTCTCCTCAGTGCAGTGTCTCAGCTGTCACTCAGCAGGGCAGGGGCGGCACCAGGGCTCTCTCTCCTCAGTGCAGTGTCTCAGCTGTCACTGAGCAGGGCAGGGGCAGCACCAGGGCTCTCTCTCCTCAGTGCAGTGTCTCAGCTGTCACTCAGCAGGGCAGGGGTGGCACCAGGGCTCTCTCTCCTCAGTGCAGTGTCTCAGCTGTCACTCAGCAGGGCAGGGGTGACAGCAGGGTTCTCTCTCCTCAGTGCAGTGTCTCAGCTGTCACTCAGCAAGGCAGGGGCGGCACCAGGGCTCTCTCTCCTCAGTGCAGTGTCTCAGCTGTCACTCAGCAGGGCAGGGGCGGCACCAGGGCTTTCTCTCAGTGCAGTGTCTCAGATGTCACTGAGCAGGGCAGGAGTGGCACCATTGCTCTCTCTCCTCAGTGCAGTGTCTCAGCTGTCACTGAGCAGGGCAGGGGAGGCACCAGGGCTCTCTCTCCTCAGTGCAGTGTCTCAGCTGTCACTCAGCAGGGCAGGGGTGGCACCAGGGCTCTCCTCAGTGCAGTGTCTCAGCTGTCACTGAGCAGGGCAGGGGCGGCACCAGGGCTCTCTCTCCTCAGCGCAGTGTCTCAGCTGTCACTCAGCAGGGCAGGGGCGCCACCAGGGCTCTCTCTCCTCAGTGCAGTGTCTCAGCTGCCACTGAGCAGGCCAGGGTTGGCACCAGGGCTCTCTCTCCTCAGAGCAGTGTCTCAGCTGTCACTCAGCAGGGCAGGGGCGGCACCAGGGCTCTCTCTCAGTGCAGTGTTTCAGCTGTCACTCAGCAGGGCAGGGTGGCACCAGGGCTCTCTCTCCTCAGTGCAGTGTCTCAGCTGTCACTCAGCAGGGCAGGGGCGGCACCAGGGCTCTCTCTCCTCAGTGCAGTGTCTCAGCTGTCACTCAGCAGGGCAGGGGTGGCACCAGGGCTCTCTCTCCTCAGTGCAGTGTCTCAGCTGTCACTGAGCAGGGCAGGGGAGGCACCAGGGCTCTCTCTCCTCAGCGCAGTGTCTCAGCTGTCACTCAGCAGGGTAGGGGTGGCACCAGGGCTCTCTCTCCTCAGTGCAGTGTCTCAGCTGTCACTGAGCAGGGCAGGGGCGGCACCAGGGCTCTCTCTCCTCAGTGCAGTGTCTCAGCTGTCACTCAGCAGGGCAGGGGCGGCACCAGGGCTCTCTCTCCTCAGTGCAGTGTCTGAGCTGTCACTGAGCAGGGCAGGGGCGGCACCAGGGCTTTTTCGCCTCAGTGCAGTGTCTCAGCTGTCACTAAGCAGGGCAGGGGTGGCACCAGGGCTCTCTCTCCTCAGTGCAGTGTCTCAGCTGTCACTCAGCAGGGCATGGGCGGCACCAGGGCGCTCTCTCCTCAGTGCAGTGTCTCAGCTGTCACTGAGCAGACCAGGGGCGGCACCAGGGCTTTCTCTCAGTGCAGAGTCTCAGCTGTCACTCAGCAGGGCAGGGGCAGCACCAGGGCTCTCTCTCCTCAGTGCAGTGTCTCAGCTGTCACTCAGCAGGGCAGGGGCACCACCAGGGCTCTCTCTCCTCAGTGCAGTGTCTCAGCTGTCACTCAGCAGGGCAGGGGCACCACCAGGGCTCTCTCTCCTCAGTGCAGTGTCTCAGCTGTCTCTGAGCAGGGCAGGGGCGGCACTAGGGCTCTCTCTCCTCTGTGCAGTGTCTCAGCTGTCACTCATCAGGGCAGGGGTGGCACCAGGGCTTTCTCTCAGTGCAGTGTCTCAGCTGTCACTCAGCAGGGCAGGGGCGGCACCAGGGCTCTCTCTCCTCAGTGCAGTGTCTCAGCTGTCACTCAGCAGGGCAGGGGCGGCACCAGGGCTCTCTCTCCTCTGTGCAGTGTCTCAGCTGTCACTCAGCAGGGCAGGGGAGGCACCAGGGCTCTCTCTCCTCAGTGCAGTGTCTCAGCTGTCACTCAGCAGGGTAGGGGTGGCACCAGGGCTCTCTCTCCTCAGTGCAGTGTCTCAGCTGGCACTGAGCAGGGCAGGGGCGGCACCAGGGCTCTCTCTCCTCAGTGCAGTGTCTCAGCTGTCACTCAGCAGGGCAGGGGCGGCACCAGGGCTCTCTCTCCTCAGTGCAGTGTCTCAGCTGTCACTGAGCAGGGCAGGGGCGGCACCAGGGCTCTTTCACCTCAGTGCAGTGTCTCAGCTGTCACTAAGCAGGGCAGGGGTGGCACCAGGGCTCTCTCTCCTCAGTGCAGTGTCTCAGCTGTCACTCAGCAGGGTAGGGGCGGCACCAGGGCTCTCTCTCAATGCAGTGTCTCAGCTGTCACTCAGCAGGGCAGGGGCGGCACCAGGGCGCTCTCTCCTCAGTGCAGTGTCTCAGCTGTCAATCAGCAGGGCAGGGGCGGCACCAGGGCTCTCTCTCCTCAGTGCAGTGTCTCAGCTGTCACTCAGCAGGGCAGGGGCGCCACCAGGGCTCTCTCTCCTCAGTGCAGTGCATCAGCTGTCACTGAACAGGGCAGGGGCGGCACCAGGGCTCTCTCTCCTCAGTGCAGTGTCTCAGCTGTCACTCAGCAGGGCAGGGATGGCACCAGGGCTCTCTCTCCTCAGTGCAGTGTCTCAGCTGTCACTCAGCAGGGCAGGGGTGGCACCAGGGCTCTCTCTCCTCAGTGCAGTATCTCAGCTGTCACTCAGCAGGGCAGGGGCGGCACCAGGGCTCTCTCTCCTCAGTGCAGTGTCTCAGCTGTCACTCAGCAGGGTAGGGGCGGCACCAGGGCTCTCTCTCCTCAGTGCAGTGTCTCAGCTGTCACTCAGCAGGGCAGGGGCGGCACCAGGGCTCTCTCTCTCCTCAGTGCAGTGTCTCAGCTGTCACTCAGCAGGGCAGAGGCGGCACCAGGGCTCTCTCTCCTCAGTGCAGTGTCTCAGCTGTCACTGAGCAGGGCAGAGGCGGCACCAGGGCTCTCTCTCCTCAGTGCAGTGTCTCAGCTGTCACTGAGCAGGGCAGGGGCGGCACCAGGGCTCTCTCTCCTCAGTGCAGTGTCTCAGCTGTCACTCAGCAGGGCAGGGGTGGCACCAGGACTCTCTCTCCTCAGTGCAGTGTCTCAGCTGTCACTCAGCAGGGCAGGGGTGACAGCAGGGTTCTCTCTCCTCAGTGCAGTGTCTCAGCTGTCACTCAGCAAGGCAGGGGCGGCACCAGGGCTCTCTCTCCTCAGTGCAGTGTCTCAGCTGTCACTCAGCAGGGCAGGGGCGGCACCAGGGCTTTCTCTCAGTGCAGTGTCTCAGATGTCACTGAGCAGGGCAGGAGTGGCACCATTGCTCTCTCTCCTCAGTGCAGTGTCTCAGCTGTCACTGAGCAGGGCAGGGGTGGTACCAGTGCTCTCTCTCCTCAGTGCAGTGTCTCAGCTGTCACTGAGCAGGGCAGGGGTGGCACCAGGGCTCTCTCTCCTCAGTGCAGTATCTCAGCTGTCACTCAGCAGGGCAGGGGCGGCACCAGGGCTCTCTCTCCTCAGTGCAGTGTCTCAGCCGTCACTCAGCAGGGCAGGGGCGCCACCAGGGCTCTCTCTCCTCAGTGCAGTGCATCAGCTGTCACTGAGCAGGGCAGGGGCGGCACCAGGGCTCTCTCTCCTCTGTGCAGTGTCTCAGCTGTCACTCAGCAGGGCAGGGGTGGCAGCAGGGTTCTCTCTCATCAGTGCAGTGTCTCAGCTGTCACTCAGCAGGGCAGGGGCGCCACCAGGGCTCTCTCTCCTCAGTGCAGTGCATCAGCTGTCACTGAGCAGGGCAGGGATGGCACCAGGTCTCTCTCTCCTCAGTGCAGTGTCTCAGCTGTCACTCAGCAGGGCAGGGGTGGCAGCAGGGTTCTCTCTCCTCAGTGCAGTGTCTCAGCTGTCTCTCAGCAAGGCAGGGGCGGCACCAGGGCTCTCTCTCCTCAGTGCAGTGTCTCAGCTGTCACTCAGCAAGGCAGGGGCGGCACCAGGGTTGTCTCTCAGTGCAGTGTCTCAGCTGTCACTCAGCAGGGCAGGGGCAGGACTCGGGCTCTCTCTCCTCAGTGCTGTGTCTCAGCTGTCACTCAGCAGGGCAGGGGCGGCACCAGGGCTCTCTCTCCTCAGTGCAGTGTGCAGTGTCTCAGCTGTCACTCAGCAGGGCAGGGGCGGCACCAGGGCTCTCTCTCCTCAGTGCAGTGTCTCAGCTGTCACTCAGCAGGGCAGGGGCGGCACCAGGGCTCTCTCTCAGTGTAGTGTCTCAGCTGTCACTCAGCAGGGCAGGGGTGGCACCAGGGCTCTCTCTCCTCAGTGCAGTGTCTCAGCTGTCACTGAGCAGGGCAGGGGCTGCACCAGGGCTCTCTCTCCTCAGTGCAGTGTCTCAGCTGTCACTCAGCAGGGTAGGGGCGGCACCAGGGCTGTCTCTCAGTGCAGTGTCTCAGCTGTCACTCAGCAGGGCAGGGGCGGCACCAGGGCTCTCTCTCCTCAGTGCTGTGTCTCAGCTGTCACTCAGCAGGGCAGGGGCGGCACCAGGGCTCTCTCTCCTCAGTGCAGTGTCTCAGCTGTCACTCAGCAGGGCAGGGGCGGCACCAGGGCTCTCTCTCCTCAGTGCAGTGTCTCAGCTGTCACTCAGCAGGGCAGGGGCGGCACCAGGGCTCTCTCTCCTCAGAGCAGTGTCTCAGCTGTCACTGAGCAGGGCAGGGGCGGCACCAGGGCTCTCTCTCCTCAGTGCAGTGTCTCAGCTGTCACTGAGCAGGGCAGGGGAGGCACCAGGGCTCTCTCTCAGTGCAGTGTCTCAGCTGTCACTCAGCAGGGCAGGAGCAGTAGCAGGGCTCTCTCTCCTCAGTGCAGTGTCTCAGCTGTCACTGAGCAGGGCAGGCGCGGCACCAGGAGTCTCTCTCCTCAGTGCAGTGTCTCAGCTGTCACTGAGCAGGACAGGGGCGGCACCAGGGCTCTATCTCCTCAGTGCAGTGTCTCAGCTGTCACTCAGCAGGGCAGGGGCGGCACCAGGACTCTCTCTCCTCAGTGCAGTGTCTCAGCTGTCACTCAGCAGGGCAGGAGCGGCACCAGGGCTCTCTCTCCTCAGTGCAGTGCATCAGCTGTCACTGAGCAGGGCAGGGGCGGCACCAGGGCTCTCTCTCAGTGTAGTGTCTCAGCTGTCACTCAGCAGGGCAGAGGCGGCACCAGGGCTCTCTCTCCTCAGTGCAGTGTCTCAGCTGTCACTGAGCAGGGCAGAGGCGGCACCAGGGCTCTCTCTCCTCAGTGCAGTGTCTCAGCTGTCACTGAGCAGGGCAGGGGCGGCACCAGGGCTCTCTCTCCTCAGTGCAGTGTCTCAGCTGTCACTCAGCAGGGCAGGGGTGGCACCAGGGCTCTCTCTCCTCAGTGCAGTGTCTCAGCTGTCACTCAGCAGGGCAGGGGTGACAGCAGGGTTCTCTCTCCTCAGTGCAGTGTCTCAGCTGTCACTCAGCAAGGCAGGGGCGGCACCAGGGCTCTCTCTCCTCAGTGCAGTGTCTCAGCTGTCACTCAGCAGGGCAGGGGCGGCACCAGGGCTTTCTCTCAGTGCAGTGTCTCAGATGTCACTGAGCAGGGCAGGAGTGGCACCATTGCTCTCTCTCCTCAGTGCAGTGTCTCAGCTGTCACTGAGCAGGGCAGGGGTGGTACCAGCGCTCTCTCTCCTCAGTGCAGTGTCTCAGCTGTCACTGAGCAGGGCAGGGGTGGCACCAGGGCTCTCTCTCCTCAGTGCAGTATCTCAGCTGTCACTCAGCAGGGCAGGGGCGGCACCAGGGCTCTCTCTCCTCAGTGCAGTGTCTCAGCCATCACTCAGCAGGGCAGGGGCGCCACCAGGGCTCTCTCTCCTCAGTGCAGTGCATCAGCTGTCACTGAGCAGGGCAGGGGCGGCACCAGGGCTCTCTCTCCTCTGTGCAGTGTCTCAGCTGTCACTCAGCAGGGCAGGGGTGGCAGCAGGGTTCTCTCTCCTCAGTGCAGTGTCTCAGCTGTCACTCAGCAGGGCAGGGGAGCCACCAGGGCTCTCTCTCCTCAGTGCAGTGCATCAGCTGTCACTGAGCAGGGCAGGGATGGCACCAGGTCTCTCTCTCCTCAGTGCAGTGTCTCAGCTGTCACTCAGCAGGGCAGGGGTGGCAGCAGGGTTCTCTCTCCTCAGTGCAGTGTCTCAGCTGTCTCTCAGCAAGGCAGGGGCGGCACCAGGGCTCTCTCTCCTCAGTGCAGTGTCTCAGCTGTCACTCAGCAAGGCAGGGGCGGCACCAGGGTTCTCTCTCAGTGCAGTGTCTCAGCTGTCACTCAGCAGGGCAGGGGCAGGACTCGGGCTCTCTCTCCTCAGTGCTGTGTCTCAGCTGTCACTCAGCAGGGCAGGGGCGGCACCAGGGCTCTCTCTCCTCAGTGCAGTGTGCAGTGTCTCAGCTGTCACTCAGCAGGGCAGGGGCGGCACCAGGGCTCTCTCTCCTCAGTGCAGTGTCTCAGCTGTCACTCAGCAGGGCAGGGGCGGCACCAGGGCTCTCTCTCAGTGTAGTGTCTCAGCTGTCACTCAGCAGGGCAGGGGTGGCACCAGGGCTCTCTCTCCTCAGTGCAGTGTCTCAGCTGTCACTGAGCAGGGCAGGGGCTGCACCAGGGCTCTCTCTCCTCAGTGCAGTGTCTCAGCTGTCACTCAGCAGGGTAGGGGCGGCACCAGGGCTGTCTCTCAGTGCAGTGTCTCAGCTGTCACTCAGCAGGGCAGGGGCGGCACCAGGGCTCTCTCTCCTCAGTGCTGTGTCTCAGCTGTCACTCAGCAGGGCAGGGGCGGCACCAGGGCTCTCTCTCCTCAGTGCAGTGTCTCAGCTGTCACTCAGCAGGGCAGGGGCGGCACCAGGGCTCTCTCTAGTCAGTGCAGTGTCTCAGCTGTCACTCAGCAGGGCAGGGGTGGCACCAGGGCTCTCTCTCCTCAGAGCAGTGTCTCAGCTGTCACTGAGCAGGGCAGGGGCGGCACCAGGGCTCTCTCTCCTCAGTGCAGTGTTTCAGCTGTCACTGAGCAGGGCAGGGGAGGCACCAGGGCTCTCTCTCAGTGCAGTGTCTCAGCTGTCACTCAGCAGGGCAGGAGCAGTAGCAGGGCTCTCTCTCCTCAGTGCAGTGTCTCAGCTGTCACTGAGCAGGGCAGGCGCGGCACCAGGAGTCTCTCTCCTCAGTGCAGTGTCTCAGCTGTCACTGAGCAGGACAGGGGCGGCACCAGGGCTCTATCTCCTCAGTGCAGTGTCTCAGCTGTCACTCAGCAGGGCAGGGGCGGCACCAGGACTCTCTCTCCTCAGTGCAGTGTCTCAGCTGTCACTCAGCAGGGCAGGAGCGGCACCAGGGCTCTCTCTCCTCAGTGCAGTGTCTCAGCTGTCACTCAGCACGGTAGGGGCGGCACCAGGGCTCTCTCTCCTCAGTGCTGTGTCTCAGCTGTCACTCAGCAGGGCAGGGGTGGCACCAGGGCTCTCTCTCCTCAGTGCAGTGTCTCAGCTGTCACTAAGCAGGGCAGGGGTGGCACCAGGGCTCTCTCTCAGTGCAGTGTCTCAGCTGTCACTCAGCAGGGCAGGGGCGCCACCAGGGCTCTCTCTCCTCAGTGCAGTGTCTCAGCTGTCACTCAGCAGGGCAGGGGCGGCACCAGGGCTCTCTCTCCTCAGTGCAGTGTCTCAGCTGTCACTCAGCAGGGCAGGAGCGGCACCAGGGCTCTCTCTCCTCAGTGCTGTGTCTCAGCTGTCACTCAGCAGGGCAGGGGCACCACCAGGGCTCTCTCTCCTCAGCGCAGTGTCTCAGCTGTCACTCAGCAGGGCAGGGGTGGCACCAGCGCTCTCTCTCCTCAGTGGAGTGTCTCAGCTGTCACTCAGCAGGGCAGGGGCGGCACCAGGGCTCTCTCTCTCCTCAGTGCAGTGTCTCAGCTGTCACTCAGCAGAGCAGGGGCGGCACCAGGGCTCTCTCTCCTCAGTGCAGTGTCTCAGCTGTCACTGAGCAGGGCAGGGGTGGCACCAGGGCTCTCTCTCCTCAGTGCAGTGTCTCAGCTGTCACTCAGCAGGGCAGGGGTGGCACCAGGGCTCTCTCTCCTCAGTGCAGTGTCTCAGCTGTCACTCAGCAGGGCAGGGGCGGCACCAGGGCTTTCTCTCAGTGCAGAGTCTCAGATGTCACTGAGCAGGGCAGGGGTGGCACCATTGCTCTCTCTCTTCAGTGCAGTGTCTCAGCTGTCACTGAGCAGGGCAGGAGTGGTACCAGGGCTCTCTCCCCTCAGTGCAGTGTCTCAGCTGTCTCTGAGCAGGGCAGGGGCGGCACTAGGGCTCTCTCTCCTCTGTGCAGTGTCTCAGCTGTCACTCATCAGGGCAGGGGTGGCACCAGGGCTTTCTCTCAGTGCAGTGTCTCAGCTGTCACTCAGCAGGGCAGGGGCGGCACCAGGGCTCTCTCTCCTCTGTGCAGTGTCTCAGCTGTCACTCAGCAGGGCAGGGGAGGCACCAGGGCTCTCTCTCCTCAGTGCAGTGTCTCAGCTGTCACTCAGCAGGGTAGGGGTGGCACCAGGGCTCTCTCTCCTCAGTGCAGTGTCTCAGCTGGCACTGAGCAGGGCAGGGGCGGCACCAGGGCTCTCTCTCCTCAGTGCAGTGTCTCAGCTGTCACTCAGCAGGGCAGGGGCGGCACCAGGGCTCTCTCTCCTCAGTGCAGTGTCTCAGCTGTCACTGAGCAGGGCAGGGGCGGCACCAGGGCTCTTTCACCTCAGTGCAGTGTCTCAGCTGTCACTAAGCAGGGCAGGGGTGGCACCAGGGCTCTCTCTCCTCAGTGCAGTGTCTCAGCTGTCACTCAGCAGGGTAGGGGCGGCACCAGGGCTCTCTCTCAATGCAGTGTCTCAGCTGTCACTCAGCAGGGCAGGGGCGGCACCAGGGCGCTCTCTCCTCAGTGCAGTGTCTCAGCTGTCAATCAGCAGGGCAGGGGCGGCACCAGGGCTCTCTCTCCTCAGTGCAGTGTCTCAGCTGTCACTCAGCAGGGCAGGGGCGCCACCAGGGCTCTCTCTCCTCAGTGCAGTGCATCAGCTGTCACTGAACAGGGCAGGGGCGGCACCAGGGCTCTCTCTCCTCAGTGCAGTGTCTCAGCTGTCACTCAGCAGGGCAGGGATGGCACCAGGGCTCTCTCTCCTCAGTGCAGTGTCTCAGCTGTCACTCAGCAGGGCAGGGGTGGCACCAGGGCTCTCTCTCCTCAGTGCAGTATCTCAGCTGTCACTCAGCAGGGCAGGGGCGTCACCAGGGCTCTCTCTCCTCAGTGCAGTGTCTCAGCTGTCACTCAGCAGGGTAGGGGCGGCACCAGGGCTCTCTCTCCTCAGTGCAGTGTCTCAGCTGTCACTCAGCAGGGCAGGGGTGGCACCAGGGCTCTCTCTCTCCTCAGTGCAGTGTCTCAGCTGTCACTCAGCAGGGCAGAGGCGGCACCAGGGCTCTCTCTCCTCAGTGCAGTGTCTCAGCTGTCACTGAGCAGGGCAGAGGCGGCACCAGGGCTCTCTCTCCTCAGTGCAGTGTCTCAGCTGTCACTGAGCAGGGCAGGGGCGGCACCAGGGCTCTCTCTCCTCAGTGCAGTGTCTCAGCTGTCACTCAGCAGGGCAGGGGTGGCACCAGGGCTCTCTCTCCTCAGTGCAGTGTCTCAGCTGTCACTCAGCAGGGCAGGGGTGACAGCAGGGTTCTCTCTCCTCAGTGCAGTGTCTCAGCTGTCACTCAGCAAGGCAGGGGCGGCACCAGGGCTCTCTCTCCTCAGTGCAGTGTCTCAGCTGTCACTCAGCAGGGCAGGGGCGGCACCAGGGCTTTCTCTCAGTGCAGTGTCTCAGATGTCACTGAGCAGGGCAGGAGTGGCACCATTGCTCTCTCTCCTCAGTGCAGTGTCTCAGCTGTCACTGAGCAGGGCAGGGGTGGTACCAGCGCTCTCTCTCCTCAGTGCAGTGTCTCAGCTGTCACTGAGCAGGGCAGGGGTGGCACCAGGGCTCTCTCTCCTCAGTGCAGTATCTCAGCTGTCACTCAGCAGGGCAGGGGCGGCACCAGGGCTCTCTCTCCTCAGTGCAGTGTCTCAGCCGTCACTCAGCAGGGCAGGGGCGCCACCAGGGCTCTCTCTCCTCAGTGCAGTGCATCAGCTGTCACTGAGCAGGGCAGGGGCGGCACCAGGGCTCTCTCTCCTCTGTGCAGTGTCTCAGCTGTCACTCAGCAGGGCAGGGGTGGCAGCAGGGTTCTCTCTCCTCAGTGCAGTGTCTCAGCTGTCACTCAGCAGGGCAGGGGCGCCACCAGGGCTCTCTCTCCTCAGTGCAGTGCATCAGCTGTCACTGAGCAGGGCAGGGATGGCACCAGGTCTCTCTCTCCTCAGTGCAGTGTCTCAGCTGTCACTCAGCAGGGCAGGGGTGGCAGCAGGGTTCTCTCTCCTCAGTGCAGTGTCTCAGCTGTCTCTCAGCAAGGCAGGGGCGGCACCAGGGCTCTCTCTCCTCAGTGCAGTGTCTCAGCTGTCACTCAGCAAGGCAGGGGCGGCACCAGGGTTCTCTCTCAGTGCAGTGTCTCAGCTGTCACTCAGCAGGGCAGGGGCAGGACTCGGGCTCTCTCTCCTCAGTGCTGTGTCTCAGCTGTCACTCAGCAGGGCAGGGGCGGCACCAGGGCTCTCTCTCCTCAGTGCAGTGTGCAGTGTCTCAGCTGTCACTCAGCAGGGCAGGGGCGGCACCAGGGCTCTCTCTCCTCAGTGCAGTGTCTCAGCTGTCACTCAGCAGGGCAGGGGCGGCACCAGGGCTCTCTCTCAGTGTAGTGTCTCAGCTGTCACTCAGCAGGGCAGGGGTGGCACCAGGGCTCTCTCTCCTCAGTGCAGTGTCTCAGCTGTCACTGAGCAGGGCAGGGGCTGCACCAGGGCTCTCTCTCCTCAGTGCAGTGTCTCAGCTGTCACTCAGCAGGGTAGGGGCGGCACCAGGGCTGTCTCTCAGTGCAGTGTCTCAGCTGTCACTCAGCAGGGCAGGGGCGGCACCAGGGCTCTCTCTCCTCAGTGCTGTGTCTCAGCTGTCACTCAGCAGGGCAGGGGCGGCACCAGGGCTCTCTCTCCTCAGTGCAGTGTCTCAGCTGTCACTCAGCAGGGCAGGGGCGGCACCAGGGCTCTCTCTCCTCAGTGCAGTGTCTCAGCTGTCACTCAGCAGGGCAGGGGCGGCACCAGGGCTCTCTCTCCTCAGAGCAGTGTCTCAGCTGTCACTGAGCAGGGCAGGGGCGGCACCAGGGCTCTCTCTCCTCAGTGCAGTGTCTCAGCTGTCACTGAGCAGGGCAGGGGAGGCACCAGGGCTCTCTCTCAGTGCAGTGTCTCAGCTGTCACTCAGCAGGGCAGGAGCAGTAGCAGGGCTCTCTCTCCTCAGTGCAGTGTCTCAGCTGTCACTGAGCAGGGCAGGCGCGGCACCAGGAGTCTCTCTCCTCAGTGCAGTGTCTCAGCTGTCACTGAGCAGGACAGGGGCGGCACCAGGGCTCTATCTCCTCAGTGCAGTGTCTCAGCTGTCACTCAGCAGGGCAGGGGCGGCACCAGGACTCTCTCTCCTCAGTGCAGTGTCTCAGCTGTCACTCAGCAGGGCAGGAGCGGCACCAGGGCTCTCTCTCCTCAGTGCAGTGTCTCAGCTGTCACTCAGCACGGTAGGGGCGGCACCAGGGCTCTCTCTCCTCAGTGCTGTGTCTCAGCTGTCACTCAGCAGGGCAGGGGTGGCACCAGGGCTCTCTCTCCTCAGTGCAGTGTCTCAGCTGTCACTAAGCAGGGCAGGGGTGGCACCAGGGCTCTCTCTCAGTGCAGTGTCTCAGCTGTCACTCAGCAGGGCAGGGGCGCCACCAGGGCTCTCTCTCCTCAGTGCAGTGTCTCAGCTGTCACTCAGCAGGGCAGGGGCGGCACCAGGGCTCTCTCTCCTCAGTGCAGTGTCTCAGCTGTCACTCAGCAGGGCAGGAGCGGCACCAGGGCTCTCTCTCCTCAGTGCTGTGTCTCAGCTGTCACTCAGCAGGGCAGGGGTGGCACCAGGGCTCTCTCTCCTCAGTGCAGTGTCTCAGCTGTCACTGAGCATGGCAGGGGTGGCACCAGGGCTCTCTCTCAGTGCAGTGTCTCAGCTGTCACTCAGCAGGGCAGGGGCGCCACCAGGGCTCTCTCTCAGTGCAGTGTCTCAGCTGTCACTCAGCAGGGCAGGGGTGGCACCAGGGCTCTCCTCCAACTGAATTCACTGACATCTACAGTAAGGATGGACATCAAAAAGCCACCATCGAACGATGGTGGAGATGCCTCCATCTAAACTTTTGATGCGATGGTAAGAAACCATCACATTCAAAGTATTAGATGAACAAAACTATTCAATTGATATTTGCATGAGCAATAGCCCTATTTCAGCGCGGGAAGGGGACAGCACTGGGAGCGGGATGGGGTGGAATCAGGGGTGGGGCAAGATGTCTGATGCTGAGAGCTGCAGCAAGGGACAGTGCAGCTCTTAGCATTAAAAAAAACCATCACAATACCATGGAATCATTACCATTCCATGGCAGCAAACATAGGAATACTGCCATCGAGTGATAGAAACACTACAGCCGCAAGAAAAGCATTGATGGTCTGCAAACAGCAACCATCAATGTCCATCCCTACTAACAGCTCTCCTGCAGTACAATACAGGAAGTCCTGGTCTCCTGCAGCAGGATGTTGGCTTCCCTGCAGAGCACACACACTGGCACTGGCTCTTCCTGACAAGATGTGGCTGCTTCAGAGAGTTAGCACTGGCACAGCTCTGCCCTCTCAGGCTGCCCTCTCTGGAGACTCTGCCTAACGGTCAGTGCTGGTCTCCTATTTATACAGTGCAGTCACATGACAGTCAGTGCTGGTCTCCTATTTATACCCTGCAGTCACATGATGGTCAGTGCTGGTCTCCTATTTATATCGTGCAGTCACATGACGGTCAGTGCAGGGCCCCTATTTATACCGTGCAGTCACATGACAGTCAGTGCTGGTCTCCTAGTTATACCCTGTAGTCACATGACGGTCAGTGCTGGTCTCCTATTTTTATCCTGCAGTCACATGACTGTCAGTGCTGGTCTCCTATTTATACCCTGCAGTCACATGACGGTCCAGTGCTGGTCTCCTATTTATACCGTGTAGTCACATGACGGTCAGTGCAGGGCCCCTATTTATACCCTGCAGTTACATGACGGTCAGTGCTGGTCTCCTATTTATACCCTGCAGTCACATGACGGTCAGTGCTGGTCTCCTAGTTATACCCCGTAGTCACATGACGGTCAGTGCTGGTCT
This sequence comes from Taudactylus pleione, assembly GCA_031769625.1. Taxonomy (NCBI): domain Eukaryota; kingdom Metazoa; phylum Chordata; class Amphibia; order Anura; family Myobatrachidae; genus Taudactylus; species Taudactylus pleione. Next base: position 704,397 of record JAUIMM010000634.1, read on the forward strand.
CCTATTTTTATCCTGCAGTCACATGAGGGTCAGTGCTGGACTCCTATTTATACCCCGCAGTCACGACTGTCAGTGCTGGTCTATTTATACCCCGCAGTCACATGACTGTCAGTGCTGGTCTCCTATTTATACCCCGCAGTCACATGACTGTTAGTGCTGGTCTCCTATTTATACCCTGCAGTCACATGACTGTCAGTGCTGGTCTCCTATTTATACCCTGCAGTCACATGATGGTCAGTGCTGGTCTCCTATTTATACCCTTCAGTCACATGACTGTCAATGCTTGTCTCCTATTTATATCCTGCAGTCACATGACGGTCAGTTTCCCGCTGACTGCACATGCTGCTGTAACTGACTGCCCTCTACACCCACAGCACATGCAGGAACTTCATGGTATCAGTGATCCACTGTGCGACTGCTGTCATACTTGATTCCTCTTGCAAAGTATTGTTGAACAGTCAATTGTTTTTTTAAACTACTGCTAGTAGTCTTCCTGGTCCCCTTCTGAGATGAAGATCCACTCGCAGCAGCAGCAGGCGTAGTGCTCAAGGATTCTTCTGGTGAATCCTGATATTGGAGGACTCAGTTAGCCTTAGCAAATTGGATGCAGGACTAGCTCCATTCATTAGTGAGGATATTGGTGATGAAGGTGTTGGTGGTGGAGATTGCAGGTGTTTGCATTTAGCTAAGAGAAAGGAGCTAGCTGACACTTCTCTGCTTGCTGTTACTTTTTTAGCATAAGTTTCTGATTTTGACAAAAACTTTTCATGCACGCATGGCAAATGAAGTAACAGGGAGGAGGTTCCTCGATGGTTGAGGCCCCAACCTCTACTTACTGTGGCTTTACAAATTATACAGATGGCAAAACAATTGTTGTCAGCATTTGGTTAAAAATAACTTCACTAATAAGAGGTTGAGTTTTTTGTCTTATGCCCAGGCATAACAATGGCCTTCTTATCACTTCTTACACAAACAACATCCTTATCATCAACATACTCATTAGTACCAGCATCAGTTACACAAATATCCACCTCATCCTTTTGAACTTCCACAGCAGCATCCTCAATTTCTAGCTCAGCATCTTTACTTGTGCTGCTCACGCCCACATTTGCAGAGGGTGCAGTATCATGCCCATCAAAGACAAAAACTGTTGTGTAAAAGTTTTTCAAGTTGAACTTGAAGATGAACCTGAAATCTGCAGTCCCGCTGTATCTCTTTCCCCTTCGGTGGCCCTGTGACAAATAACGCCTGAATCACCGCAGAAATCCGAAACTTGTGGGGAGATCTGAGCCGGGACTGGGATCAGGTAAAGTTCAGGGTGGGTTTGGTTTCCTTATAACCGCTCATTTCTAGCATCTACAGTAATTAAAGCTCTTCAGTCTTGTAGACTCTGTATGAAGTTCCCACATGATAGTATAGATTTCCTGGTGTTCGTCATAGAATGGGTCCTCGTGTGTGCAATCATTATGGAGCCTTTTAGTAAACAGATAGTTGGGGATTCTCTATTTGCCAAAACCAGTCAAACCCCGAAAATAAGCATTATTGTGATGAGAGCCACAAGGTCTGCACAGTCTCCGTTCCTCTCCAGACTCTGTATGGCCTTTCTCTGACAGCTTAGACAAAACTGTATAAGGCCATCATCAGGGGGGCTCAGAGGGTACATCTGTTATAGACACTGTATAGTATACCCTTGGAAAGGCCATCATCAGGGGGGCTCAGAGGGTACATCTGTTATAGACACTGTATAGTATACCCTTGGAAAGGGCATCATCAGGGGGGCTCAGGGGAACATCTGTTATAGACACTGTATAGTATACCCTTGGAAAGGCCATCATCAGGGGGGCTCAGAGGGTACATCTGTTATAGACACTGTATAGTATACCCTTGGAAAGGCCATCATCAGGGGGGCTCAGAGGATACATCTGTTATAGACACTGTATAGTATACCTTTGGAAAGGCCATCATCAGGGGGGCTCAGAGGATACATCTGTTATAGACACTGTATAGTATACTCTTGGAAAGGCCATCATCAGGGGGGCTCAGAGGGTACATCTGTTATAGACACTGTATAGTATACTCTTGGAAAGGCCATCATCAGGGGGGCTCAGAGGGTACTTCTGTTATAGACACTGTATAGTATACCCTTGGAAAGGCCATCATCAGGGGGGCTCAGAGGGTACATCTGTTATAGACACTGTATAGCATACCCTTGGAAAGGCCATCATCAGGGGGGCTCAGAGGGTACATCTGTTATAGACACTGTATAGTATACTCTTGGAAAGGGCATCATCAGGAGGGCTCAGGGGAACTTCTGTTATAGACACTGTATAGTATACCTTTGGAAAGGCCATCATCAGGGGGGCTCAGAGGGTACATCTGTTATAGACACTGTATAGTATACCTTTGGAAAGGCCATCATCAGGGGGGCTCAGAGGGTACTTCTGTTATAGACACTGTATAGTATACCCTTGGAAAGGCCATCATCAGGGGGGCTCAGAGGATACATCTGTTATAGACACTGTATAGTATACCCTTGGAAAGGCCATGATCAGGGGGGCTCAGAGGATACATCTGTTATAGAGACTGTATAGTATACCCTTGGAAAGGCCATCATCAGGGGGGCTCAGAGGAACTTCTGTTATAGACACTGTATAGTATACCCTTGGAAAGGCCATCATCAGAGGGGCTCAGAGCGTACATCTGTTATAGACACTGTATAGTATACCCTTGGAAAGGCCATCATCAGGGGGGCTCAGAGGGTACATCTGTTATAGACACTGTATAGTATACCCTTGGAAAGGCCATCATCAGGGGGGCTCAGAGGGTACATCTGTTATAGACACTGTATAGTATACCCTTGGAAAGGTCATCATCAGGGGGGCTCAGAGGGTACATCTGTTATAGACACTGTATAGTATACCCTTGGAAAGGCCATCATCAGGGGGGCTCAGAGGGTACATCTGTTATAGACACTGTATAGTATACCCTTGGAAAGGCCATCATCAGGGGGGCTCAGGGGAACTTCTGTTATAGACACTGTATAGTATACCCTTGGAAAGGCCATCATCAGGGGGGCTCAGAGGATACATCTGTTATAGACACTGTATAGTATACCTTTGGAAAGGCCATCATCAGGGGGGCTCAGAGGATACATCTGTTATAGACACTGTGTAGTATACCCTTGGAAAGGCCATCATCATGGGGGCTCAGAGGGTACATCTGTTATAGACACTGTATAGTATACCCTTGGAAAGGCCATCATCAGGGGGGCTCAGAGGGTACATCTGTTATAGACACTGTATAGTATACCCTTGGAAAGGCCATCATCAGGTGGGCTCAGAGGGTACATCTGTTATAGACACTGTATAGTATACCCTTGGAAAGGCCATCATCAGGGGGGCTCAGAGGGTACATCTGTTATAGACACTGTATAGTATACCCTTGGAAAGGCCATCATCAGGGGGGCTCAGATGATACATCTGTTATAGACACTGTATAGTATACCCTTGGAAAGGCCATCATCAGGGGGGCTCAGAGGGTACATCTGTTATAGAGACTGTATAGTATACCCTTGGAAAGGCCATCATCAGGGGGGCTCAGAGCGTACATCTGTTATAGACACTGTATAGTAGACCCTTGGCAAGGGCATCATCAGGGGGGCTCAGAGGGTACATCTGTTATAGACACTGTATAGTAGACCCTTGGAAAGGCCATCATCAGGGCGGCTCAGAGGGTACATCTGTTATAGACACTGTATAGCATACCCTTGGAAAGGCCATCATCAGGGGGGCTCAGAGGGTACATCTGTTATAGACACTGTATAGTATACCCTTGGAAAGGCCATCATCAGGGGGGCTCAGAGGGTACATCTGTTATAGACACTGTTTAGTATACCCTTGGAAAGGCCATCATCAGGGGGGCTCAGGGGAACTTCTGTTATAGATCCGAACTGCCTAGAGGATCCGCCAGGACCTGACACTTGTATGACATGTTTTACTTTAGCAGAGCACCAGGGTGGCGCAGAATGAAGCCAGGAGAGCGCATCTGAGGTGCAGTCAGATGATGTCACCTCTGCATTAGCATTTAGGGGTTGAGCAGCACCCCGATGCTTTACAAGGGAAGATATGGTAAACAAGAATCCATTGTGAGCCATTTGCAGGTGATGCAATAGGCCGGGTGATATAGTCCCTGCCCCAGCAGACCTGCTTCTTTTTCGCTTAGAAGAGGAGAATTTGGCTGCAGTAACTCTTCCTTCCAGGTTATAGGTCGATTGTAATATGTAAATAACTGTTAATAAATCATCTGTGTTGCGACTCCGGTTGTACAGAGCATATTTTACACTCAAAATGTGCATCTTATTCGCACAATTATAACAACTGGATGTGAGAAATCGACTTTGCTAGATTGTACTGACTAATGTGATGTGCGACATTTGTGTGCGAATGAGTCTTAGTCTGTGTAAGAAGACTGAGACTTTTTCTCATGCCAAGTTCCCTTTGTGCTTCATCTGTGACTATAGTATGTAGGTGTTTCTAATTCCTGTGCAGTTAAAGTTGCAGCCCAGGCCTCACATACGTCTCCCAACCTCACACCCACTCTGTGCCTCTCACCCACTCTGTGCCTCTCATCCTCACTGTGTCTCTCATCCTCACTGTGTATCTCAGCACCCCCCCGTGTCTCTCATCCTGACCCCCACTCTGTCTCTCATCCTCACTGCGTCTCTCATCCTGACCTTCACTGTGTCTCTCACCCACTCTGTGCCTCTCATCCTCACTGTGTATCTCAGCACCCCCCCCGTGTCTCTCATCCTCACCCCCACTCTCTGCCTCTCATCCACACTGTGCCTCTCATCCTCACTGTGTCTCTCATCCTCACTGTGTATCTCAGCACCCCCCCGTGTCTCTCATCCTCACCCCCACTCTGTGTCTCTCATCCTCACCCCCACTCTGTGTCTCTCATCCTCACCCCCACTCTGTGCCTCTCACCCACTCTGTGCCTCTCATCCTCACTGTGTATCTCAGCACCCCCCCGTCTCTCATCCTCACTGCGTCTCTCATCCTGACCTTCACCCACTCTGTGCCTCTCATCCTCACTGTGTATCTCAGCACCCCCCCGTGTCTCTCATCCTCACCCCCACTCTGTGCCTCTCATCCTCACTGTGTATCTCAGCACCCCCCCCGTGTCTCTCATCCTCACCCCCACTCTGTGCCTCTCATCCTCACTGTGTATCTCAGCACCCCCCCCGTGTCTCATCCTCACCCCCACTCTATACCTCTCATCCTCACTGTGTCTCTCAGCACCCCCCCCTCCCGTGTCTCTCATCCTCACCCCCACTCTGGCCCTCATTCAGAGCCGCTCGCACAAAGCGAGCGCTCGCTCTGAATGAGGGCGGCCTCCTGGCTGCTCGCTAAGCTGTGGGTGACCACCCACAGCTTTTGCGAGCAGCCAGGTGTAGGTCACGATGGTCGCGACCATTGGGCTTGCGACGAGACCCTTGTGGTAGGGTCTCGTCTGCCGCAAGCCCCAGTGAGCTTCTTGCTCTAATAGAGTTGGAAGCTCACTACTGACATCACGAGTGATGCCAATAGGACCGCCCCCAAAAGGCAGGCGTTCCTTAGGAACGCCTCCGTTTGACCAGCCACCCCTCCTCCCCGCCTACAAAACGGGGCGAGCTGTCAATCAACATCGACAGCTGCCCCGTTTGTAGCGAGCCCTGGAGCAAATTAATTTCTCAATCGCTCCGGGGCTTGCGCACACACACGACACGCACTGCACACGTGCAGTGCCCCACCATCAACTCATAGCGCTTGCGAGGTCTCAATGAGGATCTCTGTGTCTCTCATCCTCACTTTCACTGTGTCTCTCAGATGCCCCATTGACCTCTGTCTCCCCAGCCACCCTAACCTCGACCTGTCTCCCTAGCCCACATTTACCTCCTGCTGCATGATAAGGATACTGCTTCACAAGGCAGCTCAGCTGGCTCCTCCTCAGTGTCCAGCAGCAGGATGTCCTGATGTCACAACGCTACGTCTGCATAAAATATACTTGTACCAATGTTCCACCCCCCCCCCACCAGCTCTCATGGCTCTGTCTCCCTCTGCTTGTACAGTTTGTTCTGTTTTCATGTCAGACATAAAAAATGGGTCAAACTGTCCTGTCGGCAGTGGTAGTGGGTATGGTGTACAGGACACTAATTTCCTAATGGTACGCCATACAGCCATACTTGCACCACTGGACATGTGCAAATTCAGATACACATTTCACTAATAAAGCAGCCCAGCACATGTGGGCTACATGCAGAAACCGCCACTATTTACCCTGCTGCAATATTATACACGTATTTGCCCTCCTGCATTTCAGCTTGGTTTGTCCAGGTAGAAAGTTACCTGCTATTTGTGATTTGTTCCCGTCTCAGAAACGGACCATTACTCTTAAAAATAGCCGGGTCAGAGAAAAGTTGTTGGATGACTGTACGCCCCTGTGGAAGCCCAATGATATTGCTCCAGTTTGTAGGACAGAGAAGTATTGGGAGTCTAGATGTATGTATTAATCGGGGAAAGAAAGCATAGCACAAATCAATGAGATAGAAGTAGGGATGGCCACCGACCATCCTTGTACGTGTGTATTATATATCTCTACATGTCCAAAATGGTCCACGCTAATCGTTTTTTTATTTTGCCAGATATTGGGGACACAATGCACAGTTGGGGGCCTATTTGAAACCCTGATTGCTTTTATTACACCGGGTGATTATAGTCATGATACTTGGTAAATTCCCGTGTTGTATTCCTGTCTATGGAAAATACTGTCATGTTCATATGATGGTGTACTCATTTCTAACGGTATTTACGGCTGCATTTTAACTTCTGAATCCGCCGTGTTCACCTCTAAAAATACAGAAAATACCCCCGTTTTTTTCTTAGTAAATTCCCATGTTTGTAAAAATGGCAAATTACTCCCCCGTGATTGTGATCTCAGAGCAACAAATTTACCCCAATATGTTTTATATTCAGTTAACACTATTCTCTCTTATTTATTACCAATTATTTATATTGTGCCCATAGGGCCGACGCGATGTGGTCAGTCGACCGTGCACAGCAGTGAGGCTCCGGGCTGGAGAGGCTCCGCAGCCTTCTTGATTTGACAGGTGCCCGCAGAGATTTTGTTACCAGTGGGTGTCTGTCGGCTCCTTTCCTGCAGCTGGAGATCACTCTTGAGCTCCACATTCTGTCTCCCACAGTGTGTGACGGGAGAGACGTCATGGGCGGAGCTTCAGGTAAGTACAATGTTGTGTTGTATGTCATTATATGTAAGGGGCACTGGTATTGTGGCCATTTTGCATAAGGGGCACTACTACTGTGGGCATTGCACAAGGGGCACTACTACTGTAGGGATTGTATATGTTGCACTACTACTGTGGGGATTGTATAAAGGGCACTACTACTGTGGGCATTATGTGTAAGGGGCACTACTACTGTGAGCATTATGTGTAAGGGGCACTACGACTGTGTGTCATAACATGAATAAGGGACACTACTATGTGGTGTAATGTGAATTAGGGCCACTATGTGCAGTGTAATGTGAATAAGATTGTGCTACTTTGTGGCGTAATCTGAATTGGGGGTACTATTATGTGGCCACGCCCCTTTCTTATGAGACCACTTCCCTGTTTTTGTGGCGCTCTCAGTCTCTGTATTAAAAATAAGAGGGAGAGCACTAATTTATAGTTTGCAGGAGGGCACCTAACACCATAGCAGCAGCCCTGAGTGCATACATATTTTGCAGTGCTGTACAGAGGGGATGATTCAGCATAGGATGGAATCGCACACAAGCAGCTTTGCAATTACATCCTTCCTAATATGTTAATGCATCACGCCTCCTGCATGCATTAATGAACCAAGCAAGCCGGCCATCGCAGATGAGGAATAGAGGCAAGCAAATCTCTGTCAGCTGGCGGACAACCTGGCCTCTTCCCTCCCCTCAATGGTGGCGACAAGCATCCATTTTGGAAAACAGAAATCATTGCCGCCACCGCCGACCCACCCACAAACGACAGCAGACTGTCTATCACTGACAGTCTGCTGCCGGTCTGCGTGCAATCACACGAGCCCCATTCTGCACACGTGCAGTACGAGTCCAGCGCCTGTGCAGATTCTCGACAATTGCAATCTGCGTTCAGCGTGCACTGCCCAGAAAGTATATATGTCGGTCACATCAGCCACTGGTCCAGTGGAGCTTCACGTATGGACAAATACATACAGTACATACGAGGAGCAATTTATACATTTTTTGAATGTGGGAGGAAATCCGAGTACCCAGAGGAAACCCACGCAAGCATGGGGAGAACATACAAACTGTACAATGGGCCATAGTGGGAACCCAAAACCTTAGTGAGCGAGAAATGCTAACCAATACCACACTCCCCTAACTACTATAGGATTCTGATACTCACATGATATTGTGCACAAACGTAATAAACGTGGTAATGTGCACTTCTAGCGAGCAGTGTGACGCCGCTTCTCTGCGCTATAGCTGGATAGAAGTGTCCGGATGTGGACGTATAACCTACAAATGCTGCTGACTATACACAGAAATCAGCAGATCTCTGACAATAAAACTAGATGTAAAAATGTTGTAAAAGTACTTTCGGCAAAATGAATCGTTAGCACTATAAAAAGCAGATTCACGTACGGGTATTGGTTCATGGTACAATGAAGACAATAGGAACTATAGTATATGAACACAGCAGCGTAATACTATAGCAAATGTCTACAGATTATACACGTTTATGGCACTATTGTAATGACAATTAATCACTATATATGCAGAGCATACAGCAAGTCAGCTCAGGCGCCTTTGTACAGGACTCTCACGAATTTCTGCCGTATCTTCTTGGTCCTCACCCCATAAATGATTGGGTTCAATGATGGTGGAACCAACAGATAAACATTGGCAACACTAATATGGATTTGTGGTCCAATGTTGTGACCGAAGCGGTGGGTGAGGAAAGTGAATGTGGCAGTAGTATAAAACACTAGGATGACGGTGATATGAGATGTGCAGGTGCTGAGGGCTTTCCGAGCCGCCTGCTTGCTGGGGAGACTGAGGACAGTGCGGAAGATGAGGGCATAGGAAGTTATGGTGCATAGGAGATCAAACGCACCTATCAAAGAGGCCACGGTTAAGCTGTAGGCTTTGCTGATGGTGGAGTCCCCACAAGTTAGCTTAATAACAGCCATGAACTCACAGCACGTGTGAGGGATGATGTTGTCTTCACAGAAAATTAAGGTCTTAACAATGAATGGGTGAGGTAGAAAAAACACCATGGCCCGAGACACCACAGAAAGTCCAATGGCAAGAACTGTTCTATTGTTCAAAATGGCGGAGTGCCTGAGGGGGTTGCAAATGGCCACGTAGCGATCGTAAGCCATAGCCAAGAAAAACCCCGACTCCATGGCGGTGAAGGAGTGAATGATGAACATTTGGGTCAGACAAGCTTCAAAACAGATCTCCCGGAAATTAAACCAGAAGATGCCCAACATTTTTGGGAGAGTTGAAGAGGACAAAACTAAGTCAGTCATAGATAACATGGAGAAGAAGAAGTACATGGGTTCATGGAGGCTCTTTTCAGATCTGATGATCACTAGGATGGAGATATTACCGAAGACTGCAACAAAGTACATACAACAGAAGGGGATAGAAATCCAACACTGAACTTCTTCTAATCCCGGAATTCCAAGTAAAATAAAGACAAAAGGATGGGTGTTATTCAGTAGTAGCATGGCGGACAGTTCCTGGCATTGTCCTGAAAATATAGCGTAATATTAAACCACCAAATTATTTCACACATTTATCATTTAGCGCAATCCTTGTTAGCAGTTGTAATAAATACATTCGATGAATATCATTGGTACTGTCCAATCTCACAGGACATTATGCTTACCTGAATATTATGTACAGGAAGTACACTGGGGTGTATATAGTTCCCATTGCTGTATATATATTCTAGTGCACAGGTTCTCAAACTCGGTCCTCAGGACCCCAAACAGTGCATGTTTTCCAGGTCTCCTCACAGAATCACAAGTGAAATAATTAGCTCCAGCTGTGGATCATTTAAACTGTGTCAGTGAATAATGAATACACCTGTGCACCTTGTGGGTGACCTGGAAAACGTGACCTGTGTGGGGTCCTGAGGGCCGAGTTTGAGAACCTCTGTTCTAGTGGAAGGTTACAACGGACCTTATTATTTATGTGTATTAGTTGGCGTATGACTTTCTATTCTGTGTCTTTGGTTTCTGCAGTTTTACGGTAAAGGAGCATTCAACACTCACTGAGGGGTATTCAATATGAAACGTTAACTTCACTGTCAAAGTTAACGTTTCATATCGGAGTTTTTGCCTGTGTTAAAGTATCGGGCGCGCTCCCGCTTATACCCGTATTCAATATAAAATTAACGAAAACGGGAACCTCCGAAGTTGGATTTGCGTAAAGTTACGAATTTTTCCTTAAAAAAATTGTAAGACCCCCCTAAAGTAGTAAAAACATGGGGGAACACTATGGGTACCCCCGTTTTAGCCTTTAATTGAAAGTCGGGGATCTAAATAGCCGCAGCAGGTGTTTTTTTCCCGACATTGAATAAGTGTTGCAGAAGAGCACTTAGGTTATTTTTTTCATTTTTTAAGTGGTCCCATCAAATTGGGGTACATGAAAATGGGTACTAGCATATTTTTATGTCCCTAAAGTAAGTTTTTAAAAATTCTGCATTTGTGCACCTGCCACTAATAATCTATTCTAGAAAACACCTGCCGCTAATAATCTATTCTAGAAAACATCTGCCGCTAATAATCTATTCTAGAAAACATCTGCCGCTAATAATCTATTCTAGAATACATCTGCCGCTAATAATTCTATTCTAGAAAACATCTGCCGCTAATAATCTATTCTAGAAAACACCTGCCGCTAATATTCTACTCTAGAAAACATCTGCCGCTAATAATCTATTCTAGAATCCACCTGCCGCTAATAGCCTATTCTAGAATATACCTGCCGCTAATAGCCTATTCTAGAATACACCTGCCGCTAATAATCTATTCTAGAATACACCTGCCGGTAATAATCTATTCTAGAAAACATCTGCCGCTAATAATCTATTCTAGAAAACATCTGCCGCTAATAATCTATTCTAGAATATACCTGCCACTAATAATCTATTCTAGAATACACCTGCCACTAATAATCTATTCTAGAAAACACCTACCGCTAATAGCCTATTCTATAATACACCTGCCGCTAATAATTCTATTCTAGAAAACATCTGCCGCTAATAATCTATTCTAGAAAACATCTGCCGCTAATAATCTATTCTAGAATACATCTGCCGCTAATAATTCTATTCTAGAAAACATCTGCCGCTAATAGCCTATTCTAGAATACACCTGCCACTAATAATCTATTCTAGAATACACCTGCCGGTAATAATCTATTCTAGAAAACATCTGCCGCTAATAATCTATTCTAGAAAATATCTGCCGCTAATAATCTATTCTAGAAAACATCTGCCGCTAATAATCTATTCTAGAATATACCTGCCACTAATAATCTATTCTAGAATACACCTGCTGCTAATAATCTATTCTAGAAAACACCTACCGCTAATAGCCTATTCTATAATACACCTGCCGCTAATAATTCTATTCTAGAAAACATCTGCCGCTAATAATCTATTCTAGAAAACATCTGCTGCTAATAATCTATTCTAGAATACATCTGCCGCTAATAATTCTATTCTAGAAAACATCTGCCGCTAATAATCTATTCTAGAAAACACCTGCCGCTAATAATCTATTCTAGAAAACATCTGCCGCTAATAGCCTATTCTAGAATATACCTGCCACTAATAATCTATTCTAGTATACACCTGCCACTAATAATCTATTCTAGAAAACATCTGCCGCTAATAATCTATTCTAGAAAATATCTGCCGCTAATAATCTATTCTAGAAAACATCTGCCGCTAATAGCCTATTCTAGAATATACCTGCCACTAATAATCTATTCTAGAAAACACCTACCGCATACATGCAGAATAGCCCTGAACCTATTTCCCTACTGTTAAACAATTTTTTCCCATTTTTTTTTTTGCACCCCAATTTTAAAATTAATTTTTTGGGGTGTCCTTATTTTTCTTTTTAAACTTTTTTTGACACAGTTCTTTTTTAAATGTCATTCCCAGGGGTGCAGGCTATTTTTTTTAAGCCTGCACCCCTAAACCCCAATTCTGCACTTTTTTTCGACACCTATTCAATGGTGAAAACTTATCCCCGTTTTTTATCAAAGACTTTTCAAAACTGCGATGTCTTTGAAATTGAACGTGTAAAAGTCAAACCTGCGATAATGACGTCAAAAGTGCTATTTTAACGCAAAAACGATGTTATCACTCCCATATTGAATACCCCTGACTGTGTCCAGGATATTATGAAACCCTTTTTAAAGTGTAATTCACAGACTTAACAAACACCTCACTTGGGTATTATGTACAGGGAGAGGCATTAGTACACTGATAAGACCTCACCTGAGTATTATGTATAAGAGGTATTAGTACACCGATAAGATCTCACCTGAGTATTATGTATAAGAGGTATTAGTACACTGATAAGACCTCACCTGAGTACTATGTATGAGGTATTAGTACACTGATAAGATCTCACCTGAGTACTATGTATGAGGTATTAGTACACTGATAAGATCTCACCTGAGTACTATGTATGAGGTATTAGTACACTGATAAGATCTCACCTGAGTATTATGTATAAGAGGCATTAGTACACCGATAAGACCTCACCTGAGTATTATGTATAAGAGGTATTAGTACACTGATAAGACCTCACCTGAGTATTATGTATAGGAAGAGGTATTAGTACACCGATAAGACCTCACCTGAGTATTATGTATAGGAAGAGGTATTAGTACACCGATAAGACCTCACCTGAGTATTATGTATTAGAGGAGGTATTAGTACACCGATAAGACCTCACCTGAGTATTATGTATTAGAGGAGGTATTAGTACACCGATAAGACCTCACCTGAGTATTGTATAGGAAGAGGTATTAGTACACTGATAAGACCTTACCTGAGTATTATGTATAGGAAGAGGTATTAGTACACCGATAAGACCTCACCTGAGTATTATGTATAGGAAGAGGTATTAGTACACCGATAAGACCTCACCTGAGTATTATGTATAGGAAGAGGTATTAGTACACCGATAAGACCTCACCTGAGTATTATGTATAGGAAGAGGTATTAGTACACCGATAAGACCTCACCTGAGTATTATGTATTAGAGGAGGTATTAGTACACAGATAAGACCTCACCTGAGTATTATGTATTAGAGGAGGTATTAGTACACCGATAAGACCTCACCTGAGTATTATGTATAGGAAGAGGTATTAGTACACCGATAAGACCTCACCTGAGTATTATGTATAGGAAGAGGTATTAGTATACCGATAAGACCACACCTGAGTATTATGTATAGGAAGAGGTATTAGTACACTGATAAGACCTCACCTGAGTATTATGTATTAGAGGAGGTATTAGTACACTGATAAGACCTCACCTGAGTATTATGTATAGGAAGAGGTATTAGCATACCGATAAGACCTAACCTGAGTATTATGTATAAGACGTATTAGTACACTGATAAGACCTCACCTGAGTATTATGTATAGGAAGAGGTATTAGTACACTGATAAGACCTCACCTGAGTATTATGTATAGGAAGAGGTATTAGCATACCGATAAGACCTAACCTGAGTATTATGTATAAGAGGTATTAGTACACTGATAAGACCTCACCTGAGTATTATGTATTAGAGGAGGTATTAGTACACAGATAAGACCTCACCTGAGTATTATGTATTAGAGGAGGTATTAGTACACTGATAAGACCTCACCTGAGTATTATGTATAGGAAGAGGTATTAGTACACTGATAAGACCTCACCTGAGTATTATGTATAGGAAGAGGTATTAGTACACTGATAAGACCTCACCTGAGTATTATGTATTAGAGGAGGTATTAGTACACCGATAAGACCTCACCTGAGTATTATGTATTAGAGGAGGTATTAGTACACCGATAAGACATCACCTGAGTATTATGTATAGGAAGAGGTATTAGTACACCGATAAGACCTCACCTGAGTATTATGTATAGGAAGAGGTATTAGTATACCGATAAGACCACACCTGCGTATTATGTATAGGAAGAGGTATTAGTACACTGATAAGACCTCACCTGAGTATTATGTATTAGAGGAGGTATTAGTACACTGATAAGACCTCACCTGAGTATTATGTATAAGAGGTATTAGTATACCGATAAGACCACACCTGAGTATTATGTATAAGAGGTATTAGTACACTGATAAGACCTCACCTGAGTATTATGTATAGGAAGAGGTATTAGTACACTGATAAGACCTCACCTGAGTATTATGTATTAGAGGTATTAGTACACTGATAAGACCTCACCTGAGTATTATGTATTATAGGAGGTATTAGTACACAGATAAGACCTCACCTGAGTATTATGTATTAGAGGAGGTATTAGTACACTGATAAGACCTCACCTGAGTATTATGTATATTAAGAGGTATTAGTACACTGATAAGACTTCACCTGAGTATTATGTATAGGAAGAGGTATTAGTACACTGATAAGACCTCACCTGAGTATTATGTATAGGAAGAGGTATTAGTACACTGATAAGACCTCACCTGAGTATTATGTATAGGAAGAGGTAGTAGTACACCGATAAGACCACACATGAGTATCATGTATAGGAAGAGGTATTAGTATACCGATAAGACCACACCTGAGTATTATGTATTAGAGGAGGTATTAGTACACTGATAAGACCTCACCTGAGTATTATGTATAGGAAGAGGTATTAGTACACTGATAAGACCTCACCTGAGTATTATGTATTAGAGGAGGTATTAGTACACAGATAAGACCTCACCTGAGTATTATGTATAGGAAGAGGTATTAGTATACCGATAAGACCTCACCTGAGTATTATGTATAAGAGGCATTTGTACACTGATAAGAGCTCACCTGAGTATTATGTATAGGAAGAGGTATTAGTACACCGATAAGACCACACCTGAGTATTATGTATAGGAAGAGGTATTAGTATACCGATAAGACCACACCTGAGTATTATGTATAGGAAGAGGCATTAGTACACTGATAACACCTCACCTGAGTATTATGTATAAGAGGTATTAGTACACCGATAAGACCTCACCTGACTATTATGTATTAGAGGAGGTATTAGTACACCGATAAGACCTCACCTGAGTATTATGTATTAGAGGAGGTATTAGTATACCGATAAGACCACACCTGAGTATTATGTATAGGAAGAGGCATTAGTACACTGATAACACCTCACCTGAGTATTATGTATAGGAAGAGGCATTAGTACACTGATAACACCTCATCTGAGTATTATGTATAAGAGGCATTAGAATACTGATAACACCTCACCTGAGTATTATGTATTAGAGGAGGTATTAGTACACTGATAAGACCATACCTGAGTATTATGTATAGGAAGAGGTATTAGTACACTGATAACACCTCACCTGAGAATTATGTATGAGGTATTAGTACACCGATAAGACCACACCTGAGTATTATGTATAGGAAGAGACATTAGTACACTGATAACACCTCACCTGAGTATTATGTATGAGGTATTAGTACACCGATAAGACCACACCAGAGTATTATGTATAGGAAGAGGTATTAGGGCCTGGTTCATTTCGGATTACAATATTGCATATGCACGCAGTTCAACTGCGATAGTATGCTAATCCATTGCGATTGCAATGCAAACTTAGCACTACATAAGGATGCTCACTATACCTTACACACATCCGTAATACTTAGTAAGACTGTGAAACCATCAGTAACATGGAGTACCATCACATCCTCACACACACTTACACAGGCTCTGACCTTACTCAGGAATTACTAACCTCATCACACACCTTGATTACACAAGACTGAGATACCATCAGTAACATGGAGTATCATCACAGCCTCACACACACTTACACAGGCTCTGACCTTACTCTGGAATTACTAACATCATCACACAAGACTGATATACCATCAGTAACATGGAGTACCATCACATCCTCACACACACTTACACAGGCTCTGACCTTACTCAGGAATTACTAACCTCATCACACACCTTGATTACACAAGACTGAGATACCATCAGTAACATGGAGTATCATCACAGCCTCACACACACTTACACAGGCTCTGACCTTACTCAGGAATTACTAACCTCATCACACACAGTGATTACACAAGACTGAGATACCATCAGTAACATGGAGTACCATCACATCCTCACACACACTTACACAGGCTCTGACCTTACTCAGGAATTACTAACCTCATCACACACAGTGATTACACAAAACTGAGAAACCATCAGTAACATGGAGTACCATCACAGCCTCACACACACTTACACAGGCTCTGACCTTACTCAGGAATTACTAACCTCATCACACGCAGTGACTACACAAGACTGAGAAACCATCAGTAACATGGAGTACCATCACATCCTCACACACACTTACACAGGCTCTGACCTTACTCAGGAATTACTAACCTCATCACACGCAGTGAATACACAAGACTGAGAAACCATCAGTAACATGGAGTACCATCACATCCTCACACACACTTACACAGGCTCTGACCTTACTCAGGAATTACTAACCTCATCACACTCAGTGATTACACAATTCTGTGAAACCATCAGTAACATGGAGTACCATCACAGCCTCACACACACTTACACAGGCTCTGACCTTACTCAGGAATTATTAACCTCATCACACACAGTGATTACACAAGACTGAGATACCATCAGTAACATGGAGTACCATCACATCCTCACACACACTTACACAGGCTCTGACCTTACTCAGGAATTACTAACCTCATCACACACAGTGATTACACAAAACTGAGAAACCATCAGTAACATGGAGTACCATCACAGCCTCACACACACTTACACAGGCTCTGACCTTACTCAGGAATTACTAACCTCATCACACGCAGTGACTACACAAGACTGAGAAACCATCAGTAACATGGAGTACCATCACATCCTCACACACACTTACACAGGCTCTGACCTTACTCAGGAATTACTAACCTCATCACACGCAGTGAATACACAAGACTGAGAAACCATCAGTAACATGGAGTACCATCACATCCTCACACACACTTACACAGGCTCTGACCTTACTCAGGAATTACTAACCTCATCACACTCAGTGATTACACAATTCTGTGAAACCATCAGTAACATGGAGTACCATCACAGCCTCACACACACTTACACAGGCTCTGACCTTACTCAGGAATTATTAACCTCATCACACACAGTGATTACACAAGAATGAGAAACCATCAGTAACATGGAGAACCATCACATCCTCACACACACTTGCACAGGCTCTGACCTTACTCAGGAATTACTAACCTCATCACACGCAGTGATTACACAAGACTGAGATACCATCAGTAATATGGAGTACCATCACAGCCTCACACACACTTACACAGGCTCTGACCTTACTCAGGAATTACTAACCTCATCACACGCAGTGATTACACAAGACTGAGATACCATCAGTAACATGGAGCACCATCACAGCCTCACAAACACTTACACAGGCTCTGACCTTACTCAGGAATTACTAACCTCATCACACGCAGTGATTACACAACACTGAGATACCATCAGTAACATGGAGTACCATCACATCCTCACACACACTTACACAGGCTCTGACCTTACTCAGGAATTACTAACCTCATCACACGCAGTGATTAGACAAGACTGAGATACCATCAGTAACATGGACTACCATCACATCCTCACACACACTTACACAGGCTCTGACCTTACTCAGGAATTACTAACCTCATCACACGCAGTGATTACACAAGACTGAGAAACCATCAGTAACATGGAGTACCATCACATCCTCACACACACTTACACAGGCTCTGACCTTACTCAGGAATTATTAACCTCATCACATGCAGTGATTACCCAAGACTGAGATACCATCAGTAACATGGAGTACCATCACATCCTCACACACACTTACACAGGCTCTGACCTTACTCAGGAATTACTAACCTCATCACATGCAGTGATTACACAAGACTGAGAAACCATCAGTAACATGGAGTACCATCACATCCTCACACACACTTACACAGGCTCTGACCTTACTCAGGAATTACTAACCTCATCACATGCAGTGATTACCCAAGACTGAGATACCATCAGTAACATGGAGTACCATCACATCCTCACACACACTTACACAGGCTCTGACCTTACTCAGGAATTACTAACCTCATCACACGCAGTGATTACACAAGACTGAGAAACCATCAGTAACATGGAGTACCATCACATCCTCACACACACTTACACAGGCTCTGACCTTACTCAGGAATAATTAACCTCATCACATGCAGTGATTACCCAAGACTGAGATACCATCAGTAACATGGAGTACCATCACATCCTCACACACACTTACACAGGCTCTGACCTTACTCAGGAATTACTAACCTCATCACATGCAGTGATTACACAAGACTGAGAAACCATCAGTAACATGGAGTACCATCACATCCTCACACACACTTACACAGGCTCTGACCTTACTCAGGAATTACTAACCTCATCACATGCAGTGATTACACAAGACTGAGATACCATCAGTAACATAGAGAACCATCACAGCCTCACACACACTTACACAGGCTCTGACCTTACTCAGGAATTACTAACCTCATCACACGCAGTGATTACACAAGACTGAGATACCATCAGTAACATGGAATACCATCACAGCCTCACACACACTTACACAGGCTCTGACCTTACTCAGGAATTACTAACCTCATCACACACAGTGATTATACAAGACTGAGAAACCATCAGTAACATGGAGTACCATCACATCCTCACACACACTTACACAGGCTCTGACCTTACTCAGGAATTACTAACCTCATCACACACAGTGATTACACAAGACTGAGAAACCATCAGTAACATGGAGTACCATCACAGCCTCACACACTTACACAGGCTCTGACCTTACTCAGGAATTACTAACCTCATCACACGCAGTGATTACACAAGACTGAGACACCATCAGTAACATGGAGTACCATCACAGCCACACACACACTTACACAGGCTCTGACCTTACTCAAGAATTACTAACCTCATCACACACAGTGTCTACACAAGACTGAGACACCATCAGTAACATGGAGTACCATCACAGCCTCACACACACTTACACAGGCTCTGACCTTACTCAGGAATTACTAACCTCATCACATGCAGTGATTACACAAGACTGAGATACCATCAGTAACATGGAGTACCATCACAGCCTCACACACACTTACACAGGCTCTAACCTTACTCAGGAATTACTAACCTCATCACATGCAGTGATTACACAAGACTGAGATACCATCAGTAACATGGAGTACCATCACAGCCTCACACACACTTACACAGGCTCTGACCTTACGCAGGAATTATTAACCTCATCACATGCAGTGATTACACAACACTGAGATACCATCAGTAACATGGAGTACCATCACAGCCTCACACACACTTACAAAGGCTCTGACCTTACTCGGGAATTTCTAAGCTCATCACACACAGTGATTACACAAGACTGAGAAACCATCAGTAACATGGAGCACCATCACATCCTCACACACACTTACAAAGACTCTGACCTTACTCAGGAATTACTAACCTCATCACATGCAGTGATTTTACTAACCTCATCATACGCAGTGATTACACAAGACTGAGAAACCATCAGTAACATGGAGTACCATCACATCCTCACACACACTTACACAGGCTCTGACCTTACTCAGGAATTACTAACCTCATCACACGCAGTGATTACACAAGACTGAGATACCATCAGTAACATGGAGTACTATCACAGCCACACACACACTTACACAGGCTCTGACCTTACTCAGGAATTACTAACCTCATCACACGCAGTGATTACACAAGACTGAGATACCATCAGTAACATGGAGTACCATCACAGCCATACACACACTTACACAGGCTCTGACCTTACTCAGGAATTACTAACCTCATCACACGCAGTGATTACACAAGACTAAGATACCATCAGTAACATGGAGTACCATCACATCCTCACACACACTTACACAGGCTCTGACCTTACTCAGGAATTACTAACCTCATCACACGCAGTGATTACACAAGACTGAGATACCATCAGTAACATGGAGTACCGTCACAGCCTCACACACACTTACACAGGCTCTGACCTTACTCAGGAATTACTAACCTCATCACACGCAGTGATTACACAAGACTGAGATACCATCAGTAACATGGAGTACCGTCACAGCCTCACACACACTTACACAGGCTCTCACCTTACTCAGGAATTACTAACCTCATCACACACAGTGATTACACAAGACTGAGAAACCATCAGTAACATGGAGTACCGTCACAGCCTCACACACACTTACACAGGCTCTGACCTTACTCAGGAATTTCTAACCTCATCACACACAGTGATTACACAAGACTGAGAAACCATCAGTAACATGGAGTACCATCACATCCTCACACACACTTACAAAGGCTCTGACCTTACTCAGGAATTACTAACCTCATCACATGCAGTGATTTTACTAACCTCATCACACGTAGTGATTACACAAGACTGAGAAACCATCAGTAATATGGAGTACCATCACATCCTCACACACACTTACACAGGCTCTGACCTTACTCAGGAATTACTAACCTCAACACATGCAGTGATTACACAAGACTGAGAGACCATCAGTAACATGGAGTACCATCACAGCCTCAAACACACTTACACAGGCTCTGACCTTACTCAGGATTTACTAACCTCATCACACGCAGTGATTACACAAGACTGAGACACCATCAGTAACATGGAGTACCATCACAGCCTCACACACACTTACACAGGCTCTGACCTTACTCAGGAATTACTAACCTCATCACATGCAGTGATTTTACTAACCTCATCACACGCAGTGATTACACAAGACTGAGACACCATCAGTAACATGGAGTACAATCACATCCTCACACACACTTACACAGGCTCTGATTTTACTCAGGAATTACTAACCTCATCACACACAGTGATTACACAAGACTGAGATACCATCAGTAACATGGAGTACCATCACATCCTCACACACACTTACACAGGCTCTGACCTTACTCTGGAATTACTAACCTCATCACACACAGTGATTACACAAGACTGAGACACCATCAGTAACATGGAGTACCATCACAGCCTCACACACTTACACAGGCTCTGACCTTACTCAGGAATTACTAACCTCATCACACGCAGTGATTACACAAGACTGAGACACCATCAGTAACATGGAGTACCATCACAGCCTCACACACACTTACACAGGCTCTGACCTTACTCAGGAATTACTAACCTCATCACACACAGTGACTACACAAGACTGAGACACCATCAGTAACATGGAGTACCATCACAGCCTCATACACACTTACACAGGCTCTGACCTTACTCAAGAATTACTAACCTCATCACACACAGTGACTACACAAGACTGAGACACCATCAGTAACATGGAGTACCATCACAGCCTCACACACACTTACACAGGCTCTGACCTTACTCAGGAATTACTAACCTCATCACACGCAGTGATTACACAAGACTGAGACACCATCAGTAACATGGAGTACCATCACAGCCTCACACACACTTACACAGGCTCTGACCTTACTCAGGAATTACTAACCTCATCACACGCAGTGATTACACAAGACTGAGAAACCATCAGTAACATGGAGTACCATCACATCCTCACACACACTTACACAGGCTCTGACCTTACTCAGGAATTACTAACCTCGTCACACGCAGTGACTACACAAGACTGAGAGACCATCAGTAACATGGAGTACCATCACAGCCTCATACACAGGCTCTGACCTTACTCAGGAATTACTAACCTCGTCACACACAGTGATTACACAAGAGTGAGAGACCATCAGTAACATGGAGTACCATCACATCCTCACACACACTTACACAGGCTCTGACCTTACTCAGGAATTACTAACCTCATCACACACAGTGACTACACAAGACTGAGACACCATCAGTAACATGGAGTACCATCACATCCTCACACACACTTACACAGGCTCTGACCTTACTCAGGAATTACTAACCTCATCACACGCAGTGATTACACAAGACTGAGAGACCATCAGTAACATGGAGTACCATCACAGCCTCACACACTTACACAGGCTCTGATCTTACTCAGGAATTACTAACAACCTCGCACACTATGTGTCCTCAGACTGCGTATGGCATCACAGTGGATAATTTATGTACACCCCTGCAACGGCGTGTGAACGCTCTGTCATGCCTGGGATTCGCCGACCACCCCCCCGTCACCTCCCACGGTGCTTCCTGTCAAACAATCTGCGATAGCAGTCCCGATTGCAATAGCTAGTTCACGCACGTGCACTGCATACGCATGCCGAGAACGCAACAATCGGCTGATTGTGTGCGTATTCGCAGTTGCATACAGTAGTGAATCAGGCCCTTAGTACCTGACCTGAATGAAGGGAAAGTAACCTCCGGTGCCTCATGGAACAGATTATTGTGCAAATTCAGCTAACGGCGACAAAGAGACCAAATCATCTTGATTGGCTGAGAAACTCAAATTAACTTCAAACCATTTACATAGTGACCGCCAAACTTTTCATGTCAATTGTACCGTGATCCAAAACAATGTCCTTGGGAAACCCGAGCAGCCTGAAGATGTCTCTTATGTCGCTTCTGCCAGTTTCGGAGCAGGAGGTAGACTGGTAGATGAGCAGCACAATGATGCTTACAGGAAGCACCTCCCCGGCTGCGGGGGGAGACGCCGTACAGAGGGGATACACAGAGAGAGATCTAAGTGGTATTTTGTTTTTTTACCAATTAGAGAATTTCTAGTCTGTTTTACTACAGGTAAGACTATGGAGAGGTGACATAGGGGCCCATTTATCAATCTTTGCATTTTCAGTGCGATCTGGGAGCGATATTTTGGGCTGAAATCACAGAACGTATAGGACAATACCGCTGGAATGTATGTACTGTAGCTCTGCTTGCTGGGACAGTGGGTGCGGAAAATGGCTATCCCGGCAAGTAGCTTCCCTTTGCATTATATGGAGAATCCCCCCCATCTCAGCCCGGACTGCTGTCACCGTACTGGAGCCAGGCTACTCCCCCAAGCTCCACCCTGCAGCCACACTCGACCTTGTAGAAGGCATTCTTAATCACTGTGGCTAGCTGACCTAATAGATCAGGGGGTGCAGTGCAATTTGGGGGGGTGAGTAATGAGGCAGGGGGCTTTATTGTCTGTAGAGCGGCTGGCCAGCTGCTGACATTATTGGAAACCTCCTGGGACTCCCAGATGTGGTGGCACCAGAATGTAGTGCAGCTACGGAGTACAGGAGAGTGTGCGGGCTCCAGCAGGGTGACCCACGGGCAGTGATCTGTAAAACATATGAGTTAGTTAATGGGGTAAGTTTTGCTACATCTGAGGAGACTGCAGTTCCCATTACAGAGATGGGAACTGTGGGAATAGAAGGTAAATGATAGCTGTACCGGAGTTTTCCACTAAATCAATGCATTTAAGAGACACTTCATTCTCACAGCGCTGCACAATCTTCACATTATGTAATTTTCACAATAAATGGGTTCCATAGGGAGAATGGGTGATAGAGCCGCAGACCGTCTCCAGCAGTAGAGAAGGGATAGAGCCGCAGACCGTCTCCAGCAGTACAGAAGGGATAGAGCCGCAGACCGTCTCAGCAGTACAGAAGGGATAGAGCCGTAGACCATCTCCAGCAGTAGAGAAGGGATAGAGCCGCAGATCGTCTCCAGCAGTACAGAAGGGATAGAGCCGCAGACCGTCTCCAGCAGTACAGAAGGGATAGAGCCGCAGACCGTCTCCAGCAGTAGAGAAGGGATAGAGCCGCAGACCATCTCCAGCAGTACAGAAGGGATAGAGCCGCAGACCATCTCAGCAGTACAGAAGGGATAGAGCCGCAGACCATATCCAGGAGTACAGAAGGGATAGAGCCGCAGACCATCTCCAGCAGTACAGAAGGGATAGAGCCGCAGACCATCTCCAGCAGTACAGAAGGGATAGAGCCACAGACCGTCTCCAGCAGTAGAGAAGGGATAGAGTCGCAGACCATCTCCAGCAGTACAGAAGGGATAGAGCCGCAGACCATCTCAGCAGTACAGAAGGGATAGAGCCGCAGACCATATCCAGGAGTACAGAAGGGATAGAGCCGCAGACCATATCCAGGAGTAGAGAAGGGATAGAGCCACAGACCGTCTCCAGCAGTACAGAAGGGATAGAGCCGCAGACCGTCTCAGCAGTACAGAAGGGATAGAGCCGCAGACCATCTCCAGCAGTAGAGAAGGGATAGAGCCACAGATCGTCTCCAGCAGTACAGAAGGGATAGAGCCGCAAACCGTCTCCAGCAGTACAGAAGGGATAGAGCCGCAGACCATCTCAGCAGTACAGAAGGGATAGAGCTGCAGACCGTCTCCAGCAGTACAGAAGGGATAGAGCCGCAGACCGTCTCCAGCAGTAGAGAAGGGATAGAGCCGCAGACCGTCTCCAGCAGTACAGAAGGGATAGAGCCGCAGACCATCTCCAGCAGTACAGAAGGGATAGAGCCGCAGACCGCATCCAGCAGTAGAGAAGGGATAGAACCGCAGACCGTCTCCAGCAGTACAGAAGGGATAGAGCCACAGAACGTCTCCAGCAGTACAGAAGGAACGGATACTGTAATATGTATAATACATGGGACAAACCTAGGGTTTCTGGTAGGCTACACACAAAGAATATGAAGAGAACACCCAGAGCGATGGCAGACTATGGAGAGTAGGGTCAGTCATGTAGTTACATTAGTGTGTTCATTATATGATGTTCTATGTGGGACAGAGAGACATGGAACACTTACCAGCTTTGGGCCCCGGTAGCTCTGACAGGCACCGTTTTTGCTTTGGCATAGGCTGGCATGGGAGATTTATGCGATAATACACTCACTCCCACAGGAGTAGCCCCCATGCTGTCCATCGGTATATTACATGTTACTGTACAATTGGCCCCGAGGTGTTTTGCAGCCATCGGGCCCTTGTGTATAGCCCCAGATGACTGGGAGCAATCATAGTGTAAACCAAGGAGACTGATTATAATTAGTCCATGCTGTGCTCTGTACACGAGTCATTGGGATTAGCTGATTGGGGAGCTGGGGAATGGCACCACAGACTGACAGTGACCTTAGACGAGTCAGGAGTTTGGCTGGAGGGTAAAGGTTGAGGTGCCAGGTCTAATATTTCTATTTTATATCAAACTTATTACATGTCAGGAAAGTAATAATATGGCATTAACTAAATGGTGCTAAACTCCCTGTCATTGATATTACCATTCTTATCAGTGTTCTTGGACAATAGGGGCTGTTCTTTCCTCAGACTTCATGTCAGAGACAGGCGAGCGTACGTAGTGCAGGATTACAGTGGTCTGTTCTTCTCATATTGCCCTTTGTCTCAGACCTAGAACCAGGGTTGGGGTAGATTTACTAGTTCGGAGTTTGTCAGTCACCGATGATCGGCGACTTTGACTGATGGACTTATAACAGCGTCAGTATTAAATGCTAAATCAGCCTGGTGTTGGATTAATTTCTGTTGCCGCTTTAAATCCATCAAAGACACTGACTATTGGCGACTTTGACAAACCGCGGGTTAGTACACCTACCCCCTTGTGTATTGATACAGTTTTGATATAATTGAACCTTATATAGAATAATTCAGCCACCATAAGGGTGTAACGCGTTTTCAATGTATCTAACATAACATTAATAATTGTATTCTCTACATAATTATGGAATAAATATTTTAAGGTATTTGGCTACACATATAAGTTGTAGCTGTAAATCACAATAGACCATCTGTACACTTACACATGGTCACCGGAATTCCTGCCCGATCAGCTGGGTCACCGACGCCTTGTGTTACAACGAATACACAAAATATGTTTAATATTAAAATGAAGACACCATATTTTCTTAATGTACAACTGTATTAGTCATTGTTCAGTATCTATTAAAAATATTTCTATCAGTGTTCGTCATGGTGACAGCAGAAGGTGCTTTAGTTGTCGGTATAACAATGGCTGCTGCCGGTGCTCAAAGTTCCGTGATGCACCAGTTGAGTGTCAGAGTTTTTGCAGGAGATGCATCGAGGGAACCTAATAAAGGTGTCTCCACTGTATATTGGTGCACTGGACGAAGGAGGCCAAACACTGGTGTCCGGCGTAAGCTGTATCCTAGAATGGTGGGAGTGGAGAAAAGTTACCTAAAAATTGTCACCTATCCCTGAAACTGTGAGCTGTGTAAGTGGCCACCAGAGATTGGCTGAACCTGTGACCACACAAGGTGCCATAGAACATCTGAGAAACTCCAGATACACCAGTCACATATATAATATCATAGGTCATCACTCCAAGAACGGGAGACAAACTGCAAGAAAAACTCAAAGGTAAAACTGACATAATGCAGGACATCAATATAGGAGGAGCTTGTAAAGTATGGCGGGCCACCTGTCAGGGTCATAACTGGGGTGGGCTAGAGGTTATACTGCCCCTGGAGTAGGTCCTAGGGGGTGGAAACTGTTGCTCCTCTGTGGCACCAACAGTTGGCTTGCAAGGTATCTTGGGCGGCCCCCTGCAGCCTAGAAACCACCAGTAGTGTCGATAGGATGCTCCGTTCACCACTACAGAGCTGCCCAGAGTGTCCTTTAAACATTCCGAGCATTCTGCTCCTGAAAACCGACCATAAACCTGACTTTTTAACAATCAATACTTTTACTTACAGAAGAATAGGATCTGCACATCTATTAAATGTCGGTTTTAAAATCTCCAAAAGCCGATGACAAAACTCCGGGAAGCCAGCCCAAGCAACAGACCTGTTTGTGGAAGGAGAGTTTTTAAGAAACACTGCACAGATCACTATGATCTGTGCAGGCCTCTTAGGTGTGAGCCCGATCTGGTACTGGAAAATCTGGGGAAAACCAGAGTGGGGAATATACTTTATTAATAGGGTCCAGACTTCCCGAGGATTTCCAGGCCTGGGGAGAACAGTTTGGGGCTGGTTTATGGTATGGCTGGTTCAAACCTATGCTGGTTACTGGAAAATAGGGGGGACCCCCCACACCGGTTTTACCCCAAATTTTCCAGTACCAGACCAGACTCAGAGGTCCGCGGCTTGTTATGCTTTGTAGGGGGACCCTACCCCATTATTTTTTAAAAGTAGCTCTTTCCTTACATGTTTTAACAAAAAGCCTGCACAGATCATACTGATCTGTGTAGTGGTTCATACAAACAAGCTGCTCACAGGTACAGTAGGTCTCTTCATTGTGATTCTGATCGATTTGACAAACAAGATTTTTAGTAAATCCGCGATCTGTATTCTTGGCAATGTTAACCATATGATGTTTGGTCCAATTGTGTATTGGCGAGTGACGTCACGTTTCACCTGCAATTTGCTGTTCATAGGGCCTTTAGTAACTCTCCGACTTGCAAAATGACACCCAAATCAGAGAAAAACACCAAACTGAGCAAAAACGAATCTTAGTAAATTTACCCCCGAGTCTGGGAATCGTGCTTAAAAACACGTTGGAACATGGAGCAGAATATAAGAAATCAATAGAAGAGCCTGTGAGCTGCGTGTTCTGCCAAGCGCTGCACACATCAGTCAGATCCGTGCGCACAGCGGTCAGATCCGTGCTCACAGCAGTCAGATCCGTGCGCACAGCGGTCAGATCCGTGCGCACAGCGGTCAGATCCGTGCAGCGCTTTTGTGTGTGTACAGTATAACTAAAGGTTTAAAGATTTTATAAAATATCGACGTGGCTTCCCCCTTCCCCCGAGGCATCACTAGGGTTGGTGTCACCCCCCCGTCACTTAGGCGGGATATAGGGTGTGATAAAACAATTGTATTGTCCCCAATGACCAGCTATCCATTGACTTTTTCCACCACCTCATCCCCTCCTCACGTTATACTCATAGTAACAGTAAGATCATATTATAAAAACTAAATTACATGTAAAGAAATATGATCTATTATGCAATAATACAAAATGGACCCTCTCTCCCCCCCTCTTATCTGCAGCCAGGTGTTTATTCAGGGCAAAAGTTTCCAATGCCCCAGCAACGCCCCTTAACCTGTGCCCCCAGTAGCACCTCTTATGCAGTGCCCCTTAAGCTGTGCTTGGTGTGCCCCCAGTAGTGCCCTTATACAGTGCCCCCAGCAATGTCCCTTAAGCTGTGTTTCCAGTGCCCTTTATGCAGTGGCCCCGGCCCCCAGTAATTCCCCTTATGCTGTGCCCCTCCTGTGC
Source organism: Taudactylus pleione (assembly GCA_031769625.1). Lineage (NCBI taxonomy): Eukaryota > Metazoa > Chordata > Amphibia > Anura > Myobatrachidae > Taudactylus > Taudactylus pleione. Next base: position 733,068 of record JAUIMM010000634.1, read on the forward strand.
AGTGAGTCAGTACTTACCTCTGGGTGTGTCCGGGTGGGGTGCGCACTGCGCACTTAACTTGAGTCCTTCTTCCGTTCTTGGCACGCAGCACGCTCACAGGCCCATAGTCCCTCCTCCATCAGGCTGAGCGGCTCCCAGAAGTACAAGCGGAACCGGCGTGAGCGATGACGTCATCGCGGCCGGCGTCCAGAGCAACACACAGGCACAGAGAGATTCTCTGTGCCTGTGTGTGGCTCTGGACGCCAGCCGCGGTGAGAGAATGTGCAGCTCACCCCGACGGCAGTGGGCAGAGCAGAGGGCCAGCGCGCGGCAGTACGGACCTGCATATACAGTAAATGTGTCTCCTCCGGCCCTAGCAGCATGGTCGGCAGTGGTGCCATGGGTGTGCGGCCCGCGAGTGTGACATGCTGCTCTTCTTGGTGTCACCCCCTTGAAGGGTGACACCTGATGCAGGCCGCACCCCCCTAGTGACGCCACTGTCCCTCTCCATTAAATTTGTTTCTACGCCTCTGGTTGATAGTAATATTGTTTTTTACAGTGGGACTACACGTCCCAGCAAGCCTTCCCTGGCATGGTGGCACTTGTACCCTCTCTGTGAAGAAAATATAAAAAACCCACAAGACACTTTATTACCCGCTCATGCACACTGTACACTTACCTGCTCCATGGCACTGGTCTCCCCCTTCTCCAGGTACTGTACATACTTACCTGCTCCATGGCACTGGTCTCCCCCTTCTCCAGGTACTGTACATACTTACCTGCTCCATGGCATTGGTCTCCCCCTTCTCCAGGTACTGTACATACTTACCTGCTCCATGGCATTGGTCTCCCCCTTCTCCAGGTACTGTACATACTTACCTGCTCCATGGCACTGGTCTCCCCCTTCTCCAGGTACTGTACATACTTACCTGCTCCATGGCACTGGTCTCCCCCTTCTTCAGGTACTGTACATACTTACCTGCTCCATGGCACTGGTCTCCCCCTTCTCCAGGTACTGTACATACTTACCTGCTCCATGGTACTGGTCTCCCCCTTCTCCAGGTACTGTACATACTTACCTGCTCCATGGCACTGGTCTCCCCCTTCTTCAGGTACTGTACATACTTACCTGCTCCATGGCACTGGTCTCCCCCTTCTCCAGGTACTGTACATACTTACCTGCTCCATGGCACTGGTCTCCCCCTTCTCCAGGTACTGTACATACTTACCTGCTCCATGGCACTGGTCTCTCCCTTCTCCAGGTACTGTACATACTTACCTGGGAGCTGGGCAAAAAAACAAACTAGCTCCTAAACCCATGGACGGAAGCGCTGTATGTGAATAATGTACAGTATATACAGCAATTCCCGGACAGTTCCCGTACATGGGCAATCAGTTTCTATCGCAGTGGCCGCCGATTGGCTAAATATAGCGCACAGCCAGCAGTGGCAAACGCAGTATTTTGAAAGGGGGATTTCCAAATCCTTGGTTCCCAAACCAATATATAATATGAGATATGGTAAGAACTTACCTTTGTTATCTCTATTTTTACGAAGTCCATAGGGTTCCACAGGATACCTTGGGGGGTATAGGTGTGATGTCAGTCATCGGGCACCATAGAGTTAAGCTTTCAGCCTCCCAGGATGCACTAGGGTCCCCCTCCTATACCCCGCCCCCGAGCCAAGGCACCTCAGTTAGTTACCAAGCCATAGGCTGGAGGAGGAGAAGGAAGAGAGAAAAAAAGATCTGGATACACACAAGAATCACATTCTCAGCAGAGGGAGACGGAAAAAACGGTGACCAGAGTAAAGCCCATCTGCAGCACAGGTGCGACAGGGCGGGAGTCCTGTGGAACCCTATGGACTTCGTAGAAATAGAGATAACAAAGGTAAGTTCTTACCATATCTCATATTTTCTACTTCAGGGTCCATAGGGTATCCACAGGATACCTTGGGGATGTCCCAAAGCAGTATCCTTTAAGGGTGGGGACGTTCCTGTGCTGAAAGGAGAATCCGCCGCCCGAAGGAAGCAACCTGAGAGGCGAAGGTGTCAAACCTGTAATACCTCACGAAGGTATGGACAGAGGACCACGTAGCAGCCTTGCGGATCTGGACTGCAGAGGCACCACGTCGAGCTGCCCACGAAGGACCCACAGACCTAGTGGAATGAGCCTTCAGAGGAGGAACCGGCAGACCTTCATGAAGATAAGCTTCAGAAATAGCCATACGGATCCAGGCTGCCAAAGTTTGCTTTGAAGCAGGCCAACCCTTTTTACGGGAAGCCATAGAGGACGAACAAGGCATCCGACTTCCTAAACGAAGAAGTGCGGTCAACATAAGTCCTTAAGGCCTGCACAACATCCAAAGTGGCCTCACTCACTGAAAGGCCAGGTGAGTTAAAGGCCGGAACAACTATTTCCTCGTTAACATGAAACTGGGAAACAACCTTGGGAAGAAATTCAGGCCGAGTGCGGAGCACTGCCCTGTTCCCATGAAAAATCAAGAAAGGGGGACTACAAGAAAGAGCCCCTAAATCAGAAACACGTCTGGCCGAAGCTATGGCCAGAAGGAAAACAGTCTTAGCTGTTAGCCATTTAAGATCCACTGAGCCCAGTGGTTCAAACGGCGGTCCTTGGAGAGCCCTCAGGACCACAGCCAAATCCCAAGGCACCACAGGTGGAACAAAGGGTGGCTGAATGCGGAGAACACCTTGCATAAAGGTGCGCACATTCGGGATTGTAGCAATCCTACGGTGAAACCAGACAGATAGGGCCGAAACCTGTACCTTCAAAGAAGCCAGGCGAAGCCCATGATCTAGTCCCGCTTGTAGGAAGGAGAGTATCCGTGACAGACGAAACTCCCGCGGTGCATAACCTCTCGGTCGACACCACTGGAAGAACGTATGCCACACGCGATGATATATCCTCGCGGAAGACGGTTTCCGAGCTCGTAACATGGTACGCACTACAGAGCTGGAAAACCCCCTGGACCTTAACATGGCTGTCTCAACAGCCACGCCGTCAAAGACAGCTGAGTCAGGTCCGGGTGAAGACAAGGACCCTGCGACAGAAGGTCCGGTCGTAGGGGCAACCGCAGAGGACTGTCCACGGACAGACCCTGAAGGTCTGAGAACCAGTGCCATCTGGGCCACGTGGGAGCTATCAACAGGAGCGTCCCTCCTTCCTGTTTGAATTTCCGGATTACTCGTGGAAGAAGGGAAACCGGAGGAAACAGGTAAGCGAACCGAAACGTCCACCGGATGGACAGAGCATCCACCAGAGATGCCTTTTCGTCTCTTGTGCGAGACCCGTACACCGGCAACTTGTTGTTGTGCCGGGACGCCATGAGGTCGATCTCTGGAAGACCCCACTTGTCCACCAGAAGTTGAAAAACGTCCGGGTGCAGGGACCATTCCCCTGGATGAACGTCCTGGCGACTGAGAAAGTCCGCCTCCCAATTTAGCACTCCCGGGATGAAGACAGCTGATATGGCCGGAAGATTGCGTTCCGCCCATACCAGGATCCGAGACACCTCTACGAGAGCCGCCCGACTTCGGGTTCCTCCTTGCCGGTTTATGTAGGCCACGGTGGTAGCGTTGTCCGACTGGACCTGCACTGGGCGACCCTGGCGAACCCGATGTGCCTGCTGGAGGGCATTGAAGACCGCTCGGAGTTCCAAGATATTAATTGGAAGCTCTGCTTCTGTCAGAGTCCACCTGCCCTGGAACAAGTGTGGACCCGAAACTGCTCCCCAGCCCCGAAGACTGGCGTCCGTTGTCAACAGTACCCAATTTGGTACCCAGAACGGACGTCCCTTGTTGAGATGGGTCGTCTGCAACCACCAGGCAAGGGACAGGCAAACCTCCAGGGTGAGCACTATCCTCTGGGATTTGAGAGACTGAGGCAGCCCGTTCCACTTGGACAGAATCAGATGCTGCAGAGGTCTGGAGTGAAACTGGGCATATTCCACCATGTCGAACACCGACACCATGGAGCCCAGTAACCTCATCGCCGAGTGGAGACACCCGGCAACTGTGCAGACAACTGGGCACCCTCGACTGTAAAGCAGATATCTTTTCCCCCGTCACAAAGATCCTTTGCTGTCCCGAGTCCAATAAGGCCCCGAGGTGCAGAATCCGCCGTGACGGGATTAGAGTGGACTTCTGCCAGTTTATTAACCAGCCGTGCCGTTGCAGTAGCGCAATGGTCAGGTCCAAGTGGCGCAGAAGGAGCTCCAGGGAACCTGCCACTAATAAAAGGTCGTCCAAGTACGGCAACATGCGGACTCCCTGCAGCCGCAGAGAAGCCGCCATGACCGCCATCACCTTGGTGAACACACGCGGTGCTGTCGCCAGGCCAAAAGGCAACGCCCGAAACTGAAAGTGGTCGCTGCGGATTGCAAACCTGAGGAACTGTTGATGGCGCAAAAGAATAGGGACATGCAGGTAAGCGTCCTGTATGTCCAATGACACCATGTAGTCCCCAGGTTCCAGCGCCAGAATGATGGACCGTAGGGTCTCCATCCGAAACTTCGGCACCCGCAAAGACTTGTTGAGAGCTTTGAGGTTGAGAATCGGACGATACGACCCATTGGGTTTCTGCACCAAAAAGAGATTGGAATAGAAATCCTGGCCCCTCTGGGAGAATGGAACAGGCACTATAACTCCAGCCTGGAGCATAGTGTGCAAGACCTTCCGCAGCTCCGTGGTCTTGTTCCGGTCTGATGGTAGACCCGTGGTGAAAAATCGAGCCGGGGGTCTGTGCCGGAAAGAGAGGGCATACCGGTGGGAGACCACCTCGAGAACCCAAGTGTCTGTCGTGGTGACCGACCAACAACGGGCGAACTGCAGCAGGCGGCCTCCCACTTTGGGATCCCCAAAGGGAGGCCCGGACCGTCAGGCCGCAGGCTTGTCATCTGGCTTAGGGGCCGGACGTCTGGTACTCCAGGCCTGGTTCCGGGGCTTGGCCGATGTCTTGAGACCAGCCTGTCGGGGAAAAGACTGTGGTTTGGGCCTGCCCTGGGCCCTATAAGACCGAAAGGATGATGGTCCTGAACCAGAAGGGACAGCAGCCGACGGGAGACATGCCGATTTGGCTGCCGCCAGTGTGGCCACAATCTTGTCCAGATCTGGACCGAAGAGAACTTCTCCGTTAAAGGGCAACACCTCCAAACCCTTTTTGGAATCAGCGTCCACCTTCCAGGATCGCAACCACAAGGTGCGACGAGCAGCCACCGCTGCTGAAGAAATTCGAGACACCAGGGTACTAATGTCTAAGGCCGCCTCGTTGATATAAGTGGCCGAATCACTGAGATTACCAATCAACTCCGCCTGCTCAGCCGGACAGTCGGAATCGAAGGACGCCTCCAACGAATCCGCCCAGCGCTCCATAGCTCTGGCAACCCAGCATATGGCCATAGCCGGCCGTGCTGCCCCCCTCCCCCGCAAGGGAATAAGCGGACTTCAGGCAGATCTCCACTTTGTGGTCCGTAGCATCCTTAAGGGAGGACATGGATGGCATTGGTAATGTGGCAGTACGGACAAGACGTGTCACATGAGAATCCACCTGTGGAGGGGATTCCCACTAAGCAAAATAATTATCCGCGAACGGATAAGCCACCGCCAGATGCCTCTGCGGCTGGTATCGCTTGCCAGGTTGTTTCCACGCCTCCTCTAAATGGTCCACCAACTGACCCGAAAGAGGAAAGACTGTGGCGTCACCCTTCACATCCTTAAAAAAGGCATACTTGGATTTAGCCGCTGGGGGAACTTCGTCCTCAATCACCAAGGCTGTGCGGACTGCCCGAATAAGTCCAGGAATATACACCTTGGACCTAGCGTCTGCGTCCTTAGTATGGAGGTTACTGATCGTAAGGATCCAGAATCTCCCCATCATCAGATGTCCCTTCGTCATCCTCATAAGGAGCCGACAGAGACGCCACCGGCCATTTATGTGGCCGCATCACAGACTCCCCTTGCAACACATCCGACAAGTACTGCACAGAACTCGTCAGGGAGTTAACCCACGCCGGCTCCTGAGAAACCGGGAGGGGAAATAGGGAGACTGCGGGGTACCACCAATTGTCTTGGGAAACCCTGCATGGGTGATGACACCACTGATTGCTGGGACAAACCCATCTGCGTAAACGCGGGCTGCGGAGCTAACTGGTCCACTAAGGTTGTAAGCGCCTGAGCGAAACAAGCCCAGGGCGGCTCCTCTACCGGTGCTGTAACCATAATAGGCCGCGCCATTGACAAACACTGCCGACAGAGGCCCTCCGCGCTACCCTCCCCCTCCGCTAAAGGTACTTTACATGTAGTACACTGTAGCCGGAGAGGAAAGTCACTTTCAGACATGATGGTAGAAAAAGTATGTGACCCCTCACCAATTGTTTTAAGGCGAGAGACCACCCTGCAGCACCGCACCGCAAGGACTTTAGCAGAAAGAACAGGGACAGTAATAAGGCTGACAGTCAGAAATGGAAAGTACAGGCAGCAGCGCTAGCACAGTCACATACAATGCAAAGAAACTCAATTCCTGCACTAACCAGCGCTGATAAATCAACTACACAGACAGAGTCTGGTAGGACACAGCGTTGCATACACAGACCTGACCACAGCGGAGGAGAGGTATGCGGGGGGACCAAGACGCCTCCATCCAGACTTCCAGCAGCGTTCACCATGCGTTCTTGAAGATGGCCGCCGAGGAGCAGAGAGGAGGCTGGCCTGGGGGAGGAGCGCTGCCACAGGGCCAGTCGGCGTGTTGCAGAGAGGGCTGTGTGCAGTGGGGGAGGCGCCGGCTGTGAGACAGGGAAGGCGCGCTCCCCTGGTATGCATTTAACCCCCGGGACACCGCAGCGCTACCGCTCTGCTGCGGTCCGCTGTCCCGGGGGGGTAGTGGAAGCGCAGATTATATAACTGGCTCCACGCTGCAGCCAGTCCCCAGGGAGCCCCCTGCCTGGGGACTCTGGACCATGTAACAGCGGGGACCCACCGCGGGACCCCGCTGCTTACCTTGCTGTCCCCCCAGGACTGACTGTCCATGCTGTACTTCCAGATGTGCAGCCACAGCTGCATGCAGAAAACTTCAGGGGCTCTTCTTAGCCCCCACTCCAACAGGTGCACCCGACTCCGGCCGGGCACCAAACTAAACTGAGGTGCCTTGGCTCGGGGGCGGGGTATAGCCCCTCCTATACCCCGCCCCCGAGCCAAGGCACCTCAGTTTAGGGTCCCCCTCGACCCTAGTGCATCCTCCTGGGAGGCTGAAAGCTTAACTCTATGGTGCCCGATGACTGACGTCACACCTATACCCCCCAAGGTATCCTGTGGATACCCTATGGACCCTGAAGTAGAAATATAAATATACACACACTGACTGACACACACCTCTATCACTAAAAAACATGAATGCAGCAGGCAAATAAAAACAGCCAGCATGATTTATTAAAGACCCCCCTCCCACCAGTAGTGTCCCTTATACAGTGCTCCCAGTAGTGGTCTCCCCTATGCAGTACCCCCAGTAGTGGTCCCCCCTATGCAGTGCCCCAGTAGTGGTCCCTCTATGCAGTGCCCCTTATATAGTGCCCCCAGTAGTGCCCCTTATACAGTGCTCCCAGTAGTGGTCTCCCCTATGCAGTACCCCCAGTAGTGGTCCCCCTATGCAGTGCCCCAGTAGTGGTCCCTCTATGCAGTGCTCCTTATATAGTGCCCCCAGTAGTGCCCCTTATACAGTGGCCCCAGTAGTGGTCCCCCCATGCAGTGCTCCTTACATATAAAACACAAGACACACACAATGCACTTACCTGAATCCCCGCTCCTGTACCCGCCACCGTCCGCTCCTCTGTTCTCCCTCTCCGCACTATGTGTGGGTTTCACACAGTTAATTGAGTTCCTGTGACCCCGGTACCAAAATCCATCTTGGTTCCATTTTACCCAAAAAGCCATTCCTCGGTTGTACCAGGACGATAAAAAAAAAAACAACGAATTATTGGCCTACAAAATGCCAATATACCCACTGTCTACCTAACCTCAGATATGTGGACAAGCAGTAGTGGGCAAACTAAAGATTACATGACTGTGACAGCCCACCGGGTAATTCGTCTTTAACAGCAGTAGCAGTAGTATCTAATAAACAATGCCAGCTCACTCAGAGGCAGGCAACTCTGTGTATCACTGGTTTTACTAAGAGGCATACTGCTGACAACCTCTTACAAAAACTAAGGTATACAGAAAAAGAGATTTGCCCCCCAGCACACTGCAGCAAAAACAATACTTAAATCCTACATGATAATAGAGATTTAGAGGTATTAATTACATACATTTGCAAATATATGAATAAGTGCCAGGCCAATCGTCAAGGCTCCTCTATACTGGCGTCCCTAACATTAAGGGGTTTACGTCCGAGAAGCAAGGCACCCCAAAAAAAATCCAGCCAAGTGCCATCCCCAGGGCATCACACGAAAAAGGTGATAGTGAAGTGTAAAGAAAAGATGTGTAAGGATAAATCAATTATACGTCAGTATAGAGGAGCCTTGACAATTGGCCTGCACTTATTCATATATTTGCAAATGTATGTAACTAACACCTCTAAATCTCTATTATCATGTAGGATTTAAGTATTGTTTTTGCTCCAGTGTGTGGGGGGGGGCAAATCTTTTTTCTGTGGTCAGTGTAAACCCCGCCCTTTACAAGCACCTGTGTTATGCAATTAGCTTATTTGAGCAACTACCATTTTTTTTGCAAAAACTAAGGTATGTCATTTCAAAATGGCTTACCCCACTTGGACTCTCCTCAGGATTTGTGTCTTCTGACAACGCCACCAATATTGTGAGAGAATTACTGCTGGGTGAATTCCAACAGGTCCCATGTTATCCTCACACAATTTGGTGGTACAGGGTTTTCAAAAAAATGACAGAGGCGTGCAGGAGATGCTGTCTGTGGCCTGAATAATTTCTGGATATTTTCGCCATTCAGCCACAGGATGCAGGAGATAGCAGCAGCTGCAAGAACAGTTGAATTTGCCCTTCCACCAACTGAAGCAAGAGTTGGTACACAGGTGGAATTCCACCCTTTATATGCTTCAGCGGATGTATGAATAGCAAAAAGCCTTCCATAGCTACATAACAAACCATAACATTGAGAGAGGAGGGGGAGTGTTCCGAAGTCCAGCACAGTGAAGAATGCTTTCCATCTTGTGCAAGGTGCTGAAACCCATCAAAGTACCCACCTGTGAAGTGAGTTCAGACACTGCTAGCTGTCAGGTGATTCCCCTAATTAGGCTTCCGGAAAAGCTCATGAAATTGAAGGAGATTAAACAAAGCGCTTCAGCTAAGTATGCCGGACTTGTAGATAAAGTACTTTGTTCACTTCGCCAAGATCCAAGAGTTGCCAATATCTTGAAATCGGATCACTACATTTTGGCGACTGTGCTTGATCATAGGTTTAAGTAGTACATCGTGTCTTTCTTTCCAACTGACCCAGATCTTAAGAGATAAAAGAGCTCCTGGTGAGCAAGTTGGCATCTCAAGCGGTACACGACACGACAATATCTCCTTCAGTTTCTCCGGAAGCTGTCAGGAAAAAAAAGACCCGGTGGTGATGCAGAGGAGTCAATTTGTGACATCTGGTCGGGTCTAAAAGAATTGCCGAAAATTAGTTACACCGCTACCGTGACTCCATCTGGTAGGGTCACCATCCAAAGAATGGTAGAGGATTATTTTCATGTCACAGAGTTCCTTTGACTACTGGAAAGACAAAAAGGCAATTTGGAGGTTCTTGTACAGAAGGGCTATGCATTACCCTCCAGTGTCTACTCAGTTGTCAGAACAGCCAGGAACCTTATCAGTGATCGGCATAGGAGGCTACTTCCTCAAAATCTGGAAAAGATGATGTTCATCAAAATGAACTGAAAATTCCACAAGGAATACCTTTACCAGCAATTACGTAAAAAAAAATACAACATATAGGTGGATGGGAGGGATCTTTTCTTTGCATTATGCGCTGTTTGGGTGCATTGCTGTCTTTTTATGTAGGCGACAGTTTTAAAATGTATTAAACATCCTGTCTGCCACTGCAGTGCCACTCTTGTTTCCTAGATGTGCCATGTTGGGAGTTGCACTGCCACAGCCGCTGAAGTCTTCGACATGTGGTTGATGAATCCCAAAAATGTCCAGAATTTGTTATGGCCACAGACAGTATCCCCTGTATGCCCATTTTATTTTATTTTTTAATTCTAAACCACCAAGTTGATTGGGCTGGCAAAACATGGCAGAGTTTCAAATGTACCCAGTTTTTTTTAATTGCTCCCACCCCCAACCCCTACCAGCTGTCCCAGGGTTCTGGTGAATTGATAAGACTGTTATAAATAATGGTTCAGCTTAATAAACACTTTCCTCCATTGTATGTAGGTGACTCTAAGCGGAATAACTGGATAATGTGGATGGTGGGTGTCATGCAAGAGACCAGAAATACGAGCAGCAGCGCAGAGCACCTTCCTGCCAGGATCTGTACAATAATGTGCTAATACGTTTAATTCAAAAATTAGTTGTGTATATTGGTCACATACATACATATTTACATAGTACATACAGTGCGTAAAGCAGGCTGAAGTAACCTGAGGCACTCCACCCGTTGTTGACAAACAACTTTCAGCAGGCCCGGCAAACAGCATGAATGCTGGGAGTTGTAGTTCAGCAGGAAAGCCACAGGCTGCTTTCCTCTGATGCAAACAGTAAGTCTTGGTCCTATTATCCCTAACAACCTCCCTGAGCACAAAGTAAATGTCTGTTTACAGTGTGTACTATTTAGCAGCACCTCCACAAGCAAGGCCACCGCATTTCTATTAGATGTATACAAAATATACAGTGTATATGGGCTGAATCAATATTCAATCAGGATGTGGCACAAATGGCTGCCCTCACTGTGTGTTAGCGACCGGTGCTCGGCAGATGTTACTCAGGTGATCAGTGTCACAATCATGGGATTTTGATAAATTGAATAAGCTGCATTTGTGAAGTCTCTTGTCTTTCCAGATGAGATAGAACATTCTGGGAAGAATCCACTCCAGATCCCTGACCACTTGCCGAGTCCATTAGGCCAGTGCAAACTGTCACAATCATGGGATTTTGAGGCTATGTTCCCGGGCTGGGCCTTGGACCTGTATTACTCAACTCAGATGCTCTCTGGAGGAGACTTGGTTTTATGAAGTTTCTCCGCATGAGAGGGTGCAGAAGACTGGAGGAAAGTTTGGTTAAACACAAAGACTGCTTGATGTGGCTGGGGAGCCGTAAGGAGGGTGATGGTAGCTCGGAAGCTACTTGATGCGGCTCGGCAGCCGTTAGGTGAAAGGTGGCAGTATGGACTGCTTGGAGCGGCTGAGATGCCGTGAGGTGAAAGATGGCAGTATGGACAGCTTGGAGCGGCTGGGAAGCCGTGAGGTGAATGGTGGCAGTACGGACTGCTTGGAGCGGCTGGGAAGCCGTGAGGTGAATGGTGGTAGCGTGGAAGCTACTTGGTGCGGCTAGGGAGCCGTAGGAGAATGGTGGTAGCGTGGAAGCTACTTGGAGCGGCTGAGAAGCCTTATGGAGAAGGTGGTAGCGTGAAAGCTACTTGGAGCAGCTAGGGAGCCGGATGAGAATGGTGGCAGCACGGGCTGCTTGGTGCGGCTAGGGAGCCGGATGAGAGTGGTGGCAACACATACGGAGCGCAGTGGGGAGGCTCACTTAGTTAGACTAAGGGCTTGCTGCACTGGCAACTTGTGTCAGCAGTAGGGATCCTTTAATAGGGAACACAGGGTGCTGGCAGGCTGAGAGAGAAGGAGAAGCATCCTCATTGGTGGTAGTGGAGTCACATGGGCAAATCCAAGATGGCCGCGCCCATGGACCGGAGGACAGCACTACCTGGATGTGAGCACCGATGACAAGGCAGTCAGCAGGAGCCGGCATGGAGGCGGGAGAGCAGCGGGACCCATCAGAGAGGACAGCAGCGGGACCCGCACCTGAGGGAGAAGCACCAGCGCACAGCGCGGGAGCCGGAAGACACCGTGGGTCAGCGCCCACAAAGGTAAGTGACGAGGTCTGATCCTGGGGTCTCTGCTGCTGCTTGTGACAGTACCCCCTTCTTCATGAGTGACCACCAGACACTTCCTTGATTTATGAGGAAATTTCATATGGAACGCCTTGACTAGACGGGGAGCATGAATATCGGAAGCGTTTATCCAGATTCGTTCCTCCGGACCATAACTTTTCCAGTCGATGAGGTATTGAAGACGGCTGTATCGACAACAGGAATTTAGGATTCTGTCAACTTCAAACTCCTCTCTTTGCTGTGTCTGAACACTAGAAGCCTTAGGAAGATCCTTCTGGAATCTGTTTAAGACCAATGGTTTCAGAAGAGAAATATGGAAGGAATTAGGAATGCGAAGAAACGGAGGTAGCTTTAGCTTGTAAGCCACGGGGTTCAGGACTCTTGACGATTGGAAATGGACCAATATAACGTGGGGCAAATTTCATTGAGGGTACTCGGAGTCTTGGGTTTCGAGTAGAGAGCCAGACCATATCTCCAGTTTGAAGACTTGGAACAGCTCATCTTTTGTGGCCAGCAAATTTCTTGTACCGAGCTGAGGTTTTAGTGAGAGCGGGACAAACCTTTTTCCAGAAGTTGGAGAATCGCTGAAGAGACATCTTGGCGGCAGGCACATCCAGTGTTGGAAGAAGAGGGAAATCTGGAACCCGAGGATGATGACCAAATACTGTAAGAAAAGTAGTTGAATTGGTGGATGTGTGATAATGGTTGTTGTGAGTGAATTTGGCCCAAGGGAGATGCTCAATCCAGTCATCTTGGGAGGAGGAGATAAAGGTACGAAGGAACTGTTCCAGGTCCTGATTGACCCTTTTGGTCTGACCATTGGTCTGGGGATGATATGCAGTGGAGAATTTAAGTTTTACCTGAAGGGCCGAACAGAGTGACCTCCAGAACTTCGCCATGAAATCTACTCCTCTGTCGGAGATGATTTCTTGTGGAAGACCGTGAAGTCTGAAGATCTCTTTTATAAAGTTTTGGGCAAGTAGGGGTGCAGACGGAAGCCCAGTAAGAGGTAAGAAATGGGCCATTTTGGAAAATCGGTCCATGATAACCCAGACTGTGTTGTGGCCTCAAGATGGAGGAAGAACAGTGATGAAATCCATTGACAAGTGGGTCCATGGTGTAAACAGAATAGCTAGTGGTTGGAGCTGTCGGGGTACCTTGTGCTGGGCACACTTGACACATGACGACACGTAAGACCTAAAGTTCCCTTTCATTGAGGGTCACCAATAGGACGGCTGGATGAATTCAAGAGTCTTGTCCATTCCCAAGTGACTAGAGAGCTGGGAAGCATGAGCCCACTGTAGTAACTTTTTGCGGAGATGAGGAGCAACAAATGTTTTTCCAATAGGTGGAATCGGGGTCACATTAATAGTGGAAAAAATAGTGGGGTCCAAGATCGGATGAGGCTGTTCCAGGGAAGACTCAAGACCACCCTCCATGGAACGGAAAAGAGCGTCGGCCTTGTTATTTTGGGACCCAGGACGATAGGCGAGCTTAAAGTTGAATCTTGAAAAGAACATCGCCCATTTAGCCTGTCGAGGACTCAAACAATTTTCAGATTTTAGATTTAACAGATTTTTATGATCGGTGTAGATGGTGATTGGGTATTGAGCCCCCTCTAAGAGGTAATCAAGTGATAATTTTATAGCAAGCAGTTCTTGGTCACCGATAGCATAGTTCCTTTCAGTGGGCAAGAATTTTCGGGAAAAGAATCCACAGGGATGAAGTTTGTCATCTTCAAATCGTTGGGATTGGATGGCTCCAACCCCTATAGAGGAGGCGTCTACCTCCAGAATGAATGGTCGAGTTAGATCTGGTTGTTTCAAGATTGGAGCGGAAATTAATGCTTGTTTGAGGAGTTGGAATGCGGAAGTGGCTTCGACTGGCCATTTGGTTGGGTCTGCAGTCTTGCAGGTGAGGGCTGAGATGGGTGCTACTAATGTTGAAAAACCCTTCACAAACTTGCGGTAATAGTTGGCGAAGCCTAAGAACCGCTGTATGGCTTTCAGAGATGTCGGGAGAGACCAATCAAGGACAGCTTGGAGTTTGGCAGGATCCATTTGAAGATCAGCTCCAGAGATAATGTATCCCAGAAATGGTACACTTGATACTTCAAAAAGACACTTCTCCAGCTTGCAGAAGAGTTGGTTGGAACCTAGAAAGGACCTTTTTAACTTGATTCCTATGGCTTTCCAAATCTTGAGAGAAAATCATGATATCGTCCAAGTAGACAACCACACTTTTGTACAGAAGGTCTCGGAAAATTTAATTGACGAAAAATTGGAAAACAGCTGGGGCGTTGCAAAGGCCGAAGGGCATAACGAGATACTCATAATGCCCATCCCTGGTGTTGAAGGCTGTTTTCCATACGTCTCCCGGGCGACTACGAATTAAATTGTAGGCCCCTCTTAAGTCGAGTTTGGTGAAGACCGTGGCCCCTTTGACCCTGTTGAACAAATCAGTTATGAGGGGAAGATGGTAGCGATTTTTAACGGTTATGTCATTGAGACCTCGGTAATCAATGCATGAGCACAGCCCATCATCTTTCTTTTTGACGAAGAAAAATCCAGCCCCGGCTGGAGACATGGAAGGTTGAATGAAACCTTTACTCAGATTCTCCTCAAATGACATGGCTTAAGACTCGGGAAGAGATAGAGGATATGTTCGACCTCTGGGAGGTTTCTTCCCTAGGATCAGATCGATTGGACAATCCTAGTTAAGATGAGGAGGAAATATATCTGCATTCTGTTAACTGAAAATGTCTAAAAACTTAAGAATAGAATTTTGGCAGGCCTGCCGGAAGCTGTAGATCAGAGGATCGAACAGGAACAACCCGATGGAGGCAATTCTTAAAACAATCAGAACTCCAGGAGATGATCTGCATAGTCAACCAGTCAATTTGGGGAGAATGTCTCTGTAGCCAGGGTAATCCGAGAACTAGAGAGTGAGAGGCTTTGGGAATCACTAGGAAGGATAACTCTTCAGAATGGAGAACACCAATGGTAAGTTTAAGTGGTAGTGCGATGAGTGACGGTACCACTGGTGATGCGACTACCATCGAGGGTGGTTAGAGTGACGACACGAGGTAAAGCTTCAACGGGAATCCAATGTTGTTGGACAAAGTCCATAGTCACGAAATTCTCTGCAGCTCCGGAATCCAAAAGAGCTAGCGTAGCTCTATAACTCGTGGAAGCTTCAACTGAGCCTAGATGGTGGAATCTGACTTTCTAGGAAAATCAATGGCAACTCCTAACTTAACCTCTCTGTTATAAGTTAGGATGAGGCGTTTCCTGGACGAATGGGACAGATTTAGACTAGATGTTGAAACCCACAATACATGCAGAGATTCTGTCTCTGTCTTTTCTGTCGTTCCTCAGCAGACAAATGGGAGCAATTAACCTGCATGGGTTCTTCACCCACGGTGGATGAATGGATGGATTTTTCTTCGTCAGAAAGAAAGATGATGGGCTGTGCCCATGCATTGATTACCGAGGTCTCAATTACATAACCGTTAAAAATCTTCACCCACGGGGGGTGAATGTAGTCGAGGAACTGGACGTGGTCTTCCACAGTCGAAACTGCCCCTCTCCATGGCACGCTCTCTGTGGCCGGAGATCCACTGTGTTTAGGTGGAAGGTCACGGGAAGCCAGATCGTCTTTGAGTCTCTCAGAAAGCCCAGCCCAAAAGGCCGCTACGAGAGCGTCCTCATTCCAATTGAGTTCCAATGCCAGGGTCTGGAATAGAATGGCATATTGTCCTACAGTTTTGCTGCCTTGCCGAAGGCGTAGAATGTCTGCTGAGGCAGAAGTGGTTCTCCCAGGTTCGTCAAAGATCCTGCGGAACGTGGAAACGAATTCTGGGTAGTTCGCAAGAAGAGGATCCGATCTCTCCCAGAGAGGTGAGGCCCAATCGAGTGCTTGCCCAGAGAGCAAAGAAATTATGTAGGCTACTCGGGTCCTTGCTGTTGGGAAATTAGTTGGCTGAAGCTCGAAATGGATCTCGCACTGGTTTAAGAAACCTCGGCATAGTTTGGGGTTGCCATCAAACTTGCTTGGGGATGCCAGTTGGAGTCGAGCAGCTGGTGGCGCCAAGTGAGGAGGTGACACAAAAGAAGGGGCTGCAACTTGAATGTTTATCGGAGCGGGGTTGGATAACAAAACCTGAATGCCATCCAAGCGCGATGACATGTCCTGAATAAATTGAATAAGCTGCATTTGTGAAGTCTCTTGTCTTTCCAGATGAGATAGAACATTCTGGGAAGAATCCACTCCAGATCCCTGACCACTTACCAAGTCCATTAGGCCAGTGCAAACTGTCACAATCGTGGGATTTTGAGGCTATGTTCCCAGGCTGGGCCTTGGACCTGTATTACTCAACTCAGATGCTCTCTGGAGGAGACTTGGTTTTATGAAGTTTCTCTGCATGAGAGGGTGCAGAAGACTGGTGGAGAGTTTGGTTCAACATGGAGACTGCTTGATGTGGCTGGAGAGCCGTAAGGAGGGTGATGGTAGCACGGAAGCTACTTGATGCGGCTGGGCAGCCGTTAGGTGAAAGGTGGCAGTATGGACTGCTTGGAGCGGCTGGGAAGCCGTGAGGTGAAAGATGGCAGTACGGGCTGCTTGGAGCGGCTGGGAAGCCGTGAGGTGAATGGTGGCAGTACGGACTGCTTGGAGCGGCTGGGAAGCCATGAGGTGAATGGTGGTAGCGTGGAAGCTACTTGGTGCGGCTAGGGAGCCGTAGGAGAATGGTGGTAGCGTGGAAGCTACTTGGAGCAGCTGAGAAGCCGTATGGAGAAGGTGGTAGCACAGAAGCTACTTGGAGCAGCCTAGAAGCCGCGTGAAGATGGTGGTAATGTGGAAGCTACTTGGAGTGGCTGAGAAGCCGTATGGAGATGGTAGCGTGGAAGCTACTTGGAGCGGCAAGGGAGCCGGATGAGAATGATGGGAGCATGGGATCCTTGGTGTGGCTAGGGAGCTGGATGAGAATGGTGGCAGCACAGGCTGCTTGGTGCGGCTAGGGAGCCGGATGAGAATGGTGGCAGCACCTACGGAGCGCAGTGGGTAGGCTCACTTAGTTAGACTAAGGGACTTGCTGCACTGGCAACTTGTGTCAGCAGTAGGGATCCTTTTATAGGGAAAGCAGGGTGCTGGCAGGCTGAGGGAGGAGGAGAAGCATCCTCATTGGTGGTAGTGGAGTCACATGGGCAAATCCAAGATGGCCGCGCCCATGGACCGGAGGACAGCGCTTCCTGGATGTGAGCACCGGGGACAAGGCAGTCAGCAGGAGTCAGCATGGAGGCGGGAGAGCAGTGGGACCCGTCAGAGAGGACAGCAGCGGGAACAGCACCTGAGGGAGAAGGCACCAGCGCACAGCGCGGGAGCCGGAAGACACCGCGGGTCAGCGCCCGCAAGGGTAAGTGACGGGGTCTGATCCTGGGGTCTCTGCTGCTGCTTGTGACAATCAGGTTTTAGGTGGTTGGTTCACATAGGATTGGACACAGTGAGCCTGCTCCCATATACGCGCCCCAAGCATTTCTGTACGATGGTGCAGACACTGCAGAATATCTTCTGACAAACTGTCCATGCTCGAACAGTGAACTTTCTCCAGATCAAAGACGTCTTTCAGGAACTTGATCCTATATTGGTCCTCCCTCAGAAATTCTCATCAGAATCAAAAAATGAAAATACATTTACAAACTAATCACTCCTTCCTTCCATTCCCTGCCTTCATACATTCCTGGTTTCTTTCTATGGGATCGTATAGTTTATTAAACTGCCATCCTGTCTGCCACTGCGGTGCCACTCTGTTTCCTAGGACTTATATAAGGAAAGACCTTAGTGTTGGCCAATGCTCCATACTGCACAGAGAAGGGAAAATGGATGAATGAATGAGATAAGAAGAAAGAAATCAACAAAATGAAAAACAGGAGAGGTCGGGAAGGAGCCAGAAGATGAGAGAAATAATATAGTTACCGGGGTCGCTGCTGCTTGGTGGGCACGTGTCTTTATCAACCTCAATTACTTTTACCATAGAAATTTGTGTCACTTTTCTGTCTGTATTATGTTCCCCTGACCATTCACATTGGAGCTGCAGGGACACAAGTCTCTACTGAGCAACTATTTTTAAGCTGGGCAGCACAACGTCTATGTACTATGACTGAGGCAGGCATCTTGCTGAAGCTTTCCACCAAAGGGACATCTCTGGTAACCCTAGAGAAACCACTGCCCAGAGCTGATAACAAGGAAAAGAAGTTCTGTACAGACGCATGCCCTGTTGTGTTTCTTACTGGTTCTTAGCTGACTGGGGTGAAGAGGTGTGGGTGGGAACCTTATATATAACTGTGCCCCCACATTGATGTTACTGCTCACATTCTCACCAACAGCAATGTGATAACCATAGGAAACACCAGACAGGACACTGGCACAGCAGCCGTACGTCCAGGACATCCTGGCACCTAACCAGAGACTGTGTCAGGTCAAGGGCTGAGAATTTATCCTTTATTGAATAGAGATAGAAAACAGCACTGAAATCAACTGCTGGCAGGTCAGCGACATCGGACAAGAGACGACAGCTGGAGAAGCCGGCACAGGGCCCAGGTCAGTGACATCGGACAAGAGACGACAGCTGGAGAAGCCGGCACAGGGCCCAGGTCAGTGACATCGGACAAGAGACGACAGCTGGAGAAGCCGGCACAGGGCCCAGGTCACCGACATCGGACAAGAGACGACAGCTGGAGAAGCCGGCACAGGGCCCAGGTGTCAGACAGTTTTATGCACTTTCTGCAGGAAATCATAGATTAACGGGAGATATTAGATGGGTAGGGGTCCCAGATTATCTTTGTCAGGGCAAGACTAATACTCCTTTCTGCTGGCTCCCACTAAGGTCAGGGGTCCGCAATGTAACAAAACGCTCCCCACCACCAACAGGTGGGGAGCGTTTAGTAGGGATCCTGGGGGAAGACATAGTCATTGAAGTACACTTGTGGCAAGTGTCCATTCATATGTGGGCCGAAGACACCTCTCAAACACACGTTCAACTTTTTCAAATAAGTTTGTTTTGGTTTGTCCCAGACCCCTCTCCTCGCCCCCTCTGTACAGACTTTACCTCCTCTTTGGTATCTGCCATTGACACTATATATAGGTGTATAAATGATTTATCAGTCCCAGCACTGGGTGACTGGTCTCTTCCATTGGAGGGCGCTCACACGGACACACTGTCTGTCCTGCATATTAGTATTGAATCCTGATAGATGAGATAGTAGAACGTTGCTCTGTGTCTCCTGGATGGGCAATGATAGTTCCATACATGGAGTACCCATGTTCGATGGAAACTGCTACCTATCTACATGCCTCCACCTACATTGCAACAGAGCAGGGCCCGATTTCTCCCTGTATAAGGCAAATTGCTCTATGTTAGTGCCCTGGACTCTCTCAGAACAGTGCCAGGGGGTGTTTATCGCTCTTACGTCTGGTGCGCAGCTGTTCATTCAACCGGTTTCGGATTTCGCTGTGATCAGACTTCCTCAGCGTAAAGTGGCGTTCCACGATTTCCATCACCCGCCTCTTGACATTTAACGGTACGCCCTTCCTGCCTCGCAAGCCGTCCAGGTTCACACGGTTCACCCACCCCTTATAGATATCAAATGGAACAAGGGCACGAAACACAAGAGCAGCAAAGCGGCCCGGCTTCCCCGCGCTCCGGCCCAGGAGATTCCATTCTCTCTCCACGCTCATTGGCTGCAGGGCGATGTTGGGCAGGCGCTCCCCCATGCTGCACGGGGCGTACTGCGGCAGTCCATAAAAAGGAGCCTCTAGAGAGGTGCTCATGTCGGACTCATCCTCACGTTTGATGGTAGTTGTGGGTAACATGTCATCTTCGTCGTGGGGATTATCGTACATCCAAGAGACGTGATCTCTGTTCTGTTCAGACAGCGATTCCAGAGCGTAGCCATAGCCACACTGTAGACTGCTCTCCGGAGAGGCACGGCCAGATTCTGTGGACTGTCTGTCTTCTGAGGTCTGGCTCCACACTGGGCAGGAATTCTGCACCACGACAGCAGGGGGATGAGATGGAGATCTGCAGATATCGGACAATGGGTTGGAGGCACAGAGCGAGGCGACCATCTCCTTCAGGCCCTTCATCTCATGAGCTAGCTGGTCCATCGCTGACCTCATCCAGTCTCGCTCATGCTGAGCCCGAGCTGTGCTCCTCCGAAACCTTTTCAGCTCCCGTAACATCTCCTGGTGCATGCGGCTGGGCCTCTTGTTCTGTCACCAAAAGGAAAAGAAAGCAACACTGAGTTGTGACAGTCTGCAAACAACATACACAATACAGAATACTAAACATCCCCTCTATACCTTGCTAGAAATTCAACAACGAAGGAATAGTGACAAGTGTCTGCTAAAGTAAAATAATATTTAATTGGTGTCTTTTGTACTAAGTATGCGTAAAGAAAAAGGTGAACTTTCTAATAATCTCCCTCCCCGAGAGGGAACAGGAACAAAGAGCGATCGGCGCAGACTCCCCAAATCGCGATTAGAGTAGGCCACTTGCTGACAGCTGATGGCAGCCTCCGTCTAGTGTCGCAGCTCCCCGGGGAGACTGAGGCCATTCAGGGGTGATGTGAAGCAGCATCGGGCCCCATTCAGGGTATCTGGTTACAGGTTGTATATACTCTTGTAGGGAGCAGAGGAAAACGTGTTTTAGCGTCTCGCTAGGGTTTTATTTTGTACATATTAAATGATGCACAAGGAAGTGAGAGAAACATAATTTTACTCCAAATCTTTTAAGCCTCTCTGACACCTCATTTTTGTATTTGTGTTATAGCCAGAATGCTTCTGGGCCAATCCATGATATGTAACATACATGTAACATGCATTATAGTGCATTTATAGTATAATCAAATGATCTATTCAACTTAGATGAAGTGCGAGTGTAACACACGTAACCATGGAATCAGCTCCCCAGTAGCATCTCCATGTTAGATCACAGCTGGGACAGAATCTATGGTCTGATAGATGATTACATTGTACCAATGATGCCACCATCTTATCTAACCAAACGGCTACCACTAGGGTATATCAGTGCAGACATCGAATATTAGTGACTGGAATTGCAGTGAATGTAGATTTTACTTGTACTGACCACAAAGTGATACGGCTGCCGGGCCCCTACCTCTGTCTGCGAGGCCTGGTCTCTCCCGGTAGAAGTCTCGGGAATGTGCTTCTCCTCCTCCACCTCGACTTTTACCGGCTCTACTAACCCATCGTCATCTTGTTCCCGGAGCAGCAGATGCCCTCCTTCCGGGGATTCCGCTTTCCCCTCGGTAGCCCATCGGATGCCCAGCTGAAAGGTAACACTGGTTAGATATACCCTGCAATGTGCCACACCTATACATGGTACTGTAACACACCCTCCAATATGACGTATCTATACATGGTAACACACCCTGCAATGTGCCACACCTGTACATGGTAACACACCCTGCAATGTGCCACACCTATACATGGTACTGTAACACACCCTCCAATATGACGTATCTATACATGGTAACACACCCTGCAATGTGCCACACCTGTACATGGTAACACACCCTGCAATATGAGGTATCTATACATTGTAACACACCCTGCAATAACAAGAGATATGGTAATAACTCACCTTTGTTATCTCTGTTTCTACGAAGTACATAGGGTCCACAGGGTTGACCTTGGGGTATAGCTGGATCTGGATCCACGAGCACCACGCAGTTAAAGCTTTTGCTGCTGCTCCCAGGATGCACTTGGGTCCATCCTCCTCTATACCCCGCCCCCGAGCCACAGGCACCTCAGTTGGTAAGCAGCCCAGGCGGGAGGAGGAGACTAAACAGAGAGAAGGAAGACTGGAACACACAAGAAACCATACTCACAGAAATGGGAGACGGACAACTGGTGACCAGCAACACAGCCCATTTGAAGCCAGGTGCGTCAGGGCGGGCGCCCTGTGGACCCTATGGACTTCGTAGAAACAGAGATAACAAAGGTAAGTTCTTACCATATCTCTTGTTTTCTACTTCAGGGTCCATTGGGGGTCCACAGGGTTGACCTTGGGGATGTCCCAAAGCAGTTCAACTAAGGGCGGGGACGCTCCTGTGCAGAAAGGAGAATCCTGCGCCCAAAGGATGCATCCTGAGAGGCAAAAGGTGTCAAACGCATAAAACCTCAAAAACGTCTGAATGGAAGACCAAGTGGCTGCCTTGGACAGCTGAACAGCGGAGGCACCACGTCTAGGAGCCCAAGAAGGACCCACAGACCGAGTGGAATGAGTCTTAACAGAGGCTGGAACAGGTAAACCTTCCTGTACATAAGCCTCCCTAATAACAGAACAGAGCCAACGGGCTAAGGTTTGTTTGTTGGCAGGCCAACCCCTCTTATGAAAACCAAAGAGGACAAACAAAGAATCGGACCTTCTAATAGAAGCAGTCCGATCAACATAAATTCTGAGAGCACGGACAACGTCCAACGAAGCCTCACCAGCTGTAAGATCAGGGGACTGAAAAGCTGGCACCACCAGTTCCTGATTGATGTGGAACTTAGACACAACTTTAGGCAAAAACTCAGGATGAGTGCGAAGCACTGCTCTGTCCTGGTGAAAAATTAAGAAGGGGGGACTACAGGAAAGTGCCCCCAACTCGGATACCCTCCTGGCCGAAGCAATTGCCAGGAGAAACACAGTCTTAAGTGTTAACCACTTGAGGTCCACCGACTCAAGAGGTTCAAAAGGAGGTCCCTGCAGGACCCGAAGAACCACTGCCAAGTCCAACGGAGCCACTGGAGGTACAAAGGGAGGCTGGATTCTAAGAGCACCCTGGAAAAAGGTGTGAACGTCCGGCAGTGTAGCGATTCTACGTTGGAACCACACAGACAGAGCAGATACATGAACTTTCAGGGAAGCAAGACGTAAGCCCAGGTCAACACCTGAGGATCAAAGTTTCTGGACTCACACCACTGAAAGTAAGTGTGCCACACTCTGTGGTAAATCCGTGCAGAGGCAGGTTTACGTGCCCTTAGCATGGTACTGATGACAGAGCTTGAAACCTTAACACGGCTGTCTCAAGAGCCACGCCGTCAAAGACAGCTGACCCAGATCTGGGTAAAGGCAAGGCCCCTGAGACAGCAGGTCCCGACGCTGAGGTAGAAGGAACGGGGCATCGACGGACAAGCTCCTGAGATCGGAGGCCCAAGGACGTCTGGGCCACGCTTGAGCCACCAGCAGAAACGTGCCCCCGTCCTGTTTGATTTTTCTTAGTACCCGAGGTAGCAGGGAGATCGGAGGGAACAGGAACGCTAGGTGAAATGTCCATTTCACCAACAGCGCGTCCACCAAGCTTGCGCCTGCGTCCCTTGTCCTTGAGCCATACACGGGTAACTTGTAATTGTGACGGGAGGTCATCAGGTCCAACTCCGGCAGTCCCCATTTGTCCACGAGAAGTTGAAACACCTCTGGGTGAAGCGACCATTCTCCCGGGATGCACGTCCTGACGGCTGAGGAAGTCTGCTTCCCAATTGAGGACTCCCGGGATGAAGACTGCTGAGATTGCTGGAAGGTGGCACTCCGCCCAAGCCAGGATCTGAGACACCTCCGACATCGCAGCTCGACTGCGAGTTCCTCCCTGGTGATTGATGTACGACACCGTGGTGGCGTTGTCGGATTGCACCTGAACTGCCTTTCCGTGAAGAGCGGTGCCTGACGACAAAAGAGCCCTGTACACGGACCGCAGTTCCAGCACGTTTATGGGAAGAACTGCTTCCTCCGCAGACCAATGGCCCTGAAGAGACAACGAGCCGGTCACTGCCCCCCAACCCCAGAGACTGGCATCTGTTGTGAGCAGAACCCAGTCCGGGATCCAAAAGGGGCGTCCCTTGATGAGATGAGCTGGCTGAAGCCACCAAGCTAGAGACTGGCGCATTTCCGAGGACAAGACCAGTGTTTGGGATCAGATCCGGTGAGGTAACCCGTTCCATTCCGATAGAATCTGCCCCTGCAGGGGCCTGGAATGGAACTGGGCAAATTCCACCATGTCGAATGCCGACACCATGGACCCTAGGACTCTCATGGCCGAGTGTACCGACACCCTGGTACTGCTCAGGCAACTGTGTATCCGCAGTTGTAGGGAAGACACCTTTTCCGGAGTCAGGAAAATCCTTTGCTGACGAGAATTCGGAAGGGCTCCCAAATGAACCATCCGTTTTGATGGGATAAGAGATCACTTCTTCCAATTTATCAACCACCCGTGTGCCTGAAGACAAGCAATGCTCAGGTAGAGATGTCGAAGAAGTACCTTCGGGGAGCTCGCCAGCAGAAGAAGTTCGTCCAGATACGGCAGCAGCCGTATACCCTGGCCCCGAAGGTGGGCAGCCATAATTGCCATCACCTTGGTGAACACCCTCGGAGCCGTGGAAAAACCAAAAGGCAACGCCCAAAACTGGTAGTGATGTTGCAGGATAGCAAACCTCAGATACTGTACCGCTGGTGTGCCGGTGCTATGGGCACGTGGAGATAGGCGTCCTGGATATCCAGGGAGACCATGTAATCACCGGGTTCCATCGCCAGAATGATCCTGAACTTGGGAACTCTGAGGTATTTGTTCAGAGACTTCAAATTCAGAATAGGGCGATGAGAACCATTGGGCTTCTGTACCAGAAACAGAGTAGAATAGTATCCCGTCCCGCGTTGAGACTGCAGAACGGGAACAATGACCCCTACTTGTAGCAAGGATTGTATAGCCACCTGAATCTGGGAAGCTTTGGTCTTGTCCAGAGAAGGACTCGTGCAAAAAACTGGTGGGGCGGCCTGGCCCGAAAAGACAGGGTGTACCCCTGAGAGACTACTTCTCGAGCCCAGGCATCCATGGTGGTATTGTGCCAATACTGGGCGAATTGGAGAAGTCGGCCTCCCACTCTGAGGTCCCCCAGAGGGAGGCCCGTCCCATCAGGCCGCAGGTTTATCCTCCTGCTTGGAAGAAGGGCGCCGAGCACTCCAGGCTTGCTTCTTGGGTTTAGAGGCGGTCTTAGCTGCCGACTGCCTCGGGAAGGACTGACCTTTTGCCTTACCCTGAACCCGAAAGGAACAAAAGATCGAGCTCCGGACCTTGGCAGGCATTGCCGCTGAAGGGAGGAAAGCTGACTTGGGTATCCACTATTTTGTCCAAGTCCGGACCAAATAGCAATTCTCCATTGAAAGGTAAGGCCTCCAGGCCTTTCTTTGAATCGGAGTCCGCTCTCCAGGACCTCAGCCATAAGGATCGGCGAGCAGACATTGCCACAGCCGATACCCGAGAGGTCAGCAGACTAGCATCCAAAGAGGCTTCTCCAATGTAGGAAGCAGTGTCCCTCATCTGTCCTAACAACGCCCTCTGGACATCCGGAGCGTCGTCCGGAAAGGTATCCTCTAATGCGTTGGCCCAACCCTCAATGGCCTCGGCCACCCAGGAGATGGCCATGGACGGTCGGGCCACTGCCCATGAGAGGGAGTAAATGGACTTTAAGCAAGTCTCAACTTTCCTGTCCGTGGGATCCTTCAGCGAGGATATAGATTGTAATGGCAAAGTAGCGCTCCTTATTAAACGGGTGACGTGGGAATCCACCGCCGGTGGAGTTTCCCATTTTTTACAATGTGCCTCAGGAAAGGGGTAATTAGAATCCAACCGCTTCTGAGGAAGGAATCTCTTACTGGGCGCCTGCCAAGCCACCGCCATATGATCCGTCAACTGATCCGACAGGGGAAACACCGCAGAAGCCACCTTAGTTTTTTTGAAACTAGGATACTTCGACTTAGGAGCCGATGCCTTATCCTCTATAAGAAGAATGGCTCGCACCGCACTAACCAGTGCTCGCACATTAATGGACGACTTGGTAACTATCTCCTAGACCGAGTTGTCCGAGTCAGTGTCTTCATGAACCTCCCCATCATCTGAGGACCCCTCGGAGTCCGATAAATGCGCCACCTGCGCCATTAGTGTGCATTTTTACGCCCTTGAAGGCATGTCACTCTGCAACATTGACTGACTGAAAAGCCGAAAACGCAGCCTCCAAATTTTGTACTGAGTTGGAGAGCACATCCACCCAGGGTGGAGGAGCAGCTACAGGGGCCTGGAAGGGCACCGCAGACAGTGCTGCATCACAGGGGAAGCCTGTATATACATAGGTAACCCCGCATAAGGACCAACAGACTGAGACCCGGGGGGGCTACGCAATAATTGTGGGAAACCCGTGGAATGGGGGATGGCAGGCTGGGGCAACGCCCTAGTAGGAACAGCAGTCGGGACCGACAGACAGTCCGCAATAGACAGCAGAACCTGAGAAAACATCGCCCATGGTGGTTTCTGTGTCATAGGGGGTTTGATGGGCCAGGAACCACCTGGCACCGTCTACACAGGCCATCCTGTGACAAATCCTCCCTATCCACTCCTGCAGAACAGCGTCCGCAGGAGACCAACACCGGAGCCACGGAGTGCTCAATCTCCTCGTCCGACATGACAAAATATATTATATAAATAAATATATCTGGCAACAGAGCCGAATCAAGCGCACTCACCAGTGTGCTGAACAACAGCCCACAATATGGCCCTGTGTAGCACACAACTGTATGTGACAGACCTCACAAATACGTGATTTATATAGGTGAGGTCTGTAGAAATGCCCCTCCCCCACACACCTGTAGGGCTGGTAGGAGAAGGAAAGGGATAGGTATAGGCTGACAGTAAGTAGAAATAAGCACAGACAGCAGCACTAGCAAAAGTCACATACCATGCAGGAAGATATACTCACTGCACCTTTCCACTACAATCAACCTGCCCAGATTCAGTGTCTGGGAGGGCTATAGCGCTGTGTACACTGTCCTTGTCGGGGGAGAGGTACACAGGGGGACCGGTCGGCGTGCTCCGTGAGAGATCAGCGCTGCCACATAGAAAATGGCCCCCAGAGACCTCAGAGGAGGAGTGGCCGAGTAACTGCAGCTCAGCGACGCCAGACTACGTGCTGAAAGGCGCGCTGAGCTGAGGGGAGGAGCCGCTAAACAGGGAAGGCTTCCTCGCCTGGCTAGCTATTAACCCCAGGGCTGCCGGCTTCCCACTTGCCATGTGAAATCCCTGGTGGTCTAGTGGTCTCACAGGGTATACCTCCGCAGAGGGGGAGCCCGCCGCCACCACTAGCAGCCCCCGGTCTGTCCCCTAGAACCGGGGGCAAAGGACTGCATTCCTAGTAAGACCCGCAAGCCGCCGCTAATCGGCGACTCGCGGCTTACCGTGTCCCCGGCGACTCCGGCAGCAGTCCAGGGAGGTCCCCAGAATCCAGCTAGTACGGACTCTGGCCTCCCGCGGCAATCCCCAGTGAGATACTTGCGTCGCGGCGCCAGCGGGGAGTAAGAGCGGCAGCGTGGGCGTCTGTACAGACAGTCCTTCGCTGCCACTGAAGGGTGTGTTACCATATACAGACACGTCGTATTGCAGGGTGTGTTACCATGTACACTCATGTTAAAAATAAAAAACCTAACAGGCTCTTATCTTTTTTTTTTTTTTTTTAAATAAAAAGCTTTTGGGGGACCCGACTCCGGCCGGGCACCAACTCAAACTGAGGTGCCTGTGGCTCGGGGGCGGGGTATAGAGGAGGATGGACCCAAGTGCATCCTGGGAGCAGCAGCAAAAGCTTTAATTGCGTGGTGCCCGTGGATCCAGATCCAGCTATACCCCAAGGTCAACCCTGCGGACCCCCTATGGACCCTGAAGTAGAAATGACGTATCTGTATATGGTAACATACCCTGCAATGTGCCGCACATGTACATGGTAACACACCCTGCAATATGATGTATCTGTACATGGTAACACACCCTGCAATATAACACACCTGTACATGGTAACACACCTGCAATATGCCGCACCTGTACATGGTAACACACCCTGCAATACGACGTATCTGTATATGGTAACACACCCTGCAATATGCTGCACCTCTACATGGTAACACACCTGCAATATGCCGCACCTGTACATGGTAACACACCCTGCAATATGCCGCACCTGTACATGGTAACACACCCTGCAATATGCCGCACCTGTACATGGTAACACACCCTGCAATATGCCGCACCTGTACATGGTAACACACCCTGCAATATGACGTATCTGTATATGGTAACACACCCTGCAATGTGCCGCACCTCTACATGGCAACACACGCTGCAATATGACGTATCTGTATATGGTAACACACCCTGCAATGTGCCGCACCTCTACATGGTAACACACCCTGCAATATGACGTATCTGTACATGGTAACACACCCTGCAATATGCCGCACCTGTACATGGTAACACACCCTGCAATACGACGTATCTGTATATGGTAACACACCCTGCAATATGCCGCACCTGTATATGGTAACACACCCTGCAATACGACGTATCTGTATATGGTAACACACCCTGCAATATGATGTATCTGTACATGGTAACATACCCTGCAATGTGCCACACATGTACATGGTAACACACCCTGCAATATGACGTATCTGTATATGGTAACACACCCTGCAATGTGCCGCACATGTACATGGTAACACACCCTGCAATGTGACGTATCTGTATATGGTAACACACCCTGCAATGTGCAGCACCTCTACATGGCAACACACCCTGCAATACGACGTATCTGTATATGGTAACACACCCTGCAATATGACGCACCTGTACATGGTAACACACTCTGCAATGTGATGCACCTGTACATGGTAACACACCCTGCAATATGACGTATCTGTATATAGTAACACACCCTGCAATGTGCCGCACCCCTACATGGTAACACACCCTGCAATATGACGTATCTATACATGGTAACTCACCCTGCAATATGCCGCAGCTGTACATGGTAGCACACCCTGCAATGTGCCGCACCTGTACATGGTAACACACCCTGCAATGTGACACACCGTACTTGGTAACACACACTGCAATATGACTCACCTGTACACGGTAACACACCCTGCAATATGACACACCTGTACACGGTAACACACCCTGCAATATGACACACCTGTACTTGGTTACACACCCTGCAATGTACAGCACCTGTACATGGTAACACACCCTGCAACATGCCGCACCTGTACATGGTAACACACCCTGCAATATGACACACCTGTACATGGTAACACACCCTGCAACAAGCCGCACCTGTACATGGTAACACACCCTGCAACATGCCGCACCTGTACATGGTAACACACCCTGCAATATGACATACATGTACATGGTAACACACCCTGCAATATGACATACATGTACATGGTAACACACCCTGCAATGTGACACACCTGTACATGGTAACACACCCTGCAATATGACACACCTGTAGATGGTAACACACCCTGCAATGTGACACACCTGTACATGGTAACACACTCTGCAATGTGACACACCTGTACATGGTAACACACCCTGCAATATGACACACCTGTACATGGTAACACACCCTGCAATGTGACACACCTGTACATGGTAACACACCCTGCAATATGACACACTTGTACATGGTAACACACCCTGCAATATGACACACCTGTACACGGTAACACACCCTGCAATGTGCCGCACCTGTACATGGTAACACACCCTTCCTCTGTGCCGCACCTGTACATGGTAACACACCCTGCAATATGACACACCTGTACATGGTAACACACTCTGCAATGTGCCGCACCTGTACATGGTAACACACCATGCAATATAACACACCTGTAAATGGTAACACACCCTGCAATATAACACACCTGTACATGGTAACACACCCTGCAATATGACACCTATCCATGGTAACACACCCTGCAGTATGACACCTATCCATGGTAACACACCTTGCAATATGACACACCTGTACATGGTAACACACCATGCAATATAACACACCTGTACATGGTAACACATCCTGCAATTTGACACACCTGTACACTGTGGAACATGCTGTCACATACAACCTGCAGCAGCAATATCTATAACTGGTGAACAGAACACAATCAGTACCTCCCCTGTGGTTTCGGAGGGAGGGAGATTTGGAGGTTTCTCTGTAGGATACTGAATTTTTGGGTCCATGTCCATAAAGCTGTCGTTCTGCTTCCATCTGGGGTAGTTCAGCTCCCATCCTTCCCGCAAGCTTTCTCCAGAGTGTTTCTGTAGATGCCTCTGTAGAGACTTCTTGCGTATGAACCTGTCCCAGCAGTAGGGACACTCGTAGGGACGCTCCCCGGTGTGCCGTCTCATGTGGGCCACCAGGTCGGTCTTACGGCTGAAACGCTTGGTGCAGCAGGTACAGTGAAAGGGTTTATGTCCAGCATGGCTCCACAGATGGGTGGTGAGGGTAGAACTCTGCCGGAAACTCCTCCCGCACTGGTTACACTTGTACGGTTTGTCCTCTGTGTGGGTTCTCCTGTGAGCACTGAGGTGCTGCTTCTTCACAAAGCTCTTAGCACATATACTGCATTGGTAGGGCCGATCTTGGCAATTTCCCATTTGATGGGATAAGAAGTCAATGAGGCGGCTCCAGCTCTCTCCACACTGAGTGCAAGTGTGCAGGTTGTCTCTGCCTTCCAGTACGTCTGAGGTCTCCGGGACCACACTCTCCTCCTTAAAAGGTTTCTTCAGATTTACAGCGCGGAGATACTGGTTGGCCGCGTACATAGTGGATCTACCTCTAACACGTGACCGCACCTTGCCAGCAATGGGAGACTGGTAATGACTGAGATTGTGTCCTGAGTTATGATTAAACAGAATGGGGGTAGTCTTCTCTGAGTCACGGTTGTGCAGAATGGGGGTAGTCTTCTCTGAGTCATGGTTGGGGTCATGATTGGGCAGATTGGGGGTAGACTTTGTGTTGTGGTTGGGTAGAATGGGGGTAGTCTCCTCTATGGTACACTGGCTGGGCACAATGGGGGAAGTCTTCTCCATGTTGGTGGCATCTGTTTTCCTCGCAGTTCCCTCATCTGTCCAAAGAATGGGGTTTCTCTTTACCAGACGTAGAGATCTCCTACTGACTGCTCTTCCTGCTGCGCAGTTTCTGGAACCTCTCAGATTACCGCGTCTCCTCTGACGTTCCTTACCCGGTCGCTCTATAAGGACCTCAGGAGTCCAGAGAGTCTCTATGTCACTTCTCCTCCTCACAGTTGGCTCAGTGCTTCCGTTTACCTCCCAGGCACCTGTAAGAGAGAAGACTGTTATGTGGGTGGTGACAGGAAATGTCCCTCTGAGCACAGCACTGACACAGCATCTCCTACTGATATAGGTGGCAGCAGTACAGCAGTAAATAATAAGACATTATTACAGTAGTAACCCTTTTCACTGTAACTAATAGAGACAGGAACAAATTAAATAGGGGTTGGGTACGAGATGCCGGCATTCGGGATCCCAGTGGTCAGAATCCCGATCCCGGCATCTCAACTAGGTTACCATCCCGACGGCTCTACTGTAGATAAGTTTCCTAACCTAACCCTCCGTCCCCGATGCCTAAACCTAACCTCCACCTCCCTGCACCCTAAACCTAACCCTGCCCCCTACTGCCTAAACCTAACCTCCCCCTCCCTGCATCCTAAACCTAACCCTCCCCCTTAGTGCCTAACCATATCCCTCCCCTAGTGCCTAACCCTAGTGCCTAACCCTCCCCCCTAGTACCTAACCCTCCCCCCTAGTACCTAACCCTCCCCAGTGAATAACCCTCCCCCTAGTGCCTAACCCTCCCCCTAGTGCCTAACCCTCCCCCTAGCACCTAACCCTCCCCTTAGTGCCTAACCCTCTCCCTAGTACCTAACACTAACCCTCCCCCTAGTACCTAACTCTCCCCCCTAGTGCCTAACCCTAACCTCCCCTTACCTGCACCCTAAACCTAACCCTCCACCCAGTGTCTAACCTTAACCTCCCCGCACCCTATCCCTCCCCCTAGTACCTAACCCTCCTAGAGCCTAATCCTCCCCCTAACACTAACTCTCCCCATAGTGCCTAACCCTCTACCTAGTACCTAACACTAACCCTCCCCCTAGTGCCTTACCCTATCCCTCCCCCTACTGCCTAACCCTCCCCCTAGTACCTAACACTAACCCTCCCCCTAGTGCCTTACCCTATCCCTCCCCCTAGTGCCTAACCCTCCCCCTAGTACTTAACACTAACCCTCCCCCTAGTGCCTAACTGTGGCCGGAGGCAGGCCACACGGGGTTAATGGCTGCCACAGCAGTGAAGGGGTTAACCCCCGTGCTGTGCCGTCATTTTTAAAAGGACAGTGTAAAAGCACACTGCACATGGTTTATAATAAACTGTATTAAAGTATATATGTATTGCTGCAATGCATTAGTGCATGAGGCAACGTATATTTAATAGGCTGTGCACTATATGATTTAAATGTATATTGTGTAGAGAAAATGCATATATACCTGTATAAGACATGAGCAGCCTCTGTGTCTGCAGATACTAGATGCTGATTGTGGTTCCCTTAGCAGGAGGTGTGATGAATAGGGTGACTGGAAGTTCTCTGTGTGAAGGTGTGAAGGT
Organism: Taudactylus pleione; assembly: GCA_031769625.1. Lineage (NCBI taxonomy): Eukaryota > Metazoa > Chordata > Amphibia > Anura > Myobatrachidae > Taudactylus > Taudactylus pleione. The sequence continues at coordinate 765,695 of JAUIMM010000634.1, forward strand.
GTCATATAGCCAAACACTACATGTACAGAACTTCCTTTGAAAAGACAATTTGTTTTTAAGAACCTTTTGGATGTCACTGAATGTGATAAGGTTGGAAATGAAAAACTGATTGATAAGGAATCAGGATGAATGTCATTTACTATTTCCTGTGACATGTTATACCAACATTTTAGGAGACAGTATAATGTATGATAAATCAGTTGTGTATAAAGTTTAGGTGGCTGGGCTGGTCCCTTAGCAGATTCCTGGAAGTATGGTTTTTTTAGGAAAACCTCCCCCAGCCCTAGACGAGCTGACTCCTGGGTGGTGACCAAAACACCAGGTAGTCTCAGGCTCAGGGGAGTGACCACTCCCCACTGTCCATAGGGGACAATGTTAAATGTGCATGTGGCTAGCACATGCACTTAAGGTGATTGGTTGGAAACCACAAGGTGGGCTTACCCCCTGTGGTAATGTGTGTTAGAATGACATAAAAAGAGGGACTGTGAGCCCTGTATGGTACAACCCTGTAACTTCTGTGTGGAGAAGACCTGCTGATAAGATTCCTGTATGTGGTACATCTTTGGAAATCCTTTGTGGAGAATTGCTGTTTGATTTCTGTGTGATATTCCCCTTCAGATGGAAGGGAGGGTCTTCTTTAAGACATTGAGCAAATAAACACCGTTTGCCTTTACCAATTGCCTCAATCTTGCGACCAACAGAATTGCGCAAAAACGCTATTCCGTTCTCCTGCTGTTCTGGGTAAGAGCTCCGTGTCTCCAAGTTCACGCCCTCTGCCAGCTACCGTGCAGACCTGGTCCATTGCGAGGGATCAGGTGGGAACAGCCGACACCAAACAGGAGGTGTGTCCGCAGTTAATCAAATGCATACGCAGCAGAAGCGGTTCCAGGTTCCAAGGCAGGAGCCTGAGTGTACCTAGTAAGCGGTTCCAAACGCCGATGGTAGAGTTTGGTGGTGGCAGCATCGTTACACGCCCACGGCGCAGTGGGCGGAGTCAGTGACAGGCGGTCACTGACGGTGAGTGGGAGTCCAAAAGCGCTAACCCGTGACCAGGGACGGCCTAGGCGAAAGGCGTCCGGTCACACTAACCCTCCCCCTAGTACCTAACACTAACCCTAACTCTCCCCCTAGTACCAAACACTAACCCTCCCCACTTAGTGCCTAACCCTAACCCACCCCCTAGTGCCTAACCCTCCCCCTAGTGCCTAACCGTCCACCTAGTGCCTAAGCCTCCCCCAGTGCCTAACCCTCCTCCTAGTGCCTAGTCCTCCCCCTAGTACCTAACACTAACCCTCCCCCTAGTGCCTGATCCTCCCCCTAGTACCTAACACTAACCTCTCCCCCTAGTACTTAACACTAACCCTCCCCCTAGTGCCTAACGCTCCCCCTAGTTCCTAATCCTCCCCCTAGTACCCAACACAAACCCTCCTCCTAGTGCCTAATCCTCCCCCTAGTGCCTAACACTAACCCTCCCCCTAGTGCCTAACCCTCCCCCTAGTACTTAACACTAACCCTCCCCCTAGTGCCTAACCCTACCCACTAACCCTCCCCCTAGTGCCTAACCCTCCCCTCATCCCCGCTACTTACCCTCGGCATTCTGACTGCAGGAATCCCCGCTGTTGGGATAGTGAACGTATCCCATTAAATAGAAATCAACTGCATAACAAACAGCCAGTTAACTATTAATTACCATTGTAAAGCTTACCTGTTTTAAAACTATTAAATACATTCGTTGTCCAAAGGCTAGGTGCACGCTAGACGATAAGTAATCCAATCCCGCGGATCGGAGTGACATATTGGGTGTGTACCCATGATATGCGCACTCCCTCAGAGGCCGGTTTACGTGCTCTGAGCATGATCTGGACCACAGAGCTGGAAAATCCCTTAGCCGTTAGGAGGGATGTCTCAAGAGCCAAGCCATTAAAGACAGACGGGCTAGGTCCGGATGTAGACATGGACCCTGAGACAACAGGTCTACTAATAGAGGAAGTTGAAGAGGAACGTCTATGGAGAGACTCTAAAGATTACCAATGGAGTCTGGGCCAAGCTGGAGCTATCAGCAGGACTGTGCCCCCGCCCCCTTCCAGTTTGAACTTCCGAAGAACTCAAGGAAGCAGGGATATTGGGGGAAAGAGGTACGCCTAATGGAAGGTCCATTTCACTGACAAGGCGTCCACGAAAGCTGTGTCGGGGTCCCTTTTCCTGGTTCCATATACTGGAAGTTTGTGGTTGTGTCTTGAGGCTATGAAATCCACATCCGGCAGAACCCATTTGTCCACCAGGAGCTGAAAGACTTCTGGATGTAGAGACCACTCTCCTGCATGCACATCGTGACGGCTGAGGAAATCTGCTTCCCAATTGAGAACTCCCGGGATGAATACCGCGGAGATGGCTGGGAGATAGCGTTCAGTCCATGTAAGAATGTGGGACACTTCTGCCATTGCTTCCCAACTCTGATTGTCTCCTTGGTATTTGAGGTAGGCCACTGCCGAGGCGTTGTCGGACTGTATTTGTACTGGCCTGTCCTGAAAAATATGAGTGAGTGAGAGCTCTGTAGATGGCTCAAAGTTCCAAGACATTGATTGGTAACTCTGCCTCGACTGGGATCCAGCGGCCCTGGAAGGAGTGTTGGCTGGTCACTGTGCCTGGTCACTGTGCCCCACCCTTGGAGGCTTGCGTCCATGGTGAGGAGAGCCCAGTCCGGGATCCAAAAGGGGCGACCCTTGTCTAAATGGAATGTCGGTAGCCACCAGTAGATGGGGTAGCCCGTTCCACCTGGAGAGGATCAGGTGTTGAAGGGGCCTGGAGTGATACTGAGCGAACTCCACCATGTTGACACCATTGATCCCAATATCTGCATTGCAGTGTGAATTGACACTCGGCGACTGCGGTGAAGTCTGCACACTCTGTGTTATATTAAGGAGATCTTGTCTGTTGTTAGAAAGATCCTCTGAACCTGAGAGTCCAAGAGGGCTCCTAAATGCACTATTCTTTAAGAAGGTGTAAGGGAAGACTTTTTCTCAGTTGTTCAGCCACCCGTGCGTTTGCAGGAAGGCAATTGTTACCTGCAGATAGTGGTGAAGAATCTCTGGGGAGCTGGCCAACAGCAAGAGGTCATCTAAGTACGGGAGTAGTCTGATCCCCTGACGATAAAGGGAGGCCGCCATAACTGCCATGATATTGGACCTGAGGGGTCGTTGAGAGACCAAACGGTAGGGCCTGAAACTGGTAATGCTGCTGTAGGATAGCAAACCGGAAATATTGTTGATGACAAGGCGCTATAGGTATATGTAGGTAAGCGTCCTGAATGTCTAGAGACACCATAAAATCCCCAGGCTCCATAGGCAGGATAATAGAAATCTGAGCACCCTGATAAACTTGTTAAGAGATTTGAGGTTGAGGATTGGCTGATGAGACCCGTTGGGCTTCTGAACCAGGAAAAGGGTGGAATAATAGCCCTTGCCTTGATGTGAGGAGGGGAATGGAATTATTACTGTTGAATTCAGTAAGGACTGAATGTCTTTTTGGAGCAGCAGGGCATTGCTTGGGTCCGATGGAGGCCCTGTGCAAAAGAACTGCTGGGGGGGTCGCCTTAGGAAGTATAGAGCATATCCGTGGGAGACCACTTCTCTTACCCAGGTGTCTGATGTAGTCTGACGCCAAACCTGGGCGAATTGAAGAAGTCGGCCTCCCATCCTAGGAGCCCAGGGAGAGGCCCGCCCTGTCAGGCTGTAGGCTTGTCTTCAGACTTGGTAAGTGGACGTCTAGTAGCCCAGGCTTGTTTGGCCATAGGCTTGGAGGCCTTGGCTGATGCCTGCTGCCGTGGAAAGAACTGACCCTTAGCTTTTCCATGTGGGCGAAAGGACCGAAAGGATGACATCCGAGGCTTTGTATTATATGTAGAGGGCAAGAACGCCATCTTGGATGCTGCAAAAGTAGTCACAATTTTATCTAAATCTGGACCAAATAGGATATCTCCAGAATAATAAAGGGCCTCCAGAGCCCTTTTTGAACAGGAGACTGTTTTCCAGGAACAGTGCCAAATAATACGGCAATACCGAAGAGAGGGAGGGAGGGAGGGAGGGAGGGAGGGGGAGAGAGAGAGAGAGAGAGAGAGAGAGAGAGAGAGAGATATATATATATATATATATCTGCGTCTTCTGCCTCCCCAGATGATATATCAGAGTCAGATAACTGGGAAGATAACAGCACGCTTAGTAGGCTTAGTAGGTAAAGGCTTTTAATTTTGCAGCATTTATAGAAAAACTGTAGCGGTATTAGCCAAACTCTGTACTGAGGAAGACAGTATGTCTACCCATGGGGGGCAAAGGATTTGCAGGGAGCACCTGCTGTGACCGTCCCACAGAGGGGGCTACCACGGGGATTGCTAAGTGGTCCACAATCTTTGCCAGCACCTGTGTAAAAGGCAGCCTAGGGGGGTCGCAGGGTCCCGCGGGTGGGGAAATGTGCGGTGACCCGGTCACTGCCGGTGAATAGGTGCTGGGCGCGTGCGCCCGGCATCTATTTTACCTGTCAGCAGCGCTTGGGGGCAGCCCGGCGTGTCCGGGCACGCCCTCAAGAGTGACGAAAAGGAGACGCGTTTTATAGACACAATCCCTTTTCAATGGCCACGCCCACTTTTCAGGTGCGCGCGCGGAATTGCCCTCTCTAGCTCCGGAACCCTGTCTGCCACGGGAGCTACAGTGAACACTAATTATGGTACAGTGTAGTGTGCAACCGCGCTATATAGTATGTGACAGCCCTCACTAATATAGGTGATGTGAGGTACAATGAACCCCCTACATCTTAGTATGTCAGAATATAGAAGAATAGAGGGAAATGTATAAGCTGACAGTATAGAAAGTAGAGATCAGCGCTAGCACAAGTCACATCCAAAACGCAGAGATAAACGTTACACTGTATATCTGTAATTGGCACTATAATCAACTACACAGAGCGCAGTGGCTGGTAGGATATAGCGCTGTATAACCTGGCCCGTGGGTGCGGTATACAGGGAGACTGGGCCCAGCCTTCCCGGAGACCTGTGAAGATGCCGGGGGGAGCCTCCTAGCTTGTCCCACTCAGAGCCCCGCTGGGAGTTCCTAGCCAGGGTTGGTGTCACGGCGCCGCGGAGGGGTGATGGAGCAGCAGCGCAGACGTCCGAGGGACAGACTTTTGCTGCTGCTCACTTTAAAATACTAGAAAAAAAGGTAAATCATAAAAGTAAGCTTGAAGCAGCCCCACTGTTATAATAATGGTGACCCAGCTCCTGCCGGACACCAACAAAACTGAGGGCGGAGTACAGGGGGAAGGACCGGAGCATCCTGGGATTAGAAAACCCTGAAGAAATAGCGACATTTATAGTGGTAGACTTTCTGACATTCCCACGATACTTATTTATAGCGCAAATTAGACAAAAATCCTTTTTATTTCCGGAAAAATCTGTTACTCACCATTATTAATAATGAAATGTATAGTAAGAGGGAGGATCAGCATGACGATAGCAATAATACAGAAACAATCTGATAATATACAGCGCAGTAAGGTGCTAATCTACGTATGAATGTTTGGAGCACTAAGGGCCTCATTCTATTGCTGCATTTATTGCTGAAGTGGAGTCTGCGTCTTTATGCGAATGCCGCTGCAGAACCCTTCCCTGGCGCACATCCGTGCAACCCGAAGGACTGAGACGCAACTGTCAGCGTCCATAGATGCCGAAATACCACTTGGTGTCCCTGAAGCTGTACCATCCAAGCTTGCACCAGTCCTGTGGCGCTCTCCATCAGAGTGCGGTGGTTCAGCGTCTCTGGGCCTGCTAGAGGCGGATACGATGGCGATTGTTGGTAATCCGCATGTGCGAACACTGTACTGCTCACGGGCAGCGACTGCATTGCGATTACGCACACACAGAGGACCCACTCGCAAAGTGAGTGACAGGTAGTCAGCGTTTGGGGATGGTTTCGGGGCTGCTTAGAACGTGTCTGATCGTATAAACGCCACTCAGGGCCGTGCATAAATTAGCCACTGTGATCTCTTCAGCAGCACGAGAGCTCACAGCGTGTCAGGAGCGCTGCCGCATATGGAGCATAGCTGACTGCTGTGCGTCGATGTTACCAATGTTTGCGCAGTTGCACAATGTCGTAAGGATATGAGAAGGCAGCAGTGAGCGTCCCTGCGATCCCTGCGAGAATGCAGCTGCGTTTGCATTACTGTCCGTCTCTGAATCAGGCCCTCTGGGCCCAACCACCATCTCTGAATCAGGCCCTCTATGCCCAACCACCGTCTCTGAATCAGGCCCTCTGTGCCCAACCACCGTCTCTGAATCAGGCCCTCTATGCCCAACCACCGTCTCTGACTCAGGCCCTCTGGGCCCAACCACCGTCTCTGACTCAGGCCCTCTGGGCCCAACCACCGTCTCTGAATCAGGCCCATAGTGCCCAACCACCGTCTCTGAATCAGACCCTCTGGCCCTAACCACCGTCTCTGACTCAGGCCCTCTGTGCCCAATCACCGTCTCTGAATCAGGCCCTCTGTGCCCAACCACCGTCTCTGAAACAGGCCCTCTGTGCCTAACCACCGTCTCTGAATCAGACCCTCTGTGCCTAACCACCGTCTCTGGATCAGGCCCTCTGTGCCCAACCACCGTCTCTGAATCAGGCCCTCTGTGCCCAACCACCGTCTCTGAATCAGGCCCTCTGGGCCCAACCACCGTCTCTGAATCAGGCCCTCTGTGCCCAACCACCGTCTCTGAATCAGGCCCTCTGTGCCCAACCACCGTCTCTGAATCAGGCCTTCTGGGCCCAACCACTGTCTCTGACTCAGGCCCTCTGGTCCCAACCACCGTCTCTGAATCAGCCCCTTACACATTGTGTGTTCTAATCTGTGCTGAGACTTTGTATGTACATAATTAGGTGTCATGCGCGGTGGGACTCAGACGTATGCGCAGAGGAAAAAATATCGTCCATCTGCATCAATATCAGTATAGAGTCTGACACAATCAGGCCCCAAGTAACTAGATCTGTGTAGATTTAGCCGCACTGTACTCTATGGATACACAGGAGCGTCAGTATGCAATGCTAGCACAATGACAGGGCACTACAGAGACCAGAGGGAAGGACCCACCAGCACAGGCGCCCACCTAGCACAGGCTCCCACCCAGCACAGGCTCCCACCCAGCACAGGCTCCCACCCAGCACAGGCTCCCACCCAGCACAGGCTCCCACGCAGCACAGGCTCCCACCTAGCAGAGGCTCCCACCCAGCACAGGCTCCCACCTAGCACAGGCTCCCACCTAGCACAGGCTCCCACCCAGCACAGGCTCCCACCCAGCACAGGCTCCCACCCAGCACAGGCTCCCACCCAGCACAGGCTCCCACCCAGCACAGGCTCCCACCCAGCACAGGCTCCCACCTAGCACAGGCTCCCACCTAGCACAGGGTAGAGGGTCCCACCTAGCACAGTCTGCCACCTAGCACAGTCTGCCACCTAGCACAGGCTCCCACCTAGCACAGGCTCCCACCCAGCACAGGCTCCCACCCAGCACAGGCTCCCACCTAGCAGAGGCTCCCACCCAGCACAGGCTCCCACCTAGCACAGGCTCCCACCTAGCACAGGCTCCCACCTAGCACAGGCTCCCACCCAGCACAGGCTCCCACCCAGCACAGGATCCCACCTAGCACAGGGTAGAGGCTCCCACCTAGCACAGTCTGCCACCTAGCACAGTCTGCCACCTAGCACAGGCTCCCACCTAGCACAGGCTCCCACCTAGCACAGGCTCCCACCTAGCACAGGCTCCCACCCAGCACAGTCTCCCACCCAGCACAGTCTCCCACCTAGCACAGGCTCCCACCTAGCACAGGGTAGAGGCTCCCACCTAGCACAGTCTGCCACCTAGCACAGGCTCCCACCTAGCACAGTCTCCCACCTAGCACAGGCTCCCACCTAGCACAGGCTCCCACGCAGCACAGGCTCCCACGCAGCACAGGCTCCCACCCAGCACAGGCTCCCACCTAGCACAGTCTCCCACCTAGCACAGTCTCCCACCTAGCACAGTCTCCCACCTAGCACAGGCTCCCACCTAGCACAGGCTCACACCTAGCACAGGCTCCCACCCAGCACAGGCTCCCACCCAGCACAGGCTCCCACCCAGCACAGGCTCCCACCTAGCACAGGGTAGAGGGTCCCACCTAGCACAGTCTGCCACCTAGCACAGACTGCCACCTAGCACAGGCTCCCACCTAGCACAGGCTCCCACCCAGCACAGGCTCCCACCCAGCACAGGCTCCCACGCAGCACAGGCTCCCACCCAGCACAGGCTCCCACCCAGCACAGGCTCCCACCTAGCACAGTCTCCCACCTAGCACAGGCTCCCACCTAGCAGAGGCTCCCACCTAGCACAGGCTCCCACCCAGCACAGGCTCCCACCCAGCACAGGCTCCCACCCAGCACAGGATCCCACCTAGCACAGGGTAGAGGCTCCCACCTAGCACAGTCTGCCACCTAGCACAGTCTGCCACCTAGCACAGGCTCCCACCTAGCACAGGCTCCCACCTAGCACAGGCTCCCACCTAGCACAGGCTCCCACCTAGCACAGGCTCCCACCCAGCACAGTCTCCCACCTAGCACAGGCTCCCACCTAGCACAGGCTCCCACCTAGCACAGGCTCCCACCTAGCACAGGGTAGAGGCTCCCACCTAGCACAGTCTGCCACCTAGCACAGGCTCCCACCTAGCACAGGCTCCCACCTAGCACAGGCCCCCACCTAGCACAGGCCTCCACCCAGCACAAGCTCCCACCCAGCAGAGTCTCCCACCTAGCACAGGCTCCCACCTAGCACAGGCTCCCACCCAGCACAGGCTCCCACCCAGCAGAGTCTCCCACCTAGCACAGGCTCCCACCCAGCACAGGCTCCCACCCAGCACAGGCTCCCACGTAGCACAGGCTCCCACCCAGCACAGGCTCCCACCTAGCACAGGCACCAACCCAGCACAGTCTCCCACCTAGCACAGGCTCCCACCTAGCACAGGGTAGAGGCTCCCACCTAGCACAGTCTGCCACCTAGCACAGGCTCTCACCTAGCACAGGCCCCCACCTAGCACAGGCCCCCACCTAGCACAGGCCTCCACCCAGCACAAGCTCCCACCCAGCACAAGCTCCCACCCAGCAGAGTCTCCCACCTAGCACAGGCTCCCACCTAGCACAGGCTCCCACCCAGCACAGGCTCCCACCCAGAACAGGCTCCCACCCAGCACAGGCTCCCACGTAGCACAGGCTCCCACCAAGCACAGGCTCCCACCTAGCACAGGCTCCCACCTAGCACAGGCTCCAACCCAGCACAGTCTCCCACCTAGCACAGGCTCCCACCTAGCACAGGCTCCCACCTAGCACAGGGTAGAGGCTCCCACCTAGCACAGGCTCCAACCTAGCACAGGCTCCCACCTAGCACAGGGTAGAGGCTCCCACCTAGAACAGGCTCCCAACACAGGCTCCCACCTAGCACAGGCTCCAACCTAGCACAGGCTGCCACCTAGCACAGGGTAGAGGCTCCCACCTAGCACAGTCTCCCACCTAGCACAGGCGCCCACCTAGCACAGGCGCCCACCTAGCACAGTCTCCCACCTAGCACAGTCTCCCACCTAGCACAGTCTCCCACCTAGCACAGTCTCCCACCTAGCACAGTCTCCCACCCAGCACAGGCTCTCACCCAGCACAGGCTCCCACCCAGCAAAGGCTCCCACCCAGCAAAGGCTCCCACCCAGCACAGGCTCCCACCCAGCACAGGCTCCCACCCAGCACAGGCTCCCACCTAGCACAGGCTCCCACCCAGCACAGGCTCCCACCTAGCACAGGCTCCCACCTAGCACAGGCATCCACCTAGCACAGGCTCCCACCTAGCCCAGGCTCCAACCCAGCACAGTCTCCAACCCAGCACAGGCTCCCACCCAACACAAGCTCCCACCCAGCAGAGTCTCCCACCCAGCACAGGTTCCCACCCAGCACAGTCTCCCACCTAGCACAGGCTCCCACCTAGCACAGGCTCCAACCCAGCACAGACTCCCACCCAGCACAGGCTCCCACCTAGCACAGGGTAGAGGCTCCAACCCAGCACAGTCTCCCAACTAGCACAGGCTCCCAACTAGCACAGGCTCCCACCTAGCACAGGCTCCCACCTAGCACAGGGTAGAGGCTCCCACCTAGCACAGGCTCCCACCTAGCACAGGCTCCCACCCAGCACAGGCTCCCACCCAGCACAGGCTCCCACCCAGCACAGGCTCCCACCCAGCACAGGCTCCCACCCAGCACAGGCTCCCACCCAGCACAGGCTCCCACCCAGCACAGGCTCCCACCTAGCACAGGCTCCCACCAAGCACAGGCTCCCACCTAGCACAGGCTCCAACCCAGCACAGTCTCCCAAATAGCACAGGCTCCCACCTAGCACAGGGTAGAGGCTCCCACCTAGCACAGGCTCCCACCCAGCACAGGCTCCCACCCAGCACAGGCTCCCACCCAGCACAGGCTCCCACCCAGCACAGGCTCCCACCCAGCACAGGCTCCCACCCAGCAGAGTCTCCCACCTAGCACAGGCTCCCACCTAGCACAGGCTCCCACCTAGCACAGGGTAGAGGCTCCCACCTAGCACAGGCTCCCACCTAGCACAGGGTAGAGGCCTTCTGGGCCCAACCACTGTCTCTGACTCAGGCTCCCTGTGCTCAACCACCGTCTCTGAATCAGGCCCTCTGTGCCCAACCACCGCTTCTGAATCAGGCCCTCTGTGCCCAACCACCGTCTCTGAATCAGGCCCTCTGTGCCCAACCACCGTCTCTGAATCAGCCCCTTACACATTGTGTGTTCTAATCTGTGCTGAGACTTTGTATGTACATAATTAGGTGTCATGCGCGGTGGGACTCAGACGTATGCGCAGAGGAAAAAATATCGTCCATCTGCATCAATATCAGTATAGAGTCTGACACAATCAGGCCCCAAGTAACTAGATCTGTGTAGATTTAGCCGCACTGTACTCTATGGATACACAGGAGCATCAGTATGCAATGCTAGCACAATGACAGGGCACTACAGAGACCAGAGGGAAGGACCCACCAGCACAGGCGCCCACCTAGCACAGGCTCCCACCCAGCAGATGCTCTCACCCAGCAGAGGCTCCCACCCAGCAGAGGCACCCACGAAGCACAGGCTCCCACCCAGCACAGGCTCCCACCCAGCACAGGCTCCCACCCAGCACAGGCTCCCACCCAGCACAGGCTCCCACCCAGCACAGGCTCCCACCCAGCACAGGCTCCCACCCAGCACAGGCTCCCACCCAGCACAGGCTCCCACCCAGCACAGGCTCCCACCTAGCACAGGCTCCCACCTAGCACAGGGTAGAGGCTCCCAACTAGCACAGTCTGCCACCTAGCACAGGCTCCCACCTAGCACAGGCTCCCACCAAGCACAGGCTCCCACCTAGCACAGGCTCCCACCTAGCACAGGCCCCCACCTAGCACAGGCCTCCACCCAGCACAAGCTCCCACCCAGCAGAGTCTCCCACCTAGCACAGGCTCCCACCTAGCACAGGCTCCCACCCAGCACAGGCTCCCACCCAGAACAGGCTCCCACCTAGCACAGGCTCCCACCTAGCACAGGATCCCATCCAGCACAGGCTCCCACCCAGCACAGGCTCCCACCTAGCACAGGGTAGTGGCTCCCACCTAGCACAGTCTGCCACCTAGCACAGGCTCCCACCTAGCACAGGCTCCCACCTAGCACAGGCTCCCACCTAGCACAGGCTCCCACCTAGCACAGGCTCCCACCTAGCACAGGCTCCCACCTAGCACAGGCTCCCACCTAGCACAGGCCTCCACCCAGCACAAGCTCCCACCCAGCACAAGCTCCCACCCAGCAGAGTCTCCCACCCAGCAGAGTCTCCCACCTAGCACAGGCTCCCACCTAGCACAGGCTCCCACCCAGCACAGGCTCCCACCCAGCACAGGCTCCCACCCAGAACAGGCTCCCACCCAGCACAGGCTCCCACGTAGCACAGGCTCCCACCAAGCACAGGCTCCCACCTAGCACAGGCTCCCACCTAGCACAGGCTCCCACCTAGCACAGGCTCCAACCCAGCACAGTCTCCCACCTAGCACAGGCTCCCACCTAGCACAGGGTAGAGGCTCCCACCTAGCACAGGCTCCAACCTAGCACAGGCTCCCACCTAGCACAGGGTAGAGGCTCCCACCTAGAACAGGCTCCCAACACAGGCTCCCACCTAGCACAGGCTCCAACCTAGCACAGGCTGCCACCTAGCACAGGGTAGAGGCTCCCACCTAGCACAGTCTCCCACCTAGCACAGGCGCCCACCTAGCACAGGCGCCCACCTAGCACAGGCGCCCACCTAGCACAGTCTCCCACCTAGCACAGTCTCCCACCTAGCACAGTCTCCCACCCAGCACAGGCTCTCACCCAGCACAGGCTCCCACCCAGCACAGGCTCCCACCCAGCAAAGGCTCCCACCCAGCACAGGCTCCCACCCAGCACAGGCTCCCACCTAGCACAGGCTCCCACCTAGTAGAGGCTCCCACCTAGCACAGGCTCCCACCTAGCACAGGCATCCACCTAGCACAGGCTCCCACCTAGCCCAGGCTCCAACCCAGCACAGTCTCCAACCCAGCACAGGCTCCCACCCAACACAAGCTCCCACCCAGCAGAGTCTCCCACCCAGCACAGGTTCCCACCCAGCACAGTCTCCCACCTAGCACAGGCTCCCATCTAGCACAGGCTCCAACCCAGCACAGACTCCCACCCAGCACAGGCTCCCACCTAGCACAGGGTAGAGGCTCCCACCTAGCACAGGGTAGAGGCTCCAACCCAGCACAGTCTCCCAACTAGCACAGGCTCCCAACTAGCACAGGCTCCCACCTAGCACAGGCTCCCACCTAGCACAGGCTCCCACCTAGCACAGGGTAGAGGCTCCCACCTAGCACAGGCTCCCACCTAGCACAGGCTCCCACCCAGCACAGGCTCCCACCCAGCACAGGCTCCCACCTAGCACAGGCTCCCACCAAGCACAGGCTCCCACTAGCACAGGCTCCAACCCAGCACAGTCTCCCAAATAGCACAGGCTCCCACCTAGCACAGGGTAGAGGCTCCCACCTAGCACAGGCTCCCACCAAGCACAGGCTCCCACCCAGCACAGGCTCCCACCCAGCACAGGCTCCCACCCAGCACAGGCTCCCACCCAGCACAGGATCCCACCCAGCACAGGCTCCCACCCAGCACAGGCTCCCACCCAGCAGAGTCTCCCACCTAGCACAGGCTCCCACCTAGCACAGGCTCCCACCTAGCACAGGGTAGAGGCTCCCACCTAGCACAGGCTCCCACCTAGCACAGGGTAGAGGCCCTCTGTGCCCAACCACCGTCTCTGAATCAGGCCTTCTGGGCCCAACCACTGTCTCTGACTCAGGCTCCCTGTGCTCAACCACCGTCTCTGAATCAGGCCCTCTGTGCCCAACCACCGCCTCTGAATCAGGCCCTCTGTGCCCAACCACCGTCTCTGAATCAGGCCCTCTGTGCCCAACCACCGTCTCTGAATCAGCCCCTTACACATTGTGTGTTCTAATCTGTGCTGAGACTTTGTATGTACATAATTAGGTGTCATGCGCGGTGGGACTCAGACGTATGCGCAGAGGAAAAAATATCGTCCATCTGCATCAATATCAGTATAGAGTCTGACACAATCAGGCCCCAAGTAACTAGATCTGTGTAGATTTAGCCGCACTGTACTCTATGGATACACAGGAGCATCAGTATGCAATGCTAGCACAATGACAGGGCACTACAGAGACCAGAGGGAAGGACCCACCAGCACAGGCGCCCACCTAGCACAGGCTCCCACCCAGCAGATGCTCTCACCCAGCAGAGGCTCCCACCCAGCAGAGGCACCCACCCAGCACAGGCTCCCACCCAGCACAGGCTCCCACCCAGCACAGGCTCCCACCCAGCACAGGCTCCCACCCAGCACAGGCTCCCACCCAGCACAGGCTCCCACCCAGCACAGGCTCCCACCCAGCACAGGCTCCCACCCAGCACAGGCTCCCACCCAGCACAGGCTCCCACCTAGCACAGGCTCCCACCAAGCACAGGCTCCCACCAAGCACAGGCTCCCACCTAGCACAGGGTAGAGGCTCCCAACTAGCACAGTCTGCCACCTAGCACAGGCTCCCACCTAGCACAGGCTCCCACCAAGCACAGGCTCCCACCTAGCACAGGCTCCCACCTAGCACAGGCCCCCACCTAGCACAGGCCTCCACCCAGCACAAGCTCCCACCCAGCAGAGTCTCCCACCTAGCACAGGCTCCCACCTAGCACAGGCTCCCACCCAGCACAGGCTCCCACCCAGAACAGGCTCCCACCAAGCACAGGCTCCCACCTAGCACAGGATCCCATCCAGCACAGGCTCCCACCCAGCACAGGCTCCCACCTAGCACAGGGTAGTAGCTCCCACCTAGCACAGTCTGCCACCTAGCACAGGCTCCCACCTAGCACAGGCTCCCACCTAGCACAGGCTCCCACCTAGCACAGGCTCCCACCTAGCACAGGCTCCAACCCAGCACAGTCTCCCACCTAGCACAGGCTCCCACCTAGCACAGGCTCCCACCTAGCACAGGGTAGAGGCTCCAACCCAGCACAGTCTCCCACCTAGCACAGGCTCCCACCTAGCACAGGCTCCCACCTAGCACAGGGTAGAGGCTCCCACCTAGCACAGGCTCCCAACTAGCACAGGCTCCCACCAAGCACAGGCTCCCACCAAGCACAGGCTCCCACCTAGCACAGGCTCCCACCGAGCACAGGCTCCCAAATAGCACAGGCTACCACCTAGCACAGGCTCCCACCTAGCACAGGCTCCCACCTAGCACAGGCTCCCACCCAGCACAGTCTCCCACCTAGCACAGTCTCCCACCTAGCACAGGCTCCAACCCAGCACAGGCTGCCACCTAGCACAGGGTAGAGGCTCCCACCTAGCACAGGCTCCCACCCAGCACAGTCTCCCACCTAGCACAGTCTCCCACCTAGCACAGTCTCCCACCTAGCACAGTCTCCCACCTAGCACAGTCTCCCACCCAGCACAGTCTCCCACCCAGCACAGTCTCCCACCCAGCACAGGCTCCCACCCAGCACAGGCTCCCACCCTGCACAGGCTCCCACCCAGCACAGGCTCCCACCCAGCACAGGCTCCAACCCAGCACAGTCTCCCACCTAGCACAGGCTCCCACCTAGCACAGGCTCCCACCTAGCACAGGGTAGAGGCTCCCACCTAGCACAGGCTCCCACCTAGCACAGGCTCCCACCTAGCACAGGCTCCCACCCAGCACAGGCTCCCACCCAGCACAGGCTCCCACCCAGCACAGGCTCCCAAACAGAACAGGCTCCCACCCAGCACAGGCTCCCACCCAGCACAAGCTCCCACCTAGCACAGGCTCCCACCTAGCACAGGCTCCCACCTAGCACAGGCTCCCACCTAGCACAGGCTCCCACCTAGCACAGGCTCCCACCCAGCACAGGCTCCCACCTAGCACAGTCTGCCACCTAGCACAGGCTCCCACCTAGCACAGGGTAGAGGCTCCCACCTAGCACAGGCTCCCAACTAGCACAGGCTCCCACCAAGCACAGGCTCCCACCCAGCACAGGCTCCCACCCAGCACAGGCTTCCACCGAGCACAGGCTCCCAAATAGCACAGGCTACCACCTAGCACAGGCTCCCACCTAGCACAGGCTCCCACCTAGCACAGGCTCCCACCCAGCACAGGCTCCCACCCAGCACAGGCTCCCACCCAGCACAGGCTCCCACCCAGCACAGTCTCCCACCCAGCACAGGCTCCCACCTAGCACAGGCTCCAACCCAGCACAGGCTCCCACCTAGCACAGGCTCCCACCTAGCACAGGGTAGAGGCTCCCACCTAGCACAGGCTCCCACCTAGCACAGGGTCCCACCAAGCACAGGCTCCCACCAAGCACAGGCTCCCACCTAGCACAGGCTCCCACCTAGCACAGGCTCCCACCTAGCACAGGCTACCACCCAGCACAGGCTCCCACCTAGCACAGTCTCCCACCTAGCACAGGCTCCAACCCAGCACAGACTCCCACCTAGCACAGGCTGCCACCTAGCACAGTCTCCCACCAAGCACAGGGTAGAGGCTCCAACCCAGCACAGTCTCCCACCTAGCACAGGCTCCCACCTAGCACAGGCTCCCACCTAGCACAGGGTAGAGGCTCCCACCTAGCACAGTCTCCCACCTAGCACAGGCTCCCACCTAGCACAGGCTCCCACCTAGCACAGGGTAGAGGCTCCCACCTAGCACAGGCTCCCAACTAGCACAGGCTCCCACCAAGCACAGGCTCCCACCTAGCACAGGCTCCCACCTAGCACAGGCTCCCACCGAGCACAGGCTCCCAAATAGCACAGGCTACCACCTAGCACAGGCTCCCACCTAGCACAGGCTCCCACCTAGCACAGGCTCCCACCCAGCACAGTCTCCCACCTAGCACAGTCTCCCACCTAGCACAGGCTCCAACCCAGCACAGGCTCCCACCTAGCACAGGCTCCCACCCAGCACAGTCTCCCACCCAGCACAGTCTCCCACCTAGCACAGTCTCCCACCTAGCACAGTCTCCCACCTAGCACAGTCTCCCACCTAGCACAGTCTCCCACCCAGCACAGTCTCCCACCCAGCACAGTCTCCCACCCAGCACAGGCTCCCACCCTGCACAGGCTCCCACCCAGCACAGGCTCCCACCCAGCACAGGCTCCCACCCAGCACAGGCTCCAACCCAGCACAGTCTCCCACCTAGCACAGGCTCCCACCTAGCACAGGCTCCCACCTAGCACAGGGTAGAGGCTCCCACCTAGCACAGGCTCCCACCTAGCACAGGCTCCCACCTAGCACAGGCTCCCACCCAGCACAGGCTCCCACCCAGCACAGGCTCCCACCCAGCACAGGCTCCCAAACAGAACAGGCTCCCACCCAGCACAGGCTCCCACCCAGCACAAGCTCCCACCTAGCACAGGCTCCCACCTAGCACAGGCTCCCACCTAGCACAGGCTCCCACCTAGCACAGGCTCCCACCTAGCACAGGCTCCCACCCAGCACAGGCTCCCACCTAGCACAGTCTGCCACCTAGCACAGGCTCCCACCCAGCACAGGCTCCCACCCAGCACAGGCTCCAACCCAGCACAGTCTCCCACCTAGCACAGGCTCCCACCTAGCACAGGCTCCCACCTAGCACAGGGTAGAGGCTCCCACCTAGCACAGGCTCCCAACTAGCACAGGCTCCCACCAAGCACAGGCTCCCACCCAGCACAGGCTCCCACCGAGCACAGGCTCCCACCGAGCACAGGCTCCCACCGAGCACAGGCTCCCAAATAGCACAGGCTACCACCTAGCACAGGCTCCCACCTAGCACAGGCTCCCACCTAGCACAGGCTCCCACCCAGCACAGGCTCCCACCCAGCACAGGCTCCCACCCAGCACAGTCTCCCACCCAGCACAGGCTCCCACCTAGCACAGGCTCCAACCCAGCACAGGCTCCCACCTAGCACAGGCTCCCACCTAGCACAGGGTAGAGGCTCCCACCTAGCACAGGCTCCCACCTAGCACAGGGTCCCACCAAGCACAGGCTCCCACCAAGCACAGGCTCCCACCTAGCACAGGCTCCCACCTAGCACAGGCTCCCACCTAGCACAGGCTACCACCCAGCACAGGCTCCCACCTAGCACAGTCTCCCACCTAGCACAGGCTCCAACCCAGCACAGACTCCCACCTAGCACAGGCTGCCACCTAGCACAGTCTCCCACCAAGCACAGGGTAGAGGCTCCAACCCAGCACAGTCTCCCACCTAGCACAGGCTCCCACCTAGCACAGGCTCCCACCTAGCACAGGGTAGAGGCTCCCACCTAGCACAGGCTCCCACCTAGCACAGGCTCCCACCCAGCACAGGCTCCCACCTAGCACAGGGTAGAGGCTCCCACCTAGCACAGGCTCCCACCTAGCACAGGGTAGAGGCTCCCACCTAGCAGAGGCTTGTACTGATTTCTATATGTGACATTCTGAGTGCTGGGGGGGTGACCACACTTATTTCAGCTGCAATGAGATTTGCGCAAGGGTAAACCTGCTATTTGAAAACTGCAATGGTCGTCCGAGCAATCCGGATGGGGTCACACCGTGTATAACCGTCGAGCTGCGGACCCGAACAGCTCTGCGTAAAAGCCGCAGTAAATGTGTCATTTGATCAGTGCACGGACCTGCGGATTCCTGGCAGACACACGGATCTTCCCCTCTCTCAATCTTCACCACAATCTCGGGGGTTGATTCGCTGAGTCCTGCGGGGTGAAAACAAGGTGGATTTTATATACTGTATAACGCTCTGTCCCTCCAGCATTACATCACTATGAAGGGCCCCATGAAGGTGGATTTTATATACTGTATAATGCTCTGTCCCTCCAGCATTATATCACTATGAAGGGCCCCATGAAGGGCTTACACCAAAAAGCACTGACAGTATTATTTCATTGTCCCCTCCATCATAATATTGAATTAAGCTCTTCAGAAAGCTTGGTAATAAAGCACACCAGATGTCTAAACACAAGGAGCAGACCCAAACTAATTTATTTATTTCCTTTTTTTGTTCGTTTTACGAGTAGGCAGCGCTGGGCGTCCTACAAAACACCTGCGCTGCCTCTCCATCAACTCCCGGCGCCGGCGAGCGAGTCCTCATCACACTACACAGAGGACTCCAGTCGCAGCCGGACGCCGGTGGGACGAGTAAGGCGGCTCTCTGCTTGCAGGGAGCCGCATTGGTGCAGCTCTCACCGCTGGTGCTGAAAATGGGTCCCGCACCCCACTAGTCCAAGGCACTCAGTCAGCAGGGGGCGAATACAGTAAGCGGCCACTGCCCTGGGGCTCTTCGTCAGCAGGGGGAGGTAGGCTCGCCATGTTAGCTTCTCCCCCAAGCCCATGGTGTGATCCTCAATGGAGGCTCCCCGCCATTGGGTTACTCCTCCTCCTCCTCCTCTCTCCTCCCTGTCACAGATGCTGAGCAGTCATTGCTGAGCTGGCTCTGGAGAGGCTGGTCCCTGTCTCCCTGTATACCTCCCCTCAGGTCAGGTTATACAGTCTGTATCAGAGAGGCTGGCTCCTGTCTCCCTGTATACCTCCCCTCAGGTCAGGTTATACAGTCTGTATCAGAGAGGCTGGCTCCTGTCTCCCTGTATACCTCCCCTCAGGTCAGGTTATATACAGTCTGTATCAGAGAGGCTCCTGTCTCCCTGTATACCTCCCCTCAGGTCAGGTTATACAGTATGTATCAGAGAGGCTGTCTCCTGTCTCCCTGTATACCTCCCCTCAGGTCAGGTTATACAGTCTGTATCAGAGAGGCTGTCTCCTGTCTCCCTGTATACCTCCCCTCAGGTCAGGTTATACAGTCTGTATCAGAGAGGCTGGCTCCTGTCTCCCTGTATACCTCCCCTCAGGTCAGGTTATATACAGTCTGTATCAGAGAGGCTCCTGTCTCCCTGTATACCTCCCCTCAGGTCAGGTTATACAGTCTGTATCAGAGAGGCTCCTGTCTCCCTGTATACCTCCCCTCAGGTCAGGTTATACAGTGTGTATCAGAGAGGCTCCTGTCTCCCTGTATACCTCCCCTCAGGTCAGGTTATACAGTCTGTATCAGAGAGGCTCCTGTCTCCCTGTATACCTCCCCTCAGGTCAGGTTATACAGTGTGTATCAGAGAGGCTCCTGTCTCCCTGTATACCTCCCCTCAGGTCAGGTTATACAGTCTGTATCAGAGAGGCTGGCTCCCGTCTCCCCGTATACCTCCCCTCAGGTCAGGTTATACAGTCTGTATCAGAGAGGTTGGCTCCTGTCTCCCTGTATACCTCCCCTCAGGTCAGGTTATACAGTATGTATCAGAGAGGCTGTCTCCTGTCTCCCTGTATACCTCCCCTCAGGTCAGGTTATACAGTCTGTATCAGAGAGGCTGGCTCCTGTCTCCCTGTATACCTCCCCTCAGGTCAGGTTATATACAGTCTGTATCAGAGAGGCTCCTGTCTCCCTGTATACCTCCCCTCAGGTCAGGTTATACAGTATGTATCAGAGAGGTTCCTGTCTCCCTGTATACCTCCCCTCAGGTCAGGTTATACAGTGTGTATCAGAGAGGCTCCTGTCTCCCTGTATACCTCCCCTCAGGTCAGGTTATACAGTGTGTATCAGAGAGGCTCCTGTCTCCCTGTATACCTCCCCTCAGGTCAGGTTATACAGTGTGTATCAGAGAGGCTCCTGTCTCCCTGTATACCTCCCCTCAGGTCAGGTTATACAGTGTGTATCAGAGAGGCTGGCTCCTGTCTCCCTGTATACCTCCCCTCAGGTCAGGTTATACAGTCTGTATCAGAGAGGCTGGCTCCCGTCTCCCCGTATACCTCCCCTCAGGTCAGGTTATACAGTCTGTATCAGAGAGGTTGGCTCCTGTCTCCCTGTATACCTCCCCTCAGGTCAGGTTATACAGTCTGTATCAGAGAGGCTGGCTCCTGTCTCCCTGTATATCTCCCCTCAGGTCAGGATATACAGTCTGTATCAGAGAGGCTGTCTCCTGTCTCCCTGTATACCTCCCCTCAGGTCAGGTTATACAGTGTGTATCAGAAAGGCTGTCTCCTGTCTCCCTGTATACCTCCCCTCAGGTCAGGTTATACAGTCTGTATCAGAGAGGCTGGCTCCTGTCTCCCTGTATACCTCCCCTCAGGTCAGATTATACAGTCTGTATCAGAGAGGCTCCTGTCTCCCTGTATACCTCCCCTCAGGTCAGGTTATACAGTCTGTATCAGAGAGGCTGGCTCCTGTCTCCCTGTATACCTCCCGTCAGGTCAGGTTATACAGTGTGTATCAGAGAGGCTCCTGTCTCCCTGTATACCTCCCCTCAGGTCAGGTTATACAGTCTGTATCAGAGAGGCTGGCTCCTGTCTCCCTGTATACATCCCCTCAGGTCAGGTTATATAGTCTGTATCAGAGAGGCTGGCTCCTGTCTCCCTGTATACCTCCCCTCAGGTCAGGTTATACAGTCTGTATCAGAGAGGCTGGCTCCTGTCTCCCTGTATACCTCCCCTCAGGTCAGGTTATACAGTCTGTATCAGAGAGGCTCCTGTCTCCCTGTATACCTCCCCTCAGGTCAGGTTATACAGTCTGTATCAGAGAGGATGGCTCCTGTCTCCCTGTATACCTCCCCTCAGGTCAGGTTATACAGTCTGTATCAGAGAGGCTGGCTCCCATCTCCCTGTATATCTCCCCTCAGGTCAGGTTATACAGTCTGTATCAGAGAGGCTGGCTCCTGGCTCCCTGTATACCTCCCCTCAGGTCAGGTTATACAGTCTGAATCAGAGAGGCTGGCTCCTGTCTCCCTGTATACCTCCCCTCAGGTCAGGTTATACAGTGTGTATCAGAGAGGCTGGCTCCTGTCTCCCTGTATACCTCCCCTCAGGTCAGGTTATACAGTCTGTATCAGAGAGGCTCCTGTCTCCCTGTATACCTCCCCTCAGGTCAGGTTATACAGTCTGTATCAGAGAGGCTCCTGTCTCCCTGTATACCTCCCCTCAGGTCAGGTTATACAGTCTGTATCAGAGAGGCTGGCTCCTGGCTCCCTGTATACCTCCCCTCAGGTCAGGTTATACAGTCTGAATCAGAGAGGCTGGCTCCTGTCTCCCTGTATACCTCCCCTCAGGTCAGGTTATACAGTGTGTATCAGAGAGGCTGGCTCCTGTCTCCCTGTATACCTCCCCTCAGGTCAGGTTATACAGTCTGTATCAGAGAGGCTCCTGTCTCCCTGTATACCTCCCCTCAGGTCAGGTTATACAGTCTGTATCAGAGAGGCTCCTGTCTCCCTGTATACCTCCCCTCAGGTCAGGTTATACAGTCTGTATCAGAGAGGTTGGCTCCTGTCTCCCTGTATACCTCCGCTCAGGTCAGGTTATACAGTCTGTATCAGAGAGGCTCCTGTCTCCCTGTATACCTCCCCTCAGGTCAGGTTATATAGTCTGTATCAGAGAGGCTGGCTCCTGTCTCCCTGTATACCTCCCCTCAGGTCAGGTTATACAGTCTGTATCAGAGAGGCTGGCTCCTGTCTCCCTGTATACCTCCCCTCAGGTCAGGTTATACAGCCTGTATCAGAGAGGCTCCTGTCTCCCTGAATACCTCCCCTCAGGTCAGGTTATACAGTCTGTATCAGAGAGGCTCCTGTCTCCCCGTATACCTCCCCTCAGGTCAGGTTATACAGTCTGTATCAGAGAGGCTGGCTCCTGTCTCCCTGTATACCTCCCCTCAGGTCAGGTTATACAGTCTGTATCAGAGAGGCTCCTGTCTCCCTGTATACTTCCCCTCAGGTCAGGTTATACAGTCTGTATCAGAGAGGCTCCTGTCTCCCTGTATACTTCCCCTCAGGTCAGGTTATACAGTCTGTATCAGAGAGGCTCCTGTCTCCCCGTATACCTCCCCTCAGGTCAGGTTATACAGTCTGTATCAGAGAGGCTGGCTCCTGTCTCCCCGTATACCTCCCCTCAGGTCAGGTTATACAGTCTGTATCAGAGAGGCTTCTGTCTCCCCGTATACCTCCCCTCAGGTCAGGTTATACAGTCTGTATCAGAGAGGCTGGCTCCTGTCTCCCTGTATACCTCCCCTCAGGTCAGGTTATACAGTCTGTATCAGAGAGGCTCCTGGCTCCCTGTATACCTCCCCTCAGGTCAGGTTATATTCAGTCTGTATCAGAGAGGCTGGCTCCCGTCTCCCTGTATACCTCCCCTCAGGTCAGGTTATACAGTCTGTATCAGAGAGGCTGGCTCCTCTCTCCCTGTATATCTCCCCTCAGGTCAGGTTATACAGTCTGTATCAGAGAGGCTGTCTCCTGTCTCCCTCTATACCTCCCCTCAGGTCAGGTTATACAGTCTGTATCAGAGAGGCTCCTGTCTCCCTGTATACCTCCCCTCAGGTCAGGTTATACAGTCTGTATCAGAGAGGCTGGCTCCTGTCTCCCTGTATACCTCCCCTCAGGTCAGGTTATACAGTCTGTATCAGAGAGGCTGGCTCCTGTCTCCCTGTATACCTCCCCTCAGGTCAGGTTATACAGTCTGTATCAGAGAGGCTGGCTCCTGTCTCCCTGTATACCTCCCCTCAGGTCAGGTTATACAGTCTGTATCAGAGAGGCTGGCTCCTGTCTCCCTGTATACCTCCCCTCAGGTCAGGTTATACAGTCTGTATCAGAGAGGCTCCTGTCTCCCTGTATACCTCCCCTCAGGTCAGGATATACAGTCTGTATCAGAGAGGCTGGCTCCCGTCTCCCCGTATACCTCCCCTCAGGTCAGGTTATACAGTCTGTATCAGAGAGGCTGGCTCCTGTCTCCCTGTATACCTCCCCTCAGGTCAGGTTATACAGTCTGTATCAGAGAGGCTGTCTCCTGTCTCCCTGTATACCTCCCCTCAGGTCAGGTTATACAGTGTGTATCAGAGAGGCTCCTGTCTCCCTGTATACCTCCCCTCAGGTCAGGTTATACAGTGTGTATCAGAAAGGCTGTCTCCTGTCTCCCTGTATACCTCCCCTCAGGTCAGGTTATACAGTATGTATCAGAGAGGTTGGCTCCTTTCTCCCTGTATACCTCCCCTCAGGTCAGGTTATACAGTCTGTATCAGAGAGGCTCCTGACTCCCTGTATACCTCCCCTCAGGTCAGGTTATACAGTCTGTATCAGAGAGGCTGGCTCCTGTCTCCCCATATACCTCCCCTCAGGTCAGGTTATACGGTCTGTATCAGAGAGGCTGGCTCCTGTCTCCCTGTATATCTCCCCTCAGGTCAGGTTATACAGTCTGTATCAGAGAGGCTCCTGTCTCCCTGTATACCTCCCCTCAGGTCAGGTTATACAGTCTGTATCAGAGAGGCTGGCTCCTGTCTCCCTGTATACCTCCCCTCAGGTCAGGTTATACAGTCTGTATCAGAGAGGCTCCTGTCTCCCTGTATACCTCCCCTCAGGTCAGGTTATACAGTGTGTATCAGAGAGGCTCCTGTCTCCCTGTATACCTCCCCTCAGGTCAGGTTATACAGTCTGTATCAGAGAGGCTCCTTTCTCCCTGTATATCTCCCCTCAGGTCAGGTTATACAGTCTGTATCAGAGAGGCTGGCTCCTGTCTCCCTGTATACCTCCCCTCAGGTCAGATTATACAGTCTGTATCAGAGAGGCTCCTGTCTCCCTGTATACCTCCCCTCAGGTCAGGTTATACAGTCTGTATCAGAGAGGCTGGCTCCTGTCTCCCTGTATACCTCCCCTCAGGTCAGGTTATATAGTCTGTATCAGAGAGGCTGGCTCCTGGCTCCCTGTATACCTCCCCTCAGGTCAGGTTATACAGTGTGTATCAGAAAGGCTGTCTCCTGTCTCCCTGTATACCTCCCCTCAGGTCAGGTTATACAGTCTGTATCAGAGAGGCTGGCTCCTGTCTCCCTGTATATCTCCCCTCAGGTCAGGTTATACAGTCTGTATCAGAGAGGCTGGCTCCTGTCTCCCTGTATACCTCCCCTCAGGTCAGGTTATACAGTCTGTATCAGAGAGGCTGGCTCCTGTCTCCCTGTATACCTCCCCTCAGGTCAGGTTATACGGTCTGTATCAGAGAGGCTGGCTCCTGTCTCCCTGTATATCTCCCCTCAGGTCAGGTTATACAGTCTGTATCAGAGAGGCTGGCTCCTGTCTCCCTGAAAACTTCCCTTCAGGTCAGGTTATACAGTCTGTCTCAGAGAGGCTGGCTCCTGTCTCCCCGTATACCTCCCCTCAGGTCAGGTTATACAGTCTGTATCAGAGAGGCTCCTGTCTCCCTGTATACCTCCCCTCAGGTCAGGTTATACAGTCTGTATCAGAGAGGCTGGCTCCTGTCTCCCCGTATACCTCCCCTCAGGTCAGGTTATACAGTCTGTATCAGAGAGGCTCCTGTCTCCCTGTATATCTCCCCTCAGGTCAGGTTATACAGTCTGTATCAGAGAGGCTGGCTCCCGTCTCCCTGTATACCTCCCCTCAGGTCAGGTTATACAGTCTGTATCAGAGAGGCTCCTGTCTCCCTGTATACCTCCCCTCGGGTCAGGTTATACAGTCTGTATCAGAGAGGCTGGCTCCTGTCTCCCTGTATACCTACCCTCAGGTCAGGTTATACAGTCTGTATCAGAGAGGCTCCTGTCTCCCTGTATACCTCCCCTCAGGTCAGGTTATACAGTCTGTATCAGAGATGCTGGCTCCTGTCTCCCTGTATACCTCCCCTCAGGTCAGGTTATACAGTCTGTCTCAGAGAGGCTGGCTCCATCTTTCAACTTCTTTTGTCGCCGTTTCCTGCCGGACATCGATTTGATGGCGTCTCGGCACAATCACAAGTTGCCAAGGTACTGCCCTCGCACCAGAGATCCAGGAGCTCTTCTGGTGGACCTTCCATCTCATGTACATATTCTCACCCATCTCGCTCCTTTGGCATGTTCTCTGCAAGTTGAAAGGCGGCACAGTTATTCTGGTAGCTCCTGATTGGTCGCGACAGGCTTAGTACACAGATCTTCAGAGCCTGTCCATCGACGCTGCACTGCGTCTTCCGCTAACGCGGGATCTCTTGCCTCAAGGCCCGTGCTTCCACCTAGACCTGGCTTGTCTTGCTTTCACGGGGTGGCTCTTGAAACATCCGTCTTGAGAGGTAGGGGGATTTCACGGTCGGTCATTCATACCATACTGAATGCACGAAAACCCTTCTCTGCTAGGATTTATCGTCGGGTTTGGCGTACGTACTTCTCCTGGTGTCATACCAGGAGCCTTAACACCAGGTCCTTTTGGCTTTCCCAAGTCCTCTCCTTTCTACAGGCGGGTCTGGACTTAGGTCTTCAACCTGAGCACAGGTTTTGGCCCTTTCGTTCTCTTCCAGGGGAAGATCGCCTTGATGCCTGATGTCTGAACTTTCTTGCAAGGAGCGCTCCACGTGCCTCCGGTGGCTCCATGGGACTTGTCTTGTCCTTGGTGCTTCTTTTGAGCCTTTGGACCCGGTGGAGATTCGTTGGCTCACATGGAAGACTGTCTTTCTTCTGGCTATTGCTTCGGCCACCAGCACAGGAGGTATGGGGTTATTATTGTGTATTCCTGCATACCGGAATCATTTGTAGAGATATTGTGGAGAGTTGTGTTTGGGGACCTACAGTCAGGTGCATAAATATTGGGACATTGACAGAATTTTCATATTTTGGCCTCTATTCACCACCACAATGGCTTTGAAATGAAACAAACAAGATGTGCTTTACCTGCAGACTTTCAGATTTAATTTGAGTGTATAGAAAACACAGTGTAGCGCTGGTAGACAACAAAATATATTTAATTAGCACAATAAGACATACGTGCACATGAATATTACATATAAAGAAGAATAAAACCTGATCAATATGAGATTGATTAACCAAGCTGCTATAATAAAAAGCAAAAATGGTAAAAATAGTATGGGGGGTGAATGCTTTGCAATAAATTCCCTCATGCAAATATGTCCAAATTCGGAGCAATAGAAGGTAAATGTCTCACCCCAATAAGAGATTCTGCAGTATCTTATCCACAAGGCACCAAGGAAAAGTTCCAATAATTTCTACTTGTCGTTGCTGGAGTAGGGAGAACAGGAAAACTGGAGGTATATGAATATGCCGTGGTATAATTCCCTCTTGGGTCCGTGCGGCTCGCCTGAAGCGGGGATGATGTCTCCCAAACTTTTTCCTGCCGTGACAGTGGAATTGCTGTGGAGGCCAACGGGGCCCAAATGATGACCGCTACGTCCACAGTCTCTCTTCTTACCCCCTCCTTCTGATGAAACCGGGAGATAAGTCCCGGAGAAACGCGTTAAGGCACAGGGGATTTCCTGAACCTCGCTGCACTACGCAAGACGCTCTGCTTATTTAACATCTTTCTTTCACTCCACATCGGCACCTTGGGATAACATCTCAGCTGTGACACGCAGCAGCCGCAGTACACACGGAGGACATCCAGCGGCCAGTTCCCGTCTCTCTGTCCAGCTCTGTCGGCCAATTATACACAGGAGCCTACCAGGAAGCAATCTGGCTATCGGTCCACGTTGAAGAGAGACTGTGGACGTAGCGGTCATCATTTGGGCCCCATTGGCCTCCACAGCAATTCCACTGTCACGGCAGGAGAAAGTTTGGGAGTCTATAACGGAGACATCATCCCCGCTTCAGGCGAGCTGCACGGACCCAAGAGGGAATTATACCACGGCATATTCATATACCTCCGGTTTTCCTATTCTCCCTACTCCAGCAACGACAGGTAGAAATTATTGGAACTTTTCCTTGGTGCCTTGTGGATAAGATACTGCAGAATCTCTTATTGGGGTGAGACATTTACCTTCTATTGCTCCGAATTTGGACATATTTGCATGAGGGAATTTATTGCAAAACATTCACCCCCCATACTATTTTTACCATTTTTGCTTTTTATTATAGCAGCTTGGTTAATCAATCTCATATTGATCAGGTTTTATTCTTCTTTATATGTAATATTCATGTACATGTATGTCTTATTGTGCTAATTAAATATATTTTGTTGTCTACCAGCGCTACACTGTGTTTTCTATATTGTCTATATTGAGTGGGTTGCAGATCCCACTTTGTGTGGCAGCTTAGTAGTACAACATAGTGCTCACACAGACCTCAGTGCGCACCTTTTTCCCTTTAACCCTTAATTTGAGGGTAATTACATCCAAATCAGGTGAACGGTGTAGGAATTACAACGGTTTCTATATGTGCCTCCCACTTTTTAAGGGGCCAAAAGTAATGGGACTATCAACTCAAAAGCTATTTCATGGACAGGTGTGGGCTATTCCCTCGTTATTTCATTATCAATTAAGCAGGTAAAAGGTCTGGAGTTGATTCTAGGTGTGACATTTGCATTTGGAATCAGTTGCTGTCGACTCTCAATATGGGATCCAAAGAGCTGTCACTATCAGTGAAGCAAGCCATCATTAGGCTGAAAAATGAAAACAAACCCATCAGAGAGATAGTAAAAACATTAGGTGTGGTCAAATCAACTGTTTGGAACATTCTTAAAAAGAAAGAACGCACCAGAGAGCTCAGCAACACCAAAAGACCAGGAAGACTACGGAAAACAACTGTGGTGGATGACAGAAGAATTATTTCCCTGGTGAAGAAAAACCCCTTCACAACAGTTGGCCAAATCTATAACACTCTCCAGGCGGTAGATGTATAGGTGTCAAAGTCAACAATCAAGAGAAGACTTCACAAGAGTGAATATAGAGGGTTCACCACAAGATGTAAACCATTGGTGAGCCACAAAAACAGGAAGACCAGATTAGAGTTTGCCAAACAACATCTAAAAAAGCCATTACAGTTCTGGAACAACATCCTATTGACAGATGAGACAAAGATCAACTTGTACCAGAGTGATGGGAAGAGAAGAGTATGGAGAAGGAAAGGAACTGCTCATGATCCAAAACATACCACCTCATCAGTGAAGCATGGTGGTGGTAGTGTCATGGCGTGGGCATGTATGGCTGCCAATGGAACTGGTTCCCTTGTATTTATTGATGATGTGACCGCTGACAAAAGCAGAAGAATGAATTCTGAAGTGTTTCGGGCAATATTATATGCTCATATTCAGTCAAATGCTTCAGAACTCATTGGACGGCGCTTCACAGTGCAGATGGACAATGACCCGAAGCATACTGCAAAAGCAACCAAAGAGTTTTTTAAGGCTAAAAAGTGGAATGTTATGCAATGGCCAAGTCAATCCCCTGACCTGAATACGATTTGAGCATGCATTTCACTTGATGAAGACAAAACTGAAGGGAAAATGCCCCAAGAACAAGCAGGAACTGAAGACATTTGCAGTAGAGGCCTGGCAGAACATCACCAGGGATGAAACCCAGCGTCTGGTGATATCTATGCGTTCCAGACTTCAGGCTGTAATTGCCTGCAAAGGATTTGCAACAAAGTATTAAAAAGTGAAAGTTAGATTTAGGATTGTTTAGTTGTCCCATTACTTTTGGCCCCTTAAAAAGTGGGAGGCACATATAGAAACCGTTGTAATTCCTACACCGTTCACCTGATTTGGATGTAATTACCCTCAAATTAAATCTGAAAGTCTGCAGGTAAATCACATCTCGTTTGTTTCATTTCAAAGCCATTGTGGTGGTGAATAGAGGCCAAAATATGAAAATTCTGTCAATGTCCCAATATTTATGCACCTGACTGTATATGTATTCCTGTGTGTGGTCTCATGTGGGTGGCATGATAAGAGGTTAAGTGATGGAATGTGTCACTATGACCCACGTTTATCCGTCAATCACTCATATATGTATCACAGAGCGAGGGTAATACACTGATTTTGCAGGGGTGGCAGGGTACTCACCGAGCGAGGTCAGGTTCTGGTAATTGTCCGTCATCACCTCGCGGTACAGATCTTTCTGCTGCGCATGTAGTCCATTCCACTCCTCCTCGGAGAAAGACACCGCAATGTCAGCAAAGGTGACTCGGTCCTGGAAGAGACACAGCGACAGTGAGACACAACTCTGAGCCACCATACATTGTGAGGGCTCCCCCCACATAACCCCACAGCGAGAGTGAGACACAACTCTGAGCCACCATACAATGAGAGGGCTCCCCCCACATAATCCCACAGCAAGAGTAAGACACAACTCTAAGCCACCATACATTGTGAGGGCTCCCCCCACATAACCCCACAGCAAGAGTGAGACACAACTCTGAGCCACCATACAATGTGAGGGATCCCCCCACAAACCCCACAGCGAGAGTGAGACACAACTCTGAGCCACCATATAATGTGAGTGCTCCCCCCACATAACCCCACAGCGAGGGTGAGACACAACTCTGAGCCACCATACAATGTGAGGGCTCCCCCCACATAACCCCACAGTGAGAGTGAGACACAACTCTGAGCCACCATACAATGTGAGGGCTCCCCCCACATAACCCCACAGTGAGAGTGAGACACAACTCTGAGCCACCATACAATGTGAGGGCTCCCCCCACATGACCCCACAGCGAGAGTGAGACACAACTCTGAGCCACCATACATTGTGAGGGCTCCCCCCACATAACCCCACAGCAGGAGACACAACTCTGAGCCACCAAACAATGTGAGGGATCCCCCCACAAACCCCACAGCAAGAGTGAGACACAACTCTGAGCCACCATACAATGTGAGGGATCCCCCCACAAACCCCACAGCGAGAGTGAGACACAACTCTGAGCCACCATACAATGTGATGGCTCCCCCCCACATAACCCCACAGTGAGAGTGAGACACAACTCTGAGCCACCATACAATGTGAGGGCTCCCCCCACATAACCCCACAGCGAGGGTGAGACACAACTATGAGCCACCATACAATGTGAGGGCTCCCCCCACATAACCCCACAGCGAGGGTGAGACAACTCTGAGCCACCATACAATGTGAGGGCTTCCCTCACATAACCCCACAGCAAGAGTGAGACACAACTCTGAGCCAACACACAATGTGAGGGCTCCCCCCACAAACCCCACAGCGAGAGTGAGACACAACTATGAGCCACCATACAATGTGAGGGATCCCCCCACATAACCCCACAGCAAGAGTGAGACACAACTCTGAGCCACCATACAATGTGAGGGCTTCCCCCACATAACCCCACAGCAAGAGTGAGACACAACTCTGAGCCAACACACAATGTGAGGGCTCCCCCCACAAACCCCACAGCGAGAGTGAGACACAACTATGAGCCAACATACAATGTGAGGGATCCCCCCACATAACCCCACAGCAAGAGTGAGACACAACTCTGAGCCACCATACAATGTGAGGGCTCCCCCCACAAACCCCACAGCGAGAGTGAGACACAACTATGAGCCACCATACAATGTGATGGCTTCCCCCCACATTACCCCACAGTGAGAGTGAGACACAACTCTGAGCCAACATACAATGAGAGGGCTCCCCCCACATAACCCCACAGCGAGAGTGAGACACAACTCTGAGCCACCATACAATGTGAGGGATCCCCCCACAAACCCCACAGCGAGAGTGAGACACAACTCTGAGCCACCATACATTGTGAGAGCTCCCCCCACATAACCCCACAGCGAGGGTGAGACACAACTCTGAGCCACCATACAATGAGAGGGCTCCCCCCACATAACCCCACAGCAAGAGACACAACTCTGACCCACCATACAATGAGAGGGCCCCCCCCACATAACCCAACAGCAAGAGTGAGACACAACTCTGAGCCACCATACATTGTGAGGGCTCCCCCCACATAACCCCACAGCGAGAGTGAGACACAACTCTGAACCACCATACATTGAGAGGGCTTCCCCCCACATAACCCCACAGCGAGAGTGAGACACAACTCTGAGCCATCATACAATGTGAGGGCTCCCCCCACAAAACCCCACAGCGAGAGTGAGACACAACTCTGAGCCACCATACAATGTGAGGGCTTCCCCCACATGACCCCACAGCGAGAGTGAGATACAACTCTGAGCCACCATACAAAATGAGGGCCCCCATGTTGGTGGTAGGGGGGAGACTGAGAAGCATTGCAGTAGTGTACAGAATAGAGGGAGGTAAAGAACATAAAAGCTGTATATCCATGCTGTAATGCACTCGTCTGGGTAACAAAGTTTATTGAGCTGTTAAAGATACTTGAGGACATTTAGGAAATGTGTAGCAGGTGAAATGTGCTGTAACCAGTCAGACGTTCGGTTTTATTTTATATAGTTCATTATTTGGCGAATGGTATCACCATGTGGAACCTGGAAACGCTTACTGCAGGGAGGTGTGTGTAGCTACTGCAGCACCTCTTTGATGGGGACTATGGCTGGATCTCCCCCGTCCACTAATGGGTATCATCAGCACCTCATTACATTACCGCATTTACATAAATATACACAGAGCGCATCTCGCAATCAGCATAAATACATATATACTGTACAGAACAATCATCTAACCCAGTGAATTATAGCCTATAACAAAATGCATGTTGTTGTTACTCATTCAATAAAAATGAGATCAATATGGTGATGCCACGTGTGAAAGGATAACACATCTGCCGTGATCCCTACTGGGGAACTGGCATGCAACAGCCAAAACACTGCCATACCAAAGTCTAATACTGCCGGGACTGCCATACCGAGGATAACACATCTGCTGTGATCCCTACTGGGGAACTGGCAGCATGCAACAGCCAAAAGACTGCAATACCAAAGTCATACTGCCGGGACCATCATACTAAGGATAACACATCTGCCGTGATCCCTACTGCTGAACTGGCAGCATGCAACAGCCAAAACACTGCCATACCAAAGTCTTATACTGCCGGACTGCCATACCAAGGATAACACATCTGCTGTGATCCCTACTGGGGAACTGGCAGCATGCAACAGCCAAAACACTACCATACCAAAGTCTTTTACTGCCGGGACCACCATACCAAGGATAACACATCTGCTGTGATCCCTACTGGGGAACTGGCAGCATGCAACAGCCAAAACACTGCCATACCAAAGTCTTATACATGCCGGACTGCCATACCAAGGATAACACATCTGCAGTGATCCCTACTGGGGAACTGGCATGCAACAGCCAAAACACTGCCATACCAAAGTCTAATACTGCCGGGACTGCCATACCGAGGATAACACATCTGCCGTGATCCCTACCAGGGAACTGGTGTGCGACAGCCAAAACACTGCCATACCAAAGTCTTATACTGCCGAGACTGCCATACTAAGGATAACACAATTGCAGTGATCCCTACTGGGGAACTGGCATGCAAAAGCCAAAACACTGCCATACCAAAGTCTTATACTGCCGGACTGCCATACCAAGGATAACACATCTGCAGTGATCCCTACTGGGGAACTGGCATGCAACAGCCAAAACACTGCCATACCAAAGTCTAATACTGCCGGGACAGCCATACCGAGGATAACACATCTGCCGTGATCCCTACCGGGGAACTGGTGTGCGACAGCCAAAACACTGCCATACCAAAGTCTTTTACTGCCGGGACTGCCATACCGAGGATAACACAATTGCAGTGAAGAAAGGGGGCGCCAGATACTTGGACACTTGATACTTGGATACTTGAAATAAATACTCTAAAATGTCACAGAAGTGGAGCAGTACTGAGAGGAGGAATGAGCCAGAATTCAGCAAATGCTGTGTAAAAACTGAGGGCCTGATTCAGAGCCGGACGCTATTTGCGCTCGCTCTTTCAGAAAAAGGGGCCGGCTATTTAAATTGAGCGCTCGCTCTTTGCGGTCTGTTGACGCCTCTATGTCTGAGCGAGCGAACGAAATATGCGCTCGCTATTTTGTAAAGACGCCCCCTGGCCGCTCGCATCCTACGTCATCTCCGCTATTTATTTGATTAATCGAGTACATCGAAAGGCGTCTGAACTGCTCGCAGTGCTTGTGGTTGGATTTTCCTACCGCAATCATGCGAACAGTTCAGGCTAAAAGACAACCAAGTGACGTGCTCGATGACGCTGCTTTGTTAATTATGCACACCCTTAAAACGCCCATTTTGACCGTTTGGCACGCCTGCGTTCGGATCTCCACTCCCCGTTTTCAAGCACCTTCCCCTCTTACCACCCACAAATGCCTCATCCTGTCACTCAAATTAGCAGGCATTCGCTATTTTGCGAGCACACAATTTCCGACTGCAATGAATGGTTCGCGCATGCGTATTACAATCCATACGCATGCGCAGTTGTGCAAACATCGCTCGGAGCAAACGAGCGGCCGCTTACGAGCGGTTCTGAATCAGGCCCTGAATCTCCTAAATAACCGGTGGCTGTTACTGCTGTATAGTGGGGTCCAACATAAAATATTAACATATGGCTGGTTCTTGATTTATTTTGCTTTTTATGCCACTTTTATTTATCGACTGCAATATCTCACAAGTAAAATTGGTTATATGTTATTCTTTGGCAGTTTTAGAACTTGGGTCCTCATTCAGACCGGGTCGTTGTTTTTCCCCTGCGCACACGCAGCGGCCGCACTGCGCGTGCGCAAGCCCCGGAGCGAGAGAGAAACTCTCTCGCTCCGGAGCACACTATAAAAGGGCCGGCTGTTGATGTTGATCGAGAGCTCGGCTCGTTTTGTAGGCGGGGAGGGGGGGTGGCTACACAAACGGAGGCGTTCCTTAAGGAACGCCTGCCGTTTTGTGGGCGGCAGCACTGACATCAGCAATGATGTCAGTGGGGAGCTTCCTGCTCAATCAGAGCGGTTGCCGAGACCCAGCCTTAGGGTCTCGTCGCAAGCCCCGACGGTTGCGATGGTCTTGACCATCGCGACCATCAACCTGGTCGGTCGCTAAAGCTGTGGGTGGTAACTCACAGCTTAGCTAGCGACCAGGAGGCCGCACTTAAAAAAAGAACCGGCCGCCCTCATTCAGAACGAGCGCCTCTAAATGAGGGCCTTGGTGAGGACTAGATGATTGTTAATTATGTCCCAAAAAGTAAAGAGAGAGATGTGACAACGGGTGAGCTTTCCTGTACACGCAATGTGCTGGTAGTACGTGTATATAGCAGCACCTGATGGGGTCCTCTCCGTCCATTCAACATGTCAGGTTATAAGATAAATTAAATATGCGCTTGTAATGATCAGACGCCATCATGTATAATGCAGATATTGTACAATGTGAGTGGGGGGGGCACGGATGTCAGTAGCAGATGTTATGTGGTAATCAGCACTAGATGTCGGGGGAATTACTGGCAGTGTACACTGTACAGTACAGATACAGCATCATCATACCCCGAGCAGCTCGCGCATTAATGCTGCGCTGATACACGTTACTGCGCTGTCTGCGTGCTCAGTGTGAGGTATTTACATACACTTCAGCGTCATCTTACAGAAACCGAGCGCATGTGGAAACTCAATGATAAACACTGTCTAATGGCGTCTCACTGCGGTTACAACACGCTCGCACTGAGACCTACTGTAAAGGGACAAGCTACCTTCAATACACTGCACGGCGGTGCCACGCCGGTAATAACGCTAGTATGCACACATCGAGTCGGTAGTGAGACGCAGCCTAAGGCTGGCAATACCGCATGTCGCACGCGCTGTATTACGGATCACCTGCATCATAGTCTGGGCACCGGTCAGCGGGTGACACCTCGCAGTGAGCCCATCTTCCTCATATGTCACTGGATTTGCTGCAGTCTCGTCGCTGTAGAGGTCTTTACATAGCGTACACAGAGGCGACGTCTGTCTATGTGTATATAGGGGAGTCTCTGTCTATCAGATGGGGTCTCTGCACATAATGTGTAGTAGAAGTGGGGGTCTCTCTGTGATAAGACAGTGTAATAGATATGAGGGTCTCTGTAGTGGGGGTCTCTGCAGTAACTGTCAGTCTGATGGATGTAGTGGAGGGGGCGGTCTCAATAATAGATATGGGAGTCAGTGTGACAGAGGTGGGGGTCTTTGTATAGTGGGGGTCAGTGTAGCATGTGGTGAGGGGGTCTCTGTACAGCGGCGTCAGTGTGACAGATTTGGGGGTCTCTGTAGGGGTCAGTGTGACAGATGTGGGGGGTCTCTGTAGGGATCAGTGTGACAGATGTGGGGGTCTCTGTACAGTGGGGGTCTCTGTAGTGGTCAGTGTGACAGATGTGGGGGTCTCTGTACAGTGGGGGTCTCTGTAGTGGTCAGTGTGCCAGACGTGGGGTCTCTGTAGGGGTCAGTGTGACAACTGTGGGGGTCTCTGTAGGGGTCAGTGTGACAGATGTGGGGGGTCTCTGTAGGGATCAGTGTGACAGATGTGGGGGTCTCTCTACAGTGGGGGTCTCTGTAGTGGTCAGTGTGACAGATGTGGGGGTCTCTGTACAGTGGGGGTCTTTGTAGTGGTCAGTGTGCCAGACGTGGGGGTCTCTGTAGGGGTCAGTGTGACAGATGTGGGGGGGTCTCTGTACTGTGGGGGTCAATGTGACAGATGAGGGGGGTCTATGTACTGTAGGGGTCTGTGTGACAGATGTGGGGGTCTCTATACTGTGGGGGTCAGTGAGACAGATGTGGGGGTCTCTGTAGGGGTCAGTGTGACAGATGTGGGGGTCTCTATACTGTGGGGGGTCTCTGTAGGGGTCAGTGTGACAGAAGTGGGGGGTCTCTGTACTGTAGGGGTCAGTGTGACAGAAGTGGGGGGTCTCTGTACTGTAGGGGTCAGTGACAGATGTGGGGGTCTCTATACTGTGGGGGTCAGTGTGACAGAAGTGGGGGGTCTCTGTACTGTAGGGGTCAGTGTGACAGAAGTGGGGGGTCTCTATACTGTGGGGGTCAGTGAGACAGATGTGGGGGTCTCTATACTGTGGGGGTCAGTGAGACAGATGTGGGGGTCTCTGTAGGGGTCAGTGTGACAGATGTGGGGGTCTCTATACTGTGGGGGGTCTCTGTAGGGGTCAGTGTGACAGAAGTGGGGGGTCTCTGTACTGTAGGGGTCAGTGTGACAGAAGTGGGGGGTCTCTGTACTGTAGGGGTCAGTGACAGATGTGGGGGTCTCTATACTGTGGGGGTCAGTGTGACAGAAGTGGGGGGTCTCTGTACTGTAGGGGTCAGTGACAGATGTGGGGGTCTCTATACTGTGGGGGCCAGTGTGACAGATGTGGGGGGTCTCTGTACTGTGGGGGCCAGTGTGACAGATGTGGGGGGGTCTCCGTGTAGTCAGTGTAATGGATGTAAGGGGGTGTCTCAGGGTGCCGGGCTCCGCCCTCCCCCGGGTGTTTCTCTCTCTCTCTAGCTCTCTCTCTGAGCTCCCAGTGATGCATTGCGGCCGGAAGCGCCCGGGACCCGACCATTCCATTCCCCTGACAGGGGGGACGACGAACATATATATATGTAGCGATCCCTCTGTGCCACCCGATATCATGTAACATACATCATGCCACATACATGTCACATACCCCGGACATCACCTCGCGCCTCATCCCGGCCGCTGTGTGTACAGATCCCCCATCCGCTGCCGCCAGGGGGCGCCCGGGGGGAGGAGGGGGTGACGTCACTAGCTCCTCCCTCTGACAGTGACTCTTGGTGTCAGCCCGGGGGACCCTGCTCTGCTGTCATTACACAGGGGCCCCTGCTCTGCTGTCATTACATAGGGGCCCTGCTCTGCCTGCTGTCATTACATAGGGGCCCTGCTCTGCCTGCTGTCATTACATAGGGGCCCTGCTCTGCCTGCTGTCATTACATAGGGGCCCCTGCTCTGCTGTCATTACATAGGGCCCCTGCTCTGCCTGCTGTCATTACATAGGGGCCCTGCTCTGCCTGCTGTCATTACATAGGGGCCCTGCTCTGCCTGCTGTCATTACATAGGGGCCCTGCTCTGCCTGCTGTCATTACATAGGGGCCCTGCTCTGCCTGCTGTCATTACATAGGGGCCCTGCTCTGCCTGCTGTCATTACATAGGGGCCCTGCTCTGCCTGCTGTCATTACATAGGGGCCCCTGCTCTGCTGTCATTACATAGGGCCCCTGCTCTGCCTGCTGTCATTACATAGGGGCCCTGCTCTGCCTGCTGTCATTACATAGGGGCCCTGCTCTGCCTGCTGTCATTACATAGGGGCCCCTGCTCTGCTGTCATTACATAGGGGCCCTGCTCTGCCTGCTGTCATTACATAGGGGCCCTGCTCTGCCTGCTGTCATTACATAGGGGCCCTGCTCTGCCTGCTGTCATTACATAGGGGCCCTGCTCTGCCTGCTGTCATTACATAGGGGCCCTGCTCTGCCTGCTGTCATTACATAGGGGCCCCTGCTCTGCTGTCATTACATAGGGCCCCTGCTCTGCCTGCTGTCATTACATAGGGGCCCTGCTCTGCCTGCTGTCATTACATAGGGGCCCTGCTCTGCCTGCTGTCATTACATAGGGGCCCTGCTCTGCCTGCTGTCATTACATAGGGGCCCCTGCTCTGCTGTCATTACATAGGGGCCCTGCTCTGCCTGCTGTCATTACATAGGGGCCCTGCTCTGCCTGCTGTCATTACATAGGGGCCCTGCTCTGCCTGCTGTCATTACATAGGGGCCCTGCTCTGCCTGCTGTCATTACATAGGGGCCCTGCTCTGCCTGCTGTCATTACATAGGGGCCCTGCTCTGCCTGCTGTCATTACATAGGGGCCCCTGCTCTGCTGTCATTACATAGGGCCCCTGCTCTGCCTGCTGTCATTACATAGGGGCCCTGCTCTGCCTGCTGTCATTACATAGGGGCCCTGCTCTGCCTGCTGTCATTACATAGGGGCCCTGCTCTGCCTGCTGTCATTACACAGGGGCCCCTGCTCTGCTGTCATTACATAGGGGCCCTGCTCTGCCTGCTGTCATTACATAGGGGCCCTGCTCTGCCTGCTGTCATTACATAGGGGCCCTGCTCTGCCTGCTGTCATTACATAGGGGCCCTGCTCTGCCTGCTGTCATTACATAGGGGCCCTGCTCTGCCTGCTGTCATTACATAGGGGCCCTGCTCTGCTGTCATTAGGGGCCCTGCTCTGCCTGCTGTCATTACATAGGGGCCCTGCTCTGCCTGCTGTCATTACATAGGGGCCCTGCTCTGCCTGCTGTCATTACATAGGGGCCCCTGCTCTGCTGTCATTACATAGGGCCCCTGCTCTGCCTGCTGTCATTACATAGGGGCCCTGCTCTGCCTGCTGTCATTACATAGGGGCCCTGCTCTGCCTGCTGTCATTACATAGGGGCCCTGCTCTGCCTGCTGTCATTACATAGGGGCCCTGCTCTGCTGTCATTAGGGGCCCTGCTCTGCCTGCTGTCATTACATAGGGGCCCTGCTCTGCCTGCTGTCATTACATAGGGGCCCTGCTCTGCCTGCTGTCATTACATAGGGGCCCCTGCTCTGCTGTCATTACATAGGGCCCCTGCTCTGCCTGCTGTCATTACATAGGGGCCCTGCTCTGCCTGCTGTCATTACATAGGGGCCCTGCTCTGCCTGCTGTCATTACATAGGGGCCCTGCTCTGCCTGCTGTCATTACACAGGGGCCCCTGCTCTGCTGTCATTACATAGGGGCCCTGCTCTGCCTGCTGTCATTACATAGGGGCCCTGCTCTGCCTGCTGTCATTACATAGGGGCCCTGCTCTGCCTGCTGTCATTACATAGGGGCCCTGCTCTGCCTGCTGTCATTACATAGGGGCCCTGCTCTGCCTGCTGTCATTACATAGGGGCCCCTGCTCTGCTGTCATTACATAGGGCCCCTGCTCTGCCTGCTGTCATTACATAGGGGCCCTGCTCTGCCTGCTGTCATTACATAGGGGCCCTGCTCTGCCTGCTGTCATTACATAGGGGCCCTGCTCTGCCTGCTGTCATTACATAGGGGCCCTGCTCTGCTGTCATTAGGGGCCCTGCTCTGCCTGCTGTCATTACATAGGGCCCCTGCTCTGCCTGCTGTCATTACATAGGGGCCCTGCTCTGCCTGCTGTCATTACATAGGGGCCCTGCTCTGCCTGCTGTCATTACATAGGGGCCCTGCTCTGCCTGCTGTCATTACATAGGGGCCCTGCTCTGCCTGCTGTCATTACATAGGGGCCCTGCTCTGCCTGCTGTCATTACATAGGGGCCCCTGCTCTGCTGTCATTACATAGGGCCCCTGCTCTGCCTGCTGTCATTACATAGGGCCCTGCTCTGCCTGCTGTCATTACATAGGGGCCCTGCTCTGCCTGCTGTCATTACATAGGGGCCCTGCTCTAACTGCTGTCATTACATAGGGCCCCTGCTCTGCCTGCTGTCATTACATGGGGGCCCCTGCTCTGCCTGCTGTCATTACATAGGGGCCCCTGCTCTGCCTGCTGTCATTACATAGGGGCCCTGCTCTCCCTGCTGTCATTACATAGGGGCCCCTGCTCTGCTGTCATTCCATAGGGCCCCTGCTCTGCCTGCTGTCATTACATAGGGCCCTGCTCTGCTGTCATTACATAGGGGCCCTGCTCTGCCTGCTGTCATTACATAGGGCCCTGCTCTGCTGTCATTACATAGGGGCCCTGCTCTGCTGTCATTACATAGGGGCCCTGCTCTGCTCTGCTGTCATTACATAGGGGCCCTGCTCTGCTCTGCTGTCATTACATAGGGGCCCTGCTATGCCTGCTGTCATTACATGGGGGCCCCTGCTCTGCCTGCTGTCATTACATAGGGGCCCTGCTCTAACTGCTGTCATTACATAGGGCCCCTGCTCTGCCTGCTGTCATTACATGGGGGCCCCTGCTCTGCCTGCTGTCATTACATAGGGGCCCCTGCTCTGCCTGCTGTCATTACATAGGGGCCCTGCTCTCCCTGCTGTCATTACATAGGGGCCCCTGCTCTGCTGTCATTCCATAGGGCCCCTGCTCTGCCTGCTGTCATTACATAGGGCCCTGCTCTGCTGTCATTACATAGGGGCCCTGCTCTGCCTGCTGTCATTACATAGGGCCCTGCTCTGCTGTCATTACATAGGGGCCCTGCTCTGCTGTCATTACATAGGGGCCCTGCTCTGCTCTGCTGTCATTACATAGGGGCCCTGCTCTGCTCTGCTGTCATTACATAG
Source organism: Taudactylus pleione (assembly GCA_031769625.1). Classification (NCBI taxonomy): domain Eukaryota; kingdom Metazoa; phylum Chordata; class Amphibia; order Anura; family Myobatrachidae; genus Taudactylus; species Taudactylus pleione. Next base: position 806,312 of record JAUIMM010000634.1, read on the forward strand.
GGGCCCCTGCTCTGCCTGCTGTCATTACATAGGGGCCCTGCTCTGCCTGCTGTCATTACATAGGGGCCCTGCTCTGCCTGCTGTCATTACATAGGGGCCCTGCTCTGCCTGCTGTCATTACATAGGGGCCCCTGCTCTGCTGTCATTACATAGGGCCCCTGCTCTGCCTGCTGTCATTACATAGGGCCCTGCTCTGCCTGCTGTCATTACATAGGGGCCCCTGCTCTGCCTGCTGTCATTACATAGGGGCCCTGCTCTAACTGCTGTCATTACATAGGGCCCCTGCTCTGCCTGCTGTCATTACATGGGGGCCCCTGCTCTGCCTGCTGTCATTACATAGGGGCCCCTGCTCTGCCTGCTGTCATTACATAGGGGCCCTGCTCTCCCTGCTGTCATTACATAGGGGCCCCTGCTCTGCTGTCATTCCATAGGGCCCCTGCTCTGCCTGCTGTCATTACATAGGGCCCTGCTCTGCTGTCATTACATAGGGGCCCTGCTCTGCCTGCTGTCATTACATAGGGCCCTGCTCTGCTGTCATTACATAGGGGCCCTGCTCTGCTGTCATTACATAGGGGCCCTGCTCTGCTCTGCTGTCATTACATAGGGGCCCTGCTCTGCTCTGCTGTCATTACATAGGGGCCCTGCTATGCCTGCTGTCATTACATGGGGGCCCCTGCTCTGCCTGCTGTCATTACATACATAGGGGTCCCTGTTCTGCTGTCATTGCATAGGGCCCCTGCTCTGCCTGCTGTCATTACATAGGGCCCCTGCTCTGCCTGCTGTCATTACATAGGGGCCCTGCTCTAACTGCTGTCATTACATAGGGCCCCTGCTCTGCCTGCTGTCATTACATGGGGGCCCCTGCTCTGCCTGCTGTCATTACATGGGGGCCCCTGCTCTGCCTGCTGTCATTACATACATAGGGGTCCCTGCTCTGCCTGCTGTCATTACATAGGGGCCCTGCTCTGCTGTCATTAAATAGGGGCCCTGCTCTGCTGTCATTACATACATAGGGGTCCCTGCTCTGCTGTCAATACATAGGGGCCCTGCTCTGCCTGCTGTCATTACATAGGGGCCCCTGCTCTGCCTGCTGTCATTACATAGGGGCCCCTGCTCTGCCTGCTGTCATTACATAGGGGCCCTGCTCTGCCTGCTGTCATTACATAGGGGCCCTGCTCTGCCTGCTGTCATTACATAGGGGCCCCTGCTCTGCTGTCATTACATAGGGCCCCTGCTCTGCCTGCTGTCATTACATAGGGGCCCTGCTCTGCCTGCTGTCATTACATAGGGGCCCCTGCTCTGCCTGCTGTCATTACATAGGGGCCCTGCTCTAACTGCTGTCATTACATAGGGCCCCTGCTCTGCCTGCTGTCATTACATGGGGGCCCCTGCTCTGCCTGCTGTCATTACATAGGGGCCCCTGCTCTGCCTGCTGTCATTACATAGGGGCCCTGCTCTCCCTGCTGTCATTACATAGGGGCCCCTGCTCTGCTGTCATTCCATAGGGCCCCTGCTCTGCCTGCTGTCATTACATAGGGCCCTGCTCTGCTGTCATTACATAGGGGCCCTGCTCTGCCTGCTGTCATTACATAGGGCCCTGCTCTGCTGTCATTACATAGGGGCCCTGCTCTGCTGTCATTACATAGGGGCCCTGCTCTGCTCTGCTGTCATTACATAGGGGCCCTGCTCTGCCTGCTGTCATTACATAGGGGCCCTGCTATGCCTGCTGTCATTACATGGGGGCCCCTGCTCTGCCTGCTGTCATTACATACATAGGGGTCCCTGTTCTGCTGTCATTGCATAGGGCCCCTGCTCTGCCTGCTGTCATTACATAGGGCCCCTGCTCTGCCTGCTGTCATTACATAGGGGCCCTGCTCTAACTGCTGTCATTACATAGGGCCCCTGCTCTGCCTGCTGTCATTACATGGGGGCCCCTGCTCTGCCTGCTGTCATTACATACATAGGGGTCCCTGCTCTGCCTGCTGTCATTACATAGGGGCCCTGCTCTGCTGTCATTAAATAGGGGCCCTGCTCTGCTGTCATTACATACATAGGGGTCCCTGCTCTGCTGTCAATACATAGGGGCCCTGCTCTGCCTGCTGTCATTACATAGGGGCCCATGCTCTGCCTGCTGTCATTACACAGGGGCCCCTGCTCTGCCTGCTGTCATTACATAGGGCCCCTGCTCTGCCTGCTGTCATTACATAGGGGCCCCTGCTCTGCCTGCTGTCATTACATAGGGGCCCTGCTCTACCTGCTGTCATTACATAGGGGCCCTGCTCTGCTGTCATTAGGGGCCCTGCTCTGCCTGCTGTCATTATATAGGGCCCCCTGCTCTGCCTGCTGTCATTACATAGGGACCCCTGCTCTGCTGTCATTACATAGGGGCCCTGCTCTGCCTGCTGTCATTACATAGGGCCCCTGCTCTGCTGTCATTACATAGGGGCCCTGCACTGCCTGCTGTCATTATATAGGGGTCCTGCTCTGCCTGCTGTCATTACATAGGGCCCCTGCTCTGCCTGCTGTCATTACATAGGGCCCCTGCTCTGCTGTCATTACATAGGGGCCCTGCTCTACCTGCTGTCATTACATAGGGTCCCTGCTCTGCTGTCATTACATAGGGTCCCTGCTCTGCCTGCTGTCATTACATAGGGGCCCTGCTCTGCCTGCTGTCATTACATAGGGGCCCTGCACTGCCTGCTGTCATTATATACGGGCCCTGCTCTGCCTGCTGTCATTACATAGGGCCCCTGCTCTGCTGTCATTATATAGGGGCCCTGCTCTGCCTGCTGTCATTACATAGGGGCCCCTGCTCTGCCTGCTGTCATTACATAGGGGCCCCTGCTCTGCCTGCTGTCATTACATAGGGGCCCTGCTCTGCTGTCATTACATAGGGGCCCTGCTCTGCCTGCTGTCATTACATAGGGTCCCTGCTCTGCTGTCATTACATAGGGGCCCTGCACTGCCTGCTGTCATTATATACGGGCCCTGCTCTGCCTGCTGTCATTACATAGGGCCCCTGCTCTGCTGTCATTATATAGGGGCCCTGCTCTGCCTGCTGTCATTACATAGGGGCCCCTGCTCTGCCTGCTGTCATTACATAGGGGCCCCTGCTCTGCCTGCTGTCATTACATAGGGGCCCTGCTCTGCCTGCTGTCATTACATAGGGCCCCTGCTCTGCCTGCTGTCATTACATAGGGGCCCCTGCTCTGCCTGCTGTCATTACATGGGGGCCCCTGCTCTGCCTGCTGTCATTACATGGGGGCCCCTGCTCTGCCTGCTGTCATTACATAGGGGCCCCTGCTCTGCTGTCATTACATAGGGGCCCTGCTCTGCCTGCTGTCATTACATATTGGCCCTGCTCTGCCTGCTGTCATTACATAGGGGCCCTGCTCTGCCTGCTGTCATTACATAGGGGCCCTGCTCTGCCTGCTGTCATTACATGGGGCCCCTGCTCTGCCTGCTGTCATTACATAGGGGCCCCTGCTCTGCCTGCTGTCATTACATAGGGGCCCTGCTCTGCCTGCTGTCATTACATGGGGCCCCTGCTCTGCCTGCTGTCATTACATGGGGCCCCTGCTCTGCCTGCTGTCATTACATGGGGCCCCTGCTCTGCCTGCTGTCATTACATGGGGGCCCCTGCTCTGCCTGCTGTCATTACACAGGGGCCTGCTCTGCTCTGCTGTCATTACATAGGACCCCTGCTCTGCTGTCATTACATAGGGGCCCTGCTCTGCTGTCATTACATAGGGGCCCCTGCTCTGCCTGCTGTCATTACATGGGGGCCCCTGCTCTGCCTGCTGTCATTACATGGGGGCCCCTGCTCTGCCTGCTGTCATTACATGGGTCAGTGGTCTCTTCATTCCTGTGCCGGGACTCCTGCTCATGCTCCACAGCCATTGCTGGGGAAGGTCCCTATGGAATCCTCACCTGGTAGTTTTTTTCGATATGTAGCCAATAGGTTATAGTGCGCTACTGCCATCATCAGATGCGTTAGCTGCGGCGGCCACTCTCTGGAATGCACCGCATTGGGAAGTTGGCAAATACGGTAGCATCACATCCCCCCCATAGAAACCTATGGGGTGTGGGCTGCCGGCGGGAATGGATGCATCGCATCAAGTTTCAGTGATATCTGCTGCACTTCCTCTGCCATACATTCGGGGGATACTAAATATTTCCAGTTACCCCCGAATACGGGTGTTTTCGGGGAATAAGCCGCAAATATATATATTGATAAATGGGCCCCAGTGACTCTTAGGACCAGACTAAGGATTTTTAATTAAATGTTTATATATTTTTCCTTATGTGGATAATGTAGGCTGGCAAGTTACAAAGCCCATCCAGTCGCAAGGAACAGTGACCCCTGTACGGGTGGCAAAGTAACCCCATCTGGTCACAGATATTGGCGGTGTAACGGTGGGATAATCCCAGGCGGCTCTTTGGGTACCAGGTGCAGAATAACTACAGCAGGGGAGAATGCACAGGATGGCTGAGCACAGCGGCTCTCCCCACGCCAGTTCTCTAAATTGTGTGCTGGTAGGAGGCACTGACCTCTCTTATACAGCGATGAGAAGCAAAGAAGACAATGATGAGAAGCAAAGAAGGCACTGATGAGGAGCAAAGAAGGCACTGATGAGGAGCAAAGAAGGCACTGATGAGAAGCAAAGGAGGCACTGATGAGGAGCAAAGAAGGCACTGATGAGGAGCAAAGAAGGCACTGATGAGAAGCAAAGAAGGCACTGATGAGAAGCAAAGAAGACACTGATGAGAAGCAAAGGAGGCACTGATGAGGAGCAAAGGAGGCACTGATGAGAAGCAAAGAAGACTGATGAGAAGCAAAGGAGGCACTGATGAGGAGCAAAGAAGGCACTGATGAGGAGCAAAGGAGGCACTGATGAGAAGCAAAGAAGGCACTGATGAGAAGCAAAGGAGGCAATGATGAGAAGCAAATAAGACACTGATGAGGAGCAAAGAAGGCACTGATGAGGAGCAAAGGAGGCACTGATGAGAAGCAAAGGAGGCAATGATGAGAAGCAAATAAGACACTGATGAGGAGCAAAGAAGGCACTGATGAGGAGCAAAGAAGGCACTGATGAGGAGCAAAGAAGGCACTGATGAGGAGCAAAGGAGGCACTGATGAGAAGCAAAGAAGGCACTGATGAGAAGCAAAGGAGGCAATGATGAGAAGCAAATAAGACACTGATGAGGAGCAAAGAAGGCACTGATGAGGAGCAAAGGAGGCACTGATGAGAAGCAAAGGAGGCAATGATGAGAAGCAAATAAGACACTGATGAGGAGCAAAGAAGGCACTGATGAGGAGCAAAGAAGGCACTGATGACGAGCAAAGAAGGCACTGATGAGGAGCAAAGGAGGCACTGATGAGGAGCAAAGAAGGCACTGATGAGGAGCAAAGAAGGCACTGATGAGAAGCAAAGAAGACACTGATGAGAAGCAAAGAAGGCACTGATGAGAAGCAAAGGAGGCACTGATGAGGAGCAAAGGAGGCACTGATGAGGAGCAAAGAAGACACTGATGAGAAGCAAAGAAGGCACTGATGAGGAGCAAAGAAGGCACTGATGAGAAGCAAAGGAGGCACTGATGAGGAGCAAAGGAGGCACTGATGAGAAGCAAAGAAGACACTGATGAGGAGCAAAGAAGGCACTGATGAGGAGCAAAGGAGGCACTGATGAGGAGCAAAGAATGCACTAATGAGGAGCAAAGGAGGCACTGATGAGGAGCAAACAAGGCACTGAAGGCACTGATGAGGAGCAAAGGAGGCACTGATGAGAAGCAAAGAAGGCACTGATGAGGAGCAAAGAAAGCACTGATGAGGAGCAAAGAAGGCACTGATGAGGAGCAAAGAAGGCACTGATGAGGAGCAAAGGAGGCACTGATGAGGAGCAAAGGAGGCACTGATGAGGAGCAAAGGAGGCACTGATGAGGAGCAAAGAAGGCACTGAAGAGGAGCAAAGAAGACACTGATGAGCAGCAAATAAGGCACTGATGAGAAGCAAAGGAGACACTGATGAGAAGCAAAGAAGACTGATGAGAAGCTAAGGAGGCACTGATGAGGAGCAAATGAGGCACTGATGAGGAGCAAAGAAGACACTGATGAGAAGCAAAGAAGGCACTGATGAGGAGCAAAGAAGACACTGATGAGAAGCAAAGAAGACTGATGAGAAGCAAAGGAGGCACTGATGAGGAGCAAAGAAGGCACTGATGAGAAGCAAATAAGGCACTGATGAGGAGCAAAGAAGGCACTGATGAGAAGCAAAGAAGACAATGATGAGAAGCAAAGAAGGCACTGATGAGGAGCAAAGAAGGCACTGATGAGGAGCAAAGAAGGCACTGATGAGGAGCAAAGGAGGCACTAATGAGGAGCAAAGGAGGCACTGATGAGAAGCAAAGAAGACACTGATGAGAAGCAAAGGAGACACTGATGAGAAGCAAAGAAGACTGATGAGAAGCAAAGGAGGCACTGATGAGGAGCAAATAAGGCACTGATGAGAAGCAAATAAGGCACTGATGAGAAGCAAGAAGACACTGATGAGAAGCAAAGGAGACACTGATGAGAAGCAAAGGAGACACTGATGAGAAGCAAAGAAGACTGATGAGAAGCAAAGGAGGCTCTGATGAGGAGCAAATAAGGCACTGATGAGGAGCAAAGAAGACACTGATGAGAAGCAAAGAAGACTGATGAGAAGCAAAGAAGGCACTGATGAGAAGCAAATGAGGCACTGATGAGAAGCAAAGAAGGCACTGATGAGGAGCAAAGGAGGCACTGATGAGGAGCAAAGAAGACACTGATGAGAAGCAAAGAAGGCACTGATGAGGAGCAAAGAAGACACTGATGAGAAGCAAAGAAGGCACTGATGAGGAGCAAAGAAGACACTGATGAGAAGCAAAGGAGACACTGATGAGAAGCATAGAAGACTCATGAGAAGCAAAGAAGGCACTGATGAGGAGCAAAGAAGGCACTGATGAGAAGCAAAGGAGGCACTGATGAGAAGCAAATAAGGCACTGATGAGAAGCAAAGGAGACACTGATGAGAAGCAAAGAAGACTGATGAGAAGCAAAGGAGGCACTGATGAGGAGCAAATAAGGCACTGATGAGGAGCAAATAAGGCACTAATGAGGAGCAAAGGAGGCACTGATGAGGAGCAAAGGAGGCACTGATGAGGAGCAAAGAAGGCACTGATGAGAAGCAAAGAAGACAATGATGAGAAGCAAAGAAGGCACTGATGAGAAGCAAAGAAGACACTGATGAGAAGCAAAGAAGACACTGATGAGAAGCAAAGAAGACACTGATGAGAAGCAAAGGAGGCACTGATGAGAAGCAAAGGAGGCACTGATGAGGAGCAAAGAAGGCACTGATGAGGAGCAAAGGAGGCACTGATGAGAAGCAAAGAAGGCACTGATGAGAAGCAAAGGAGGCAATGATGAGAAGCAAATAACTGATGAGGAGCAAAGAAGGCACTGATGAGGAGCAAAGGAGGCACTGATGAGAAGCAAAGAAGACACTGATGAGAAGCAAAGGAGGCAATGATGAGAAGCAAATAAGACACTGATGAGGAGCAAAGAAGGCACTGATGAGGAGCAAAGAAGGCACTGATGATGAGCAAAGAAGGCACTGATGAGGAGCAAAGGAGGCACTGATGAGGAGCAAAGGAGGCACTGATGAGGAGCAAAGAAGGCACTGATGAGGAGCAAAGAAGGCACTGATGAGAAGCAAAGAAGGCACTGATGAGAAGCAAAGAAGGCACTGATGAGAAGCAAAGGAGGCACTGATGAGGAGCAAAGAAAGCACTGATGAGAAGCAAATAAGGCACTGATGAGAAGCAAGAAGACACTGATGAGAAGCAAAGGAGACACTGATGAGAAGCAAAGGAGACACTGATGAGAAGCAAAGAAGACTGATGAGAAGCAAAGGAGGCTCTGATGAGGAGCAAATAAGGCACTGATGAGGAGCAAAGAAGACACTGATGAGAAGCAAAGAAGACTGATGAGAAGCAAAGAAGGCACTGATGAGAAGCAAATGAGGCACTGATGAGAAGCAAAGAAGGCACTGATGAGGAGCAAAGGAGGCACTGATGAGGAGCAAAGAAGACACTGATGAGAAGCAAAGAAGGCACTGATGAGGAGCAAAGAAGACACTGATGAGAAGCAAAGAAGGCACTGATGAGGAGCAAAGAAGACACTGATGAGAAGCAAAGGAGACACTGATGAGAAGCAAAGAAGACTCATGAGAAGCAAAGAAGGCACTGATGAGGAGCAAAGAAGGCACTGATGAGAAGCAAAGGAGGCACTGATGAGAAGCAAATAAGGCACTGATGAGAAGCAAAGGAGACACTGATGAGAAGCAAAGAAGACTGATGAGAAGCAAAGGAGGCACTGATGAGGAGCAAATAAGGCACTGATGAGGAGCAAATAAGGCACTGATGAGGAGCAAAGGAGGCACTGATGAGGAGCAAAGGAGGCACTGATGAGGAGCAAAGAAGGCACTGATGAGAAGCAAAGAAGACAATGATGAGAAGCAAAGAAGGCACTGATGAGGAGCAAAGAAGGCACTGATGAGGAGCAAAGGAGGCACTGATGAGGAGCAAAGAAGACACTGATGAGAAGCAAAGAAGACACTGATGAGAAACAAAGAAGACACTGATGAGAAGCAAAGAAGACACTGATGAGAAGCAAAGAAGACACTGATGAGAAGCAAAGGAGGCACTGATGAGAAGCAAAGGAGGCACTGATGAGAAGCAAAGGAGGCACTGATGAGGAGCAAAGAAGGCACTGATGAGGAGCAAAGGAGGCACTGATGAGAAGCAAAGAAGGCACTGATGAGAAGCAAAGGAGGCAATGATGAGAAGCAAATAACTGATGAGGAGCAAAGAAGGCACTGATGAGGAGCAAAGGAGGCACTGATGAGAAGCAAAGAAGACACTGATGAGAAGCAAAGGAGGCAATGATGAGAAGCAAATAAGACACTGATGAGGAGCAAAGAAGGCACTGATGAGGAGCAAAGAAGGCACTGATGACGAGCAAAGAAGGCACTGATGAGGAGCAAAGAAGGCACTGATGACGAGCAAAGAAGGCACTGATGAGGAGCAAAGGAGGCACTGATGAGGAGCAAAGGAGGCACTGATGAGGAGCAAAGAAGGCACTGATGAGGAGCAAAGAAGGCACTGATGAGAAGCAAAGAAGGCACTGATGAGAAGCAAAGAAGGCACTGATGAGAAGCAAAGGAGGCACTGATGAGGAGCAAAGAAGGCACTGATGAGGAGCAAAGAAGACACTGATGAGAAGCAAAGAAGGCACTGATGAGGAGCAAAGAAGGCACTGATGAGAAGCAAAGGAGGCACTGATGAGGAGCAAAGGAGGCACTGATGAGGAGCAAAGAAGGCACTGATGAGGAGCAATGAAGGCACTGATGAGGAGCAAAGGAGGCACTGATGAGGAGCAAAGAAGGCACTGATGAGGAGCAAAGGAGGCACTGATGAGGAGCAAAGAAGGCACTAATGAGGAGCAAAGGAGGCACTGATGAGGAGCAAACAAGGCACTGAAGGCACTGATGAGGAGCAAAGGAGGCACTGATGAGGAGCAAAGGAGGCACTGATGAGAAGCAAAGGAGGCACTGATGAGGAGCAAAGAAGGCACTGATGAGAAGCAAAGGATGCACTGATGAGAAGCAAAGAAGGCACTGATGAGGAGCAAAGAAGGCACTGATGAGGAGCAAAGAAGGCACTGATGAGAAGCAAAGGAGGCACTGATGAGAAGCAAAGAAGACACTGATGAGAAGCAAAGAAGACAATGATGAGAAGCAAATAACTGATGAGGAGCAAAGAAGGCACTGATGAGGAACAAAGGAGGCACTGATGAGAAGCAAAGAAGGCACTGATGAGAAGCAAAGGAGGCAATGATGAGAAGCAAATAACTGATGAGGAGCAAAGAAGGCACTGATGAGAAGCAAAGAAGACACTGATGAGAAGCAAAGGAGGCAATGATGAGAAGCAAATAAGGCACTGATGAGGAGCAAAGAAGGCACTGATGATGAGCAAAGAAGGCACTGATGAGGAGCAAAGGAGGCACTGATGAGGAGCAAAGAAGGCACTGATGAGGAGCAAAGAAGGCACTGATGAGGAGCAAAGAAGGCACTGATGAGGAGCAATGAAGGCACTGATGAGGAGCAAAGGAGGCACTGATGAGGAGCAAAGAAGGCACTGATGAGGAGCAAAGGAGGCACTGATGAGGAGCAAAGAAGGCACTAATGAGGAGCAAAGGAGGCACTGATGAGGAGCAAACAAGGCACTGAAGGCACTGATGAGGAGCAAAGGAGGCACTGATGAGGAGCAAAGGAGGCACTGATGAGAAGCAAAGGAGGCACTGATGAGGAGCAAAGAAGGCACTGATGAGGAGCAAAGAAGGCACTGATGAGAAGCAAAGGATGCACTGATGAGAAGCAAAGGATGCACTGATGAGAAGCAAAGAAGACACTGATGAGAAGCAAAGAAGGCACTGATGAGAAGCAAAGGAGGCACTGATGAGAAGCAAAGGAGGCACTGATGAGAAGCAAAGAAGACACTGATGAGAAGCAAAGAAGACACTGATGAGAAGCAAAGGAGGCAATGATGAGAAGCAAATAAGACACTGATGAGGAGCAAAGAAGGCACTGATGAGGAGCAAAGAAGGCACTGATGATGAGCAAAGAAGGCACTGATGAGGAGCAAAGGTGGCACTGATGAGGAGCAAAGGAGGCACTGATGAGGAGCAAAGAAGGCACTGATGAGGAGCAAAGGAGGCACTGATGGGGAGCAAAGAAGACACTGATGAGAAGCAAAGGAGGCACTGATGAGGAGCAAAGGAGGCACTGATGAGAAGCAAAGAAGACACTGATGAGGAGCAAAGAAGGCACTGATGAGGAGCAATGAAGGCACTGATGAGGAGCAAAAGAGGCACTGATGAGGAGCAAAGAAGGCACTGATGAGGAGCAAAGGAGGCACTGATGAGGAGCAAAGAAGGCACTAATGAGGAGCAAAGAAGGCACTGATGAGGAGCAAACAAGGCACTGAAGGCACCGATGAGGAGCAAAGGAGACACTGATGAGGAGCAAAGGAGGCACTGATGAGAAGCAAAGAAGGCACTGATGAGGAGCAAAGAAGGCACTGATGAGGAGCAAAGAAGGCACTGATGAGGAGCAAAGGAGGCACTGATGAGAAGCAAAGAAGACACTGATGAGAAGCAAAGAAGGCACTGATGAGAAGCAAAGGAGGCAATGATGAGAAGCAAATAAGACACTGATGAGGAGCAAAGAAGGCACTGATGAGGAGCAAAGGAGGCACTGATGAGGAGCAAAGGAGGCACTGATGAGGAGCAAAGGAGGCACTGATGAGGAGCAAAGAAGACACTGATGAGAAGCAAAGGAGGCACTGATGAGGAGCAAAGGAGGCACTGATGAGAAGCAAAGAAGACACTGATGAGGAGCAATGAAGGCACTGATGAGGAGCAAAGGAGGCACTGATGAGGAGCAAAGAAGGCACTGATGAGGAGCAAAGGAGTCACTGATGAGGAGCAAAGAAGGCACTGATGAGGAGCAAAGAAGGCACTGATGAGGAGCAAACAAGGCACTGAAGGCACCGATGAGGAGCAAAGAAGGCACTGATGAGGAGCAAAGGAGGCACTGATGAGAAGCAAAGAAGACACTGATGAGGAGCAAAGAAGGCACTGATGAGGAGCAATGAAGGCACTGATGAGGAGCAAAGGAGGCACTTATGAGGAGCAAAGAAGGCACTGATGAGGAGCAAAGGAGGCACTGATGAGGAGCAAAGAAGGCACTAATGAGGAGCAAAGAAGGCACTGATGAGGAGCAAACAAGGCACTGAAGGCACCGATGAGGAGCAAAGGAGGCACTGGTGAGGAGCAAAGGAGGCACTGATGAGAAGCAAAGAAGGCACTGATGAGGAGCAAAGAAGGCACTGATGAGGAGCAAAGAAGGCACTGATGAGAAGCAAAGAAGGCACTGATGAGGAGCAAAGAAGGCACTGATGAGGAGCAAAGAAGGCACTGATGAGGAGCAAAGGAGGCACTGATGAGAAGCAAAGAAGACACTGATGAGAAGCAAAGAAGACACTGATGAGAAGCAAAGGAGGCACTGATGAGGAGCAAAGGAGGCACTGATGAGAAGCAAAGGAGGCACTGATGAGGAGCAGAGAAGGCACTGATGAGGAGCAAAGAAGGCACTGATGAGAAGCAAAGAAGACACTGATGAGAAGCAAAGAAGACACTGATGAGAAGCAAAGGAGGCACTGATGAGAAGCAAAGGAGGCACTGATGAGAAGCAAAGAAGACTGATGAGAAGCAAAGGAGGCACTTATGAGGAGCAAAGGAGGCACTGATGAGGAGCAAAGGAGGCACTGATGAGAAGCAAAGAAGGCACTGATGAGAAGCAAAGGAGGCACTGATGAGAAGCAAAGAAGACACTGATGAGGAGCAAAGAAGGCACTGATGAGGAGCAATGAAGGCACTGATGAGGAGCAAAAGAGGCACTGATGAGGAGCAAAGAAGGCACTGATGAGGAGCAAAGGAGGCACTGATGAGGAGCAAAGAAGGCACTAATGAGGAGCAAAGAAGGCACTGATGAGGAGCAAACAAGGCACTGAAGGCACCGATGAGGAGCAAAGGAGACACTGATGAGGAGCAAAGGAGGCACTGATGAGAAGCAAAGAAGGCACTGATGAGGAGCAAAGAAGGCACTGATGAGGAGCACAGAAGGCACTGATGAGGAGCAAAGGAGGCACTGATGAGAAGCAAAGAAGACACTGATGAGAAGCAAAGAAGGCACTGATGAGAAGCAAAGGAGGCAATGATGAGAAGCAAATAAGACACTGATGAGGAGCAAAGAAGGCACTGATGAGGAGCAAAGGAGGCACTGATGAGGAGCAAAGGAGGCACTGATGAGGAGCAAAGGAGGCACTGATGAGGAGCAAAGAAGACACTGATGAGAAGCAAAGGAGGCACTGATGAGGAGCAAAGGAGGCACTGATGAGAAGCAAAGAAGACACTGATGAGGAGCAATGAAGGCACTGATGAGGAGCAAAGGAGGCACTGATGAGGAGCAAAGAAGGCACTGATGAGGAGCAAAGGAGTCACTGATGAGGAGCAAAGAAGGCACTGATGAGGAGCAAAGAAAGCACTGATGAGGAGCAAACAAGGCACTGAAGGCACCGATGAGGAGCAAAGAAGGCACTGATGAGGAGCAAAGGAGGCACTGATGAGAAGCAAAGAAGACACTGATGAGGAGCAAAGAAGGCACTGATGAGGAGCAATGAAGGCACTGATGAGGAGCAAAGGAGGCACTTATGAGGAGCAAAGAAGGCACTGATGAGGAGCAAAGGAGGCACTGATGAGGAGCAAAGAAGGCACTAATGAGGAGCAAAGAAGGCACTGATGAGGAGCAAACAAGGCACTGAAGGCACCGATGAGGAGCAAAGGAGGCACTGGTGAGGAGCAAAGGAGGCACTGATGAGAAGCAAAGAAGGCACTGATGAGGAGCAAAGAAGGCACTGATGAGGAGCAAAGAAGGCACTGATGAGAAGCAAAGAAGGCACTGATGAGGAGCAAAGAAGGCACTGATGAGGAGCAAAGAAGGCACTGATGAGGAGCAAAGGAGGCACTGATGAGAAGCAAAGAAGACACTGATGAGAAGCAAAGAAGACACTGATGAGAAGCAAAGGAGGCACTGATGAGGAGCAAAGGAGGCACTGATGAGAAGCAAAGGAGGCACTGATGAGGAGCAGAGAAGGCACTGATGAGGAGCAAAGAAGGCACTGATGAGAAGCAAAGAAGACACTGATGAGAAGCAAAGAAGACACTGATGAGAAGCAAAGGAGGCACTGATGAGAAGCAAAAGAGGCACTGATGAGAAGCAAAGAAGACTGATGAGAAGCAAAGGAGGCACTTATGAGGAGCAAAGGAGGCACTGATGAGGAGCAAAGGAGGCACTGATGAGAAGCAAAGAAGGCACTGATGAGAAGCAAAGGAGGCAATGATGAGAAGCAAATAAGACACTGATGAGGAGCAAAGAAGGCACTGATGAGGAGCAAAGGAGGCACTGATGAGGAGCAAAGAAGGCACTAATAAGGAGCAAAGAAGGCACTGATGAGGAGCAAACAAGGCACTGAAGGCACCGATGAGGAGCAAAGGAGGCACTGATGAGGAGCAAAGGAGGCACTGATGAGAAGCAAAGAAGGCACTGATGAGGAGCAAAGAAGGCACTGATGAGGAGCAAAGAAGGCACTGATGAGAAGCAAAGGAGGCACTGATGAGAAGCAAAGAAGACACTGATGAGAAGCAAAGAAGGCACTGATGAGGAGCAAAGAAGGCACTGATGAGGAGCAAAGGAGGCATTGATGAGAAGCAAAGAAGACACTGATGAGAAGCAAAGAAGACACTGATGAGAAGCAAAGAAGACACTGATGAGAAGCAAAGAAGACACTGATGAGAAGCAAAGAAGACACTGATGAGAAGCAAAGAAGACACTGATGAGAAGCAAAGGAGGCACTGATGAGGAGCAAAGGAGGCACTGATGAGAAGCAAAGAAGACTGATGAGAAGCAAAGGAGGCACTGATGAGGAGCAAAGAAGGCACTGATGAGGAGCAAAGAAGGCACTGATGAGGAGCAAAGAAGGCACTGATGAGAAGCAAAGAAGACACTGATGAGGAGCAAAGAAGGCACTGATGAGGAGCAAAGAAGGCACTGATGAGGAGCAAAGGAGGCACTGATGAGAAGCAAAGAAGACACTGATGAGAAGCAAAGAAGGCACTGATGAGAAGCAAAGGAGGCAATGATGAGAAGCAAATAAGACACTGATGAGGAGCAAAGAAGGCACTGATGAGGAGCAAAGGAGGCACTGATGAGGAGCAAAGGAGGCACTGATGAGGAGCAAAGGAGGCACTGATGAGGAGCAAAGAAGACACTGATGAGAAGCAAAGGAGGCACTGATGAGGAGCAAAGGAGGCACTGATGAGAAGCAAAGAAGACACTGATGAGGAGCAATGAAGGCACTGATAAGGAGCAAAGGAGGCACTGATGAGGAGCAAAGAAGGCACTGATGAGGAGCAAAGGAGTCACTGATGAGGAGCAAAGAAGGCACTGATGAGGAGCAAAGAAGGCACTGATGAGGAGCAAACAAGGCACTGAAGGCACCGATGAGGAGCAAAGAAGGCACTGATGAGGAGCAAAGGAGGCACTGATGAGAAGCAAAGAAGACACTGATGAGGAGCAAAGAAGGCACTGATGAGGAGCAATGAAGGCACTGATGAGGAGCAAAGGAGGCACTTATGAGGAGCAAAGAAGGCACTGATGAGGAGCAAAGGAGGCACTGATGAGGAGCAAAGAAGGCACTAATGAGGAGCAAAGAAGGCACTGATGAGGAGCAAACAAGGCACTGAAGGCACCGATGAGGAGCAAAGGAGGCACTGGTGAGGAGCAAAGGAGGCACTGATGAGAAGCAAAGAAGGCACTGATGAGGAGCAAAGAAGGCACTGAGGAGGAGCAAAGAAGGCACTGATGAGAAGCAAAGAAGGCACTGATGAGGAGCAAAGAAGGCACTGATGAGGAGCAAAGAAGGCACTGATGAGGAGCAAAGGAGGCACTGATGAGAAGCAAAGAAGACACTGATGAGAAGCAAAGAAGACACTGATGAGAAGCAAAGGAGGCACTGATGAGGAGCAAAGGAGGCACTGATGAGAAGCAAAGGAGGCACTGATGAGGAGCAGAGAAGGCACTGATGAGGAGCAAAGAAGGCACTGATGAGAAGCAAAGAAGACACTGATGAGAAGCAAAGAAGACACTGATGAGAAGCAAAGGAGGCACTGATGAGAAGCAAAGGAGGCACTGATGAGAAGCAAAGAAGACTGATGAGAAGCAAAGGAGGCACTTATGAGGAGCAAAGGAGGCACTGATGAGGAGCAAAGGAGGCACTGATGAGAAGCAAAGAAGGCACTGATGAGAAGCATAGGAGGCAATGATGAGAAGCAAATAAGACACTGATGAGGAGCAAAGAAGGCACTGATGAGGAGCAAAGGAGGCACTGATGAGGAGCAAAGAAGGCACTAATGAGGAGCAAAGAAGGCACTGATGAGGAGCAAACAAGGCACTGAAGGCACCGATGAGGAGCAAAGGAGGCACTGATGAGGAGCAAAGGAGGCACTGATGAGAAGCAAAGAAGGCACTGATGAGGAGCAAAGAAGGCACTGATGAGGAGCAAAGAAGGCACTGATGAGAAGCAAAGGAGGCACTGATGAGAAGCAAAGAAGACACTGATGAGAAGCAAAGAAGGCACTGATGAGGAGCAAAGAAGGCACTGATGAGGAGCAAAGGAGGCATTGATGAGAAGCAAAGAAGACACTGATGAGAAGCAAAGAAGACACTGATGAGAAGCAAAGAAGACACTGATGAGAAGCAAAGGAGGCACTGATGAGGAGCAAAGGAGGCACTGATGAGAAGCAAAGAAGACTGATGAGAAGCAAAGGAGGCACTGATGAGGAGCAAAGAAGGCACTGATGAGGAGCAAAGAAGGCACTGATGAGGAGCAAAGAAGGCACTGATGAGAAGCAAAGAAGACACTGATGAGAAGCAAAGAAGACACTGATGAGAAGCAAAGGAGGCACTGATGAGAAGCAAAGGAGGCACTGATTAGAAGCAAAGAAGACTGATGAGAAGCAAAGGAGGCACTGATGAGGAGCAAAGAAGGCACTGATGAGGAGCAAAGGAGGCACTGATGAGAAGCAAAGAAGGCACTGATGAGAAGCAAAGGAGGCAATGATGAGAAGCAAATGAGACACTGATGAGGAGCAAAGAAGGCACTGATGAGGAGCAAAGGAGGGACTGATGAGAAGCAAAGAAGACACTGATGAGAAGCAAAGGAGGCAATGATGAGAAGCAAATAAGACACTGATGAGGAGCAAAGAAGGCACTGATGAGGAGCAAAGAAGACTGATGAGAAGCAAAGGAGGCACTGATGAGGAGCAAAGAAGGCACTGATGAGGAGCAAATAAGGCACTGATGAGGAGCAAATAAGGCACTGATGAGAAGCAAAGGAGACACTGATGAGAAGCAAAGAAGACTGATGAGAAGCAAAGGAGGCACTGATGAGGAGCAAATAAGGCACTGATGAGGAGCAAATAAGGCACTGATGAGAAGCAAAGGAGACACTGATGAGAAGCAAAGAAGACTGATGAGAAGCAAAGGAGGCACTGATATGGAGCAAATAAGGCACTGATGAGAACCAAAGGAGACACTGATGAGAAGCAAAGAAGGCACTGATGAGGAGCAAAGAAGGCACTGATGAGGAGCAAAGAAGGCACTGATGAGGAGCAAAGGAGGCACTGATGAGGAGCAAAGAAGGCACTGATGAGGAGCAAAGAAGACACTGATGAGAAGCAAAGAAGGCACTGATGAGAAGCAAAGGAGGCACTGATGAGGAGCAAAGGAGGCACTGATGAGGAGCAAAGAAGACACTGATGAGAAGCAAAGAAGGCACTGATGAGGAGCAAAGAAGGCACTGATGAGAAGCAAAGGAGGCACTGATGAGGAGCAAAGGAGGCACTGATGAGGAGCAAAGAAGGCACTGAAGAGGAGCAAAGAAGACACTGATGAGAAGCAAATAAGGCACTGATGAGAAGCAAAGGAGACACTGATGAGAAGCAAAGAAGACTGATGAGAAGCTAAGGAGGCACTGATGAGGAGCAAAGAAGGCACTGATGAGGAGCAAAGAAGGCACTGATGAGAAGCAAAGGAGGCACTGATGAGGAGCAAAGGAGGCACTGATGAGAAGCAAAGAAGACACTGATGAGGAGCAAAGAAGGCACTGATGAGAAGCAAATAAGGCACTGATGAGAAGCAAAGAAGACACTGATGAGAAGCAAAGGAGACACTGATGAGAAGCAAAGGAGACACTGAGGAGACGCAAAGAAGACTGATGAGAAGCAAAGGAGGCACTGATGAGGAGCAAATAAGGCACTGATGAGGAGCAAATAAGGCACTGATGAGAAGCAAAGGAGACACTGATGAGAAGCAAAGAAGACTGATGAGAAGCAAAGGAGGCACTGATGAGGAGCAAATAAGGCACTGATGAGGAGCAAATAAGGCACTGATGAGAAGCAAAGGAGACACTGATGAGAAGCAAAGAAGACTGATGAGAAGCAAAGGAGGCACTGATGAGGAGCAAGTAAGGCACTGATGAGAACCAAAGGAGACACTGATGAGAAGCAAAGAAGGCACTGATGAGGAGCAAAGAAGGCACTGATGAGGAGCAAAGGAGACACTGATGAGGAGCAAAGAAGACTGATGAGGAGCAAAGAAGACAATGATGAGGAGCAAATAAGGCACTGATGAGAAGCAAAGGAGGCACTGATGAGGAGCAAAGAAGACACTGATGAGAAGCAAAGAAGGCACTGATGAGAAGCAAAGAAGACACTGATGAGAAGCAAAGAAGACACTGATGAGAAGCAAAGAAGGCACTGATGAGGAGCAAAGAAGGCACTGATGAGGAGCAAAGGAGACACTGATGAGGAGCAAAGAAGACTGATGAGAAGCAAAGGAGGCACTGATGAGGAGCAAAGGAGGCACTGATGAGGAGCAAAGAAGACACTGATGAGAAGCAAAGAAGGCACTGATGAGGAGCAAAGAAGGCACTGATGAGAAGCAAAGGAGGCACTGATGAGGAGCAAAGGAGGCACTGATGAGAAGCAAAGAAGACACTGATGAGGAGCAAAGAAGGCACTGATGAGGAGCAATGAAGGCACTGATGAGGAGCAAAGGAGGCACTGATGAGGAGCAAAGAAGGCACTGATGAGGAGCAAAGGAGGCACTGATGAGGAGCAAAGAAGGCACTAATGAGGAGCAAAGGAGGCACTGATGAGGAGCAAACAAGGCACTGAAGGCACTGATGAGGAGCAAAGGAGGCACTGATGAGGAGCAAAGGAGGCACTGATGAGAAGCAAAGGAGGCACTGATGAGGAGCAAAGAAGGCACTGATGAGGAGCAAAGAAGGCACTGATGAGAAGCAAAGGATGCACTGATGAGAAGCAAAGAAGACACTGATGAGAAGCAAAGAAGGCACTGATGAGGAGCAAAGAAGGCACTGATGAGGAGCAAAGAAGGCACTGATGCGAAGCAAAGGAGGCACTGATGAGAAGCAAAGAAGACACTGATGAGAAGCAAAGAAGACACTGATGAGAAGCAAAGGAGGCAATGATGAGAAGCAAATAAGACACTGATGAGGAGCAAAGAAGGCACTGATGAGGAGCAAAGAAGGCACTGATGAGGAGCAAAGGAGGCACTGATGAGGAGCAAAGGAGGCACTGATGTGGAGCAAAGAAGGCACTAATGAGGAGCAAAGGAGGCACTGATGAGGAGCAAAGAAGACACTGATGAGAAGCAAAGGAGGCACTGATGAGGAGCAAAGGAGGCACTGATGAGAAGCAAAGAAGACATTGATGAGGAGCAAAGAAGGCACTGATGAGGAGCAATGAAGGCACTGTTGAGGAGCAAAGGAGGCACTGATGAGGAGCAAAGAAGGCACTGATGAGGAGCAAAGGAGGCACTGATGAGGAGCAAAGAAGGCACTGATGAGGAGCAAAGAAGGCACTGATGAGGAGCAAACAAGGCACTGAAGGCACCGATGAGGAGCAAAGGAGGCACTGGTGAGGAGCAAAGGAGGCACTGATGAGAAGCAAAGAAGGCACTGATGAGGAGCAAAGAAGGCACTGATGAGAAGCAAAGGAGGCACTGATGAGAAGCAAAGAAGGCACTGATGAGGAGCAAAGAAGGCACTGATGAGGAGCAAAGAAGGCACTGATGAGAAGCAAAGAAGACACTGATGAGAAGCAAAGAAGACACTGATGAGAAGCAAAGGAGGCACTGATGAGGAGCAAAGGAGGCACTGATGAGAAGCAAAGGAGGCACTGATGAGGAGCAGAGAAGGCACTGATGAGGAGCAAAGAAGGCACTGATGAGAAGCAAAGAAGACACTGATGAGAAGCAAAGGAGGCACTGATGAGAAGCAAAGGAGGCACTGATGAGAAGCAAAGAAGACTGATGAGAAGCAAAGGAGGCACTTATGAGGAGCAAAGGAGGCACTGATGAGGAGCAAAGGAGGCACTGATGAGAAGCAAAGAAGGCACTGATGAGAAGCAAAGGAGGCAATGATGAGAAGCAAATAAGACACTGATGAGGAGCAAAGAAGGCACTGATGAGGAGCAAAGGAGGCACTGATGAGGAGCAAAGAAGGCACTAATGAGGAGCAAAGAAGGCACTGATGAGGAGCAAACAAGGCACTGAAGGCACCGATGAGGAGCAAAGGAGGCACTGATGAGGAGCAAAGGAGGCACTGATGAGAAGCAAAGAAGGCACTGATGAGGAGCAAAGAAGGCACTGATGAGGAGCAAAGAAGGCACTGATGAGAAGCAAAGGAGGCACTGATGAGAAGCAAAGAAGACACTGATGAGAAGCAAAGAAGGCACTGATGAGGAGCAAAGAAGGCACTGATGAGGAGCAAAGGAGGCATTGATGAGAAGCAAAGAAGACACTGATGAGAAGCAAAGAAGACACTGATGAGAAGCAAAGGAGGCACTGATGAGGAGCAAAGAAGGCACTAATGAGGAGCAAAGAAGGCACTGATGAGGAGCAAACAAGGCACTGAAGGCACCGATGAGGAGCAAAGGAGGCACTGATGAGGAGCAAAGGAGGCACTGATGAGAAGCAAAGAAGGCACTGATGAGGAGCAAAGAAGGCACTGATGAGGAGCAAAGGAGGCACTGATGAGAAGCAAAGAAGACTGATGAGAAGCAAAGGAGGCACTGATGAGGAGCAAAGAAGGCACTGATGAGGAGCAAAGAAGGCACTGATGAGGAGCAAAGAAGGCACTGATGAGAAGCAAAGAAGACACTGATGAGAAGCAAAGAAGACACTGATGAGAAGCAAAGGAGGCACTGATGAGAAGCAAAGAAGACTGATGAGAAGCAAAGGAGGCACTGATGAGGAGCAAAGAAGGCACTGATGAGGAGCAAAGGAGGCACTGATGAGGAGCAAAGGAGGCACTGATGAGGAGCAAAGAAGACACTGATGAGAAGCAAAGAAGGCACTGATGAGGAGCAAAGAAGGCACTGATGAGAAGCAAAGGAGGCACTGATGAGGAGCAAAGGAGGCACTGATGAGAAGCAAAGAAGACACTGATGAGGAGCAAAGAAGGCACTGATGAGGAGCAATGAAGGCACTGATGAGGAGCAAAGGAGGCACTGATGAGGAGCAAAGGAGGCACTGATGAGGAGCAAAGGAGGCACTGATGAGGAGCAAAGAAGGCACTAATGAGGAGCAAAGGAGGCACTGATGAGGAGCAAAGAAGGCACTGAAGAGGAGCAAAGAAGACACTGATGAGAAGCAAATAAGGCATTGATGAGAAGCAAAGGAGACACTGATGAGAATCAAAGAAGACTGATGAGAAGCTAAGGAGGCACTGATGAGGAGCAAAGAAGGCACTGATGAGGAGCAAAGAAGGCACTGATGAGAAGCAAAGGAGGCACTGATGAGGAGTAAAGGAGGCACTGATGAGAAGCAAAGAAGACACTGATGAGGAGCAAAGAAGGCACTGATGAGGAGCAAAGAAGGCACTGATGAGGAGCAAAGGAGGCACTGATGAGGAGCAAAGGAGGCACTGATGAGGAGCAAAGAAGACAATGATGAGAAGCAAAGAAGACACTGATGAGAAGCAAAGGAGACACTGATGAGAAGCAAAGAAGACTGATGAGAAGCAAAGGAGGCACTGATGAGGAGCAAATAAGGCACTGATGAGAAGCAAATAAGGCACTGATGAGAAGCAAAGAAGACACTGATGAGAAGTAAAGGAGACACTGATGAGAAGCAAAGGAGACACTGATGAGACGCAAAGAAGACTGATGAGAAGCAAAGGAGGCTCTGATGAGGAGCAAATAAGGCACTGATGAGGAGCAAAGAAGACACTGATGAGAAGCAAAGAAGACTGATGAGAAGCAAAGAAGGCACTGATGAGGAGCAAAGGAGGCACTGATGAGGAGCAAAGAAGGCACTGATGAGGAGCAAAGGAGGCACTGATGAGGAGCAAAGAAGACACTGATGAGAATCAAAGAAGGCACTGATGAGGAGCAAAGAAGACACTGATGAGAAGCAAAGAAGGCACTGATGAGGAGCAAAGAAGACACTGATGAGAAGCAAAGGAGACACTGATGAGAAGCAAAGAAGACTCATGAGAAGCACAGAAGGCACTGATGAGGAGCAAAGAAGGCACTGATGAGAAGCAAAGAAGACACTGATGAGAAGCAAAGGAGGCACTGATGAGAAGCAAAGAAGGCACTGATGAGAAGCAAAGAAGACTGATGAGAAGCAAAGGAGGCACTGATGAGGAGCAAATAAGGCACTGATGAGGAGCAAATAAGGCACTGATGAGAAGCAAAGGAGACACTGATGAGAAGCAAAGAAGACTGATGAGAAGCAAAGGAGGCACTGATGAGGAGCAAATAAGGCACTGATGAGGAGCAAATAAGGCACTGATGAGAAGCAAAGGAGACACTGATGAGAAGCAAAGAAGACTGATGAGGAGCAAAGGAGGCACTGATGAGGAGCAAAGAAGGCACTAATGAGGAGCAAAGGAGGCACTGATGAGGAGCAAACAAGGCACTGAAGGCACTGATGAGGAGCAAAGGAGGCACTGATGAGGAGCAAAGGAGGCACTGATGAGAAGCAAATAAGGCACTGATGAGGAGCAAAGAAGGCTCTGATGAGAAGCAAAGGAGGCACTGATGAGGAGCAAAGGAGGCACTGATGAGGAGCAAAGAAGACACTGATGAGAAGCAAAGAAGGCACTGATGAGGAGCAAAGAAGGCACTGATGAGAAGCAAAGGAGGCACTGATGAGGAGCAAAGGAGGCACTGATAAGAAGCAAAGAAGACACTGATGAGGAGCAAAGAAGGCACTGATGAGGAGCAATGAAGGCACTGATGACGAGCAAAGGAGGCACTGATGAGGAGCAAAGAAGGCACTGATGAGGAGCAAAGGAGGCACTGATGAGGAGCAAAGAAGGCACTAATGAGGAGCAAAGGAGGCACTGATGAGGAGCAAACAAGGCACTGAAGGCACTGATGAGGAGCAAAGGAGGCACTGATGAGGAGCAAAGGAGGCACTGATGAGAAGCAAAGGAGGCACTGATGAGGAGCAAAGAAGGCACTGATGAGGAGCAAAGAAGGCACTGATGAGAAGCAAAGGAGGCACTGATGAGAAGCAAAGAAGACACTGATGAGAAGCAAAGAAGGCACTGATGAGGAGCAAAGAAGGCACTGATGAGAAGCAAAGGAGGCACTGATGAGAAGCAAAGAAGACACTGATGAGAAGCAAAGAAGACACTGATGAGAAGCAAAGGAGGCAATGATGAGAAGCAAATAAGACACTGATGAGGAGCAAAGAAGGCACTGATGAGGAGCAAAGAAGGCACTGATGAGGAGCAAAGAAGGCACTGATGAGGAGCAAAGGAGGCACTGATGAGGAGCAAAGGAGGCACTGATGTGGAGCAAAGAAGGCACTGATGAGGAGCAAAGGAGGCACTGATGAGGAGCAAAGAAGACACTGATGAGAAGCAAAGGAGGCACTGATGAGGAGCAAAGGAGGCACTGATGAGAAGCAAAGAAGACATTGATGAGGAGCAAAGAAGGCACTGATGAGGAGCAATGAAGGCACTGATGAGGAGCATAGGAGGCACTGATGAGGAGCAAAGAAGGCACTGATGAGGAGCAAAGGAGGCATTGATGAGGAGCAAAGAAGGCACTGATGAGGAGCAAAGAAGGCACTGATGAGGAGCAAACAAGGCACTGAAGGCACCGATGAGGAGCAAAGGAGGCACTGATGAGGAGCAAAGGAGGCACTGATGAGAAGCAAAGAAGGCACTGATGAGGAGCAAAGAAGGCACTGATGAGAAGCAAAGGAGGCACTGATGAGAAGCAAAGAAGACACTGATGAGAAGCAAAGAAGGCACTGATGAGAAGCAAAGGAGGCAATGATGAGAAGCAAATAAGACACTGATGAGGAGCAAAGAAGGCACTGATGACGAGCAAAGAAGGCACTGATGAGGAGCAAAGGAGGCACTGATGAGGAGCACAGAAGGCACTGATGAGGAGCAAAGAAGGCACTGATGAGGAGCAAAGGAGGCACTGATGAGGAGCAAAGAAGACACTGATGAGAAGCAAAGGAGGCACTGATGAGGAGCAAAGGAGGCACTGATGAGAAGCAAAGAAGACACTGATGAGGAGCAAAGAAGGCACTGATGAGGAGCAATGAAGGCACTGATGAGGAGCAAAGGAGGCACTGATGAGGAGCAAAGAAGGCACTGATGAGGAGCAAAGGAGGCACTGATGAGGAGCAAAGAAGGCACTAATGAGGAGCAAAGAAGGCACTGATGAGGAGCAAACAAGGCACTGAAGGCACCGATGAGGAGCAAAGAAGGCACTGATGAGGAGCAAAGGAGGCACTGATGAGAAGCAAAGAAGACACTGATGAGGAGCAAAGAAGGCACTGATGAGGAGCAATGAAGGCACTGATGAGGAGCAAAGGAGGCACTGATGAGGAGCAAAGAAGGCACTCATGAGGAGCAAAGGAGGCACTGATGAGGAGCAAAGAAGGCACTAATGAGGAGCAAAGAAGGCACTGATGAGGAGCAAACAAGGCACTGAAGGCACCGATGAGGAGCAAAGGAGGCACTGGTGAGGAGCAAAGGAGGCACTGATGAGAAGCAAACAAGGCACTGATGAGGAGCAAAGAAGGCACTGATGAGGAGCAAAGACGGCACTGATGAGAAGCAAAGGTGGCACTGATGAGAAGCAAAGAAGGCACTGATGAGGAGCAAAGAAGACACTGATGAGGAGCAAAGATGGCACTGATGAGAAGCAAAGGAGGCACTGATGAGAAGCAAAGAAGACACTGATGAGAAGCAAAGAAGACACTGATGAGAAGCAAAGGAGGCACTGATGAGGAGCAAAGGAGGCACTGATGAGAAGCAAAGAAGACTGATGAGAAGCAAAGGAGGCACTGATGAGGAGCAAAGAAGGCACTGATGAGGAGCAAAGAAGGCACTGATGAGAAGCAAAGAAGACACTGATGAGAAGCAAAGAAGACACTGATGAGAAGCAAAGAAGACACTGATGAGAAACAAAGGAGGCACTGATGAGAAGCAAAGGAGGCACTGATGAGAAGCAAAGAAGACTGATGAGAAGCAAAGGAGGCACTGATGAGGAGCAAAGAAGGCACTGATGAGGAGCAAAGGAGGCACTGATGAGAAGCAAAGAAGGCACTGATGAGAAGCAAAGGAGTCAATGATGAGAAGCAAATAAGACACTGATGAGGAGCAAAGAAGGCACTGATGAGGAGCAAAGAAGGCACTGATGAGGAGCAAAGGAGACACTGATGAGGAGCAAAGAAGACTGATGAGGAGCAAATAAGGCACTGATGAGAAGCAAAGGAGGCACTGATGAGGAGCAAAGAAGACACTGATGAGAAGCAAAGAAGGCACTGATGAGAAGCAAAGAAGACACTGATGAGAAGCAAAGAATACACTGATGAGAAGCAAAGAAGGCACTGATGAGGAGCAAAGAAGGCACTGATGAGGAGCAAAGGAGACACTGATGAGAAGCAAAGAAGACTGATGAGGAGCAAAGAAGACAATGATGAGGAGCAAAGAAGACACTGATGAGAAGCAAAGAAGGCACTGATGAGGAGCAAAGAAGACACTGATGAGAAGCAAAGAAGGCACTGATGAGAAGCAAAGAAGACACTGATGAGAAGCAAAGAAGGCACTGATGAGAAGCAAAGAAGGCACTGATGAGAAGCAAAGAAGACACTGATGAGAAGCAAAGAAGACACTGATGAGAAGCAAAGAAGGCACTGATGAGAAGCAAAGAAGACACTGATGAGAAGCAAAGAAGGCACTGATGAGAAGCAAAGAAAGCACTGATGAGGAGCAAAGAAGGCACTGATGAGAAGCAAAGGAGGCACTGATGAGAAGCAAATAAGGCACTGATGAGAAGCAAAGAAGGCACTGATGAGGAGCAAAGAAGGCTGATGAGAAGCAAAGGAGGCACTGATGAGGAGCAAAGAAGACACTGATGAGAAGCAAAGGAGGCACTGATGAGGAGCAAAGAAGACACTGATGAGAAGCAAATAAGGCACTGATGAGAAGCAAAGAAGGCATTGATGAGGAGCAAATAAGGCACTGATGAGGAGCAAAGGAGGCACTGATGAGGAGCAAAGAAGGCACTGATGAGAAGCAAAGGAGGCACTGATGAGAAGCAAATAAGGCACTGATGAGAAGCAAAGAAGGCACTGATGAGGAGCAAAGAAGGCTGATGAGAAGCAAAGGAGGCACTGATGAGGAGCAAAGAAGACACTGATGAGAAGCAAAGAAGGCACTGATGAGGAGCAAATAAGGCACTGATGAGGAGCAAAGGAGGCACTGATGAGGAGCAAAGAAGGCACTGATGAGGAGCAAATAAGGCACTGATGAGGAGCAAAGGAGGCACTGATGAGGAGCAAAGAAGGCACTGATGAGAAGCAAAGGAGGCACTGATGAGGAGCAAAGGAGGCACTGATGAGAAGCAAATAAGGCACTGATGAGAAGCAAAGAAGGCACTGATGAGGAGCAAATAAGGCACTGATGAGGAGCAAAGGAGGCACTGATGAGGAGCAAAGAAGGCACTGATGAGAAGCAAAGGAGGCACTGATGAGGAGCAAAGGAGGCACTGATGAGAAGCAAAGAAGGCACTGATGAGAAGCAAATAAGGCACTGATGAGGAGCAAATAAGGCAGTGATGAGGAGCAAAGAAGGCACTGATGAGGAGCAAATAAGGCACTGATGAGGAGCAAAGGAGGCACTGATGAGGAGCAAAGAAGACACTGATGAGAAGCAAAGGAGGCACTGATGACGAGCAAAGGAGGCACTGATGAGAAGCAAAGAAGGCACTGATAAGAAGCAAAGAAGGCACTGATGAGAAGCAAAGAAGGCACTGATGAGCTGGGATGGGAAGCAGCGGTCACAGGTGGATGATAATGATGGTGACAGTGACAAAGAGGTCAGTCTGCCAGCGGAATCCCAGGATTCCGGGGCCAGCGATACATCTCCGGGGCCAGCGATATATATTACAGTAGATGCCCTTCACCACGTGGACCAGAGAGCCTTGCCAATGATGGCAGGTCAGCTACTCTAGCAATGCACTGGACGCCATAGGAGACTAGGCCTCTGACATAAAAGCATTATTGATCTGTGGGTACCGAAGCTGGCACCAGCTGCTGTGCCCAGAGTGGGATCTATGCACTTTTCCAAATTTGAGAAAAGTATTGGAGACATTGATGGATATTTCCAAGTATTTGCAATTATGTGGAAAACAAGTTGCCCAGCAAGGAGTGGGTAAACTGCGTGGTCCCTACTTTGAGAAAGGCAGTGGAGGCTTATTGAGGAGTGGCTCACGAAGATTTAATTGAGTTAGCTGTTTGTCCCTATGACGTAGGGGTCTATTTACTAAGCATTGTTAGGAGACAAAGTGAAATGAGATAAGGTACCAGCCAATCGGCTCCTAACTGCCATCTCACAGGCTGTGTTTGAAAAATGACATTTGGGAGCTGATTGGCTGGCACCTTATCACTTTCCACTCTGTCTCCTCACACTGCTTAGTAAATAGATCCCATAGTCACAAGGGCCCTCCTAAACCGGTATGCTCTTACCCTTGAGTCCTACAATCAGAAATGTCATGGCTTATACAAGAGTCCTCACACCACCCATGAGCAAGTCACCAACCAGCTGTAGCAGTACATGGTGAAGTGGGAGGATCTGTTGGCACAACTTGATGTGCAGAAAGTAGTTTTACCATAGAAGTGAAGGAATAGATGCTAGACTGGGAACCAGCTACCTTAAATTCAGCTACCCAGTTTGTGGACAGGGTATGTGGCAGTTTGGCACCTGCCCAATAACCCCCCCCCAATGGACTGTGCATTCATGGGAACAACCCCCCTCCCTCCCTTCAAAGTATCTACCAAAGAAGAACTTTGAAACAGGTTTTGCATTTTTATGACTTCTGAGGGTGACACTGGGAGCAACACCTCTCACCCCTCTCTTTTGCTTATCAGGAGGTGCTGCCGAAGCTCACTTCTTTATCACCTTTTATTTACTTTAGGGCTGTAGAACCTGCCCTGGGAGTCTTGGGAAAGGGGAGCTGACTCGCTGGGATGTTTCCATGGTGGAGTATGTGCTAAAGGTCAGGCATTGGTTGGAGAATCTGGGACTTGTGCAAGAAAACCTTCACGGAGCGTAAACCAAGCAGAAGACTTTGTATAACCAGGGCACCTGTGTCTTTTCCGAGTTTAGCAGAAGGTGCTTGTTCTGGTGCCTATATGCCAGAACAAGCTCTAGGTTGCGTGGGCTGGACCATGCCCAGTCTCAAAATGCGTTAATGACAACACCTGTGGTGACCTTTGACAGCGATGGCAAGAGGTAGTGTACCTACCATTTCAACATTTAAAGGCATACCAGCAATGTGTGAAGCCGGAAGCCGCTGTTTGCTGCCTACTGGTGGAGGAACCAGGAAGTGATTCCAAGATGCCAATGATGAAAGTGGTGTAGAGTAAAGGAGCTTGAGAAAGGAACCAGGTGACCTCAAGAGGCAGTAAGTCCTGTGGTCCTTTGAGGCCAGTTCAGTAGAAAGAACAGCCTGACTTCCGTATAAATGCACCACATTGACACTGGTCAGCATAGGCCAGTTTGGCAACCCGTGTATTGGGTCTCACCAGGTGTGCAGGTTAATATATATATATATATATATAGGTAGGTGCAGGAGATGATAGTCATGATACAGCTTTTGAAGAATCCCTTGGTATTCTCCATTGTACTGGGTCCCAAGAAGAACCAGACATGTTTCTTGTAGATCACAGCCAATTGAAAGACATGACCAAGTCCGAAGCCTATCATATACCCCATGATGATGATGATGTGTTAGATGAGTTTTCAAGGGGCAAAGTGCTCATCACCCCATTTGGCTTGATTGAGTTCAAAACCACCTTCCAGAATGTAGTCACTGACCTGCTGAACAGGTTTAGACTTACTTGGATCATCTCCGTCTTCAGCTGAACTTTGGAAGGTCATCTGAAGCATGCGAGGCTTGTGCTAGGAAGGGATGGTCTGACCATCAGGGAAGATAAGTGCAAAATGGTGATGTCAGAGGTACACTATATGGGACATCATGTGGGAGAAGGCCGTGTGAGGCCTGAATCAGCAAAGGTAGAGGGATCATAGGGTACTACAAATGCAACTTTGACTATGAAGAAATTCCCCAAGGGAGTTGACATTCCAGCCACTTAATGTGGCTACAACACAGCTCTGCGGAATGGGGCAGACTGTTGCGGTGGAACCTTGCTCTTCATATTATCCACAGAAAAGGCCAATGCAATGTGGATGGACGGTCTCAACAGGGAATGTCTGGACCCCTGGTACCTCCAAAGCCCAATTGTAGGGCCAGGTCCCAGCCACACTCCTCATTTGGTGAAAATGGGCGCATCAGCACTGGAAGTATAATGTGCGGCAACAACAGAGTTAATCCCAGGTGAGATGTGTACCTGGGATTTATAAGTGTGTAAAAGTGCCAAGAAAATGGAATTGTAATGGTGTATTGTGTCGTAGTGTTGGACACAGTCTGCCATATGAGGCGTCCGGGCTAGTGTACTGAAATATGTAGTTCTGCAGCCAAACACAGGGTATGGAGTCTGAATATGGAGTGTTTAAAATATTAAAAGGTGTATAAAATATAGTTCTAACTAAAAATATTTCCACTGACCTTGGAACCAAAGCATTGGTGGACCATAATGGTCATGTTTGCTGCATGAAAACATTCAGGACTGTGACCAGAGGGCAGCAGCTTTCAACGGAATCGGTATGAAATATCGACGGCTGAATAGCCGCCAGTTCTCATACCGACACCAGAAGCGCGATGAAGACAGGCACGTAAGTACCCTAACCCTCTCCCCCTCCTAACCCTCCCTTGGTGGTGCCTAACTTTCACCCCGGTGGTGCCTAACCCTAAACCGCCCCTCCCCGCACCCTAAACCTAACCATCCCCTCCCGCGGTTAAGAGCTAACAAGCCCCGATTACCTTCGTTCAAGATGTCGGCCGTCAGGATTTCGTTGTCGAGCTAAAGATAGGCATCTGGATTTTGACACCTATCTTTAGTCCCGGGTCAGCCTTCCAACGTTGGTGGCTACTTTATTCTCCAATGACGAAAGACAATAACAGAGGGCCTGATTCAGAGCTGGACGCTATTTGCGCTCGCTCCTTCAGAAAAAGGGGCCGGCTATTTAAATTGAGCGCTCGCTCTTTGCGGTCTGTTGACGCCTCTATGTCTGAGCGAGCGAAACATGCGCTCGCTATTTTGTAAAGACGCCCCCTGGCCGCTCGCATCATACGTCATCTCCGCTATTTATTAGATTAATCGAGTACATCGAAAGGCGTCTGAACTGCTCGCAGTGCTTGTGGTTGGATTTTCCTACCGCAATCATGCGAACAGTTCAGGCTAAGAAACAACCAAGTGACGTTGTCGATGATGCTGCTTTGTTAATTATGCACACCCTTAAAATGCCCGTTTTGACCGTTTGGCACGCCTGCGTTCGGATCTCCACTCCCCGTTTTCAAGCACCTTCCCCTGTTACCACCCACAAACGCCTCATCCTGTCACTCAAATTAGCAGGCACTCGCAATTTTGTGAACACACGTTTTCCGACCGCACTGACTGGTTGGCGCATGCGCATTACGTCCCGTATGCATGCGCAGAAGTGCGAACATCGCTCGGAGCGAACGAGTGGCCGCTTACGAGCGGCTCTGAATCAGGCCCAGAGTACACTATCTGTTTGGTAGTGGAGTGTTGGAGAGGAATTGCTGCTCTCTTGGAGAATCTACTACAAAGAGCTTTGTAACTAATGTGTGCAAGTCCTGCCATAATAACCTCACACTGTCATATAATTGCCCTTTTAACAATATAGGGGCTGAATCAGAGATGGGCGCTATAGCAACAGTCGCTGGAGCGGCTGTGCTAAAACATGCAATAGCCGCAGGATTCTTTTGCAGGTAAAGAGACTCCTACTGATGGCTTCTGTGATCCGATAGCTGCGTGACCATCGGACATGTGAGTGAACCTCAGGTGAAATCACACTGCCGTGGCCAGTGACGCTGCATCTAAGGACGTAGCCACTGGCTTCGGCACGCCAAGAAAACGGCAGACACCACCAATTTCTGGGATGCTGCCTATTGACGCCACCCCCCCATACCAGCAGCCTTGCGGCACTGCGTCCGATGTCGCCGGACTGGATCTGCACATGCGCAGTGCGGCTTCTACATTTGCGCAGATCTGCAAACATCTGAGATGTACGTAAATATTGAATTTACATACACACCCAGTAGCGGATTTACGGCTAGGCCACTCCGGCGGCTGCCTAGGGCCCGGCGGGTGCCAAATCATGAAGGACTTTTCTCATTTCTTGCGGACTGCGAGCTTCGCCGGAAATGTTCGAGTGCTGGGCTGGCAGAGTCCCGGTGTCCTGGCAAGCTGTCGGTAATTAGACAGCTGCCGGGTGCTAGCTCCAGCGCACGTCTGCATCCCATTCATTGTGTTGTGCGTATGACGTCACACGCACAGTGAGGTACGTGCTTCTGGTGCAGCGGCTGCATGCAGTGTTTGGGTGCCTTATCAGGCATCTGCTACAAATGGGGGGTGCGGGTAGGGGTGGAGGGGGCACAAACTGACTGAGCCAGCCTGGCCCTGACTGCTACAATCGGGGGAGGAGGGGTGTACACTGATTGAGCCTGGCCCTGCTCGATACAAATTGGGGGGGTATACACTGGCTGAGCCTGTCCCCGCTTGTTACAAATTGAGGGTGGGGGAGGGCATACACTGACAGCCTGGCCCTGCTTGCTACAAATGGGGGGCATACACTGTCTCTGACTGGCCCTGTTTGCTACAATGAGGGGGGAAGGGGATATAGGGCTATGGATTGTTTGAGGAAGGGGTGGCCCAAATCGGTGTCTCGCTTAAGGCCCCATGAAGTCTACACACCAACTGGTGTGGTGCTCAATCTGCCCTCACAAGCTCAGGAAAAACAATCCTGACCCCCGGCTTCAGTGTAGGACAATGGTTTCAGTTTTCATAGAAATAAGTTATTTAACATATGAAGACTTTTGGCCAGTACTAGTCGCACGTCGTTGCCGTCCCTGCTCTATGACAGAAAATAATAAGCTCAATGTACGCAAGTGCTTCTAAAATTAGTCAGGAGACCCTCTCTGTCTCACATGAAACACGCCCATCCTTCACTTGGAACCTCCTCATGGCCGTCTCCCACCTTTCCTGCTCTGGAAACTCCTCAGAAGAGAACAACAACGCAACCTCGGGGTCTCATCGGGGGGACAAACTCCAACTCTCCGCTAGTTTCCAGTAATACTTTTGTTACTGGTCGTATATTTATGGAGTCCCTCACCACCAGGTCATGATTGGTAGAAGCAGATGTATCATCAATATATAAAATGTCACCTCAAAATTCAAGCTCCTCTCCCTCTCTAAAAACATCCCTTTTCACATAAAGTTTTTGAGTATTTCTCCTAAAAGAGTTCTCTGGGTTTAGCCTCATATCTGGCTTGTGTTACTCCTGAGAGCGCGGGGCACGAGAGAACTATTACAGTTGTCACTGGTGAGTAGGAAGCTGTTTTACATTGCTCAGAGTTCGCCAAGGATTCCGCCTCACTGCTGGACGAGCCGCAAATCAGGTCTTTTACTTGTGTATTGTGTAAAGTTTGGTTTGTGCTCTGGAGAGTTTATTTAGTTATTTTATCTGTTTATTTATAATGTTCGTACATGACGGAGTGTAGGCAAACAGAGTAACAACACCACGGCTGGCAGTATGGAAGGCCAAAAGCGCAGGAGAAATAAATATACCAATCAAAATATTGTTTATACAAAAGTCACAAATACTCGTCATAGACAGATGTAAATTGTAAGTGTATATTGCATGAAGTAAGACTAATTTGTAATATGGGGAGGAACAGGGAAAGGGGGGATACTAGATATTAGATGCGCTCAAGGATTAAGCTATCTCTTGATGTGGGATATACCCTGCCACATCATTCTTTTAATTGAACCCCTTTTATAGGAATAAAGGCCCTCAATCAGAGGCAAGAAGTGAGCGCTCGCTCTGAATGAGGGCGGCCGCTTGACTTTCAAGTGCGGCCTCCAGGTCGCTAGCTAAGCTGTGGGTTACCACCCACAGCTTTAGCGACCGACCAGGTTGATGGTCGCGATGGTCAAGACCATCGCAACCATCGGGGCTTGCGACGAGACCCTAAGGTTGGGTGTCAGCAACCGCAAGCCCCAGGGAGCTTCCTGCTCTGATCGAGCAGGAAGCTCCCCCCACTGACAACACTGCTGATGTCAGTGCAGCCGCCCACAAAATGGCAGGCGTTCCTTAAGGAACGCCTGTTTGTGAAACCACCCCCCCGCCATGCCTACAAAATGGGTTGAGCTGTCGGTCAACATCGACAGCCTGCCCTTTTGTAGTGAGCTCCGGAGCGAGAGAATTTCTCGCGTCGGGGCTTGTGCGTGCGCAGGGCGTAAACATCGACCCGGTTGCAGCACTCAGCGCTTGCAACCGGGTCTGAATGAGGTCCCAAATCTTGTAACTAAAGGCCCCCATACACAGTGCGATTTTTTTTACACGATTTGTCCGTTTTTCATCGATTGGTCATTTGTACAATCGTTCCGTGTGTGGGCACAGTATCGTATGACTGGGAAAGTTCAGGAATTCAAGAGAAATTGCAAACGAGATTGGATCGTAAGCAAATCGCACCGTGTATGGGGGCCTTCAGACCATCACTGTACCACTGTGAGCTTACATAAACTTAGGCTGGAATGCGAGTCTATCACAGCGCCCTTCTCCTGTATCTCATCCTTCAAATAAATCCTGAGTCTCCCTGGATTGGTGCACAGCACTCAGCATTGTCAATATAGGTGATGTCTGCAGTAGTGAAACCAGAGCCCCGTTGACACGGCTGGTGAGGAAAGGTGCCTATACCTAGCGTCCTGCTCCACTCTACAGTGCATCTGTACCTGCTGCAAACTCCAACGGCTTTGCGCAGCACCTCGAGCACTGCTGTCGGTGGGTACTTCACCCTCCTCTGTGGTGAGGCTTGTCCACTGCTATCTGGTGGTCTCCATCATCGGGGGCTGCCATTTCATTAATTTCCTTCCACTCTGGCTGCGTGGGGTTAGTAAATTGTCTGCCTGTTTATTACTGGGTGGGCTATATCCCCTTCCCCTGCATTCTGCAATGGAGAAGACCAGCCACACTGCAGCAGCCGCCGCCAAGCTGGAGCGTTATGTCTGCTCCTCTACCCCTCAAGCTTCTGCCAGGGAGGACGTACAGGGCCCCTCTTCATCCTGCTCCACAGCCCTCACAAGACCAGGGCCTGCGTGCGCCCCAGGAAGTCACTTACAACAAGTGCTAGAGGCTGTTAATAAGGGATTTAGTCGGCATCACGGCGCACACAATGCCGACCGTCAAAGTCCCGGCACCGGAATCTCGACAGTAGTCAGAATCCCGGCTAAAAAATCCCAGCAGTATTAGGTTTAGGCACTGGGGGAGGGTTATGCTGTAGGAAAAGTGGGTTAGGGGCAGGTTATGGGAAAGGTTAGGATGCTTACCTGCATGCATTAGGATTTCCACCCACGGGATTACACTGCCGGGATTCTGACAGCTGGCATTGTGTGCGCCGGGATCGAGTACCCAACCCGTTAATAATAGTGAGAAGAGGGTCACATACAAAACTGAAGTACAGTCGGATCTCTACCTACTGCAACAAGATTTGCAGAGTCCGAAAGAGGGTTGGCAAAGGCCAAGACCACATTACCACGTCGGAGGACTGTGCATTAAAGGCTCAGGTAGAGACTCTTGTGGTTCAGATGTCAGCCATGCAGCATAAAGCCTTGGACATGGAAGTTTGTCTTAAAAGGTGAGATTAGTGAGCCTCCTCCAGAAGGATCCTGTCCTGAGGGCATCTTGGAGACGTGCTTGGTTACTATAGATGGCCGTGATCCCTACTAGAGGATTATCACTCAGTGCCCCTCCCCCCACACCATTATAGCCAAAAATCTGTCGCTATCAAGATCGGGATGTTGTGCTTCGACTGGCTCATACTAAAGGCCCGTTGGAACATCATGGTGTCAGGATCTCCAATTTCTCCCCAATAAACACAGTCTCTGGTACTTGAACTTGCCTTGGTGCCTTACACTTACTGGATGGGTTAACCTTTTTAAAATAACAACAATCCCATATTTATCTCCTGATATTGCTTTTACGTACACTAAACAGCCATGTGTCCGCTCTGGTCTGGTCGGGCTGTCAAGCCCGTATACAACTTGATTTTCTCCCTAGTACTAGAGCCTCAGGAGGCCCATCCAGAGCCCAATTTTAGACTTTACTATAATGCAGCATAATTGGCACAAAATGACGACATTGGTTACAGGATAATACTATGGACGTCTTACTGTACTGGTATCTCAGGTGGCTCTGGGTCACACTCCTACAGGCTTTATTGATTGATAGGGAACTTGGGACGGGCCCCTTCTGATCACACAGGCAGTAAAAATTTGGACTGCGGTATCCAAACTGTTGCGCTTTCAGGGCATAGACCCGGCTACTCCACTGTGGAGCGCTTGTGCATTGTCGGAACTCTCCTCTCTGGTGACTAGGACTGCGTGGGGTCGGTGGGGGTGACTGCCTTAGGTTGAGCTATACGACAATGCAGTATTAAAATAATTCTCACCCCTGTAGTCTGCTTATTGGGAGTTGTGGCAGAGAAGCTTGGTAAATATGATATACAATGTGTTGTTAATCTGTGCACACTTGAGAAGGTTTGTGTGGCTTGCCCGCCGGATCTGAAGTTTGGTGAATGGGCGTCACTGGCCAATACCACAATTGCACAAGAAAAGTACCTGTATTTCCTGAGAAACACCAAGTTAAAATGTGATCTTATATTGGTGGCAACAGTCCAGGCATAATAAAGCGTCTGTGCGGACTGATGAGCCCCCTCCTCTCCTGACTAGTGGTGGGGAATGTTACTCTTTATAAACACTCTCCTTCTGATCTATACGTTGGTGCATTCTTGCTGTTGAGGGTCCATTAACTGTTGTATCCTGCCCGCGGTTATGTGACAGCGATGGCCGGTGCCGCTGCATTCCCAGGACTTTTATTCTATGTCCGTATGTACTGTACCCCCTCTTGTTTCATCCCATGCTTGCACCCTGCTGATACTCGTGCTCTCCACACTTTCATATACAGTATTCATGCTTGAACCTGAGGGATATCAGTGGGATGTAGTCAGAAAGCCGACGGTCTGAATGCTGACCACCGACTTCCCGACTGTCAAATCCCAGCAAGGTACTAATGACAGGCGTCGAAAACCTGAGGCCTGTCATTAGACCTACGCCAGGAGCCCGGCATACCAAACGAAGGTAAGACGGGCACAGCCAGCCACTGAGGGTTAGGTTTTATGGCTCCCGGGAGGATTAGGGTTAGGCTAGGGGAAAGGGGGCTAGGGTTAGACACTTAGAGGGGGCGGTCAGGCATCCCTAAGGGAGTGTTAGGGTAGGGACTTGGGTTAACAGCACTTACCATAATTAGCTATTGGGATCTTAACCCCTGCCGGGCTGCCGCTGCCTGGATTTGAACCGCCGGCCATGCGCCCGGCCGTAATACTTACTACACCCATATTATTGTAACTCCAGTTAATGTCTTGCTCTGTGATCCTGACCCGTTTCATGTAATCATTGCTATTGGTGTATTTGGTGTTTTTATGCCGGTTTGTTTTCTATTTTTTTTTAGTTGTTGAAAAACCAAAAAAAACAATTCAACATAAAATAAAAAAAAGTTTGTTACTTTGTATCAGTAGACTACAGTAATTACGATGCACAAATGTACCAGCAGCCAGAACATTTTTTGTTCTCTATTAAATGTTCTGTACCAAGGACCATACAGACGATGGGGGTGTAGGAAGTGGTCTTTACTGCGAGGGAAGTTACGCTGCGCATTCCATGGGGCAGTGGTGACAAATTCACTAACAGAATGTATTGGAGACTTTCTTACCAGAAATGATATTGGGGAGTTTATGGGGAATAAATGATACAGGGAATGTATCCTATTGCTATTATTGAGCTCAGGAAGGACGAGAAGTAGGGCATGGTTAGACATGGGACAGTGCAGATGACACGGGACAGGACAAGTGCTCGGCCGCAGCGTTTGTCTGGTTAGATGTATTGTGACCGGTGCTCTCTTTTCCAGCTTGGCAGCTTTGGTGACATAAAACGGACACGTTACAGCTCCTGTATGAACCTTCGTACGAGCTCACGCACACCAGCCACCTCCAACTTGTAAGAGACTGCTTGTAGGAGACCCCCGATGAGCAATGAAGGCAAAATATTTTATTACTGGTTCAGGCTGAGTTGGATAAAATAATAGCTATTTTGGTAGCTTCAAAATCAGCAGGTCCGCCATCTACAGCGACTGTAAAGTCTAGGCAGGTTTCATTTCGGTCCTTCCATCCTCAGGGACGAGCAAGGGAGCAGCCTTCCTCTAAGACGTCTAGTTTTTGCAAAATGTCAAGGCATCAAACTAAGAGGTCTGGCCTGGCAAGATGTCCAGCGTCTAAACTGGACGACAAATCCCCGGCCTGATGGACCGGGCCTCCTCCTGGGGGATTTCAGGGTGGGAGACCGATTTCTTCAGTTTGTGGATTGTTGGTGTCAAACAACAATAGATGCCTGGGTCCGAAAAGTGGTCTCTCGGTTGTACGCCCTCACTTTCAGGAGGCATCCTCCCCAGAAGATCTTTTGCACAAATCCTCCATCAGATACGGTCAAGACTTGGCTCTTCAGAAAGCTATGCATTCCCTGCTGCAGGCAGGTGGGGGGGGGGGGGGTAATACTCCCGGTTCCTGTGTCACAACAAGGAAGGGGTTATTCCGATCTATTTCTGGATCAGAAACCAACTGGGGCTTATCGCCCTATACTAAATCTAAAAACCCTCAACAGGTTTATCCAGGTACTCAAGTTCTGTATGTAAACTGTGCAATCAATTATTTTGTCGGGGGATTACATGGTTTCCCTGGACATTCAGGATGCATAGCTGCATGTTCCTATTATACCAACCCACCAGCAATTTTTACGGTTTGCTGTCCTTCAGCAACATTACCAATTTGGCCTATCTACAGTTCCCCGGGTATTTACCAAAATAATGGCAGGCATGACGGTCTCTATCAGGCGTCAGAATTCTGCCATATCTGGACGACCTTCTGATATTGGCACAAACTCCAATTATTTTACAAAACCATCTTCAACTGACCATAGCTTGCCTTACAAAAGCACGGCTGGATCATCAATTGGAAGAAATCATCACTTTTTCCAACACAGCAGATTAATTCTCGGGCACAGATGGTGTTTCTGTCAGAGGACAAGATTGTGGCCCTATAATTGCGAATACGCAAGCAAAGGGTATCCTTTCTGCTATCAATGCAGGTCCTGGGATCAATGGTATCCACCTTCGACAGGATGGGGTATGCTCAGTTCCATTCCAGGCCCCTGCAGAAATTGATTATCTCCTAGTGGAATGGACAGTATCATCTAATAAGGTCCCAGAGGATCCTTCTTACTCCAGAGGTTCGTCACTCCCTCCTGTGGTGGCTGAGAAAGGATCATCTGAACAAAGGGCGCCCATTCTGAATTCCAAATTGGTTGCTTCCCACCACAGACACCAGTCTTCGCGGATGGGGAGCAGGGACAGGTCATCACACCTTTCAGGGAAATCAGGAAAGTCACCTGCCAATAAACATTCTGGAACTGCGAGCAGTATACAAAGCGCTTGTCATGGCACAGGACCTGCTTCACGGCAAGCCGGTCCAGATCCAGTCTGACAATGCAACAACAGTGGCCCACCTCAACCATCAGGGAGGCACAAGAAGTTACGCTGCCATGAAAGAAGTGACAAGGGTTCTGATTTAGGCAGAACGTCATCATCCGACCATCTCGGCAATATTCATACTGGGAGTACTCAATTGGGCAGCAGACTTCCTATATCTCCAGGACATACATGGCGGAAAATGGTCTCTCCAACCTGGAGTGTCTCAGCTCCTGGTAAACAAATGGGGTCTAATAAAGATAGATCTCATGGCATCATGTCACAACCACAAGGTCCCCAGGTACGAGTCCAGATCCAGAGACTCCTCAGCAGCCTTCGTGCACGCACTGGCAGTAAGATGGGACTTCAAGCTGGTGTTTCTCTTTCCTCCAATCTTCCTTCTCCCAAGAGTTCTCAGGAAATTCTATAAGGAAGGCGGAACAGTAATACTGGTGGCTCTGGCTTGGCCCAGACGTCATTGGTTCACCGACATACAGAATCAGTCAATAGACAGTCCGAGTCCTCTTCCTCTATTTCAGGATCTGCTAATGCAGGGTCCCTGCCGGCATCCGGACTTATCTCGTCTGGCTTTGACGGCGTGGCTCTTGAATCTCCCATCCTAAGAGGGAAAGGTTTTTCCAGTTCTGTAATTAGAACAATGATTAGGGCACGGAAGTCTGTCTCTGCCCACATCTATCACAGAGTTTAGCATTCTTTATGGTGTTCCCATAGGAAGTATGATCATACGGTGTTTAGTATTTCTAGGGTACTGGCTTTTCCCCATGCCGGTTTAGACAGTGGTCTCCATCTGGCCACTTTGAGAGTGAAGGTTTCTGCACTGTAAGTCTGGTTCCAGAGGAAGATTGCCTCATTACCAGATGTTATAATTTTTTTTCAAGGAGTTATGCAAGTTCAGCCTCCATTTGTTCCACCGGTAGCACCGTGGGATTTGTCTTTGGTTCTTCAAGGGCTATAAAAGCTCCCCCATTTGAACCTCTGGACTCTGTAGATTTTAAGTGGTTGACAGTGAAGACACTTTTTCGCCTCGCTCTCTCTTCTGCAGACTGAGTCTCTTATTTGGAAGCGCTTTATTGTTGCTCACCATTTTTGATTTTTTTTCACCAGGATAAAGCTGTTCTTCGTACAAATGAGGGTTACGTTCCTAAGGTAATGTCCCATTTTCATGTGAATGAAGAAATTGTAGTTCCAGTTTTTCAGACTCCACATCTTTCTGTAGGTGAAGCCTCCCTGGATGTAGTTCGTGCTCTCCGTATCTATGTGGAGCGTACAAACTGTTAGAAACTCAGATGCTCTTTTTTGTATTCTATGGTTTTCACAAATGAGGATTTCCAGCTAATAAGCAGACTGGTGAGATGGCTACGTATGACTATCTCTCAGGTGTACACAGGCTGATCTCCCTGTTCCAAGCACGGTGACAGCACATTCTACTCGGTCTGTAGAGCCATCGTGGGCATTTAGTCGTGGTGCCTCTGCGGAACAATCGTGCAAGGCAGCCACATGGTCTTCTGTCCACACTTTTCTTAGGTGTTATGCCTTTGATACTTTTGCCTCTCAGGATGCTTCCTTTGGGCAACGCGTTCTCCTTTCTGCTCAGGAGCACCCACCACCCTACAGGAACTGCTTTAGGTCATCCCCATGGTATCCCTGTGGACCCTGAACAAGAAAATTAGAAATATGGTAGAAATATGCAGCCTTTTTTTCGAGGTCCATAAGGCACCCACCCTGATGCACCAGGGCTGCATGGGTAATTTTTTCTTTCGGTCACAGATTCCCTCATCTTGTGTAAGAGTGTTTCTGGTGTACGATTGCTCTTCCTTCTCATGCCTTGAAGCTTGTTAACTAAACTGAAGTCCTATGGCTAGGGGCAGGGTATATATGGAGGAGGACCCGAGGAATCCTGGGAGCTGAAGCTTTAATTGTTTGGTGCCTGGTCTCTCCAACCATAATATCCCCATGGTATCCCTGTGGACCTCGAAGAAAAGGAGTTACCTAGGTAAGTCTACCATAACTCTGCACTGGCTCCCTATACCACATCTCTCCCCCACCCCACGCCTCCTACATCTCCAGCCTTATTTCCTCACATAAATCTGCCAGTCACTGCACCGGCTCCCTATACCACACCTCTCCCCCACCCCAGCCTAATTTCCTCACATACGCCCCTCCCACCCTCCTCTGCCAGTCACTGCACCGGCTCCCTATACCACTCCTCTCTCCCCCACACCTCCTACATCTCCAGCCTCATGTCCTCACATACCCCCCTCCCACCCTCCTCTGCCAATCACTGCATCGGCCCCCTATACCATTCCTCTCTCCCACCCCGCAACTCCTACATCTCCAGCCTCATTGCCTCACATACCCCCCTCCCACCCTCCTCTGCCAATCACTGCACCGGCTCCCTATACCACTCCTCTCTCCCACCCCGCAACTCCTACATCTCCAGCCTCTTTTCCTCACATACCCCCCTCCCACCCTCCTCTGCCAGTCACTGCACCGGCTCCCTATACCACTCCTCTCCCCCACCCCACACCTCCTACATCTCCAGCCTCATTTCCTCACATACCCCCTCCCACGCTCCTCCTCTGCCAGTCACTGCACCGGCTCCTTATACCACTCCTCTCTCTCCCCCACCCCACACATCCTACATCTCCAGCCTAATTTCCTCACATACCCCCCTCCCACCCTCCTCTGCCAGTCACTGCACCGGCTCCCTATACCACTCCTCTCTCCCCCACCCCACACCTCCTACATCTACAGCCTAATTTCCTCACATACCCCCTCCCACCCTCCTCTGCCAGTCACTGCACCGGCTCCCTATACCACTCCACTCTCCCCCACCCTACACCTCCTACATCTCCA
Organism: Taudactylus pleione; assembly: GCA_031769625.1. Lineage (NCBI taxonomy): Eukaryota > Metazoa > Chordata > Amphibia > Anura > Myobatrachidae > Taudactylus > Taudactylus pleione. Next base: position 848,228 of record JAUIMM010000634.1, read on the forward strand.
GCCTCATTTCCTCACATACCCCCTCCCACCCTGCACTGCCAGTCACAGCACCGGCTCCCTATACCACTCCTCTCTCCCACCCCACACCTCCTACATCTCCAGCCTCATTTCCTCACATACACCCTCCCACCCTCCTCTGCCAGTCACTCCATCGGCTCACTATATCACTCCTCTCTCCCCCACACCTCCTACATCTCCAGCCTCATTTCCTCATATACCTACCTCCCACCCTCCTCTGCCAGTCACTGCACCGGCTCCCTATACCACTCCTCTCCCCCACCCCACACCTCCTACGTCTATGGCCTCATTTCCTCATGCCCCCTCCCACCCTCCTCTGCCAGTCACTGCACCGGCTCCCTATACCACTCCTCTCTCCCCCACCCTGCATCTCCTACATCTCCAGCCTCATTTACTCACATACCCCCTCCCACCCTCCTCTGCCAGTCACTGCACCGGCTCCCTATACCACTCCACTCTCAACCACCCCACACCTCCTACATCTCCAGCCTCATTTCCTCACATACCCCCCCTCCCACCCTCCTCTGCCAGTCACTCCATTGGCTCCCTATAACACTCCTCTCTCCACCACACCTCAAACATCTCCAGACTCATTTCCTCATATACCTACCTCCCACCCTCCCCCAACGGCTCCCTATACCACCATCTCTCCCACACCCCACACCTCCTACATCTCCAGCCTCATTTCCTCACATACCTCACATACCCCCCTCCTCTGCCAGTCACTGCACCAGCTCCTTATACCACTCCTCTCTCCCCCACCCCACACGTCCTACATCTCCAGCCTAATTTCCTCACATACGCCCCTCCCACCCTCCTCTGCCAGTCACTGCACCGGCTCCCTATACCACTCCTTTCTCCCACCCCGCAACTCCTACATCTCCAGCCTCATTTCCTCACATACCCCCCTGCCACCCTCCTCTGCCAATCACTGCATCGGCTCCCTATACCACTCCTCTCTCCCACCCCGCAACTCCTACATATCCAGCCTCATTTCCTCACATACCCCCCTCCCACCCTCCTCTGCCAATCACTGCACCGGCTCCCTATACCACTCCTCTCTCCCACCCCGCAACTCCTACATCTCCAGCCTCATTTCCTCACATATCCCCCTCCCACCCTCCTCTGCCAGTCACTGCACCGGCTCCCTATACCACTCCTCTCCCCCACCCCACACCTCCTACATCTCCAGCCTCATTTCCTCACATACCCCCTCCCACCCTCCTCCTCTGCCAGTCACTGCACCGGCTCCATATACCACTCCTCTCTCCCCCACCCCACACCTCCTACATCTCCAGCCTCATTTCCTCACATACCCCCCCTCCCACCCTCCTCTGCCAGTCACTGCACCGGCTCCCTATACCACACCTCTCTCCCACCCACACCTCCTACATCTCCGGCCTCATTTCTTCATACCCCCTCCAACCCTCTGCCAGTCATTGCACTGGCTCCCTATACCACTCCTCTCTCCCCCACACCTCCTGCCTCATATACCTACCTCCCACCCTCCTCTGCCAGTCACTGCACCGGCTCCCTATACCACTCCTCTCCCCCACCCCGCACCTCCTACATCTCCAGCCTCATTTCCTCACATACCCCCCTCTGCCAGTCACTGCACCGGCTCCCTATACCACTCCTCTCCCCCACCCCACACCTCCTACATCTCCAGCCTCATTTCCTCACATACCTCCTCCAACCCCCCTCTGCCAGTCACTGCATCGGCTCCCTATACCACTCCTCTCTCCCACCCCACACATCCTACATCTCCAGCCTCATTTCCTCATACCCCCTCCCACCCTCCTCTGCCAGCCACTGAACCGGCTCTCCCTATACCACTCCACTCTCCCCCACACCTCCTACATCTCCAGCCTCATTTCCTCACATTCCTACCTCCCACCCTCCTCTGCCAGTCACTGCACCGGCTCCCTATACCATTCCTCTCTCCCCCACCCCACACCTCCTACATCTCCAGCCTCATTTCCTCACATACCCCTGTCCCACCTTCCACTGCCAGTCACTGCACCAGCTCCCTATACCACTCCTCTCCCCCACCTCCTACATTTACGGCCTCATTTCCTCATGCCCCCTCCCACCCTCTTCTGCCAGTCACTGCACCGGCTCCCTATACCACTCCTCTCTCCCCCACCCTGCACCTCCTACATCTCCAGCCTCATTTACTCACATACCCCCTCCCACCCTCTACCAGTCACTGCACCGGCTCCCTATACCACTCCTCTCTCCCCCACCCCACACCTCCTACATCTCCAGCCTCATTTCCTCACATACCCCCCTCCCACCCTCCTCTACCAGTCACTCCATTGGCTCCCTATAACACTCCTCTCTCCCCCACACCTCCTACATCTCCAGCCTCATTTCCTCATATACCTACCTCCCACCCTCCCCCACCGGCTCCCTATACCACCCTCTCTCCCCCACCCAACATCTCCTACATCTCCAGCCTCATTTCCTCACATACCCCCCTCCTCTGCCAGTCACTGCACCGGCTCCTTATACCACTCCTCTCTCCCCCACCCCACACATCCCCAGCCTAATTTCCTCACATACGCCCCTCCCACCCTCCTCTACCAGTCACTGCACTGGCTCCTTATACCACTCCTCTCTCCCCCACACCTCCTACATCTCCAGCCTCATTTCCTCACATACCCCCCTCCCACCCTCCTCTGCCAGTCACTGCACCGGCTCCCTATACCACTCCTCTCCCCCACCCCACACCTCCTACATCTCCAGCCTAATTTCCTCACATACCCCCCTCCCACCCTCCTCTGCCAGTCACTGCACCGGCTCCCTATACCACTCCTCTCTCCCCGACACCTCCTACATCTCCAGCCTCATTTCCCCACATACCCCCCTCCCACCCTCCTCTGCCAGTCACTGCACCGGCTCCCTATACCACTCCTCTCTCCCCGACACCTCCTACATCTCCAGCCTCATTTCCTCACATACCCCCCTCCTCTGCCAATCACTGCATCGGCTCCCTATACCACTCCTCTCTCCCACCCCGCAACTCCTACATCTCCAGCCTTATTTCCTCACATACCCCCCTCCCACCCTCCTCTGCCAGTCACTGCACCGGCTCCCTATACCTCTCCTCTCCCCCACCCCACACCTCCTACATCTCCAGCCTCATTTCCTCACATACCCCCCTCCTCTGCCAATCACTGCACCGGCTCCCTATACCACTCCTCTCTCCGCCACCCTGCACCTCCTACATCTCCAGCCTCATTTCCTCACATCCCACCCTCCTCTGCCAGTCACTGCACCGGTTCCCTATACCACTCCTCTCCCCCACCCAACACCTCCTACATTTACGGCCTCATTTCCTCATGCCCCCTCCCACCCTCCTCTGCCAGTCACTGCACCGGCTCCCTATACCACTCCTCTCTCCCCCACCCTGCACCTCCTACATCTCCAGCCTCATTTACTCACATACCCCCTCCCACCCTCCTCTGCCAGTCACTGCAACGGCTCCCTATACCACTCCTCTCTCCCACCCTGCACCTCCTATATCTCCAGCCTCATTTCCTCACATACCTCACATCCCACCCTCCTCTGCCAGTCACTGCACCGGCTCACTATACCACTCCTCTCTCCCCGACACCTCCTACATCTCCAGCCTCATTTCCTCACATACCCCCCTCCCACCCTCCTCTGCCAATCACTGCACCGGCTCCCTATAACACTCCTCTCTCCCACCCCGCAACTCCAACATCTCCAGCCTCATTTCCTCACATACCTCCCTCCCACCCTCCTCTGCCAGTCACTCCACCGGCTCCCTATACCACTCCTCTCTCCCACCCCACACCTCCTACATCTCCAGCCTGATTTCCTCACATAAATCTGCCAGTCACTGCACCGGCTCCCTATACCACACCTCTCTCCCACCCACACCTCCTACATCTCCAGCCTCATTCCTCACATACCCCCTCCCCTGCCAGTCACTGCACCCGCTCCCTATACCACTCCTCTCCCCCACCCCACATCTCCGGCCTCATTTCCTCACATACCCCCCTCCCACCTTCCTCTGGCAGTCACTGCACCAGCTCCCTATACCACTCATCTCTCCCCCACCCCACTCCTCCTACATCTCCAGCCTCATTTCCTCACATACCCCCCTCCCACCCTGCACTGCCAGTCACAGCACCAGCTCTCTATACCACTCCTCTCTCCCACCCCACACCTCCTACATCTCCAGCCTCATTTCCTCATATACCTACCTCCCACCCTCCTCTGCCAGTCACTCCATCGGCTCCCTATACCACTCCTCTCCCCCACCCCACACCTCCTACATCTCCAGCCTCATTTCCTCACATACCTCCTCCCACCCCCCTCTGCCAGTCACTGCATCGGCTCCCTATACCACTCCTCTCTCCCACCCCACACCTCCTACATCTCCAGCCTCATTTCCTCATACCCCCTCCCACCCTCCTCTGCCAGCCACTGCACCGGCTCTCCCTATACCACTCCACTCTCCCCCACCCCACACCTCCTACATCTCCAGCCACATTTCCTCACATACCCCCCTCCCACCCTCCACTGCCAGTCACTGCACCGGCTCCCTATACTACTCCTCTCTCCCACCCCACACCTCCTACATCTCCAGCCTCATTTCCTCACATACCTCACATCCCACCCTCCTCTGCCAGTTACTGCAGCGGCTCCCTATACCAGTCCTCTCCCCCACCCCACACCTCCTACATTTACGGCCTCATTTCCTCTTGCCCCCTCCCACCCTCTTCTGCCAGTCACTGCACCGGCTCCCTATACCACTCCTCTCTCCCCCACCCTGCACCTCCTACATCTCCAGCCTCATTTACTCACATACCCCCTCCCACTCTCTGCCAGTCACTGCACCGGCTCCCTATACCACTCCACTCTCCCCCACCCCACACCTCCTACATCTCCAGCCTCATTTCCTCACATACCCCCCTCCCACCCTCCTCTACCAGTCACTCCATTGGCTCCCTATAACACTCCTCTCTCCCCCACACCTCCTACATCTCCAGCCTCATTTCCTCATATACCTACCTCCCACCCTCCCCCACTGGCTCCCTATACCACCCTCTCTCCCCCACCCCACATCTCCTACATCTCCAGCCTCATTTCCTCACATACCCCCCTCCTCTGCCAGTCACTGCACCGGCTCCTTATAACACTCCTCTCTCCCCCACCCCACACATCCTACATCCCCAGCCTCATTTCCTCACATACCCCCTCCCACCCTCCTCTGCCAGTCACTGCACTGGCTCCTTATACCACTCCTCTCTCCCCCACACCTCCTACATCTCCAGCCTCATTTCCTCACATACCCCCCCTCCCACCCTCCTCTGCCAGTCACTGCACCGGCTCCCTATACCACGCCTCTCCCCCACCCCACACCTCCTACATCTCCAGCCTCATTTCCTCACATACCCCCTCCCACCCTCCTCTGCCAGTCACTGCACTGGCTCCTTATACCACTCCTCTCTCCCCCACACCTCCTACATCTCCAGCCTCATTTCCTCACATACCCCCCTCCCACCCTCCTCTGCCAGTCACTGCACCGGCTCCCTATACCACTCCTCTCCCCCACCCCACACCTCCTACATCTCCAGCCTAATTTCCTCACATACCCCCCTCCCACCCTCCTCTGCCAGTCACTGCACCGGCTCCCTATACCACTCCTCTCTCCCCGACACCTCCTACATCTCCAGCCTCATTTCCTCACATACCCCCCTCCCACCCTCCTCTGCCAGTCACTGCACCGGCTCCCTATACCACTCCTCTCTCCCCGACACCTCCTACATCTCCAGCCTCATTTCCTCACATACCCCCCTCCTCTGCCAATCACTGCATCGGCTCCCTATACCACTCCTCTCTCCCACCCCGCAACTCCTACATCTCCAGCCTTATTTCCTCACATACCCCCCTCCCACCCTCCTCTGCCAGTCACTGCACCGGCTCCCTATACCTCTCCTCTCCCCCACCCCACACCTCCTACATCTCCAGCCTCATTTCCTCACATACCCCCCTCCTCTGCCAATCACTGCACCGGCTCCCTATACCACTCCTCTCTCCGCCACCCTGCACCTCCTACATCTCCAGCCTCATTTCCTCACATCCCACCCTCCTCTGCCAGTCACTGCACCGGTTCCCTATACCACTCCTCTCCCCCACCCAACACCTCCTACATTTACGGCCTCATTTCCTCATGCCCCCTCCCACCCTCCTCTGCCAGTCACTGCACCGGCTCCCTATACCACTCCTCTCTCCCCCACCCTGCACCTCCTACATCTCCAGCCTCATTTACTCACATACCCCCTCCCACCCTCCTCTGCCAGTCACTGCAACGGCTCCCTATACCACTCCTCTCTCCCACCCCGCACCTCCTACATCTCCAGCCTCATTTCCTCACATACCTCACATCCCACCCTCCTCTGCCAGTCACTGCACCGGCTCACTATACCACTCCTCTCTCCCCGACACCTCCTACATCTCCAGCCTCATTTCCTCACATACCCCCCTCCCACCCTCCTCTGCCAATCACTGCACCGGCTCCCTATAACACTCCTCTCTCCCACCCCGCAACTCCAACATCTCCAGCCTCATTTCCTCACATACCTCCCTCCCACCCTCCTCTGCCAGTCACTCCACCGGCTCCCTATACCACTCCTCTCTCCCACCCCACACCTCCTACATCTCCAGCCTCATTTCCTCACATAAATCTGCCAGTCACTGCACCGGCTCCCTATACCACAACTCTCTCCCACCCACACATCCTACATCTCCGGCCTCATTTCCTCATACCCCCTCCCACCCTCTGCCAGTCATTGCACTGGCTCCCTATACCACTACTCTCTCCCCCACCCTGCACCTCCTACATCTCCAGCCTCATTCCTCACATACCCCCTCCCCTGCCAGTCACTGCACCCGCTCCCTATACCACTCCTCTCCCCCACCCCACATCTCCGGCCTCATTTCCTCACATACCCCCCTCCCACCTTCCTCTGGCAGTCACTGCACCAGCTCCCTATACCACTACTCTCTCCCACCCCACACCTCCTACATCTCCAGCCTCATTTCCTCACATTCCCCCTCCCACCCTCCTCTGCCAGTCACTCCATCGGCTCACTATACCACTCCTCTCTCCCCCACACCTCCTGCCTCATATACCTACCTCCCACCCTCCTTTGCCAGTCACTGCACCGGCTCCCTATACCACTCCTCTCTCCCCCACACCTCCTACATCTCCAGCCTCATTTCCTCACATACCCCCCTCTGCCAGTCACTGCACCGGCTCCCTATACCACTCCTCTCCCCCACCCCACACCTCCTACATCTCCAGCCTCATTTCCTCACATACCCCCCCCACTACCAGTTACTGCATCGGCTCCATATACCACCCTCTCTCCTCCACCCTGCACCTCCTACATCTCCAGCCTCATTTCCTCACATACCCCCCTCTCACCCTCCTCTGCCAGTCACTGCACCGGCTCCCTATACCACTCCTCTCTCCCCCACACCTCCTACATCTCCAGCCTCATTTCCTCATATACCTACCTCCCACACTCCTCTGCCAGTCACTGCACCGGCTCCCTATACCACTCCTCTCTCCCCCACCCCGCACCTCCTACATCTCCAGCCTCATTTCCTCACATACCCCCCCCACTACCAGTTACTGCATCGGCTCCCTATACCACTTCTCTCTCCCCCAACCATACCCCCCTCTGCCAGTCACTCCATCGGCTCCCTATACCACTCCTCTCCCCCACCCCACACCTCCTACATCTCCAGCCTCATTTCCTCACATACCTCCTCCCACCCCCCTCTGCCAGTCACTGCATCGGCTCCCTATACCACTCCTCTCTCCCACCCCACACCTCCTACATCTCCAGCCTCATTTCCTCATACCCCCTCCCACCCTCCTCTGCCAGCCACTGCACCGGCTCTCCCTATACCACTCCACTCTCCCCCACCCCACACCTCCTACATCTCCAGCCACATTTCCTCACATACCCCCCTCCCACCCTCCACTGCCAGTCACTGCACCGGCTCCCTATACCACTCCTCTCTCCCACCCCACACCTCCTACATCTCCAGCCTCATTTCCTCACATACCTCACATCCCACCCTCCTCTGCCAGTCACTGCAGCGGCTCCCTATACCAGTCCTCTCCCCCACCCCACACCTCCTACATTTACGGCCTCATTTCCTCTTGCCCCCTCCCACCCTCTTCTGCCAGTCACTGCACCGGCTCCCTATACCACTCCTCTCTCCCCCACCCTGCACCTCCTACATCTCCAGCCTCATTTACTCACATACCCCCTCCCACCCTCTGCCAGTCACTGCACCGGCTCCCTATACCACTCCACTCTCCCCCACCCCACACCTCCTACATCTCCAGCCTCATTTCCTCACATACCCCCCTCCCACCCTCCTCTACCAGTCACTCCATTGGCTCCCTATAACACTCCTCTCTCCCCCACACCTCCTACATCTCCAGCCTCATTTCCTCATATACCTACCTCCCACCCTCCCCCACCGGCTCCCTATACCACCCTCTCTCCCCCACCCCACATCTCCTACATCTCCAGCCTCATTTCCTCACATACCCCCCTCCTCTGCCAGTCACTGCACCGGCTCCTTATACCACTCCTCTCTCCCCCACCCCACACATCCTACATCCCCACCATAATTTCCTCACATACGCCCCTCCCACCCTCCTCTACCAGTCACTGCACCGGCTCCCTATACCACTCCTCTCTCCCCCACACCTCCTACATCTCCAGCCTCATGTCCTCACATACCCCCCTCCCACCCTCCTCTGCCAATCACTGCACCGGCTCCCTATACCACTCCTCTCTCCCACCCTGCAACTCCTACATGTCCAGCCTCATTTCCTCACATACCCCCCTCCCACCCTCCTCTGCCAATCACTGCACCGACTCCCTATACTACTCCTCTCTCCCACCCCACAACTCCTACATCTCCAGCCTCATTTCCTCACATACCCCCCCTCCCACCCTCCTCTGCCAGTCACTGCACCGGCTCCCTATACCACGCCTCTCCCCCACCCCACACCTCCTACATCTCCAGCCTCATTTCCTCACATACCCCCTCCCACCCTCCTCTGCCAGTCACTGCACCGGCTCCCTATACCACTCCTCTCCCCCACCCCACACCTCCTACATCTCCAGCCTAATTTCCTCACATACCCCCCTCCCACCCTCCTCTGCCAGTCACTGCACCGGCTCCCTATACCACTCCTCTCTCCCCGACACCTCCTACATCTCCAGCCTCATTTCCTCACATACCCCCCTCCCACCCTCCTCTGCCAGTCACTGCACCGGCTCCCTATACCACTCCTCTCTCCCCGACACCTCCTACATCTCCAGCCTCATTTCCTCACATACCCCCCTCCTCTGCCAATCACTGCATCGGCTCCCTATACCACTCCTCTCTCCCACCCCGCAACTCCTACATCTCCAGCCTTATTTCCTCACATACCCCCCTCCCACCCTCCTCTGCCAGTCACTGCACCGGCTCCCTATACCTCTCCTCTCCCCCACCCCACACCTCCTACATCTCCAGCCTCATTTCCTCACATACCCCCCTCCTCTGCCAATCACTGCACCGGCTCCCTATACCACTCCTCTCTCCGCCACCCTGCACCTCCTACATCTCCAGCCTCATTTCCTCACATCCCACCCTCCTCTGCCAGTCACTGCACCGGTTCCCTATACCACTCCTCTCCCCCACCCAACACCTCCTACATTTACGGCCTCATTTCCTCATGCCCCCTCCCACCCTCCTCTGCCAGTCACTGCACCGGCTCCCTATACCACTCCTCTCTCCCCCACCCTGCACCTCCTACATCTCCAGCCTCATTTACTCACATACCCCCTCCCACCCTCCTCTGCCAGTCACTGCAACGGCTCCCTATACCACTCCTCTCTCCCACCCCGCACCTCCTACATCTCCAGCCTCATTTCCTCACATACCTCACATCCCACCCTCCTCTGCCAGTCACTGCACCGGCTCACTATACCACTCCTCTCTCCCCGACACCTCCTACATCTCCAGCCTCATTTCCTCACATACCCCCCTCCCACCCTCCTCTGCCAATCACTGCACCGGCTCCCTATAACACTCCTCTCTCCCACCCCGCAACTCCAACATCTCCAGCCTCATTTCCTCACATACCTCCCTCCCACCCTCCTCTGCCAGTCACTCCACCGGCTCCCTATACCACTCCTCTCTCCCACCCCACACCTCCTACATCTCCAGCCTCATTTCCTCACATAAATCTGCCAGTCACTGCACCGGCTCCCTATACCACACCTCTCTCCCACCCACACATCCTACATCTCCGGCCTCATTTCCTCATACCCCCTCCCACCCTCTGCCAGTCATTGCACTGGCTCCCTATACCACTACTCTCTCCCCCACCCTGCACCTCCTACATCTCCAGCCTCATTCCTCACATACCCCCTCCCCTGCCAGTCACTGCACCCGCTCCCTATACCACTCCTCTCCCCCACCCCACATCTCCGGCCTCATTTCCTCACATACCCCCCTCCCACCTTCCTCTGGCAGTCACTGCACCAGCTCCCTATACCACTCATCTCTCCCCCACCCCACTCCTCCTACATCTCCAGCCTCATTTCCTCACATACCCCCCCCCACTACCAGTTACTGCATCGGCTCCCTATACCACTTCTCTCTCCCCCAACCATACCCCCCTCTGCCAGTCACTCCATCGGCTCCCTATACCACTCCTCTCCCCCACCCCACACCTCCTACATCTCCAGCCTCATTTCCTCACATACCTCCTCCCACCCCCCTCTGCCAGTCACTGCACCGGCTCCCTATACCACTCCTCTCTCCCACCCCACACCTCCTACATCTCCAGCCTCATTTCCTCACATACCTCACATCCCACCCTCCTCTGCCAGTCACTGCAGCGGCTCCCTATACCAGTCCTCTCCCCCACCCCACACCTCCTACATTTACGGCCTCATTTCCTCTTGCCCCCTCCCACCCTCTTCTGCCAGTCACTGCACCGACTCCCTATACCACTCCTCTCTCCCCCACCCTGCACCTCCTACATCTCCAGCCTCATTTACTCACATACCCCCCTCCCACCCTCTGCCAGTCACTGCACCGGCTCCCTATACCACTCCACTCTCCCCCACCCCACACCTCCTACATCTCCAGCTTCATTTCCTCACATATCCCCCTCCCACCCTCCTCTACCAGTCACTCCATTGGCTCCCTATAACACTCCTCTCTCCCCCACACCTCCTACATCTCCAGCCTCATTTCCTCATATACCTACCTCCCACCCTCCCCCACCGGCTCCCTATACCACCCTCTCTCCCCCACCCCACATCTCCTACATCTCCAGCCTCATTTCCTCACATACCCCCCTCCTCTGCCAGTCACTGCACCGGCTCCTTATACCACTCCTCTCTCCCCCACCCCACACATCCTACATCCCCAGCCTAATTTCCTCACATACGCCCCTCCCACCCTCCTCTACCAGTCACTGCACCGGTTCCCTATACCACTCCTCTCTCCCCCACACCTCCTACATCTCCAGCCTCATGTCCTCACATACCCCCCTCCCACCCTCCTCTGCCAATCACTGCACCGGCTCCCTATACCACTCCTCTCTCCCACCCTGCAACTCCTACATGTCCAGCCTCATTTCCTCACATACCCCCCTCCCACCCTACTCTGCCAATCACTGCACCGACTCCCTATACTACTCCTCTCTCCCACCCCACAACTCCTACATCTCCAGCCTCATTTCCTCACATACGCCCCCTCCCACCCTCCTCTGCCAATCACTGCACCGGCTCCCTATACCACGCCTCTCCCCCACCCCACACCTCCTACATCTCCAGCCTCATTTCCTCACATACCCCCTCCCACCCTCCTCTGCCAGTCACTGCACTGGCTCCTTATACCACTCCTCTCTCCCCCACACCTCCTTCATCTCCAGCCTCATTTCCTCACATACCCCCCTCCCACCCTCCTCTGCCAGTCACTGCACCGGCTCCCTATACCACTCCTCTCCCCCACCCCACACCTCCTACATCTCCAGCCTAATTTCCTCACATACCCCCCTCCCACCCTCCTCTGCCAGTCACTGCACCGGCTCCCTATACCACTCCTCTCTCCCCGACACCTCCTACATCTCCAGCCTCATTTCCTCACATACCCCCCTCCCACCCTCCTCTGCCAGTCACTGCACCGGCTCCCTATACCACTCCTCTCTCCCCGACACCTCCTACATCTCCAGCCTCATTTCCTCACATACCCCCCTCCCACCCTCCTCTGACAGTCACTGCACCGGCTCCCTATACCACTCCTCTCCCGCACCTCCTACATCTCCAGCCTCATTTCCTCACATACCCCCCTCTCACCCTCCTCTGCAATCACTGCACCGGCTCCTTATACCACCCTCTCTCCCCCACCCCACACCTCCTACATCTCCAGCCTCAATTCCTCACATACCCCCTCCTCTGCCAGTCACTGCATCGGCTCCCTATACCACTCCTCTCCCCCACGCTGCACCTCCAGCCTCATTTCCTCACATACCCCCCCAGTACCAGTCACTACACCAGCTCCCTATACCACTCCTCTCTCTCCCACCACACACCTCCTACATCTTCAGCCTCATTTCCTCACATATCCCCCTCCCACCCTCCTCTGCCAGTCACTGCACCGGCTCCCTATACCACTCCTCTCCCCCACCCCGCACCTCCTACATCTACAGCCTCATTTCATCACATACCTCCCTCCCACCCTCACTACCAGTCACTGCACCGGATCCATATACCACTCCTTTCTCCCCCACCCCACACATCCTACATCTCCAGCCTCATTTCCTCACATACCCCCCCAATACCAGTCACTGCACCGGATCCATATACCACTCCTTTCTCCCCCACCCCGCACCTCTTACATCTCCAGCCTCATTTCCTCACGTACCTCCCTCCCACCCTCCGCTGCCAGTCACTGCACCAGCTCCCTATGCCACTCATCTCTCCCCCACCTCCTACATCTCCTCACATACCCCCCTCCCACCCTCCTCTGCCAGTCACTGCATCGGCTCCCTATACCACTCCTCTCCCCCACCGAACACCTCCTACATCTCCAGCCTCATTTCCTCACATACCCTCCTCTGCCAGTCACTGCACCGGCTCCTTATACCACTCATCTCTCCCCCACCACCTACATCTCCAGCCTCATTTCCTCACATACCCCCCTCCCACCCTCCTCTGCCAGTCACTGCACCGGCTCCCTATACCACTCCTCTCTCCCCCACCCAACACCTCCTACATCTCCAGCCTCATTTCCTCACATACCCCCCTCTCACCCTCCTCTGCCAGTCACTGCATTGGCTCCATATACCAGTCCTCTCTCCCCCACCCTGCACCTCCTACATCTCCAGCCTCATTTCCTCACTTACCCCGCTCCCACACTCCTCTGCAATCACTGCACCCGCTCCCTATACCACTGCTCTCTCCCCCACCACACACCTCCTACATCTCCAGCCTCATTTCCTCACATATCCCCCTCCCACCCTCCTCTGCCAGTCACTGCACCGGCACCCTATACCACTCCTCTCCCCCACCCCGCACCTCCTACATGTCCAGCCTCAATTTCTCACATACCCCCCACTACCAGTCATTGCACCGGCTCCCTATACCACTCCTCTCTCCCCCACCCCTCCTACATCTCCAGCCTAATTTCCACATACCCCCTCCCATCCTCCTCTGCCAGTCACTGCACCGGCTCCCTATACCACCCTCTCTCCCCCACCCAACACCTCCTACATCTCCAGCCTCATGTCCTCACATACCCCCCTCCCACCCTCCTCTGCAATCACTGCACCAGCTCCCTATAACACTCCTTTCTCCCACCCCACACCTCCTACATCTCCAGCCTCATTTCCTCACATACCCCCCTCTCACCCTCCTCTGCCAGTCACTGCACCGGCTCCTTATACCACTCCTCTCCCCCACCCCACACCTCCAGCCTCATTTCCTCACATATCCCCCTTCCACCCTCCTCTGACAGTCACTGCATCGGCTCCCTATACCACTCCTCTCCCGCACCTCCTACATCTCCAGCCTCATTTCCTCACATACCCCCCTCTCACCCTCCTCTGCAATCACTGCACCGGCTCCTTATACCACCCTCTCTCCCCCACCCCCACACCTCCTACATCTCCAGCCTCAATTCCTCACATACCCCTCCTCTGCCAGTCACTGCACCGGCTCCCTATACCACCCTCTCTCCCCCACCCCGCACTTCCTACATCTCCAGCCTCATTTCCTCACATATCCCCCTCCCACCCTCCTCTGCCAGTCACTGCACCGGCTCCCTATACCACTCCTCTCCCGCACCTCCTACATCTCCAGCCTCATTTCCTCACATACCCCCCTCTCACCCTCCTCTGCAGTCACTGCACCGGCTCCTTATACCACCCTCTCTCCCCCACCCCACACCTCCTACATCTCCAGCCTCAATTCCTCACATACCCCCCTCCTCTGCCAATCACTGCACCGACTCCCTATACCACCCTCTCTCCCCCACCCCGCACTTCCTACATCTCCAGCCTCATCTCCTCACATACCCCCCCACTACTAGTCACTACACCAGCTCCCTATACCACTCCTCTCTCCCCCACCACACACTTCCTACATCTCCAGCCTCATTTCCTCACATAGCCCCCTCCCAGTCACTGCACCGGCTCCCTATACCACTCCTCTCCCCCACCCCACACCTCCTACATCTCTAGCCTCATTTCCTCACATACCTCCCTCCTCTACCAGTCACTGCACCGGCTCCATATACCACTCCTCTCCCCCCCACCCTACACCTCCTACATCTCCAGCCTCATTTCCTCACATACCCCCCTCTCACCCTCCTCTGCAATCACTGCACCGGTTCCCTATAACACTCCTCTCTCCCCCACCCCTGCACCTCGTACATCTCCGGCCTCATTTCCTCACATACCCTCTCCCACCCTCCTCTGCCCGTCACTGCACCAGCTCCCTACACCACTCCTCTCTCCCCCATCCCACACCTCCTACATCTCCAGCCTCATTTCCTGACATACCCCCCTCCTCTGCCAGTCACTGCACCGGCTCCCTATACCACTCCTCTCTCCCCCACACCTCCTACATCTCCAGCTTCATTTCCTCATATACCAACCTGCCACCCTCCTCTGCCAGTCACTGCACCGGCTCCATATACCACTCCTCTCTCCCCCACCCCGCACCTACTACATCTCCAGCCTCAATTCCTCACATACCCCCCACTACCAGTCACTGCACCGGCTCCCTATACCACTCCTCTCTCCCCAACCCAACACCTCCTACATCTCCAGCCTCATTTCCTCACATAGCCCACTCCCACCCTCCTCTGCCAGTCACTGCACCGGCTCCCTGTACCACTCCTCTCTCCCCCACCCCTCCTACATCTCCAGCCTAATTTCCTCATACCCCTACCCACCCTCCTCTGCCAGTCACTGCACCGGCTCCCTATACCACCCTCTCTCCCGTACCCCACACCTCCTACATCTCCAGCCACATTTCATCACATACCCCCCTCCCACCGCCAGTCACTGCACCGGCTCCCTATACCACTCCTCTCCCGCACCCCGCACCGCCTACATCTCCAGCCTCATTTCCTCACATACCCCCCCCACTACCAGTCACTGCACCGGCTCCCTATACCACTCCTCTCTCCCCCACCCCGCACCTCCTACATCTCCAGCCTCATTTCCCCACATACTTCCCTCCCACCCTTCTCTGCAATCACTGCACCGGCTCCCTATAACACTCCTCTCTCCCCCACCCCGC
This sequence comes from Taudactylus pleione, assembly GCA_031769625.1. Taxonomy (NCBI): domain Eukaryota; kingdom Metazoa; phylum Chordata; class Amphibia; order Anura; family Myobatrachidae; genus Taudactylus; species Taudactylus pleione. The sequence goes on from JAUIMM010000634.1 coordinate 864,124, forward strand.
ACCTCCTACATCTCCAGCCTCATTTCCTCACATACCTCCCTCCCAGTCACTGTACCGGCTCCCTATACCACTCCACTCTCCCCCACCCCACACCTCCTACAGCTCCAGCCTCATTTCCTCACATACCTCCCTCCTCTACCAGTCACTGCACCGGCTCCATATACCACTCCTCTCTCCACCACCGCGCCGCTCCTACATCTCCAGCCTCATTTTATTACAAACCCCCCTCCCACCCTCCTCTGCCAGTCACTGCACCGGCTCCCTATACCACTCCTCTCCCCCACCCCGCACCTCCTACATCTCCAGCCTCATTTCCTCACATACCCCCCTACTACCAGTCACTACACCAGCTCCCTATACCACTCCTCTCCCCTACCACACACCTCCTACATCTTCAGCCTCATTTCCTCACATATCCCCCTCCCACCCTCCTCTGCCAGTCACTGCACCGGCTCCCTATACCACTCTCTCTCCCCCACCCAATACCTCCTACATCTCCAGCCTCATGTCCTCACATACCCCCCTCCCACCCTCCTCTGCAATCACTGCACCGGCTCCCTATAACACCCCTCTCCCCCACCCCGCACCTCCTACATCTACAGCCTCATTTCATCACATACCCCCCAATACCAGTCACTGCACCGGCTCCCTATACCACTCCTCTCTCCCCCACCCAACACCTCCTACATCTCCAGCCTCAGTTCCTCACATACCCCCCTCTCACCCTCCTCTGCAATCACTGCACCGGCTCCCTATAACACTCCTCTCTCCCACCACACACCTCCTACATCTTCAGCCTCATTTCCTCACATATCCCCCTCCCACCCTCCTCTGCCAGTCACTGCACCGGCTCCTTATACCACTCTTCTCCCCCACCCCACACCTCCAGCCTCATTTCCTCACATATCCCCCTCCCACCCTCCTCTGCCAGTCACTGCACCGGCTCCCTATACCACTCCTCTCCCGCACCTCCTACATCTCCAGCCTCATTTCCTCACATACCCCCCTCTGCAATCACTGCACCGGCTCCTTATACCACCCTCTCTCCCCCACCCCACACCTCCTACATCTCCAGCCTCAATTCCTCACATACCCCTTCCTCTGCCAGTCACTACACCGGCTCCCTATACCACCCTCTCTCCCCCACCCCGCACTTCCTACATCTCCAGCCTCATTTCCTCACATATCCCCCTCCCACCCTCCTCTGCCAGTCACTGCACCGGCTCCCTATACCACTCCTCTCCCGCACCTCATACATCTCCAGCCTCATTTCCTCACATACCCCCCTCACCCTCCTCTGCAGTCACTGCACCGGCTCCTTATACCACCCTCTCTCCCCCACCCCACATCTCCTACATCTCCAGCCTCAATTCCTCACATACCCCCCCACTACTAGTCACTACACCAGCTCCCTATACCACTCCTCTCTCCCCCACCACACACTTCCTACATCTCCAGCCTCATTTCCTCACATAGCCCCCTCACAGTCACTGCACCGGCTCCCTATACCACTCCTCTCCCCCACCCCACACCTCCTACATCTCCAGCCTCATTTCCTCACATACCTCCCTCCTCTACCAGTCACTGCACCGGCTCCATATACCACTCCTCTCTCCACCACCGCGCCGCTCCTACATCTCCAGCCTCATTTCATTACAAACCCCCCTCCCACCCTCCTCTGCCAGTCACTGCACCGGCTCCCTATACCACTCCTCTCCCCCACCCCGCACCTCCTACATCTCCAGCCTCATTTCCTCACATACCCCCCTACTACCAGTCACTACACCAGCTCCCTATACCACTCCTCTCCCCTACCACACACCTCCTACATCTTCAGCCTCATTTCCTCACATATCCCCCTCCCACCCTCCTCTGCCAGTCACTGCACCGGCTCCCTATACCACTCTCTCTCCCCCACCCAATACCTCCTACATCTCCAGCCTCATGTCCTCACATACCCCCCTCCCACCCTCCTCTGCAATCACTGCACCGGCTCCCTATAACACCCCTCTCCCCCACCCCGCACCTCCTACATCTACAGCCTCATTTCATCACATACCCCCCCAATACCAGTCACTGCACCGGCTCCCTATACCACTCCTCTCTCCCCCACCCAACACCTCCTACATCTCCAGCCTCATTTCCTCACATAGCCCCCTCCCAGTCACTGCACCGGCTCCCTATACCACTCCTCTCCCCCACCCCACACCTCCTACATCTCTAGCCTCATTTCCTCACATACCTCCCTCCTCTACCAGTCACTGCACCGGCTCCATATACCACTCCTCTCCCCCCCACCCTACACCTCCTACATCTCCAGCCTCATTTCCTCACATACCCCCCTCTCACCCTCCTCTGCAATCACTGCACCGGTTCCCTATAACACTCCTCTCTCCCCCCACCCCTGCACCTCGTACATCTCCGGCCTCATTTCCTCACATACCCTCTCCCACCCTCCTCTGCCCGTCACTGCACCAGCTCCCTACACCACTCCTCTCTCCCCCATCCCACACCTCCTACATCTCCAGCCTCATTTCCTGACATACCCCCCTCCTCTGCCAGTCACTGCACCGGCTCCCTATACCACTCCTCTCTCCCCCACACCTCCTACATCTCCAGCTTCATTTCCTCATATACCAACCTGCCACCCTCCTCTGCCAGTCACTGCACCGGCTCCATATACCACTCCTCTCTCCCCCACCCCGCACCTACTACATCTCCAGCCTCAATTCCTCACATACCCCCCACTACCAGTCACTGCACCGGCTCCCTATACCACTCCTCTCTCCCCAACCCAACACCTCCTACATCTCCAGCCTCATTTCCTCACATAGCCCACTCCCACCCTCCTCTGCCAGTCACTGCACCGGCTCCCTGTACCACTCCTCTCTCCCCCACCCCTCCTACATCTCCAGCCTAATTTCCTCATACCCCTACCCACCCTCCTCTGCCAGTCACTGCACCGGCTCCCTATACCACCCTCTCTCCCGTACCCCACACCTCCTACATCTCCAGCCACATTTCATCACATACCCCCCTCCCACCGCCAGTCACTGCACCGGCTCCCTATACCACTCCTCTCCCGCACCCCGCACCGCCTACATCTCCAGCCTCATTTCCTCACATACCCCCCCCACTACCAGTCACTGCACCGGCTCCCTATACCACTCCTCTCTCCCCCACCCCGCACCTCCTACATCTCCAGCCTCATTTCCCCACATACTTCCCTCCCACCCTTCTCTGCAATCACTGCACCGGCTCCCTATAACACTCCTCTCTCCCCCACCCCGCACCTCCTACATCTCCAGCCTCATTTCCTCACATACCTCCCTCCCAGTCACTGTACCGGCTCCCTATACCACTCCACTCTCCCCCACCCCACACCTCCTACAGCTCCAGCCTCATTTCCTCACATACCTCCCTCCTCTACCAGTCACTGCACCGGCTCCATATACCACTCCTCTCTCCACCACCGCGCCGCTCCTACATCTCCAGCCTCATTTTATTACAAACCCCCCTCCCACCCTCCTCTGCCAGTCACTGCACCGGCTCCCTATACCACTCCTCTCCCCCACCCCGCACCTCCTACATCTCCAGCCTCATTTCCTCACATACCCCCCTACTACCAGTCACTACACCAGCTCCCTATACCACTCCTCTCCCCTACCACACACCTCCTACATCTTCAGCCTCATTTCCTCACATATCCCCCTCCCACCCTCCTCTGCCAGTCACTGCACCGGCTCCCTATACCACTCTCTCTCCCCCACCCAATACCTCCTACATCTCCAGCCTCATGTCCTCACATACCCCCCTCCCACCCTCCTCTGCAATCACTGCACCGGCTCCCTATAACACCCCTCTCCCCCACCCCGCACCTCCTACATCTACAGCCTCATTTCATCACATACCCCCCAATACCAGTCACTGCACCGGCTCCCTATACCACTCCTCTCTCCCCCACCCAACACCTCCTACATCTCCAGCCTCAGTTCCTCACATACCCCCCTCTCACCCTCCTCTGCAATCACTGCACCGGCTCCCTATAACACTCCTCTCTCCCACCACACACCTCCTACATCTTCAGCCTCATTTCCTCACATATCCCCCTCCCACCCTCCTCTGCCAGTCACTGCACCGGCTCCTTATACCACTCTTCTCCCCCACCCCACACCTCCAGCCTCATTTCCTCACATATCCCCCTCCCACCCTCCTCTGCCAGTCACTGCACCGGCTCCCTATACCACTCCTCTCCCGCACCTCCTACATCTCCAGCCTCATTTCCTCACATACCCCCCTCTGCAATCACTGCACCGGCTCCTTATACCACCCTCTCTCCCCCACCCCACACCTCCTACATCTCCAGCCTCAATTCCTCACATACCCCTTCCTCTGCCAGTCACTACACCGGCTCCCTATACCACCCTCTCTCCCCCACCCCGCACTTCCTACATCTCCAGCCTCATTTCCTCACATATCCCCCTCCCACCCTCCTCTGCCAGTCACTGCACCGGCTCCCTATACCACTCCTCTCCCGCACCTCATACATCTCCAGCCTCATTTCCTCACATACCCCCCTCACCCTCCTCTGCAGTCACTGCACCGGCTCCTTATACCACCCTCTCTCCCCCACCCCACATCTCCTACATCTCCAGCCTCAATTCCTCACATACCCCCCCACTACTAGTCACTACACCAGCTCCCTATACCACTCCTCTCTCCCCCACCACACACTTCCTACATCTCCAGCCTCATTTCCTCACATAGCCCCCTCACAGTCACTGCACCGGCTCCCTATACCACTCCTCTCCCCCACCCCACACCTCCTACATCTCCAGCCTCATTTCCTCACATACCTCCCTCCTCTACCAGTCACTGCACCGGCTCCATATACCACTCCTCTCTCCACCACCGCGCCGCTCCTACATCTCCAGCCTCATTTCATTACAAACCCCCCTCCCACCCTCCTCTGCCAGTCACTGCACCGGCTCCCTATACCACTCCTCTCCCCCACCCCGCACCTCCTACATCTCCAGCCTCATTTCCTCACATACCCCCCTACTACCAGTCACTACACCAGCTCCCTATACCACTCCTCTCCCCTACCACACACCTCCTACATCTTCAGCCTCATTTCCTCACATATCCCCCTCCCACCCTCCTCTGCCAGTCACTGCACCGGCTCCCTATACCACTCTCTCTCCCCCACCCAATACCTCCTACATCTCCAGCCTCATGTCCTCACATACCCCCCTCCCACCCTCCTCTGCAATCACTGCACCGGCTCCCTATAACACCCCTCTCCCCCACCCCGCACCTCCTACATCTACAGCCTCATTTCATCACATACCCCCCCAATACCAGTCACTGCACCGGCTCCCTATACCACTCCTCTCTCCCCCACCCAACACCTCCTACATCTCCAGCCTCATTTCCTCACATACCCCCCTACTACCAGTCACTGCATCAGCTCCCTATACCACTCCTCTCCCCTACCACACACCTCCTACATCTTCAGCCTCATTTCCTCACATATCCCCCTCCCACCCTCCTCTGCCAGTCACTGCACCGGCTCCTTATACCACTCTTCTCCCCCACCCCACACCTCCAGCCTCATTTCCTCACATATCCCCCTCCCACCCTCCTCTGCCAGTCACTGCACCGGCTCCCTATACCACTCCTCTCCCGCACCTCATACATCTCCAGCCTCATTTCCTCACATACCCCCCTCTGCAATCACTGCACCGGCTCCTTATACCACCCTCTCTCCCCCACCCCACACCTCCTACATCTCCAGCCTCAATTCCTCACATACCCCTTCCTCTGCCAGTCACTGCACCGGCTCCCTATACCACCCTCTCTCCCCCACCCCGCACTTCCTACATCTCCAGCCTCATTTCCTCACATATCCCCCTCCCACCCTCCTCTGCCAGTCACTGCACCGGCTCCCTATACCACTCCTCTCCCGCACCTCATACATCTCCAGCCTCATTTCCTCACATACCCCCCTCACCCTCCTCTGCAGTCACTGCACCGGCTCCTTATACTACCCTCTCTCCCCCACCCCACATCTCCTACATCTCCAGCCTCAATTCCTCACATACCCCCCCACTACTAGTCACTACACCAGCTCCCTATACCACTCCTCTCTCCCCCACCACACACTTCCTACATCTCCAGCCTCATTTCCTCACATAGCCCCCTCCCAGTCACTGCACCGGCTCCCTATACCACTCCTCTCCCCCACCCCACACCTCCTACATCTCCAGCCTCATTTCCTCACATACCTCCCTCCTCTACCAGTCACTGCACCGGCTCCATATACCACTCCTCTCTCCCCCACCCCACACCTCCTACATCTCCAGCCTCATTTCCTCACATACCCCCCTCTCACCCTCCTCTGCAATCACTGCACCGGTGCCCTATAACACTCCTCTCTCCCCCACCCCTGCACCTTGTACATCTCCGGCCTCATTTCCTCACATACCCCCTCCCACCCTCCTCTGCCCGTCACTGCACCAGCTCCCTACACCACTCCTCTCTCCCCCATCCCACACCTCCTACATCTCCAGCCTCATTTCCTCACATACCCCCCTCCTCTGCCAGTCACTGCACCGGCTCCCTATACCACTCCTCTCTCCCCCACACCTCCTACATCTCCAGCCTCATTTCCTCATATACCAACCTGCCACCCTCCTCTGCCAGTCACTGCACCGGCTCCATATACCACTCCTCTCTCCCCCACCCCGCACCTACTACATCTCCAGCCTCAATTCCTCACATACCCCCCACTACCAGTCACTGCACCGGCTCCCTATACCACTCCTCTCTCCCCAACCCAACACCTCCTACATCTCCAGCCTCATTTCCTCACATAGCCCACTCCCACCCTCCTCTGCCAGTCACTGCACCGGCTCCCTGTACCACTCCTCACTCCCACACCCCTCCTACATCTCCAGCCTAATTTCCTCATACCCCTACCCACCCTCCTTTGCCAGTCACTGCACCGGCTCCCTATACCACCCTCTCTCCCGTACCCCACACCTCCTACATCTCCAGCCTCATTTCATCACATACCCCCCTCCCACCTTCCTCTGCCAGTCACTGCACCGGCTCCCTATACCACTCCTCTCTCCCCCACCCCGCACCTCCTACAGCTCCAGCCTCATTTCCCCACATACCCCCCTCCCACCCTCCTCTGCAATCACTGCACCGGCTCCCTATAACACTCCTCTCTCCCCCACCCCGCACCTCCTACATCTCCAGCCTCATTTCCTCACATACCTCCCTCCCAGTCACTGCACCGGCTCCCTATACCACTCCACTCTCCCCCACCCCACACCTCCTACAGCTCCAGCCTCATTTCCACACATACCTCCCTCCTCTACCAGTCACTGCACCGGCTCCATATACCACTCCTCTCTCCACCACCCCGCAGCTCCTACATCTCCAGCCTCATTTCATTACAAACCCCCCTCCCACCCTCCTCTGCCAGTCACTGCACCGGCTCCCTATACCACTCCTCTCCCCCACCCCGCACCTACATCTCCAGCCTCATTTCCTCACATACCTCCCTCCCACCCTCACTACCAGTCACTGCACCGGATCCATATACCACTCCTTTCTCCCCCACCCTGCACATCTCCAGCCTCATTTCCTCACAAACCCCCCTCCCACCCTCCTCTGCCAGTCACTGCACCGGCTCCCTATTCCACTCCTCTCTCCCCCACCACACACCTCCTACATCTCCAGCCTCATTTCCTCACATACCCCCCCCAATACCAGTCACTGCACCGGCTCCCTATACCACTCCTCTCTCCCCCACCCAACACCTCCTACATCTCCAGCCTCATTTCCTCACATACCCCCCTCTCACCCTCCTCTGCAATCACTGCACTGGCTCCTTATACCACCCTCTCTCCCTCACCCCGCACGTCTTACATCTCCAGCGTCATTTCCTCACGTACCTCCCTCCCACCCTCCGCTGCCAGTCACTGCACCGGCTCCCTATACCACTCCTCTCTCCCCCACTCTGCACCACCTACATCTCCAGCCTCATTTCCTCACATACCCCTCTCCCACCCTCCTCTGCCAGTCACTGCACCGGCTCCCTATACCACTCATCTCTCCCCACCCAACACCTCCTACATCTCCAGCCTCATTTCCTCACATACCCCCCTCCCGCCCTCCTCTGACAGTCACTGCACCGGCTCCTTATACCACTCCTCTCCCCCACCTCCTACATCTCCAGCCTCATTTCCTCACATACCCCCCTCCCACCCTCCTCTGCCAGTCACTGCACCGGCTCCCTATACCACTCCTCTCCCCCACCCAACACCTCCTACATCTCCAGCCTCATTTCCTCACATATCCCCCTCCCACCCTCCTCTGCCAGTCACTGCACCGGCTCCCTATACCACTCCTCTCCCCCACCCCGCACCTCCTACATCTCCAGCCTCATTTCCTCACATACCCCCCTCCCACCCTCCTCTGCCAGTCACTGCACCGGCTCCCTATACCACTCCTCTCCCCCACCCAACACCTCCTACATCTCCAGCCTCATTTCCTCACATATCCCCCTCCCACCCTCCTCTGCCAGTCACTGCACCGGCTCCCTATACCACTCCTCTCCCCCACCCCGCACCTCCTACATCTCCAGCCTCATTTCCTCACATACCTCCCTCCCACCCTCCGCTGGCAGCCACTTCACCGGCTCCCTATACTACTCCTCTCTCTCACCCACTCCGCACCACCTACATCTCCAGTCTCATTTCCTCACATACCCCCTCCTCTGCCAGTCACTGCACCGGCTCCCTATACCACTCCTCTCTCCCCCACCTCCTACATCTCCAGCCTCATTTCCTCACATACCCCCCTCTCACCCTCCTCTGCAATCACTGCACCGGCTCCATATACCACCCTCTCTCCCTCACCCCGCACCTCCTACATCTCCAGCCTCAGTTCCTCACATACCCCCCTCTCACCCTCCTCTGCCAGTCACTGCACCGGCTCCTTATACCACTCTTCTCCCCCACCCCACACCTCCAGCCTCATTTCCTCACATACCCCCCTCTGCAATCACTGCACAGGCTCCTTATACCACCCTCTCTCCCCCACCCCACACCTCCTACATCTCCAGCCTCAATTCCTCACATACCCCTTCCTCTGCCAGTCACTGCACCGGCTCCCTATACCACCCTCTCTCCCCCACCCTGCACTTCCTACATCTCCAGCCTCATTTCCTCACATATCCCCCTCCCACCCTCCTCTGCCAGTCACTGCACCGGCTCCCTATACCACTCCTCTCCCGCACCTCATACATCTCCAGCCTCATTTCCTCACATACCCCCCTCACCCTCCTCTGCAGTCACTGCACCGGCTCCTTATACCACCCTCTCTCCCCCACCCCACATCTCCATCTCCAGCCTCAATTCCTCACATACCCCCCCACTACTAGTCACTACACCAGCTCCCTATACCACTCCTCTCTCCCCCACCACACACTTCCTACATCTCCAGCCTCATTTCCTCACATAGCCCCCTCCCAGTCACTGCACCGGCTCCCTATACCACTCCTCTCCCCCACCCCACACCTCCTACATCTCCAGCCTCATTTCCTCACATACCTCCCTCCTCTACCAGTCACTGCACCGGCTCCATATACCACTCCTCTCTCCACCACCGCGCCGCTCCTACATCTCCAGCCTCATTTCATTACAAACCCCCCTCCCACCCTCCTCTGCCAGTCACTGCACCGGCTCCCTATACCACTCCTCTCCCCCACCCCGCACCTCCTACATCTCCAGCCTCATTTCCTCACATACCCCCCTACTACCAGTCACTACACCAGCTCCCTATACCACTCCTCTCCCCTACCACACACCTCCTACATCTTCAGCCTCATTTCCTCACATATCCCCCTCCCACCCTCCTCTGCCAGTCACTGCACCGGCTCCCTATACCACTCTCTCTCCCCCACCCAATACCTCCTACATCTCCAGCCTCATGTCCTCACATACCCCCCTCCCACCCTCCTCTGCAATCACTGCACCGGCTCCCTATAACACCCCTCTCCCCCACCCCGCACCTCCTACATCTACAGCCTCATTTCATCACATACCCCCCCAATACCAGTCACTGCACCGGCTCCCTATACCACTCCTCTCTCCCCCACCCAACACCTCCTACATCTCCAGCCTCATTTCCTCACATACCCCCCTACTACCAGTCACTACACCAGCTCCCTATACCACTCCTCTCAACTACCACACACCTCCTACATCTTCAGCCTCATTTCCTCACATATCCCCCTCCCACCCTCCTCTGCCAGTCACTGCACCGGCTCCTTATACCACTCTTCTCCCCCACCCCACACCTCCAGCCTCATTTCCTCACATATCCCCCTCCCACCCTCCTCTGCCAGTCACTGCACCGGCTCCCTATACCACTCCTCTCCCGCACCTCCTACATCTCCAGCCTCATTTCCTCACATACCCCCCTCTGCAATCACTGCACCGGCTCCTTATACCACCCTCTCTCCCCCACCCCACACCTCCTACATCTCCAGCCTCAATTCCTCACATACCCCTTCCTCTGCCAGTCACTGCACCGGCTCCCTATACCACCCTCTCTCCCCCACCCCGCACTTCCTACATCTCCAGCCTCATTTCCTCACATATCCCCCTCCCACCCTCCTCTGCCAGTCACTGCACCGGCTCCCTATACCACTCCTCTCCCGCACCTCATACATCTCCAGCCTCATTTCCTCACATACCCCCCTCACCCTCCTCTGCAGTCACTGCACCGGCTCCTTATACCACCCTCTCTCCCCCACCCCACATCTCCTACATCTCCAGCCTCAATTCCTCACATACCCCCCCACTACTAGTCACTACACCAGCTCCCTATACCACTCCTCTCTCCCCCACCACACACTTCCTACATCTCCAGCCTCATTTCCTCACATAGCCCCCTCCCAGTCACTGCACCGGCTCCCTATACCACTCCTCTCCCCCACCCCTCCTACATCTCCAGCCTCATTTCCTCACATACCTCCCTCCTCTACCAGTCACTGCACCGGCTCCATATACCACTCCTCTCTCCCCCACCCCACACCTCCTACATCTCCAGCCTCATTTCCTCACATACCCCCCTCTCACCCTCCTCTGCAATCACTGCACCGGTTCCCTATAACACTCCTCTCTCCCCCACCCCTGCACCTCGTACATCTCCGGCCTCATTTCCTCACATACCCCCTCCCACCCTCCTCTGCCCGTCACTGCACCAGCTCCCTACACCACTCCTCTCTCCCCCATCCCACACCTTCTACATCTCCAGCCTCATTTCCTCACATACCCCCCTCCTCTGCCAGTCACTGCACCGGCTCCCTATACCACTCCTCTCTCCCCCACACCTCCTACATCTCCAGCCTCATTTCCTCATATACCAACCTGCCACCCTCCTCTGCCAGTCACTGCACCGGCTCCATATACCACTCCTCTCTCCCCCACCCCGCACCTACTACATCTCCAGCCTCAATTCCTCACATACCCCCCACTACCAGTCACTGCACCGGCTCCCTATACCACTCCTCTCTCCCCAACCCAACACCTCCTACATCTCCAGCCTCATTTCCTCACATAGCCCACTCCCACCCTCCTCTGCCAGTCACTGCACCGGCTCCCTGTACCACTCCTCACTCCCCCACCCCTCCTACATCTCCAGCCTAATTTCCTCATACCCCTACCCACCCTCCTTTGCCAGTCACTGCACCGGCTCCCTATACCACCCTCTCTCCCGTACCCCACACCTCCTACATCTCCAGCCTCATTTCATCACATACCCCCCTCCCACCTTCCTCTGCCAGTCACTGCACCGGCTCCCTATACCACTCCTCTCTCCCCCACCCCGCACCTCCTACAGCTCCAGCCTCATTTCCCCACATACCCCCCTCTGCAATCACTGCACCGGCTCCCTATAACACTCCTCTCTCCCCCACCCCGCACCTCCTACATCTCCAGCCTCATTTCCTCACATACCTCCCTCCCAGTCACTGCACTGGCTCCCTATACCACTCCACTCTCCCCCACCCCACACCTCCTACAGCTCCAGCCTCATTTCCACACATACCTCCCTCCTCTACCAGTCACTGCACCGGCTCCATATACCACTCCTCTCTCCACCACCCCGCAGCTCCTACATCTCCAGCCTCATTTCATTACAAACCCCCCTCCCACCCTCCTCTGCCAGTCACTGCACCGGCTCCCTATACCACTCCTCTCCCCCACCCCGCACCTACATCTCCAGCCTCATTTCCTCACATACCTCCCTCCCACCCTCACTACCAGTCACTGCACCGGATCCATATACCACTCCTTTCTCCCCCACCCCGCACATCTCCAGCCTCATTTCCTCACAAACCCCCCTCCCACCCTCCTCTGCCAGTCACTGCACCGGCTCCCTATTCCACTCCTCTCTCCCCCACCACACACCTCCTACATCTCCAGCCTCATTTCCTCACATACCCCCCCCAATACCAGTCACTGCACCGGCTCCCTATACCACTCCTCTCTCCCCCACCCAACACCTCCTACATCTCCAGCCTCATTTCCTCACATACCCCCCTCTCACCCTCCTCTGCAATCACTGCACCGGCTCCTTATACCACCCTCTCTCCCTCACCCCGCACGTCTTACATCTCCAGCGTCATTTCCTCACGTACCTCCCTCCCACCCTCCGCTGCCAGTCACTGCACCGGCTCCCTATACCACTCCTCTCTCCCCCACTCTGCACCACCTACATCTCCAGCCTCATTTCCTCACATACCCCTCTCCCACCCTCCTCTGCCAGTCACTGCACCGGCTCCCTATACCACTCATCTCTCCCCACCCAACACCTCCTACATCTCCAGCCTCATTTCCTCACATACCCCCCTCCCACCCTCCTCTGACAGTCACTGCACCGGCTCCTTATACCACTCATCTCTCCCCCACCTCCTACATCTCCAGCCTCATTTCCTCACATACCCCCCTCCCACCCTCCTCTGCCAGTCACTGCACCGGCTCCCTATACCACTCCTCTCCCCCAGCCAACACCTCCTACATCTCCAGCCTCATTTCCTCACATACCCCCCTCCCACCCTCCTCTGCCAGTCACTGCACCGGCTCCCTATACCACTCCTCTCCCCCAGCCAACACCTCCTACATCTCCAGCCTCATTTCCTCACATATCCCCCTCCCACCCTCCTCTGCCAGTCACTGCACCGGCTCCCTATACCACTCCTCTCCCCCACCCCGCACCTCCTACATCTCCAGCCTCATTTCCTCACATACCTCCCACCCTCCGCTGGCAGCCACTTCACCGGCTCCCTATACTACTCCTCTCTCTCACCCACTCCGCACCACCTACATCTCCAGCCTCATTTCCTCACATACCCCCTCCTCTGCCAGTCACTGCACCGGCTCCCTATACCACTCCTCTCTCCCCCACCTCCTACATCTCCAGCCTCATTTCCTCACATACCCCCCTCTCACCCTCCTCTGCAATCACTGCACCGGCTCCATATACCACCCTCTCTCCCTCACCCCGCACCTCTTACATCTCCAGCCTCATTTCCTCAGGTACCTCCCTCCCACCCTCCGCTTCCAGTCACTGCACCGGCTCCCTATACCACTTCTCTCTCTCCCCCACTCCGCACCACCTACATCTCCAGCCTTATTTCCTCACATACCGCCCTCCCACCCTCCTCTGCCAGTCACTGCACCGGCTCCCTATACCACTCCTCTCTCCCCCACCTCCTACATCTCCAGCCTCATTTCCTCACATACCCCCCTCCCACCCTCCTCTGCCAGTCACTGCACCGGCTCCCTATACCACTCCTCTCTCCCCCACCCAACACCTCCTACATCTCCAGCCTCATTTCCTCACATACCCCCCTCTCACGCTCCTCTGCCAGTCACTGCACCGGCTCCCTATACCACTCATCTCTCCCCCACCCCACACCTCCTACATCTCCAGCCTCATTTCCTCACATAACCCCCTCCCACCCTCCTCTGCCAGTCACTGCACCGGCTCCATATACCAGTCCTCTCTCCCCCACCCTGCACCTCCTACATCTCCAGCCTCATTTCCTCACATAGCCCCCATTACCAGTCACTGCACCGGCTCCCTATACCACTCCTCTCTCCCCCACCCAACACCTCCTACATCTCCAGTCTCATTTCCTCACATACCCCCCTCCCACCCTCCTCTGACAGTCACTGCACCGGCTCCTTATACCACTCATCTCTCCCCCACCTCCTACATCTCCAGCCTCATTTCCTCACATACCCCCCTCCCACCCTCCTCTGCCAGTCACTGCACCGGCTCCCTATACCACTCCTCTCTCCCCCACCCAACACCTCCTACATCTCCAGCCTCATTTCCTCACATATCCCCCTCCCACCCTCCTCTGCCAGTCACTGCACCGGCTCCCTATACCACTCCTCTCCCCCACCCCGCACCTCCTACATCTCCAGCCTCATTTCCTCACATACCCCCCTCTCACCCTCCTCTGCAATCACTGCACCGGCTCCTTATACCACCCTCTCTCCCTCACCCCGCACCTCTTACATCTCCAGCCTCATTTCCTCACGTACCTCCCTCCCACCCTCCGCTGGCAGTCACTTCACCGGCTCCCTATACTACTCCTCTCTCTCCCCCACTCCGCACCACCTACATCTCCAGCCTCATTTCCTCACATACCCCCTCCTCTGCCAGTCACTGCACCGGCTCCCTATACCACTCCTCTCTCCACCTCCTATATCTCCAGCCTCATTTCCTCACATACCCCCCTCCCACCCTCCTCTGCCAGTCACTGCACCGGCTCCCTATACCACTCCTCTCTCCCCCACCCAACACCTCCTACATCTCCAGCCTCATTTCCTCACATACCCCCCTCTCACACTCCTCTGCCAGTCACTGCACCGGCTCCCTATACCACTCATCTCTCCCCCACCCCACACCTCCTACATCTCCAGCCTCATTTTCTCACATAACCCCCTCCCACCCTCCTCTGCCAGTCACTGCACCGGCTCCATATACCAGTCCTCTCTCCCCCACCCTGCACCTCCTACATCTCCAGCCTCATTTCCTCACATAGCCCCCATTACCAGTCACTGCACCGGCTCCCTATACCACTCCTCTCTCCCCCACCCAACACCTCCTACATCTCCAGCCTCATTTCCTCACATAGCCCACTCCCACCCTCCTCTGCCAGTCAATGCACCGGCTCCCTGTACCACTCCTCTCTCCCCCACCCCTCCTACATCTCCAGCCTAATTTCCACATACCCCCTCCCATCCTCCTCTGCCAGTCACTGCACCGGCTCCCTATACCACCCTCTCTCCCCCACCCAACACCTCCTACATCTCCAGCCTCATATCCTCACATACCTCCCTCCCAGTCACTGCATCGGCTCCCTATACCACCTCTCTCCCCCACCCCACACCTCCAGCCTCATTTCCTCACATACCTCCCTCCTCTACCAGTCACTGCACCGGCTCCATATACCACTCCTCTCTCCCCCACCCCGCACCTCCTACATCTCCAGCCTCATTTCCTCACATACCCCCCCACTACCAGTCACTGCACCGGCTCCCTATACCACTTCTCTCTCCCCCACCCAACACCTCCTACATCTCCAGCCTCATTTCCTCACATACCCCCCTCTCACCCTCCTCTGCAATCACTGCACCGGCTCCCTATAACACTCCTCTCTCCCACCCCACACCTCATACATCTCCAGCCTCATTTCCTCACATATCCCCCTCCCACCCTCCTCTGACAGTCACTGCACCGGCTCCCTATACCACTCCTCTCCCGCACCTCCTACATCTCCAGCCTCATTTCCTCACATACCCCCCTCTCACCCTCCTCTGCAATCACTGCACCGGCTCCTTATACCACCCTCTCTCCCCCACCCCACACCTCCTACATCTCCAGCCTCAATTCCTCACATACCCCCCCTCTCACCCTCCTCTGCCAGTCACTGCACCGGCTCCATATACCACTCCTCTCCCCCACCCCGCAGCTCCTACATCTCCAGCCTCATTTCCTCACATACCCCCCCTCTCACCCTCCTCTGCCAGTCACTGCACCGGCTCCTTATACCACTCCTCTCCCCCACCCCTCCTACATCTCCAGCCTCATTTCCTCACATATCCCCCTCCCACCCTCCTCTGCCAGTCACTGCACCGGCTCCCTATACCACTCCTCTCCCGCACCTCCTACATCTCCAGCCTCATTTCCTCACATACCCCCCTATCACCCTCCTCTGCAATCACTGCACCGGCTCCTTATACCACCCTCTCTCCCCCACCCCACACCTCCTACATCTCCAGCCTCAATTCCTCACATACCCCCTCCTCTGCCAGTCACTGCACCGGCTCCCTATACCACTCCTCTCTCCTACCCCACACCTCCTACATCTCCAGCCTCATTTCCTCACATATCCCCCTCCCACCCTCCTCTGCCAGTCACTGCACCGGCTCCTTAAACCACTCCTCTCCCCCACCCCACACCTCCTACATCTCCAGCCTCATTTCCTCACATATCCCCCTCCCACCCTCCTGACAGTCACTGCATCGGCTCCCTATACCACTCCTCTCTCCCCAACCCAACACCTCCTACATCTCCAGCCTCATTTCCTCACATAGCCCACTCCCACCCTCCTCTGCCAGTCACTGCACCGGCTCCTTATACCACCCTCTCTCCCCCACCCTGCACCTCCAGCCTCAATTCCTCACATACCCCCCTCCTCTGCCAGTCACTGCAGCGGCTTCCTATACCACCCTCTCTCCCCCACCCCGCACTTCCTACATCTCCAGCCTCATTTCCTCACATACCCCCCTCCCACCCTCCTCTGCCAGTCACTGCACCGGCTCCCTATACCACTCCTCTCCCCCACCCCGCACCTCCTACATCTCCAGCCCCATTTCCTGACATACCCCCCTCCCACCCTCCTCTGCCAGTCACTGCACCGGCTCCCTATACCACTCCTCTCTCCCCCGCCCCGCACCTCCTACATCTCCAGCCTCATTTCCTCATGTACCTCCCTCCCACCATCCGCTGCCAGTCACTGCACTGGCTCCCTATACCACTCTTCTCTCCCCCACCCCACACCTCCTACATCTCCAGCCCCATTTCCTGACATACCCCCTCCGCTCTCATATTCAGGATGTCGCTCTTATCCTCTGGAACACACACCCTCGCCCTGTTAGACTCTCACCCATCTGTCGTCGTTCCCTATAACTTTCGCCCTATCTTACATCCCTTCCTCCTCCAATCTCTGCAGCCTCCTGCCCTTTTCTCCCATTCAGTCCACCCATATTCCCTATAGAGTGTAAACTTGGGTGAGTAAGGTCTTCACCCCTCTGTATTCTCTACATTACAGTTCCATTCCTATTTATTATTATTGGGTCTTTATGTGATGACACTGAGCTAATTCTTGCCCACATTACCCATCATAGGATCCTGGAATGTTCCTACTCCAGCCTCAGGCCAGAAGCTCCACCTGGGGAGATGAATCTACGAGACATTATTCTGATCTCAGTGTACGCTCAGATCGCGGAGCACTTCCTATCTCTACCGCAGCCGGTAACGTTTCTGTGCAGCGTAGGAGACACCCGTGTCAGATCTCAGAGTCATTCTGGGCATCATGCGTCTGGTTATGCCAATCTCACATGGGGGTACTGCGTAATAGCTGTATTGGGCATAAAGTAACGGCGCCATCTTCAGCATCAGAACAAATAATGACAAAAGCGGCACATAGGTTATAAACGCCATACATTCATCTTACACGCGTGTCCAGCCAGTCCTCGCGCCCCAGCACATAGCGCTCTTTTTAACAGAAGCCAGAAACAGCATTTCAGCACAAATTCATTTACAGACAAATCACAAACAGAATACGGGAGATCTCAAATACATTACAGCTTTAAAATTTGTTAAAATGAGGACTTTTTAAAAAAAAATAAGCCCAGTGTCAGTATGAGGGAGGGTGGGAGAGGGGCGCAGGTATTTGTCCTAGGGGGGCAATGCACAAGGTTAAACCTGTCTATGATACGCACTCTCTCTTGTAACAAAGCAGCAGTCTGCCTGTATACAGGAAGAGAGTATACCCCAATCTGCCTGTATACAGGAACAGAGTATACCCCAATGTGCCTGTATACAGGAAGAGAGTATACCCCAATCTGCCTTTATACAGGAAGAGAGTATACCCCAATCTGCCTGCATACAGGAACAGAGTATACCCCAATCTGCCTGCATACAGGAACAGAGTATACCCCAATCTGCCTGAACACAGGAACAGAGTATACCCCAATCTGCCTGCATACAGGAACAGAGTATACCCCAATCTGCCTGTATACAGGAACAGAGTATACCCCAATCTGCCTGAACACAGGAACAGAGTATACCCCAATCTGCCTGTATACAGGAAAAGAGTATACCCCAATCTGCCTGAACACAGGAACAGAGTATACCCCAATGTGCCTGTATACAGGAACAGCATATACCTCAATCTGCCTGCATACAGGAACAGAGTATACCCCAATCTGCCTGCATACAGGAACAGAGTATACCCCAATCTGCCTGCATACAGGAACAGAGTATACCCCAATCTGCTTGTATACAGGAACAGAGTATACCCCAATCTGCCTGAACACAGGAACAGAGTATACCCCAATCTGCTTGTATACAGGAACAGAGTATACCCCAATCTGCCTGAACACAGGAACAGAGTATACCCCAATCTGCCTGTATACAGGAACAGAGTATACCCCAATCTGCCTGAACACAGGAACAGAGTATACCCCTATGTGCCTGTATACAGGAACAGCATATACCCCAATGTGCCTGTATACAGGAACAGCATATACCCCAATGTGCCTGTATACAGGAACAGCGTGTACCCCAATGTGCCTGTATACAGGAAGAGCGTGTACCCCAATGTGCCTGTATACAGGACCAGCGTGTACCCCAATCTGCCTGTATACAGGAAGAGAGTATACCCCAATCTGCCTGTATACAGGAACAGAGTATACCCCAATCTGCCTGCATACAGGAACAGAGTATACCCCAATCTGCCTGCATACAGGAACAGAGTATACCCCAATGTGCCTGTATACAGAGTATACCCTAGTCTGCCTGTATACAATGACGTAGTATACCCCAATCTGCCTGTATACAGAGTATACCCCAATCTGCCTGTATACAGGAACAGAGTATACCCCAATGTGCCTGTATACAGAGTATACCTTATCTGCCTGTATACAGAGTATACCCTAGTCTGCCTGTATACAGTGACATAGTATACCCCAATCTGCCTGTATTCAGTGACATAGTACACCCCAATCTGCCTGTATACAGAGTATACCCCAATCTGCCTGTATACAGGAACAGAGTATACCCCAATGTGCCTGTATACAGAGTATACCCTAGTCTGTCTGTATACAGAGTATACCCTAGTCTGCCTGTATACAGTGACATAGTATACCCCAATCTGCCTGTATACAGAGTATACCCCAATCTGCCTGTATACAGAGTATACCCTAGTCTGCCTGTATACAGTGACAATAGTATACCCCAATCTGGCTGTATACAGAGTATACCCTTGTCTGCCTGTATACAGAGTATACCCTAGTCTGCCTGTATACAGAGTATACCCCAATCTGCCTGTATACAGTGACAGAGTATACCCCAATCTGCCTGTATACAGAGTATACCCTAGTCTGCGAGCAGGCTGACTGCGCACAACACACAGCACCATAAACCAGCGTGTCTCAAATCCAGTCCTCAGGACACACTAACAGGGCATGTTTTCTAGGTCTCCTCACAGAATCACAAGTGAAAAACTTGACCACCTATGGATCTATTACAATGTGGCAGTCAGTAATGAATACATGTGCTGCAACAAGGGGGTATGGAAAACATGGCCATAAATCTAAAGATTATCATTCCAACCAGCCAACTAGTAGGAACAAAACTGTGGTATTGTATGTGAGCACATGACAATGATCCGCCTGCTCCCAAATGGCGGAGAACTGTTGTTAGGACAAGTTGGTAAATCCTGGATTTAACCAATTTGTACGAAGGATCATTTTCATCCATTTTCTTGTGTTTGGGAGAATACGGCCGGTTGCCCCCATACATTACCAGATTTACGCTCTAGTTGGCTGGTTGGAGTGACCCCCGTTATCTGTGTGGTGAGGACTGGATGTGAGAAAGTGCCGCATAGACCAACGCAGTCTCCAGACTTCCTAGATTTATCACCAATCATTACATTACAGCGACAAAGCAGGGTCTCATAGCTCCCCACCCTCAAGGCATCCCCGAAAGAGTCCTTCATGGTCACCCACTGACCCCCAAAAAGAGTCCCCTCACGCAGCGTCACCCATTGACAATCACTCACAGCAACCCACTGCTCCCACCCCCCCTAAGACAGTCCCGTGCATGGCTCACCCATTGTACACAAGTGGAAAATACTGGTGGGTGCAGACTGAAGGCTTCCACTTGCAGACAGCAGTGCTGGGGAGAACATAAAAACTAAAGGCTCTTGTGAGGTTCGGCAAGACGTTTTGGCCACCTTATAGTAACCGTGTATTGCACCTAACAAAACGAATGGAGTGCCCCACTCTTCACAAGCAGGGAGGTTGGTTAGCTCACATTATATGACTGTGCATGACCTATAGGGAGAAGGGATTAGTGTTAGTACATCACAGTAATAACAGCACCAATGCAGGATATTCTCAGGGTCTGTGTCCATCCAGAGCAGCCCAGTGCCCGACAGAACGCAAAGTCTCGGTGAACGATCCCATCCAGCCATCGGGGCACTAACATTATGAAATTCTCTGATAACATCTTTCCAAAAACCGGATCATCCTGTCTAGGAATGAGTAATACTATTATACCCAACACGTCCGCTGAGGGCTCGGCACTTCATGTCAGCGAGTTGTTAGAGCTTTTCATTCTCCATTCCTACAATTATTGTGCATGGTCTCAGCCTGTTACTCGTTCCCAATCCGTCCTCAGCCTTGGATGTACTCAACTGGGGCCCCCAATACATTGGCGTGTACCTTCTGGTGTTTGTTTAGCTCAGACCTCCAGCGGTAACTCTTGCCGCACTCGTTACAGGGGTACGGTCTCTCTCCGGTGTGCGTCTTGACGTGAGTGGTGAGATGCTGCCTCTGCACGAAGCATTTGCCGCACTGCTTGCATTTATAGGGCCGCTCACCCGTGTGGATGCGCTTGTGGATGAGTAAGGCCGTGCGACGGCGGAATATCTTCCCGCATTCGTTGCACAAGTTCGGTTTCTCTCCCGCCTGGTGACTCCTTTGATGCTTCAGCAAATCAGAGTTCCGTGCAAAACGTTTGTCACACTCGTTGCAGGAGAAGAGTTTTTCCCGCGGCACGCGGCGCTGGTCCAGGAAGTGCAGACTTTGGCGGAAGCCCCGGAGAGCATCGGCAGACGTGTGCGGTTCATCGCCCTGGAGGGAGTGACTGGAGAAGTCTCGCAATTCCTGGGGGACTCCAACTTTATTCACCTCGGAATCCAGATCTGCACCAAGAGGAATGTGCTCTTTGGAGTCGCAGGGGATTTGCAGACCCTCGGGGTTCCTCTCTGGGGGCATCTCCTTGCCGTTCTTATTGATCCAGACTTCTCCTGCTGAGGAGAACCACAGACAGTAAATAGGGGTATAACACATAACTTGTCTCCTAATGTACAACGCTCCGTCCCCCCCAGCACAATACGGTGTACGAGCAGCAACCACGCAGCTTAATGCGCAAAATCAGAAGGATGTGTCCTCACTCAGTATAATATATGAACATTTCTGTTTTGTACTAAATACATCACTGTACACGTAATTCCCTCACATGCCTCCATACATGTGTACCCGTGCAGTTCACCCCTTCTGCCTCTCTGTACATTAAACCTGCTGAGACCCCAGAAATGCCCCCAATCCAAGACCTCGGAAATACCCCCAATCCAAGACCTCGGAAATACCTCCATCTGAGATCCCCAGAGAATACCATTATCTAAAACCCCCAAAAAAACTATATTTGAGACCCCCGAAAATACCTATGAGACCCCCGGAAATATCTCAGTCTAAAATCCCCAAAGAATAACATTATCCGAGACCTCCAAAAACCTACATTCAAGACCCTTCCGAAAATACCTTCAATTGAGACACCCAGAAATACCTCCATCCGAGATCTCCAAAGAATACCTATATCCGAGAACCCCGAAAATACCTCCATGCGAGACCCCCGAAAATACCTCCATCCGAGACCCCCAAAATACCTCCATCCGAGACCCCCAAAATACCTCCATCCGAGACCCCCAAAAATACCTCCATCAGAGACCCCCAAAATACCTCCATCAGAGACCCCCAAAATACCTCCATCAGAAACCCCCGAAAATACCTCCATGCGAGACCCCCGAAAATACCTCCATCAGAGACCCCCAAAATACCTCCATCCGAGACCCCCAAAAATACCTCCATCAGAGACCCCCAAAATACCTCCATCAGAGACCCCCCAAAATACCTCCATCAGAAACCCCCGAAAATACCTCCATGCGAGACCCCCGAAAATACCTCCATCAGAGACCCCCAAAATACCTCCATCCGAGACCCCCAAAAATACCTCCATCAGAGACCCCAAGAGAACCCCAAAAAATCTACATCTCAAACCTCCAGAAAATCCCTCCATCATACTGTGACCAGCGATCCAGGATGAGCTGACATCAGCCGGTGCAGAGCCAGTGAGGCGTCACCATGAAGACACTGACTCTATAACTAAGGGGGGAAACACCGGTGACTGTGCGGAAGGGCTGAGGAGGACACGTACCCAGTGATATGAGGGAGTCGGCACTTTCCTTCATCATGTTCCGGTACAGCTCCTTCTGCCAATCCTCCAAATCCTTCCACTCATCCGAGAAACACACAGCAACGTCATCAAAGGACACGGAGGCCTGAAACACACGTGTAACATATTACACCAAGTCTGACGCGCATAGGACTGTATGACATCACTGTACTGAACATGTGTCCTCATACACTGATCCCTTTTGTACCATAAGGCGCGAGACTCCTGGGCCGATTCCCGCGCTGCGCGCTCTTTCCTCGTCTGCATAGAACCGTACTAGGTACTTAGGGATGTTTTTTTGTTGGCAAGGAATCAGTATGTGGTGGTAGATAAAGCAGCGTAACGATGCGTGGCGTGGGTCACTGGTATCGGACCGGTCTTTTGCCCTTAGATTGTGTACTTTCTCCTTATTTATGGGTCTTCTTTCTCTTATAGAGTGCAATTAGGAATGACCGCACAGGAACAGAGGGCGGCGGGGGGTGAGCGAATGTATTGAAATGATAAGTCAGTTATAGTGATACCGAGTCCGTTATAGTGATACCGAGTCCGTTATAGTGATACCGTGTCCGTTATAGTGATACCGTGTCCGTTATAGTGATACCGTGTCCGTTATAGTGATACCGTGTCCGTTATAGTGATACCGTGTCCGTTATAGTGATACCGTGTCCGTTATAGTGATACCGTGTCCGTTATAGTGATACCGTGTCCGTTATAGTGATACCGTGTCCGTTATAGTGATACCGTGTCCGTTATAGTGATACCGTGTCCGTTATAGTGATACCGTGTCCGTTATAGTGATACCGTGTCCGTTATAGTGATACCGTGTCCGTTATAGTGATACCGTGTCCGTTATAGTGATACCGTGTCCGTTATAGTGATACCGTGTCCGTTATAGTGATACCGTGTCCGTTATAGTGATACCGTGTCCGTTATAGTGATACCGTGTCCGTTATAGTGATACCGTGTCCGTTATAGTGATACCGTGTCCGTTATAGTGATACCGTGTCCGTTATAGTGATACCGTGTCCGTTATAGTGATACCGTGTCCGTTATAGTGATACCGTGTCCGTTATAGTGATACCGTGTCCGTTATAGTGATACCGTGTCCGTTATAGTGATACCGTGTCCGTTATAGTGATACCGTGTCCGTTATAGTGATACCGTGTCCGTTATAGTGATACCGTGTCCGTTATAGTGATACCGTGTCCGTTATAGTGATACCGTGTCCGTTATAGTGATACCGTGTCCGTTATAGTGATACTGTGTCCGTTATAGTGATACCGTGTCCGTTATAGTGATACCGTGTCCGTTATAGTGATACCGTGTCCGTTATAGTGATACCGTGTCCGTTATAGTGATACCGTGTCCGTTATAGTGATACCGTGTCCGTTATAGTGATACCGTGTCCGTTATAGTGATACTGTGTCCGTTATAGTGATACCGTGTCCGTTATAGTGATACCGTGTCCGTTATAGTGATACCGTGTCTGTTATAGTGATACTGTGTCCGTTATAGTGATACCGTGTCCGTTATAGTGATACCGTGTCCGTTATAGTGATACTGTGTCCGTTATAGTGATACCGTGTCTGTTATAGTGATACTGTGTCCGTTATAGTGATACTGTGTCCGTTATAGTGATACCGTGTCTGTTATAGTGATACTGTGTCCGTTATAGTGATACTGTGTCCGTTATAGTGATACTGTGTCCGTTATAGTGATACTGTGTCCGTTATAGTGATACCGTGTCCGTTATAGTGATACCGTGTCCGTTATAGTGATACCGTGTCCGTTATAGTGATACCGTGTCCGTTATAGTGATACCGTGTCCGTTATAGTGATACCGTGTCCGTTATAGTGATACCGTGTCCGTTATAGTGATACCGTGTCCGTTATAGTGATACCGTGTCCGTTATAGTGATACCGTGTCCGTTATAGTGATACCGTATCCGTTATAGTGATACTGTGTCCGTTATAGTGATACTGTGTCCGTTATAGTGATACCGTGTCCGTTATAGTGATACCGTGTCCGTTATAGTGATACTGTGTCCGTTATAGTGATACCGTGTCCGTTATAGTGATACTGTGTCCGTTATAGTGATACTGTGTCCGTTATAGTGATACTGTAACCCCTTAACTGATACAAACAGAGAAATAAACCAAGCGATCTCCATGAAGCGCTGGGATCGGGCTAATCAGAGTCAGGAATTACAGGATTGTCTCTTATTTCCCTCCCGATACCCTGCAGCAATACAGGGAGCAGCAGAAGAGGGGGAACTTATACACAGTGATTTCTTTTATATTCCACTATACAACTCAGTAACACACAGCCTGTGTGCAACACTCAACTACATTTATGGGAACGGAGTCCCTGGATTATCTAATGTTTCTATCCTTATGTAGAGGGCTGATGCCTCTGTATTGTGACATGCTGACAGACTCAGGAATGTACAGATGTATTTATAACCATTGTACGATTACCCATTCCTGCTTTGGGGCCAGGCTATATTTTGATCCTCATGTTCATGTGTCATTACAGTGTGTGTATATATATATATATATATATATATATATATATATAACCAGTTGATGTAGCCTGCGATACAGCTCTTATTCATGGCCTATAGCTGAAAAGAATCTCAGAAAATGACTTTGTATCGGGAAAGGTTCCGCCAGATGTAGGATATACAGTATACGCCCACCGACTGATTATGGGCCTGAGTCAGACCCGCTCGCTATCTGCGTACGCTCGCTGGATGCGTATGTAAATTTGTCAAAGTGACGAAATGGGAAGCGAACACTCGCCAAGGCATAAGCACGCCCACCATGTTTTAGCGAGCGGCCAGCGTACGCCCAATCGCACAGGTAGAGCCGCCCACCAGCACCACGTCATCTCCAGGAAGTGTATTAAACCATTGGTACATCGAGCACCATCGGATGATAACGCAGCGCTTGTGGTAGCTTTACCCTACCGCAAGCAATGCGACGAAATCAGTGTAAAAAAAAAGGCAAGTGACGTGTACTATGACGCTGCCTGTTAATTATGCACGCCTCTAAAACGGAGTTGAAATACCCAGGCACGCCTGCGTTCACATCTCCAACCCCCCGTTGTTAGTATCCTGCCCCTTTTACTACCCACAAACGGCCTCTCCTGTCACTCATTACCCTGGGCTGCCTTTGCTGGGCGAGCGAGAGGGATACGATCGCAGTGTGTAGTTCGGGCCGCTTGCGAACGCACAGTGCGAGCGAGCGGCTCTGAATCAGGCCCTATGATTGATATACGGCTACATCATTGTTACAGCATCTTGCTACAAATAGTATAATGGGCCTGACTAACTACCGTACGCAACTGCGATTACGCACGCCATAGGCCGATTGTTGCATTCTGCACATGCATTGCACTGAGCGAACTAGCTATTGCGATCGGGACTGAGATCGCAGTGACTAAACAGACCCATTGCAGAGTGATTGACAGGAAGTGCCAGTGCTTTTCAACGCAATTGCAGGGGTGTGCAAAAATTAGCCTGTGTAAGTGTGTGTGAGGCAGTGATGGTACTCCATGTTACTGATGGTATCTCAGTCTTGTGTAATCACTGTGTGTGATGAGGTTAGTAATTCCTGAGTAAGGTCAGAGCCTGTGTACGTGTGTGAGAGGATGTGATGGTACTCCATGTTACTGATGGTATCTCAGTATTGTGTAGTCACTGCGTGTGATGAGGTTAGTAATTACTGAGTAAGGTCAGAGCCTGTGTAAGTGTGTGTGAGGCTGTGATGGTACTCCATGTTACTGTTGGTATCTCAGTATTGTGTAGTCACTGCGTGTGATGAGGTTAGTAATTCCTGAGTAAGGTCAGAGCCTGTGTAAGTGTGTGTGAGGCTGTGATTGTACTCCATGTTACTGATGGTTTCTCAGTATTGTGTAGTCACTGCGTGTGATGAGGTTAGTAATTCCTGAGTAAGGTCAGTGCCTGTGTAAGTCTGTGTGAGGCTGTGATGGTACTCCATGTTACTGATGGTAATCTTGTGTAATCACTGCGTGTGATGAGATTAGTAATTCCTGAGTAAGGTCAGAGCCTGTGTAAGTGTGTGAGGCTGTGATGGTACTCCATGTTACTGATGGTCTCTCAGTCTTGTGTAATCACTGCGTGTGATGATGTTAGTCATTCCTGAGTAAGGTCAGAGCCTGTGTAAGTGTGTGTGAGGCTGTGATGGTACTCCATGTTACTGATGGTATCTCAGTCTTGTGTAATCACTGTGTGTGATGAGGTTAGTAATTCCTGAGTAAGGTCAGAGCCTGTGTAAGTGTGTGTGAGGCAGTGATGGTACTCCATGTTACTGATGGTATCTCAGTCTTGTGTAATCACTGTGTGTGATGAGGTTAGTAATTCCTGAGTAAGGTCAGAGCCTGTGTACGTGTGTGAGAGGATGTGATGGTACTCCATGTTACTGATGGTATCTCAGTATTGTGTAGTCACTGCGTGTGATGAGGTTAGTAATTACTGAGTAAGGTCAGAGCCTGTGTAAGTGTGTGTGAGGCTGTGATGGTACTCCATGTTACTGTTGGTATCTCAGTATTGTGTAGTCACTGCGTGTGATGAGGTTAGTAATTCCTGAGTAAGGTCAGAGCCTGTGTAAGTGTGTGTGAGGCTGTGATTGTACTCCATGTTACTGATGGTTTCTCAGTATTGTGTAGTCACTGCGTGTGATGAGGTTAGTAATTCCTGAGTAAGGTCAGTGCCTGTGTAAGTCTGTGTGAGGCTGTGATGGTACTCCATGTTACTGATGGTAATCTTGTGTAATCACTGCGTGTGATGAGATTAGTAATTCCTGAGTAAGGTCAGAGCCTGTGTAAGTGTGTGAGGCTGTGATGGTACTCCATGTTACTGATGGTCTCTCAGTCTTGTGTAATCACTGCGTGTGATGATGTTAGTCATTCCTGAGTAAGGTCAGAGCCTGTGTAAGTGTGTGTGAGGCTGTGATGGTACTCCATGTTACTGATGGTATCTCAGTCTTGTGTAATCACTGTGTGTGATGAGGTTAGTAATTCCTGAGTAAGGTCAGAGCCTGTGTAAGTGTGTGTGAGGCTGTGATGGTACTCCATGTTACTGATGCTATATCAGTCTTGTGTAATCACTGTGTGTGATGAGGTTAGTAATTCCTGAGTAAGGTCAGAGCCTGTGTAAGTGTGTGAGGATGTGATGGTACTCCATGTTACTGATGGTATCTCAGTCTTGTGTAATCACTGTGTGTGATGAGGTTAGTAATTCCTGAGTAAGGTCAGAGCCTGTGTAAGTGTGTGTGAGGATTTGATGGTACTCCATGTTACTGATGGTATCTCAGTCTTGTGTAATCACTGAGTGTGATGAGGTTAGTAATTCCTGAGTAAGGTCAGAGCCTGTGTAAGTGTGTGTGAGGCTGTGATGGTACTCCATGTTACTGATGCTATATCAGTCTTGTGTAATCACTGTGTGTGATGAGGTTAGTAATTCCTGAGTAAGGTCAGAGCCTGTGTAAGTGTGTGTGAGGCTGTGATGGTACTCCATGTTACTGATGCTATATCAGTCTTGTGTAATCACTGTGTGTGATGAGGTTAGTAATTCCTGAGTAAGGTCAGAGCCTGTGTAAGTGTGTGAGGATGTGATGGTACTCCATGTTACTGATGGTATCTCAGTCTTGTGTAATCACTGTGTGTGATGAGGTTAGTAATTCCTGAGTAAGGTCAGAGCCTGTGTAAGTGTGTGTGAGGATTTGATGGTACTCCATGTTACTGATGGTATCTCAGTCTTGTGTAATCACTGAGTGTGATGAGGTTAGTAATTCCTGAGTAAGGTCAGAGCCTGTGTAAGTGTGTGTGAGGCTGTGATGGTACTCCATGTTACTGATGGTATCTCAGTCTTGTGTAATCACTGCGTGTGATGATGTTAGTAATTCCTGAGTAAGGTCAGAGCCTGTGTAAGTGTGTGTGAGGCTCTGATGGTACTCCATGTTACTGATGGTATATCAGTCTTGTGTAATCACTGTGTGTGATGAGGTTAGTAATTCCTGAGTAAGGTCAGAGCCTGTGTAAGTGTGTGTGAGGCTGTGATGATACTCCTTGTTACTGATGGTATCTCAGTCTTGTGTAATCACTGTGTGTGATGAGGTTAGTAATTCCTGAGTAAGGTCAGAGCCTGTGTAAGTGTGTGTGAGGATTTGATGGTACTCCATGTTACTGATGGTTTCTCAGTCTTGTGTAGTCACTGTGTGTGATGAGGTTAGTAATTCCTGAGTAAGGTCAGAGCCTGTGTAAGTGTGTGTGAGGATGTGATGGTACTCCATGTTACTGATGGTCTCTCAGTCTTGTGTAATCACTGTGTGTGATGAGGTAATTCCTGAGTAAGGTCAGAGCCTGTGTAAGTGTGTGTGAGGATGTGATGGTACTCCATGTTACTGATGGTATCTCAGTCTTGTGTAATCACTGAGTGTGATGAGGTTAGTAATTCCTGAGTAAGGTCAGAGCCTGTGTAAGTGTGTGTGAGGCTGTGATGGTACTCCATGTTACTGATGGTATCTCAGTCTTGTGTAATCACTGAGTGTGATGAGGTTAGTAATTCCTGAGTAAGGTCAGAGCCATTGTAAGTGTGTGTGAGGATGTGATGGTACTCCATGTTACTGATGGTCTCTCAGTCTTGTGTAATCACTGCGGGTGATGAGGTTAGTAATTCCTGAGTAAGGTCAGAGCCTGTATAAGTGTTGTGTGAGGCTGTGATGGTACTCCATGTTACTGATGGTATCTTAGTCTTGTGTAATCACTGTGTGTGATGAGGTTAGTAATTCCTGAGTAAGGTCAGAGCCTGTGTAAGTGTGTGTGAGGCTGTGATGGTACTCCATGTTACTGATGGTGTCTCAGTCTTGTGCAATCACTGTGTGTGATGAGGTTAGTAATTCCTGAGTAAGGTCAGAGCCTGTATAAGTGTTGTGTGAGGCTGTGATGGTACTCCATGTTACTGATGGTATCTCAGTCTTGTGTAATCACTGTGTGTGATGAGGTTAGTAATTCCTGAGTAAGGTCAGAGCCTGTGTAAGTGTGTGTGAGGATTTGATGGTACTCCATGTTACTGATGGTTTCTCAGTCTTGTGTAATCACTGCGTATGATGAGGTTAGTAATTCCTGAGTAAGGTCAGAGCCTGTGTAAGTGTGTGTGAGGATGTGATGGTACTCCATGTTACTGATGGTGTCTCAGTCTTGTGTAGTCACTGTGTGTGATGAGGTTAGTAATTCCTGAGTAAGGTCAGAGCCTGTGTGTGTGTGAGGCTGTGATTGTACTCCATGTTACTGATGGTATCTCAGTCTTGTGTAATCACTGCGTGTGATGAGGTTAGTAATTCCTGAGTAAGGTCAGAGCCTGTGTAAGTGTGTGTGAGGATGTGATGGTACTCCATGTTACTGATGGTGTCTCAGTCTTGTGTAATCACTGTGTGTGTGATGAGGTTAGTGATTCCTGAGTAAGGTCAGAGCCTGTGTAAGTGTGTGTGAGGATGTGATGGTACTCCATGTTACTGATGGTATCTCAGTCTTGTGTAGTCACTGTGTGTGATGAGGTTAGTAATTCCTGAGTAAGGTCAGAGCCTGTGTAAGTGTGTGTGAGGCTGTGATGGTACTCCATGTTACTGATGGTATCTCAGTCTTGTGTAATCACTGTGTGTGATGAGGTTAGTAATTCCTGAGTAAGGTCAGAGCCTGTGTAAGTGTGTGTGAGGCTGTGATGGTACTCCATGTTACTGATGGTATCTCAGTCTTGTGTAATCACTGCGTGTGATGATGTTAGTAATTCCTGAGTAAGGTCAGAGCCTGTGTAAGTGTGTGTGAGGCTCTGATGGTACTCCATGTTACTGATGGTATATCAGTCTTGTGTAATCACTGTGTGTGATGAGGTTAGTAATTCCTGAGTAAGGTCAGAGCCTGTGTAAGTGTGTGTGAGGCTGTGATGATACTCCTTGTTACTGATGGTATCTCAGTCTTGTGTAATCACTGTGTGTGATGAGGTTAGTAATTCCTGAGTAAGGTCAGAGCCTGTGTAAGTGTGTGTGAGGATTTGATGGTACTCCATGTTACTGATGGTTTCTCAGTCTTGTGTAGTCACTGTGTGTGATGAGGTTAGTAATTCCTGAGTAAGGTCAGAGCCTGTGTAAGTGTGTGTGAGGATGTGATGGTACTCCATGTTACTGATGGTCTCTCAGTCTTGTGTAATCACTGTGTGTGATGAGGTAATTCCTGAGTAAGGTCAGAGCCTGTGTAAGTGTGTGTGAGGATGTGATGGTACTCCATGTTACTGATGGTATCTCAGTCTTGTGTAATCACTGAGTGTGATGAGGTTAGTAATTCCTGAGTAAGGTCAGAGCCTGTGTAAGTGTGTGTGAGGCTGTGATGGTACTCCATGTTACTGATGGTATCTCAGTCTTGTGTAATCACTGAGTGTGATGAGGTTAGTAATTCCTGAGTAAGGTCAGAGCCATTGTAAGTGTGTGTGAGGATGTGATGGTACTCCATGTTACTGATGGTCTCTCAGTCTTGTGTAATCACTGCGGGTGATGAGGTTAGTAATTCCTGAGTAAGGTCAGAGCCTGTATAAGTGTTGTGTGAGGCTGTGATGGTACTCCATGTTACTGATGGTATCTTAGTCTTGTGTAATCACTGTGTGTGATGAGGTTAGTAATTCCTGAGTAAGGTCAGAGCCTGTGTAAGTGTGTGTGAGGCTGTGATGGTACTCCATGTTACTGATGGTGTCTCAGTCTTGTGCAATCACTGTGTGTGATGAGGTTAGTAATTCCTGAGTAAGGTCAGAGCCTGTATAAGTGTTGTGTGAGGCTGTGATGGTACTCCATGTTACTGATGGTATCTCAGTCTTGTGTAATCACTGTGTGTGATGAGGTTAGTAATTCCTGAGTAAGGTCAGAGCCTGTGTAAGTGTGTGTGAGGATTTGATGGTACTCCATGTTACTGATGGTTTCTCAGTCTTGTGTAATCACTGCGTATGATGAGGTTAGTAATTCCTGAGTAAGGTCAGAGCCTGTGTAAGTGTGTGTGAGGATGTGATGGTACTCCATGTTACTGATGGTGTCTCAGTCTTGTGTAGTCACTGTGTGTGATGAGGTTAGTAATTCCTGAGTAAGGTCAGAGCCTGTGTGTGTGTGAGGCTGTGATTGTACTCCATGTTACTGATGGTATCTCAGTCTTGTGTAATCACTGCGTGTGATGAGG
Organism: Taudactylus pleione; assembly: GCA_031769625.1. Classification (NCBI taxonomy): domain Eukaryota; kingdom Metazoa; phylum Chordata; class Amphibia; order Anura; family Myobatrachidae; genus Taudactylus; species Taudactylus pleione. The sequence continues at coordinate 896,264 of JAUIMM010000634.1, forward strand.
TTAGTAATTCCTGAGTAAGGTCAGAGCCTGTGTAAGTGTGTGTGAGGATGTGATGGTACTCCATGTTACTGATGGTGTCTCAGTCTTGTGTAATCACTGTGTGTGTGATGAGGTTAGTGATTCCTGAGTAAGGTCAGAGCCTGTGTAAGTGTGTGTGAGGATGTGATGGTACTCCATGTTACTGATGGTATCTCAGTCTTGTGTAGTCACTGTGTGTGATGAGGTTAGTAATTCCTGAGTAAGGTCAGAGCCTGTGTAAGTGTGTGTGAGGCTGTGATGGTACTCCATGTTACTGATGGTATCTCAGTCTTGTGTAATCACTGTGTGTGATGAGGTTAGTAATTCCTGAGTAAGGTCAGAGCCTGTGTAAGTGTGTGTGAGGCTGTGATGGTACTCCATGTTACTGATGGTGTCTCAGTCTTGTGTAATCACTGTGTGTGATGAGGTTAGTAATTCCCGAGTAAGGTCAGAGCCTGTGTAAGTGTGTGTGAGGATGTGATGGTACTCCATGTTACTGATGGTATCTCAGTCTTGTGTAATCACTGTGTGTGATGGGGTTAGTAATTCCTGAGTAAGGTCAGAGCCTGTGTAAGTGTGTGTGAGGCTGTGATGGTAACTCCATGTTACTGATGGTTTCTCAGTCTTGTGTAATCACTGCGTATGATGAGGTTAGTAATTCCTGAGTAAGGTCAGAGCCTGTGTAAGTGTGTGTGAGGATGTGATGGTACTCCATGTTACTGATGGTGTCTCAGTCTTGTGTAGTCACTGTGTGTGATGAGGTTAGTAATTCCTGAGTAAGGTCAGAGCCTGTGTGTGTGTGAGGCTGTGATGGTACTCCATGTTACTGATGGTATCTCAGTCTTGTGTAGTCACTGTGTGTGATGAGGTTAGTAATTCCTGAGTAAGGTCAGAGCCTGTGTAAGTGTGTGTGAGGCTGTGATGGTACTCCATGTTACTGATGGTATCTCAGTCTTGTGTAATCACTGTGTGTGATGAGGTTAGTAATTCCTGAGTAAGGTCAGAGCCTGTGTAAGTGTGTGTGAGGATGTGATGGTACTCCATGTTACTGATGGTCTCTCAGTCTTGTGTAATCACTGTGTATGATGAGGTTAGTAATTCCTGAGTAAGGTCAGAGCCTGTGTAAGTGTGTGAGGCTGTGATGGTACTCCATGTTACTGATGGTCTCTCAGTCTTGTGTAATCACTGTGTGTGATGAGGTTAGTAATTCCTGAGTAAGGTCAGAGCCTGTGTAAGTGTGTGTGAGGATGTGATGGTACTCCATGTTACTGATGGTCGCTCAGTCTTGTGTAATCACTGTGTATGATGAGGTTAGTAATTCCTGAGTAAGGTCAGAGCCTGTGTAAGTGTGTGTGAGGCTGTGATGGTACTCCATGTTACTGATGGTATCTCAGTCTTGTGTAGTCACTGCGTGTGATGAGGTTAGTAATTCCTGAGTAAGGTCAGAGCCTGTGTAAGTGTGTGTGAGGATGTGATGGTACTCCATGTTACTGATGGTGTCTCAGTCTTGTGTAATCACTGCGTGTGATGAGGTTAGTAATTCCTGAGTAAGGTCAGAGCCTGTGTAAGTGTGTGTGAGGATGTGATGGTACTCCATGTTACTGATGGTCTCTCAGTCTTGTGTAATCACTGTGTGTGATGAGGTAATTCCTGAGTAAGGTCAGAGCCTGTGTAAGTGTGTGTGAGGATGTGATGGTACTCCATGTTACTGATGGTATCTCAGTCTTGTGTAATCACTGAGTGTGATGAGGTTAGTAATTCCTGAGTAAGGTCAGAGCCTGTGTAAGTGTGTGTGAGGCTGTGATGGTACTCCATGTTACTGATGGTATCTCAGTCTTGTGTAATCACTGAGTGTGATGAGGTTAGTAATTCCTGAGTAAGGTCAGAGCCATTGTAAGTGTGTGTGAGGATGTGATGGTACTCCATGTTACTGATGGTCTCTCAGTCTTGTGTAATCACTGCGGGTGATGAGGTTAGTAATTCCTGAGTAAGGTCAGAGCCTGTATAAGTGTTGTGTGAGGCTGTGATGGTACTCCATGTTACTGATGGTATCTTAGTCTTGTGTAATCACTGTGTGTGATGAGGTTAGTAATTCCTGAGTAAGGTCAGAGCCTGTGTAAGTGTGTGTGAGGCTGTGATGGTACTCCATGTTACTGATGGTCTCTCAGTCTTGTGTAGTCACTGCGTGCGATGAGGTTAGTGATTCCTGAGTAAGGTCAGAGCCTGTGTAAGTGTGTGTGAGGCTGTGATGGTACTCCATGTTACTGATGGTCTCTCAGTCTTGTGTAATCACTGCGGGTGATGAGGTTAGTAATTCCTGAGTAAGGTCAGAGCCTGTATAAGTGTTGTGTGAGGCTGTGATGGTACTCCATGTTACTGATGGTATCTTAGTCTTGTGTAATCACTGTGTGTGATGAGGTTAGTAATTCCTGAGTAAGGTCAGAGCCTGTGTAAGTGTGTGTGAGGCTGTGATGGTACTCCATGTTACTGATGGTCTCTCAGTCTTGTGTAGTCACTGCGTGCGATGAGGTTAGTGATTCCTGAGTAAGGTCAGAGCCTGTGTAAGTGTGTGTGAGGATGTGATGGTACTCCATGTTACTGATGGTGTCTCAGTCTTGTGCAATCACTGTGTGTGATGAGGTTAGTAATTCCCGAGTAAGGTCAGAGCCTGTGTAAGTGTGTGTGAGGATGTGATGGTACTCCATGTTACTGATGGTGTCTCAGTCTTGTGCAATCACTGTGTGTGATGAGGTTAGTAATTCCTGAGTAAGGTCAGAGCCTGTATAAGTGTTGTGTGAGGCTGTGATGGTACTCCATGTTACTGATGGTATCTCAGTCTTGTGTAATCACTGTGTGTGATGGGGTTAGTAATTCCTGAGTAAGGTCAGAGCCTGTGTAAGTGTGTGTGAGGCTGTGATGGTAACTCCATGTTACTGATGGTTTCTCAGTCTTGTGTAATCACTGCGTATGATGAGGTTAGTAATTCCTGAGTAAGGTCAGAGCCTGTGTAAGTGTGTGTGAGGATGTGATGGTACTCCATGTTACTGATGGTGTCTCAGTCTTGTGTAGTCACTGTGTGTGATGAGGTTAGTAATTCCTGAGTAAGGTCAGAGCCTGTGTGTGTGTGAGGCTGTGATTGTACTCCATGTTACTGATGGTATCTCAGTCTTGTGTAATCACTGCGTGTGATGAGGTTAGTAATTCCTGAGTAAGGTCAGAGCCTGTGTAAGTGTGTGTGAGGATGTGATGGTACTCCATGTTACTGATGGTGTCTCAGTCTTGTGTAATCACTGTGTGTGTGATGAGGTTAGTGATTCCTGAGTAAGGTCAGAGCCTGTGTAAGTGTGTGTGAGGATGTGATGGTACTCCATGTTACTGATGGTATCTCAGTCTTGTGTAGTCACTGTGTGTGATGAGGTTAGTAATTCCTGAGTAAGGTCAGAGCCTGTGTAAGTGTGTGTGAGGCTGTGATGGTACTCCATGTTACTGATGGTATCTCAGTCTTGTGTAATCACTGTGTGTGATGAGGTTAGTAATTCCTGAGTAAGGTCAGAGCCTGTGTAAGTGTGTGTGAGGCTGTGATGGTACTCCATGTTACTGATGGTGTCTCAGTCTTGTGTAATCACTGTGTGTGATGAGGTTAGTAATTCCCGAGTAAGGTCAGAGCCTGTGTAAGTGTGTGTGAGGATGTGATGGTACTCCATGTTACTGATGGTATCTCAGTCTTGTGTAATCACTGTGTGTGATGGGGTTAGTAATTCCTGAGTAAGGTCAGAGCCTGTGTAAGTGTGTGTGAGGCTGTGATGGTAACTCCATGTTACTGATGGTTTCTCAGTCTTGTGTAATCACTGCGTATGATGAGGTTAGTAATTCCTGAGTAAGGTCAGAGCCTGTGTAAGTGTGTGTGAGGATGTGATGGTACTCCATGTTACTGATGGTGTCTCAGTCTTGTGTAGTCACTGTGTGTGATGAGGTTAGTAATTCCTGAGTAAGGTCAGAGCCTGTGTGTGTGTGAGGCTGTGATGGTACTCCATGTTACTGATGGTATCTCAGTCTTGTGTAGTCACTGTGTGTGATGAGGTTAGTAATTCCTGAGTAAGGTCAGAGCCTGTGTAAGTGTGTGTGAGGCTGTGATGGTACTCCATGTTACTGATGGTATCTCAGTCTTGTGTAATCACTGTGTGTGATGAGGTTAGTAATTCCTGAGTAAGGTCAGAGCCTGTGTAAGTGTGTGTGAGGATGTGATGGTACTCCATGTTACTGATGGTCTCTCAGTCTTGTGTAATCACTGTGTATGATGAGGTTAGTAATTCCTGAGTAAGGTCAGAGCCTGTGTAAGTGTGTGAGGCTGTGATGGTACTCCATGTTACTGATGGTCTCTCAGTCTTGTGTAATCACTGTGTGTGATGAGGTTAGTAATTCCTGAGTAAGGTCAGAGCCTGTGTAAGTGTGTGTGAGGATGTGATGGTACTCCATGTTACTGATGGTCGCTCAGTCTTGTGTAATCACTGTGTATGATGAGGTTAGTAATTCCTGAGTAAGGTCAGAGCCTGTGTAAGTGTGTGTGAGGCTGTGATGGTACTCCATGTTACTGATGGTATCTCAGTCTTGTGTAGTCACTGCGTGTGATGAGGTTAGTAATTCCTGAGTAAGGTCAGAGCCTGTGTAAGTGTGTGTGAGGATGTGATGGTACTCCATGTTACTGATGGTATCTCAGTCTTGTGTAATCACTGTGTGTGATGAGGTTAGTAATTCCTGAGTAAGGTCAGAGCTGTGTGAGGATGTGATGGTACTCCATGTTACTGATGGTCTCTCAGTCTTGTGTAGTCACTGCGTGTGATGAGGTTAGTAATTCCTGAGTAAGGTCAGAGCCTGTGTAAGTGTGTGTGAGGATGTGATGGTACTCAATGTTACTGATGGTGTCTCAGTCTTGTGTAATCACTGTGTGTGATGAGGTTAGTAATTCCTGAGTAAGGTCAGAGCCTGTGTAAGTGTGTGTGAGGATGTGATGGTACTCCATGTTACTGATGGTCGCTCAGTCTTGTGTAATAACTGTGTATGATGAGGTTAGTAATTCCTGAGTAAGGTCAGAGCCTGTGTAAGTGTGTGAGGCTGTGATGGTACTCCATGTTACTGATGGTCTCTCAGTCTTGTGTAGTCACTGCGTGTGATGAGGTTAGTAATTCCTGAGTAAGGTCAGAGCCTGTGTAAGTGTGTGTGAGGCTGTGATGGTACTCCATGTTACTGATGGTTTCTCAGTCTTGTGTAATCACTGTGTGTGATGAGGTTAGTAATTCCTGAGTAAGGTCAGAGCCTGTGTAAGTGTGTGTGAGGATGTGATGGTACTCCATGTTACTGATGGTGTCTCAGTCTTGTGTAGTCACTGCGTGTGATGAGGTTAGTAATTCCTGAGGTCAGAGCCTGTGTAAGTGTGTGTGAGGCTGTGATGGTACTCCATGTTACTGATGGTCTCTCAGTCTTGTGCAATCACTGTGTGTGATGAGGTTAGTAATTCCTGAGTAAGATCAGAGCCTGTATATGTGTGTGTGAGGCTGTGATGGTACTCCATGTTACTGATGGTATCTCAGTCTTGTGTAATCACTGTGTGTGATGAGGTTAGTAATTCCTGAGTAAGGTCAGAGCCTGTGTAAGTGTGTGCGAGGATGTGATGGTACTCCATGTTACTGATGGTATCTCAGTCTTGTGTAATCACTGTGTATGATGAGGTTAGTAATTCCTGAGTAAGGTCAGAGCCTGTGTAAGTGTGTGTGAGGATGTGATGGTAATCCATGTTACTGATGGATTCTCAGTCTTGTGTAATCACTGTGTGTGATGAGGTTAGTAATTCCTGAGTAAGGTCAGAGCCTGTGTAAGTGTGTGAGGCTGTGATGGTACTCCATGTTACTGATGGTCTCTCAGTCTTGTGTAATCACTGTGTGCGATGAGGTTAGTAATTCCTGAGTAAGGTCAGAGCCTGTGTAAGTGTGTGAGGCTGTGATGGTACTCCATGTTACTGATGGTCTCTCAGTCTTGTGTAATCACTGTGTGTGATGAGTTTAGTAATTTCTGAGTAAGGTCAGAGCCTGTGTAAGTGTGTGTGAGGCTGTGATGGTACTCCTTGTTACTGATGGTCTCTCAGTCTTGTGTAATCACTGTGTATGATGAGGTTAGTAATTCCTGAGTAAGGTCAGAGCTTGTGTAAGTGTGTGAGGCTGTGATGGTACTCCATGTTACTGATGGTCTCTCAGTCTTGTGTAATCACTGTGTGTGATGAGGTTAGTAATTCCTGAGTAAGGTCAGAGCCTGTGTAAGTGTGTGTGAGGATGTGATGGTACTCCATGTTACTGATGGTCTCTCAGTCTTGTGCAATCACTGTGTGTGATGAGGTTAGTGATTCCAGAGTAAGGTCAGAGCCTGTGTAAGTGTGTGTGAGGATGTGATGGTACTCCATGTTACTGATGGTCTCTCAGTCTTGTGCAATCACTGTGTGTGATGAGGTTAGTAATTCCTGAGTAAGGTCAGAGCCTGTGTAAGTGTGTGTGAGGATGTGATAGTACTCCATGTTACTGATGGTATCTCAGTCTTGTGTAATCACTGTGTGTGATGAGGTTAGTAATTCCTGAGTAAGGTCAGAGCCTGTGTAAGTGTGTGAGGATGTGATGGTACTCCATGTTACTGATGGATTCTCAGTCTTGTGTAATCACTGTGTGTGATGAGGTTAGTAATTCCTGAGTAAGGTCAGAGCCTGTGTAAGTGTGTGTGAGGCTGTGATGGTACTCCATGTTACTGATGGTTTCTCAGTCTTGTGTAATCACTGTGTGTTATGAGGTTAGTAATTCCTGAGTAAGGACAGAGCCTGTGTTAGTGTGTGTGAGGCTGTGATGGTACTCCATGTTACTGATGGTATCTCAGTCTTGTGTAATCACTGTGTGTGATGAGGTTAGTAATTCCTGAGTAAGGTCAGAGCCTGTGTAAGTGTGTGTGAGGCTGTGATGGTACTCCATGTTACTGATGGTGTCTCAGTCTTGTGTAATCACGGTGTGTGATGAGGTTAGTAATTCCTGAGTAAGGTCAGAGACTGTGTAAGTGTGTGTGAGGATGTGATGGTACTCCATGTTACTGATGGTATCTCAGTCTTGTGTAATCACTGTGTGTGATGAGGTTAGTAATTCCCGAGTAAGGTCAGAGCCTGTGTAAGTGTGTGTGAGGATGTGATGGTACTCCATGTTACTGATGGTTCCGCAGTCTTGCTAAACATTACGGATGTGAGTAAGGTAAGGTGGGCGTCCTTATGTGGTGCTGTGGCGGCACAGTGATCATAATTAATTAGCATAGTATCGCAGTTAAACTGCTTGCGTAATCACTATTACATACACAGTCGTGTACGGTAGTTAATCAGCTTATCAGTTATATTTTCGCGTATTGCTGTTAGATTCTCTCAGTTGTGGGACATATGTACAGTATTATACTCACGACTGCAGCTATCAAACTTATCTTCTCAGTTACAAGTGTATCAACTATCTATGACAATTATTCGTATAATGAGGGTTTGATATTAGCATTATCTATTGGTATACATTGCCAGATTGGTTTAAATTTCTATTTGACACATATTTGTCACCTAAATATATGACAAATACTGGGACATAACCCTCGGCAAAACTGGAGTAAAAATGTTTTAACTTATTGTTGAATGATCGCCTTTTAGATGAGGTTTTTCAAGGAATACCTAATAAAGGCTAAGGGCCTGATTCAGACCCGCTCGCGAGCGCCTAGCTCTCGCAAGTGGGTTGATGGTCAACCAGTGCGCATGTGCGGCGCGCGCAAGCCCCATAGCGAGTGAGAAATCACATGTTCCGGGGTTCACTACAAAACGGGGCGGCTTTATCGACAGCTCGCCCCATTTTGTAGGCGGGGAGGGGGGGTGGCTGGACAAACGGAGGCGTTCACGAGTGATGTCAGTAGTGAGCTTCCTGCTCTATTAGAGCAGGAAGTTCACTCGGGCTTGCGGGAACAGAGACCCTACCACAAGGGTCTCGTCACAAGCCCGATGGTCGCGATAATCGCGACCATCGCCAGGCCACTCGCAAAAGCTGTGGGCGGTCACCCACAGCTATGCGAGCGGCCTGGAGGCAGAGTTTTTAAAAAAAATCTGCCCTGATTCAGAGCGTGTGCTCGCAAATAGCGAGCACCTCTGAATCAGGCCCTAAATATTCACTTTAGTTATATGAATTGTATAGTTCCATTTTGTTACCGTTTCCGTGGAACTGTGCCCCCAATAGGTCTCATTTTCGCCTTTACTTTTGGATAGTATTTTTCGATTATAATGTACTTAGAATTGCTGTTTTGGCGTAGCTAAGTCTCAGAGTCCATGGCGCCATTTGAGGATAGGAGCACGTGGACACCTCGATAATCCACCATTACATATTGTGTCAGAATGACCGTGCTAGCTAAACCCCCAGATGCTTTTAACGTTTTTTTTTTTTTTTTTTTAAGACTTTGGAGAGTGCAACTCCCAAGTGCGAATTAAACATTATCCATATTATAGCAAATAGGCCTCAGGGAAACTGAAGTGAGGCGTCATATACGCAGCCTCCATAACTAGGGGATCCTGCATCTGCTGTACCGATTGGTCAGGTTTGCACACAGCCGTTTAATCTGTTTAAAGAAGAAAAAATTGAGAGTTATGGTAAGAACTTTCTTTGTTAACTCTCTTTCTTCGAAGTCCATAGGGTCCACAGGGAGACCTTGGGGTGTAGGTTGGATCTGGATCCCAGGCACCACGTAGTTAAAGCTTTTGCTCCCAGGATGCACTGGTCCATCCTTTCCATACTCCGCCCCCGAGCCAGAGGCACCTCAGTTGGTAAGTAGCCAAAGGCCTGAGAGGATAAGAGAGAAGAAAGACTGATACACACAAGAATCATACAGTCACAAAGAAGGAGATGGGAAACCGGTTACCAGATAGATAGCCCATATGAAGACAGATGTGGACCCTACGAAGTTCAAAGAAAGAGCTAACAATGGTAAGTTCTTACCATAACTCTGATTTTCTTCTTCAGGGTCCATAGGCTCCACAGGGAGACCTTGGGGATGTCCCAAAGCAGTCATTTTAAGGGTAGGGACACTCCTGCGTAGAGAGGAGAAACCGGCGCTCAAAGGAAGCATCCTGAGAGGATAAGGTATCAAATGCATAGAACCTCAGAAAGGTCCAAATGGAAGACCACGTGGCCGCCTTACACAGCTGAACAGCCGAGGCGCCACAGCGAGCCGTCCACGAGGGGCCCACAGACCGAGTAGAATGAGCAGTACCATAAGCCGGAACAGGCAGGTCTGCCTGTGTGTAAGCCTCTGAGATAGCCATATGAAGCCATCTGGCCAAGGTTTGTTTATTGGCTGGCCATCCCTTTTTGTGAAATACATAGATCACCAACAAGGAGTCTGATCTCTGAAGAGAACTAGTACGGTGCACAGAAATCCTGAGAGCATGGACCACATCCAATGAGGCCTCACTAGCCGAGAAGTCTGGTGACCGAAAGGTCGATACTATAATTTCCTGTTTATATGGAAATCAGAAACCACCTTAGGTAGAAACTCATAGCGAGTGCGAAGCACAGCCCTGTCCTGGTGAAATATCAGAAAAGGGGGATGACAGGTGAGCACCCCCAATTCTGACACCGTCCTGGCAGATGCAATAGCCAGAAGAAAAAGAGTCTTCGCTGTGAACCATTTGAGTTGTACAGAATCCAGAGGTTCACATGGAGGACCCTGGAAGGCACGAAGAACTACTGACAAATCCCACGGAGCAACTGGAGGGACAAAGGGAGGTTGAATCTGAAGGACACCCTGGAGGAAGGTGTGGACATCTGGTAGTGGAGCAAGTCTACGCTGGAACCAAATGGATAGAGCAGAGACATGCATTTTCGGAGAAGCAAGGCGAAATCCAAAGTCCAATCCAGCTTGAAGGAAGGCCAGGACTCTTGAAATCCTAAACACTTGAGGATCGTAGCTTTTGGTACGCCGCCATTGGAAATATGTATGCCACACTCTGTGGTAGATCAGAGCAGAGACTGGCTTACGCAATCTGACCATAGTGTGGACTACAGAGCTGGAGAATCGTTTTGACCTCAGGAGGGATGTCTCAAGAGCCATGCCGTTAAAGACAGACAACCCAGGTCCGGGTAAAGGCAAAGGCCCTGAGACAACAGGTCCGGACGTTGAGACAGCAGGAACGGAGTGTCGATGGAGAGACTCAGAAGATCTGAGTACCAATGACGTCTGGGCCAAGCTGGAGCCACCAGCAGGACAGTGCCTCCGTCTTGTTTGAACTTCCAAAGAACTCTAGGAAGAAGGGGGACTTAAGGGAACAGGTACACAAACTGGAAGGTCCACTTCACTGATATTGCGTCTACCAAGGTTGCCTCGGCATCTCATGTTCTGGACCCGTACACTGGCAGTTTGTGATTGTGTCGGGAGGTAACATGCAAATTCACCGCAGGGGGGCGTTTCCCATTTTGCATAATGAGCCACAGGAAAAGAGTAACATGAGGTCAGTATGAAACCTCTTACCAGGCGATTGCCAGGCTACAGCCATGAGTTCAGCCTGATGATCCGATAGAGGGAATTCTGCTGAAGCTACTTTCTGTCATTTAAACAGAGGGTGCTTGGAATTAGGGGTTGGCTTATCATCTTCTATTAATAACAAGAGATATGGTAAGAACTTACCTTTGTTATCTCTGTTTCTACGAAGTCCATAGGGTCCACAGGGTTGACCTTGGGGATATAGCTGGATCAGGATCCATGGGCACCACACAGTTAAGCTTTTAGCTCCCAGGATGCACTTGGGTCCTCCTCTATACCCCGCCCCCGAGCCACAGGCACCTCAGTTGGTAAGCAGCCTAGGCCGGAGGAGAATATGGAACAGAGAGAAGGAAGACTGGAACACACAAGAAACCATACTCACAGAAATGGGAGACGGAAAACCGGTGACCAGCCACACAGCCCATTTGAAGCCAGGTGCGTCAGGGCGGGCGCCCTGTGGACCCTATGGACTTCATAGAAACAGAGATAACAAAGGTAAGTTCTTACCATATCTCTTGTTTTCTACTTCAGGGTCCATAGGGGGTCCACAGGGTTGACCTTGGGGATGTCCCAAAGCAGTTCAACTAAGGGCGGGGACGCTCCTGTGCTGAAAGGAGCACCCGGCGCCCAAAGGATGCATCCTGAGAGGCGAAGGTGTCAAACGCATAGAACCTCAAAAACGTTTGAATTGAAGACCAAGTGGCCGCCTTACACAGCTGAACAGTAGAAGCGCCACATCTAGCAGCCCAAGAGGGACCCACAGAACGAGTGGAATGAGCCTTAACAGAGGCTGGCACAGGTAAACCCTCCTGTGCATAAGACTCACAAATAACGGAACGAAGCCAACGGGCTAACGTTTGTTTGTTGGCAGGCCAACCCCTCTTGTGAAAACCAAAGAGGATAAACAAGGAATCAGACTTCCTAACCGAAGCCGTCCGGTCTACATAAATTCTAAGCGCCCGGACCACATCTAAGGAAGTCTCACCAGCTGAAAGATCAGGGGACTGAAAAGCTGGCACAACAAGTTCCTGATTAATGTGGAACTTCGAGACCACTTTGGGCAAAAACTCAGGACGAGTGCGGAGCACCGCTCTGTCCCGGTGAAAAATCAGGAAAGGAGGGCGACAGGAAAGCGCCCCCAATTCAGACACCCTCCTAGCTGAAGCAATTGCCAGGAGAAAAACCGTCTTAAATGTCAGCCACTAGAGCTCCACCGACTCAAGAGGCTCAAACGGAGGACCCTGCAGGACCCGTAGCACCACTGCCAAGTCCCAAGGAGCCACAGGAGGCACAAAGGGAGGCTGGATCCTGAGAACACCTTGGGAAAAGGTGTGAACGTCTGGCAGTATTGCAATCCGCCGTTGAAACCACACGGACAAGGCGGACACATGAACCTTCAGAGATGCAAGGCGCAAGCCGAGGTCCAATCCTGACTGAAGAAATTCCAAGATCCTAGAAACTCGGAACACCTGAGGATCATAATGTCTAGACTCACACCACTGAAAGTAAGTGTGCCACACTCCGTGATAAATCCGTGCTGAAGCAGGCTTGCGTGCCCTGAGCATGGTACCAATAACCGAACTGGAGAAGCCCCGAGACCTCAAGACGGCTGTCTCAAGAGCCACGCCGTCAAAGACAGCCGACCCAGATCCGGGTAAAGGCAGGGCCCCTGAGACAACAGGTCCCGACGCTGAGGAAGAAGGTACGGCGAGTCGATGGAGAGGCTCCTGAGATCGGAGTACCAAGGCCGTCTGGGCCACGCCGGAACCACCAGCACAAGCGTGCAGCCGTCCTGCTTGAATTTCCGCAGAACCCGAGGAAGTAGGGATATCGGAGGAAACAGATACGCCAGGTGAAAAGACCATTTCACCGACAGCGCGTCCACCAGACTTGCGCCTGCGTCTCTTGTCCTTGACCCGTAAACGGGCAACTTGTGATTGTGACGGGAGGCCATCAAATCCAGCTCCGGCAGTCCCCATCTGTCCACGAGTAGCTGAAACACCTCTGGGTGAAGCGACCATTCCCCGGGATGCACGTCGTGACGGCTGAGGAAGTCCGCTTCCCAATTGAGGACTCCGGGGATGAAGACCGCCGAGATCGCTGGAATGTGACCCTCCGCCCACGTCAGGATGCGAGACACCTCCGACATCGCTGCCCGACTGCGAGTTCCGCCTTGGTGGTTGATATACGCCACCGTGGTGGCGTTGTCGGACTGCACCTGTACCGCCCTTCCTTGAAGAGCGGGGCCGGACGACTGCAGGGCCCTGTATACTGCCCGCAGTTCCAGGATGTTGATGGGAAGAAGTGCTTCTTCCGCAGACCAACGACCCTGGAGAGACAATGAGCCGGTCACTGCCCCCCAACCCCGGAGACTGGCATCGGTCGTGAGCAGGACCCAGTCCGGGATCCAAAAGGGGCACCCCTCGACGAGATGAGCTGTCTGAAGCCACCAAGCCAAAGATTTCCAGAGGGAGGCCCGTCCCATCAGGCCGCAGGTTTATCTTCCTGCTTGGAAGAAGGGCGCCGAGCACTCCAGGCTTGCTTCTTGGGTTTAGAGGCAGTCTTACTCGCAGACTGTCTCGGGAAGGACTGACCTTTCGCCTTACCCTGAACCCGAAAGGAACGAAAAGCCGAACTCCGAACCTTAGCAGGCAGTGCCGCCGAAGGGAGGAAGGCCGACTTGGATTTAGCCAGGGTATCCACTATTTTGTCCAAGTCCGGACCAAATAGTAATTCCCCATTGAAAGGTAAGGCCTCCAGACCTTTCTTTGAATCAGAGTCCGCTCTCCAGGACTGCAACCATAAGGATCGGCGGGCAGACACCGCTGCAGCCGATACCCGCGAGGTCAGCAGACTAGCATCTAAAGAAGCTTCTCCAATGTAAGAAGCAGCGTCCCTCATTTGTCCCAACAACGCCCGCTGGACATCCGGAGTGTCGTACGGGAAGGTATCTTCCAATGCATTGGCCCACCCCTCAATGGCCTTGGCCACTCGGGCCACCGCCCCGGAGAGGGAGTAAATAGACTTTAAGCAAGTCTATTGACCTCAACTCCCTGTTCGTGGGATCCTTCAGCGAGGATATCGACGGTAATGGTAAGGTAGCGCCCCGAGTTAAACGGGTGACATGGGAATCCACCGCCGGTGGAGTTTCCCATTTTTTACAATGTGCCTCAGGGAAGGGATAATTAGAAGCCAACCGCTTCTGAGGAAGGAATCTCTTACTGGGCGCCTGCCAAGCTACCGCCATATGATCCGTCAACTGATCCGACAAGGGAAACACCGCAGAAGCCACCTTAGTTTTTTTGAAACTAGGAAACTTCGACTTAGGAACCGGTGCCTCATCCTCTATAAGAAGAATAGCTCGAACCGCCCTAACTAGTGCTCGCACATTAATGGACGACTTGGTATCCATTTCCTGGACCGAGGCGTCCGAGTCAGTGTCATCAGGGACCTCCCCATCATCTGAGGAACCCTCTGAGTCCGACACCTGAGCAGCCCGTGTCATGAGTGGGCGTTTTGAAATCCTAGAAGGCATGTCAGTCTGCAACATTGACTGAAAAGCCGAGGAAGCGGCCGCCAAATTTTGCACGGAGTTGGAGAGCACATCCACCCAGGGTGGAGGAGTCGCCATAGGGGCCTGAAAAGGTACCACAGGCTGCTGCGGCACAGGGGAAGCCTGTATATACATAGGCAACCCCGCATAGGGACCCACTGACTGAGACCCAGGAGGACTCCGCAATAACTGCGGGACACCCGGGGAATGAGGGATGGTCGGCTGGGGTAACGCCCTAGTAGGGAGAGCAGTCGGGACCGACAGACGGTCCGCAATAGACACCAGCACTTGAGAAAACATCGCCCACGGTGGTTCCTGCGTCAAAGAAGGTCTGGATGGGCCAGGAGCCACCTGGCATCGACTACACAGGCCATCCTGTGACAAATCCTCCCTATCCACTCCTGCACAACAGCGTCCGCAGGAGGCCAACACCGGAGCCACTGAGCGCTCAACCTCCCCGTCTGACATGACAGAATATATCTGGCAACAGGGCAGAAGAAAACGCACTCACCGGTGTGCTGAACAACAGCCCACAATATGGCACTGTGTAGCACACAACTGTATGTGATGGACCTCACAAATACGTGATCTATATAAGTGAGGTCAGTAGAAACACCCCTCCCCCACACACCTGTAGGGCTTGTAGGAGAAGTAAAGGGATAGGTATAAGCTGACAGTAAGCGGAAAATAAGCACAGACAGGCAGCACTAGCAAAAGTCACATACCATGCAGGAAGATATACTCACTGCACCTTTACACTACAATCAACCTCCCAGATTCAGTGTCTGGGAGGGCTATAGTGCTGTGTACGCTGTCCTTAAATCGGGGGAGAGGTACACAGGGGGACCGGTCCGCGTGCTCCCTGAGATCTGCGCTGCCACATAGAAAATGGCCCCCAGAGACCTCAGAGGAGGAGTGGCCGAAGAGTCTGCAGCTCAGCGACGCCAGACTGCGTGCTGAAAGGCGCGCTGAGCTGAGGGGAGGAGCCGCTGAACAGGGAAGGCTTCCTCCCCTGGCTGGCCATGACCCCAGGGATGCTGGCTTCCCGCTTGCCTGTTAACCCTGGTGGTCTAGTGGTCCCACGGGTTATGGGGGGCCCGCCGCCACTGCCAGCAGCCTCCGGTCTGTCCCCAGGACCGGAGGCTAAAGGACTGCATTTTAAGACAATCCGCGCGCCGCCGCTAGCCAGCGACGCGTGGCTTACCTGAATCCCCAGCGACTCCGACAGAAGTCCTGGGAGGTAGACAGAGTCCGGCTAGCACGGACTCTGTCCTCCCGCCGCGATCCCCAGATCAGTACTGGCGTCGCGGCGCCAGTCGGGGATCAGAGCGGCAGCGTGGGCGTCTGAATAGACAGCCCTTCGCTGCCGTCTGTAGTAAAAAGAAAGATTAAATAAACAAAATCTATGTTAAACTAAAAAAGCTTCTGGGGGCTGCTCCTGCAGCCCCCCCTGCACGGTGACTGATTCCGGCCGGGCACCAACTTACACTGAGGTGCCTGTGGCTCGGGGGCGGGGTATAGAGGAGGACCCAAGTGCATCCTGCGAGCTAAAAGCTTAACTGTGTGGTGCCCATGGATCCTGATCCAGCTATATCCCCAAGGTCAACCCTGTGGACCCCCTATGGACCCTGAAGTAGAAAAGATGGATCTGACAGCTTGCACCAAGGCAGGAATATTAATTTATGACCGACTCCAGAGGGGAGTCAGGGTTAGAGAGATCAGCATCTGTGCGTGGACTGTGACGATAACACCGGAAAAAGTAAAAGGATTTACTGGGTAGAGGTTTCCCACCTTGCAACATGGTTTAAAAGGGATTAGTTAGAGAGTACGTCTACCCATGGTGGGGGTACAGGAGGTACCTGTATCGTCTGAACCTGATGTGACAACCCCAAATCCTCCTCACTTAAGCCTGCAGCCCATAATTTGCCTGATAGCAGTATGCGTGTTAATGATCCTGCCTTTGCTAGACATAGCTGCAGAGTAAATGGCACACAATATGGCAACCGTGTATGTAGGATACTAGTAGGAGGCAATATACTGGTCCTGTCTTATGCCTGGCTAAGCTGCAGGAGCACGCAGTCCAAATATGGCACAGTGCAACGAATGAATGTGACAAAACCTCACAAATACTTAGTTCTAGAAATGTGAGGTACAGGAAAACCCCCGAATACACCTGTATGCTAAGGTAATAGTCTGAGAAAGATCACTGGTCCTGACTGATGCTTGGATAAGCTGCAGGAGGCCACCGTCTAAGTATGCGAAACACTGGTCCTGTGACACTATGGTAAGCTGCAGGAGCCCTTTGCCTAAATATGGCACAGTGCAGCACACAACAGTATGTGTCAGACCTCACAAATATTATCTTTTGCATATGTGAGGTAAAAAGACCCACCTTAACTACACCTGTATAGTGTTCACTCTAGCTCCGGAGGCAGGCAGGGTGCCGGAGCTAGAGAGGGCACTTCCATACGCGCCCGAAAAGGGGCGTGGCCATTTCGTCACTCTTGAGGGCGTGCCCGGCACTTACGGACACGCCGGGCAGCCCCCAAGCGCTGCCGACAGGGAGAATAGATGCCGGGCTTATGCACATTTCCCCACCCGCGAGACACTGCGACCCGCTGGTTAAGATGGCACCTGCAGGCTGTGAGGGCAGGGTGCTTTTTGCCCTCCAAAAGGAGGGCAGGGCGCTGCGCCCAAAACAGCCTAGCGGGAACACTACCTGTATTAGGCAGAATTAGAGGTATAGATATATGCTGACCGTTAGGAAACAAAGACACAGACAGGCAGCGGTAGCATAAGTCACATACAATGCAGAAAGTATACTGCAACGTGGCACTACAGTCACCTGCCCAGATTCAGTGTCTGGGCAGGGAATCAGTATTATTTACCGCCGAAAGGCTGCCCGACATGGGTGAAAATCCTGATTGTCCCTAAGGTAAGTATAGACTAACCTAATTCCCTCCCCTAACCCTAACACTCCCTTAGGGGTGCCTAACCCTAACCTTCCCCCCAGTGCCTAACCCTAATCCCCCCTCTAAGTGCCTAAACCTAACCCCCCCTTCCCCGCCACCTAAACCTAACCCTCCCGTCCCCTAGCCTAACCATAACCCTCACAGGAGGGTTACTAAACCTAAGTCCCTCCCGGGGGGTGCCTAACCCTAACCCCTCCTTCCCCTAGCCTAAACCTAACCTCCCGGGGGGTACCTAACCCTAAGTCCCTCCCGGGTACCCTAGACCTAACATTCGCCCCGCAGCTATCCACACTTGGCGTCCGGCGTCCCTTCGGTCGGGATGCCGGGCGCCGGTCTCCCGGCGTCGGTAAAATGACAGGTGTCTAGATTTAGATGCCAGTCATTTAACCCTCACCGAGATAAAAGCAGCCGGTATGCCGGCTGTCGGGATTAGGTCCGCCGGCTTCCTGACTGCATACCCTGGGGGGGGGGGGCTATAGTGCTGCATATCCCAACCCAAGGAGAGGTATATAGGGGGACTGGACCACACGCTGGCCTGAGAGATCTGCCATTAACCAACAGAGAAAATGGCCGCCGGAGACCTCAGAGGGGGCGTGGTCACAGGAGGATACCGCTCAGCTAAGCCAGGCCGCAGTGGAAAGGCGCGCTGAGCTAAGGGGAGGAGCTGCTACAACAAGGAAGGCCGACTCCCCTGGCTGAATATTAACCCCTGGGACGCTGGTTTCCCGCGCTGATCCAGTCCCTGGTGGTCTAGTGGAAGCGCAGGGTATGGGGGGGGCCTGTGTCCACCTCAGAGCCTCTAGTCTGTCCCCTGAGACCGCAGGCAATGAATGCGAATACGCGGGTCACCGCAAGCGATGATCCGCCTTACCTTGTCCCCGTACGTACGGCTGCAGTCTGGGAAGTCCGCAGGGCCTGGCTAGCAAAGACCCCTGGTTCCCGCCGATATCCCCAGATAGGTACTGGCGTCGCGGCGCTGGCGGGGTGAGACGTCCTATGGACGGTCTGCTGCTGGAGAATAAAACTACCAAATCATAAAGTAATAAGCTTTGGGGCCCCTAAGCAATCCCCCTGCGCAAACAGTGACCCGACTCCGGCCGGCACCAACGTAAACTGACTGGGGGGCGGGAGAAAGGGAGCATGGACCAGTGCATCCTGGGAGCAAAAGCTTTAACTGCGTGGTGCCCGGGATCCAGATCCAACCTATACCCCAAGGTCTCCCGGTGGAGCCTATGGACCCTGGAGAAGAAATATATAGCAATAGCAACACCGGCAGTCACACACAGAACATAGACATGCTGTATATCATATTATTCAGCTGCTGCTGGTGCTATCTATTCACATCGCTGTGCGAATAAGACATGGCGCGACTAGAAGGGCTGTTTAACGCGCTAGGAGGCTACATGTATGAGGACCCATCTGTACCAGAGAGGTTTATAGGAGAGATACAGGACACTCTTCCTGATGAAGCCTCTCTGACATCTCAGCGGGTCTCCTCCGAATACAGTCGCTGCTCTAAGTACATGGCGCGTGAGGGGCGTGAGAGACGGGCCAGACATACCTCCCCATTGTGGACCCTCTGGTGTTTGACCAGCTCGGACCTCCAGCGGTAACTCTTTCCGCAGAGCGTGCACGGAAACGGCTTCTCCCCAGTGTGCGTCTTCAGGTGGGTGGTGAGGTGCTGTCGCTGTACGAAGGACTTGCCACACTGTGCGCACTGGTACGGGCGCTCTCCGGTGTGGATTCGCTCATGGATGAGCAGCGACGTGTTACGCCTGAAGCACTTGCCGCACTGGTTGCACACGTACGGCCGCTCTCCCAGGTGACTCCTCTGGTGTCTCACCAGGTCGGAGCTTCTCAGGAAACTCTTCTCACATTGGGTACAAGGAAAGAGGCGCTCCTGCGCGGGGCGTCCCGACCCAGCACTGAGGTCCTTGTTAGCGGCAGTCCCATCACGGTTAGGCTCTCGGCACACGCCCTGCTGTGTTTGGACACCATTGATTGCTTTCCAATCGTTCTCTGGTGGGACAACAAATACAGCTCAGTCATAGGTGGGTACTAAGGGCATAAATCACACCTCCCAGCAATGCCCCATTGCCCGTCCTCACACGGGATCCTAGGTGGCTCAGTCACACAGACCAATCTATGGTATGCACTCATTAGGTTGTGACATGGGACACTCCAGAAAACATGTACCTGCTGCGGGCCTGTGCTGAAAATGTCCCTATAATTTAGAGTGTTGGAACTGCCGTGTACTAATCTCCTCTGTACCAACAGGGGAAGCTTCAGCCACCACAGATCCCAGACTACGTTACTTATTACAGCCTCAATTATTATTACCGCTGCCACAGTGCTCTGTCCCACCAGAAAGCTGGGAAAAATAGGGACATACAATACACAGGGGGAGACAAGGGAGCCAAAACTAACAAGTATGGAAACGAAGAGTAAGAGAACTGCTGACTGCAGAGCTCACACTCACTGTCCTGGCCAGGTTCTGCTAAAATGAATCCAGAATCAATTTTCTATATACAGATGTGTCTACTTACTAGGTGTCTGTACACCATACACACACATAATACACACACACCATACACTCACCATACACACACATAATACACACACACCATACACACACCATACACACACTACACACACACATAATACACACACACCATACACTCACCATACACACACATAATACACACACACCATACACTCACCATACACACACATAATACACACACCATACACACCATATACACACACCATACACTCACCATACACACACATAATACACACACACCATACACACACTACACACACACCATACACTCACCATACACACACACCATACACTCACCATACACACACACCATACACAAACACACCATAATACACACACACACACTACACACCATATACACACACACACACTACACACCATATACACACACACACACACACACACACCATACACTCACCATACACACACACACACACACCATACACACACACACACACACACATCATACACACACACACATCATACACACACACTCACACCATACACACACACACACCATACACACCTAGTGCAACGGAGACTCTGCCGGTGGCGTAGCGCCTTGTATTTTGATTTAATTTTGTGTCTTATTTGCAGCGCCGCTCACAGTGCACCAGCGACGCTGAGCTGCGACATTACCCGCACAGAAATTAGCAAATCACACAAACAAAACAACAGCGGGTGGCAAGGAACGTCTGCCGTTTGTGGGCAGCCCTACTGTCACATCTCCCATTACTCAGCGCAGTCTCCTATATACAGACTCAGGAGCACACAGATATACAGGTGTCACATATCCCATTACTCAGCGCAGTCTCCCATATACAGACTCAGGAGCACACAGATATACAGGTGTCACATATCACATTACTCAGCGCAGTCTCCTATATACAGACTCAGGAGCACACAGATATACAGGTGTCACATACCACATTACTCAGCGCAGTCTCCATATACAGACTCAGGAGCACACAGATATACAGGTGTCACATATCACATTACTCAGCGCAGTCTCCTATATACAGACTCAGGAGCACACAGATATACAGGTGTCACATATCACATTACTCAGCGCAGTCTCCTATATACAGACTCAGGAGCACACAGATATACAGGTGTCACATATCACATTACTCAGCACAGTCTCCTATATACAGAATCAGGAGGACACAGATATACAGGTGTCACATATCACATTACTCACCGCAGTCTCCTATATACAGACTCAGGAGCACACAGATATACAGGTGTCACATATCACATTACTCAGAGCAGTCTCCTATATACAGACTCAGGAGCACACAGATATACAGGTGTCACATACCACATTACTCAGCGCAGTCTCCCATATACAGACTCAGGAGCACACAGATATACAGGTGTCACATATCACATTACTCAGCGCAGTCTCCGATATACAGACTCAGGAGCACACAGATATACAGGTGTCACATATCACATTACTCAGCACAGTCTCCTATATACAGACTCAGGAGCACACAGATATACAGGTGTCACATATCACATTACTCAGCGCAGTCTCCTATATACAGACTCAGGAGCACACAGATATACAGGTGTCACATATCACATTACTCAGCGCAGTCTCCATATACAGACTCAGGAGCACACAGATATACAGGTGTCACATACCACATTACTCAGAGCAGTCTCCTATATACAGACTCAGGAGCACACAGATATACAGGTGTCACATATCACATTACTCACCGCAGTCTCCTATATACAGACTCAGGAGCACACAGATATACAGGTGTCACATATCACATTACTCAGCGCAGTCTCCCATATACAGACTCAGGAGCACACAGATATACAGGTGTCACATACCACATTACTCAGCGCAGTCTCCCATATACAGACTCAGGAGCACACAGATATACAGGTGTCACATACCACATTACTCAGCGCAGTCTCCCATATACAGACTCAGGAGCACACAGATATACAGGTGTCACATACCACATTACTCAGCGCAGTCTCCATATACAGACTCAGGAGCACACAGATATACAGGTGTCACATATCACATTACTCAGTGCAGTCTCCATATACAGACTCAGGAGCACACAGATATACTGGTGTCACATATCACATTACTCAGCGCAGTCTCCCATATACAGACTCAGGAGCACACAGATATACAGGTGTCATTTATCACATTACTCAGCGCAGTCTCCTATATACAGACACAGGTGCACACAGATATACAGGGGTCACATTACTCAGCGCAGTCTCCTATATACAGACTCAGGAGCACACAGATATACAGGTGTCACATATCACATTACTCAGCGCAGTCTCCCATATACAGAGTCAGGAGCACACAGATATACAGCTGTCACATATCACATTACTCAGAGCAGTCTCCCATATACAGACTCAGGAGCACACGATATACAGGTGTCACATATCCCATTACTCAGCGCAGTCTCCCATATACAGACTCAGGAGCACATGGATATACAGGTGTCACATATCACATTACTCAGAGCAGTCTCCCATATACAGACTCAGGAGCACATGGATATACAGGTGTCACATATCACATTACTCAGCGCAGACTCCCATATACAGACACAGGTGCACACAGATATACAGGGGTCACATTACTCAGCGCAGTCTCCATATACAGACTCAGGAGCACACAGATATACAGGTGTCATATATCACATTACTCAGCGCAGTCTCCCATATACAGACACAGGTGCACACAGATATACAGGTGTCACATATCACATTACTCAGCGCAGTCTCCATATACAGACTCAGGAGCACACAGATATACAGGTGTCACATATCACATTACTCAGCGCAGTCTCCTATATACAGACTCAGGAGCACACAGATATACAGGTGTCACGTATCACATTACTCAGCGCAGTCTCCCATATACAGACTCAGGAGCACACAGATATACAGGTGTCACATATCACATTACTCAGCGCAGTCTCCCATATACAGACTCAGGAGCACACAGATATACAGGTGTCACATACCACATTACTCAGCGCAGTCTCCATATACAGACTCAGGAGCACAAAGATATACAGGTGTCACATATCACATTACTCAGCGCAGTCTCCTATATACAGACTCAGGAGCACACAGATATACAGGTGTCACATATCACATTACTCAGCGCAGTCTCCTATATACAGACTCAGGAGCACACAGATATACAGGTGTCACATATCACATTACTCAGCACAGTCTCCTATATACAGAATCAGGAGGACACAGATATACAGGTGTCACATATCACATTACTCACCGCAGTCTCCTATATACAGACTCAGGAGCACACAGATATACAGGAGTCACATATCACATTACTCAGCGCAGTCTCCTATATACAGACTCAGGAGCACACAGATATACAGGTGTCACATATCACATTACTCAGCGCAGTCTCCTATATACAGACTCAGGGGCACACAGATATACAGGTGTCACATATCACATTACTCAGAGCAGTCTCCTATATACAGACTCAGGAGCACACAGATATACAGGTGTCACATATCACATTACTCTGTCACAGTCTCCCATATACAGACTCAGGAGCACAGAGATATACAGGTGTCACATATCACATTACTCAGCACAGTCTCCCATATACAGACTCAGGAGCACACAGATATACAGGTGTCACATACCACATTACTCAGCGCAGTCTCCCATATACAGACTCAGGAGCACACAGATATACAGGTGTCACATATCACATTACTCAGCACAGTCTCCTATATACAGACTCAGGAGCACACAGATATACAGGTGTCACATATCACATTACTCACCGCAGTCTCCTATATACAGACTCAGGAGCACACAGATATACAGGTGTCACATATCGCATTACTCAGCGCAGTCTCCCATATACAGACTCAGGAGCACACAGATATACAGGTGTCACATACCACATTACTCAGCGCAGTCTCCATATACAGACTCAGGAGCACACAGATATACAGGTGTCACATACCACATTACTCAGCGCAGTCTCCCATATACAGACTCAGGAGCACACAGATATACAGGTGTCACATATCACATTACTCAGCGCAGTCTCCCATATACAGACACAGGTGCACACAGATATACTGGTGTCACATATCACATTACTCAGCGCAGTCTCCATATACAGACTCAGGAGAACACAGATATACAGGTGTCATTTATCACATTACTCAGCGCAGTCTCCTATATACAGACACAGGTGCACACAGATATACAGGGGTCACATTACTCAGCGCAGTCTCCATATAGAGACTCAGGAGCACACAGATATACAGGTATCACATTACTCAGCGCAGTCTCCTATATACAGACTCAGGAGCACACAGATATACAGGTGTCACATATCACATTACTCAGCGCAGTCTCCCATATACAGAGTCAGGAGCACACAGATATACAGGTGTCACATATCCCATTACTCAGCGCAGTCTCCCATATACAGACTCAGGAGCACACAGATATACAGCTGTCACATATCACATTACTCAGAGCAGTCTCCCATATACAGACTCAGGAGCACACGATATACAGGTGTCACATATCCCATTACTCAGCGCAGTCTCCCATATACAGACTCAGGAGCACATGGATATACAGGTGTCACATATCACATTACTCAGAGCAGTCTCCCATATACAGACTCAGGAGCACACGATATACAGGTGTCACATATCCCATTACTCAGCGCATTCTCCCATATACAGACTCAGGAGCACATGGATATACAGGTGTCACATATCACATTACTCAGCGCAGACTCCCATATACAGACACAGGTGCACACAGATATACAGGGGTCACATTACTCAGCGCAGTCTCCATATACAGACTCAGGAGCACACAGATATACAGGTGTCATATATCACATTACTCAGCGCAGTCTCCCATATACAGACACAGGTGCACACAGATATACAGGTGTCACATATCACATTACTCAGCGCAGTCTCCCATATACAGACTCAGGAGCACACAGCTATACAGGTGTCACATACCACATTACTCAGCGCAATCTCCATATACAGACTCAGGAGCACACAGATATACAGGTGTCACATATCACATTACTCAGCGCAGTCTCCATATACAGACTCAGGAGCACACAGATATACAGGTGTCACATATCACATTACTCAGCGCAGTCTCCATATACAGACTCAGGAGCACACAGATATACAGGTGTCACATATCACATTACTCAGCACAGTCTCCTATATACAGACTCAGGAGCACACAGATATACAGGTGTCACATATCACATTACTCAGCACAGTCTCCTATATACAGACTCAGGAGCACACAGATATACAGGTGTCACCTATCACATTACACAGCACAGTCTCCTATATACAGACTCAGGAGCACACAGATATACAAGGGTCATATATCACATTACTCAGCGCAGTCTCCTATATACAGACTCAGGAGCACACAGATATACAGGTGTCACATATCACATTACTCAGCGCAGTCTCCATATACAGACTCAGGAGCACACAGATATACAGGTGTCACATATCACATTACTCAGCGCAGTCTCCTATATACAGACTCAGGAGCACACAGATATACAGGTGTCACGTATCACATTACTCAGCGCAGTCTCCCATATACAGACTCAGGAGCACACAGATATACAGGTGTCACATATCACATTACTCAGCGCAGTCTCCCATATACAGACTCAGGAGCACACAGATATACAGGTGTCACATATCACATTACTCAGCGCAGTCTCCCATATACAGACTCAGGAGCACACAGATATACAGGTGTCACATATCACATTACTCAGCGCAGTCTCCCATATACAGACTCAGGAGCACACAGATATACAGGTGTCACATACCACATTACTCAGCGCAGTCTCCCATATACAGACTCAGGAGCACACAGATATACAGGTGTCACATACCACATTACTCAGCGCAATCTCCATATACAGACTCAGGAGCACACAGATATACAGGTGTCACATATCACATTACTCAGCGCAGTCTCCTATATACAGAGTCAGGAGCACACAGATATACAGGTGTCACATATCACATTACTCAGCGCAGTCTCCCATATACAGACTCAGGAGCACACAGATATACAGGTGTCACATATCACATTACTCAGCGCAGTTTCCTATATACAGACTCAGGAGCACACAGATATACAGGTGTCACCTATCACATTACTCAGCGCAGTCTCCCATATACAGACTCAGGAGCACACAGATATACAGGTGTCACATATCACATTACTCAGCGCAGTCTCCTATATACAGACTCAGGAGAACACAGATATACAGGTGTCATTTATCACATTACTCAGCACAGTCTCCCATATACAGACTCAGGAGCACACAGATATACAAGTGTCACATATACCATTACTCAGCGCAGTCTCCCATATACAGACTCAGGAGCACACAGATATACAGCTGTCACATATCACATTACTCAGCGCATTCTCCCATATACAGACTCAGGAGCACACAGATATACAGGTGTCACATATCACATTACTCAGCGCAGTCTCCTATATACAGACTCAGGAGCACACAGATATACAGGTGTCACATATCACATTACTCAGCGCAGACTCCCATATACAGACACAGGTGCACACAGATATACAGGTGTCACATATCACATTACTCAGCGCAGTCTCCTATATACAGACTCAGGAGCACACAGATATACAGGTGTCACATATCACATTACTCAGCGCAGTCTCCCATTTACAGACTCAGGAGCACACAGATATACAGGTGTCACATATCACATTACTCAGCACAGTCTGCCATATACAGACTGAGGAGCACACAGATATACAGGTGTCACATATCACATTACTCAGCGCAGTCTCCTATATACAGACTCAGGAGCACACAGATATACAGGTGTCACATATACCATTACTCAGCGCAGTCTCCATATACAGACTCAGGAGAACACAGATATACATGTGTCACATATCACATTACTCAGCGCAGTCTCCATATACAGACTCAGGAGCACACAGATATACAGGTGTCACATATCACATTACTCAGCGCAGTCTCCATATAGAGACTCAGGAGCACACAGATATACAGGTGTCACATATCACATTACTCAGCGCAGTCTCCCATAAACAGACTCAGGAGCACACAGATATACAGGTGTCACATATCACATTACTCAGCGCAGTCTCCCATAAACAGACTCAGGAGCACACAGATATACAGGTGTCACATATCACATTACTCAGCGCAGTCTCCTATATACAGACTCAGGAGCACACAGATATACAGGTGTCACATATACCATTACTCAGCGCAGTCTCCATATACAGACTCAGGAGAACACAGATATACATGTGTCACATATCACATTACTCAGCGCAGTCTCCATATACAGACTCAGGAGCACACAGATATACAGGGGTCACATTACTCAGCGCAGTCTCCATATAGAGACTCAGGAGCACACAGATATACAGGTGTCACATATCACATTACTCAGCGCAGTCTCCCATAAACAGACTCAGGAGCACACAGATATACAGGTGTCACATATCACATTACTCAGCGCAGTCTCCCATTTACAGACTCAGGAGCACACAGATATACAGGTGTCACATATCACATTACTCAGCACAGTCTCCCATATACAGACTGAGGAGCACACAGATATACAGGTGTCACATATCACATTACTCAGCGCAGTCTCCTATATACAGACTCAGGAGCACACAGATATACAGGTGTCACATATCACATTACTCAGCGCAGTCTCCATATACAGACTCAGGAGCACACAGATATACAGGGGTCACATTACTCAGCGCAGTCTCCATATAGAGACTCAGGAGCACACAGATATACAGGTGTCATTTATCACATTACTCAGCGCAGTCTCCTATATACAGACTCAGGAGCACACAGATATACAGGTGTCACATATCACATTACTCAGCGCAGTCTCCCATATACAGACACAGGTGCACACAGATATACAGGTGTCACATATCACATTACTCAGCGCATTCTCCCATATACAGACACAGGTGCACACAGATATACAGGGGTCACATTACTCAGCGCAGTCTCCATATAGAGACTCAGGAGCACACAGATATACAGGTGTCATTTATCACATTACTCAGCGCAGTCTCCTATATACAGACTCAGGAGCACACAGATATACAGGTGTCACATATCACATTACTCAGCGCAGTCTCCCATATACAGACACAGGTGCACACAGATATACAGGTGTCACATATCACATTACTCAGCGCAGTCTCCCATATACAGACTCAGGAGCACATGGATATACAGCTGTCACATATCACATTACTCAGAGCAGTCTCCCATATACAGACACAGGAGCACAGAGATATACAGGTGTCACATATCACATTACTCAGCGCATTCTCCCATATACAGACTCAGGAGCACATGGATATACAGGTGTCACATATCACATTACTCAGCGCATTCTCCCATATACAGACTCAGGAGCACATGGATATACAGGTGTCACATATCACATTACTCAGCGCAGACTCCCATATACAGACACAGGTGCACACAGATATACAGGTGTCACATAGCAGTCTCCCATATACAGACTCAGGAGCACACAGATATACAGGTGTCACATATCACATTACTCAGCGCAGTCTCCATATACAGACACAGGTGCACACAGATATACAGGTGTCACATATCACATTACTCAGCGCAGTCTCCCATAAACAGACTCAGGAGCACACAGATATACAGGTGTCACATATCACATTACTCAGCGCAGTCTCCCATTTACAGACTCAGGAGCACACAGATATACAGGTGTCACATATCACATTACTCAGCACAGTCTCCCATATACAGACTGAGGAGCACACAGATATACAGGTGTCACATATACCATTACTCAGCGCAGTCTCCCATATACAGACTCAGGAGCACACAGATATACAGGTGTCAAATATCACATTACTCAGCGCAGTCTCCATATACAGACTCAAGAGAACACAGATATACAGGTGTCATTTATCACATTACTCAGCGCAGTCTCCTATATACAGACTCAGGAGCACACGATATACAGGTGTCACATATCACATTACTCAGCGCATTCTCCCATATACAGACTCAGGAGCAGACAGATATACAGGTGTCACATATCACATTACTCAGCGCAGTCTCCATATACAGACTCAGGAGCACACAGATATACAGGGGTCACATTACTCAGCGCAGTCTCCATATAGAGACTCAGGAGCACACAGATATACAGGTGTCACATATCACATTACTCAGCGCAGTCTCCCATAAACAGACTCAGGAGCACACAGATATACAGGTGTCACATATCACATTACTCAGCGCAGTCTCCCATTTACAGACTCAGGAGCACACAGATATACAGGTGTCACATATCACATTACTCAGCACAGTCTCCCATATACAGACTGAGGAGCACACAGATATACAGGTGTCACATATCACATTACTCAGCGCAGTCTCCTATATACAGACTCAGGAGCACACAGATATACAGGTGTCACATATCACATTACTCAGCGCAGTCTCCATATACAGACTCAGGAGCACACAGATATACAGGGGTCACATTACTCAGCGCAGTCTCCATATACAGACTCAGGAGCACACAGATATACAGGTGTCATATATCACATTACTCAGCGCAGTCTCCCATATACAGACACAGGTGCACACAGATATACAGGTGTCACATATCACATTACTCAGCACAGTCTCCCATATACAGACTCAGGAGCACACAGATATACAAGTGTCACATATACCATTACTCAGCGCAGTCTCCCATATACAGACTCAGGAGCACACAGATATACAGCTGTCACATATCACATTACTCAGAGCAGTCTCCCATATACAGACTCAGGAGCACACGATATACAGGTGTCACATATCACATTACTCAGCGCATTCTCCCATATACAGACTCAGGAGCACATGGATATACAGGTGTCACATATCACATTACTCAGCGCAGACTCCCATATACAGACACAGGTGCACACAGATATACAGGTGTCACATATCACATTACTCAGCGCAGTCTCCCATATACAGACTCAGGAGCACACAGATATACAGGTGTCACATATCACATTACTCAGCGCAGTCTCCCATTTACAGACTCAGGAGCACACAGATATACAGGTGTCACATATCACATTACTCAGCGCAGTCTCCCATATACAGACTGAGGAGCACACAGATATACAGGTGTCACATATCACATTACTCAGCACAGTCTCCATATACAGACTCAGGAGAACACAGATATACAGGTGTCACATATACCATTACTCAGCGCAGTCTCCCATATACAGACTCAGGAGCACACAGATATACAGGTGTCATTTATCACATTACTCAGCGCAGTCTCCCATATACAGACTCAGGAGAACACAGATATACAGGTGTCATTTATCACATTACTCAGCGCAGTCTCCCATATACAGACTCAGGAGCACACAGATATACAGGTGTCACATATCACATTACTCAGCGCAGTCTCCCATATACAGACTCAGGAGCACACAGATATACAGGTGTCATTTATCACATTACTCAGCGCAGTCTCCCATATACAGACTCAGGAGCACACAGATATACAGCTGTCACATATCACATTACTCAGAGCAGTCTCCCATATACAGACTCAGGAGCACACGATATACAGGTGTCACATATCACATTACTCAGCGCATTCTCCCATATACAGACTCAGGAGCACATGGATATACAGGTGTCACATATCACATTACTCAGCGCATTCTCCCATATACAGACTCAGGAGCACACAGATATACAGGGGTCACATTACTCAGCGCAGTCTCCATATACAGACTCAGGAGCACACAGATATACAGGTGTCACATATCACATTACTCAGCACAGTCTCCCATATACAGACTGAGGAGCACACAGATATACAGGTGTCACATAACAAGAGATATGGTAAGAACTTACCTTTGTTATCTCTGTTTCTACGAAGTCCATAGGGTCCACAGGGTTGACCTTGGGGTATAGCTGGATCTGGATCCACGGGCACCACGCAGTTAAAGCTTTGCTGCTCCCAGGATGCACTTGGGTCCGTCCTCCTCTATACCCCGCCCCGGCCACAGGCACCTCAGTTGGTAAGCAGCTAAGGCCGGAGGAGGAGACTAAACAGAGAGAAGGAAGACTGGAACACACAAGAAACCATACTCACAGAAATGGGAGACGGAAAACCGGTGACCAGCCACACAGCCCATTTGAAGCCAGGTGCGTCAGGGCGGGCGCCCTGTGGACCCTATGGACTTCGTAGAAACAGAGATAACAAAGGTAAGTTCTTACCATATCTCTTGTTTTCTACTTCAGGGTCCATAGGGGGTCCACAGGGTTGACCTTGGGGATGTCCCAAAGCAGTTCAACTAAGGGCGGGGACGCTCCTGTGCTGAAAGGAGTACCCGGCGCCCAAAGGATGCATCCTGAGAGGCGAAGGTGTCAAACGCATAAAACCTCAAAAACGTCTGAATTGAAGACCAAGTAGCCGCCTTACACAGCTGAACAGCGGAGGCGCCACGTCTAGCAGCCCAAGAGGGACCCACAGAACGAGTGGAATGAGCCTTAACAGAGGCTGGCACAGGTAAACCCTCCTGCGCATAAGCCTCACAAATAACTGAACGAAGCCAACGGGCTAACGTTTGCTTGTTGGCAGGCCAACCCCTCTTGTGAAAACCGAAGAGGACAAACAAAGAATCCGACTTCCTAACCGAAGCAGTCCGGTCCACATAGATTCTAAGTGCCCGGACCACATCCAAGGAAGCCTCACCAGCAGAAAGATCAGGTGACTGAAAAGCTGGCACAACAAGTTCCTGATTAATGTGGAACTTTGAAACCACTTTGGGCAAAAACTCAGGACGCGTGCGGAGCACTGCCCTGTCCTGGTGAAAAATCAGAAAAGGAGGGCGACAGGAAAGCGCCCCCAATTCTGAAACCCTCCTGGCCGAAGCAATTGCCAGGAGAAAAATGGTCTTAAACGTCAGCCACTTGAGCTCCACCGACTCAAGCGGCTCAAAAGGAGGACCCTGCAAGACCCTCAGTACCACCGTCAAGTCCCACGGAGCCACCGGAGGCACGAAGGGAGGCTGGATCCTGAGAACACCTTGGAAAAAGGTGTAAACATCTGGCAGTGTAGCAATCCGTCGCTGAAACCACACGGACAAAGCAGACACATGAACCTTCAGAGAGGCCAGGCGTAAGCCGAGGTCCAAACCCGATTGAAGAAATTCCAAGATTCTGGAAACCCGAAACACCTGCGGATCATAGTTTCTGGATTCACACCACTGAAAATAAGTGCGCCACACCCTGTGGTAAATCCGCGCGGAAGCAGGCTTGCGTGCCCTAAGCATGGTACCAATCACTGAACTGGAGAAACCCCTAGACCTCAAGACGGCTGTCTCAAGAGCCACGCCGTCAAAGACAGCCGACCCAGATCCGGGTAAAGGCAGGGCCCCTGAGACAACAGGTCCCGACGCTGAGGAAGAAGGTACGGAGCGTCGATGGAGAGGCACCTCAGATCGGAGTACCAAGGACGTCTGGGCCACGCCGGAGCCACCAGCACGAGCGTGCCGCCGTCCTGCTTGAATTTCCGCAGAACCCGAGGAAGTAAGGATATCGGAGGAAACAGATACGCCAGGTGAAACGTCCATTTCACCGACAGAGCGTCTACCAGACAGGCGCCTGCGTCTCTTGTCCTTGACCCGTAAACGGGCAACTTGTGATTGTGACGGGAGGCCATCAAGTCCAGCTCCGGCAGCCCCCACCTGTCCACGAGTAGCTGAAACACCTCTGGGTGAAGCGACCATTCCCCGGGATGCACATCGTGACGGCTGAGGAAGTCCGCCTCCCAATTGAGGACTCCGGGAATGAAGACTGCCGAGATCGCTGGAACGTGACACTCCGCCCAAGCAAGAATGCGAGACACCTCCGACATTGCTGCCCGACTGCGAGTTCCCCCTTGGTGGTTGATGTACGCCACCGTGGTGGCGTTGTCGGACTGCACCTGAACCGCCCTTCCGTGAAGAGCGGGGCCGGACGACTGCAGGGCCCTGTACACAGCCCGCA
Organism: Taudactylus pleione; assembly: GCA_031769625.1. Taxonomy (NCBI): domain Eukaryota; kingdom Metazoa; phylum Chordata; class Amphibia; order Anura; family Myobatrachidae; genus Taudactylus; species Taudactylus pleione. The sequence continues at coordinate 929,137 of JAUIMM010000634.1, forward strand.
GTTTCAGGATGTTGATGGGGAGAAGTGCTTCTTCCGCGGACCAACGACCCTGAAGCGATAATGAGCCGGTCACTGCCCCCCAACCCCGAAGACTGGCATCCGTCGTGAGCAGGACCCAGTCCGGGATCCAAAAGGGGCGCCCCTCGACCAGATGCGCCGTCTGAAGCCACCAAGCCAAAGACTGCCGAACCTCCGCGGACAACACCAGCATCTGAGAGCGGATCCGGTGAGGTAACCCGTTCCATTCCGATAGAATCAGCCCCTGCAGGGGCCGGGAATGGAACTGGGCAAATTCCACCATGTCGAATGTCGACACCATGGACCCCAGAACTCTCATAGCTGAATGGACCGACAGGCGGCAACTGCTCAGGCAACTGTGTATCCGCAGCTGCAGGGAGGAGACCTTCTCTGGAGTCAGGAAAATCCGCTGCTGACGAGAATCCAGCAGGGCTCCCAAATGAGCCATCCGCTGTGATGGAATCAGGGAGGACTTCTTCCAGTTTATCAACCACCCGTGTGCTTGAAGACAAGCAATGGTCAGGTGGAGATGTCGAAGAAGCACCTCCGGGGAGCTCGCCAGCAGCAGAAGATCGTCCAGGTACGGCAACAGACGTAGACCCTGACCCCGAAGGTGGGCAGCCATAACCGCCATCACCTTGGTGAACACCCTCGGAGCCGTGGAAAGGCCAAAAGGCAACGCCCGAAATTGGTAGTGATGGTTCAGGATAGCAAACCTCAGATACCGCTGATGTGCCGGTGCTATGGGCACATGGAGATAGGCGTCCTGGATATCGAGGGAGACCATATAATCCCCGGGTTCCATCGCCAGAATGATGGAACGTAACGTTTCCATCCTGAACCTGGGAACTCTGAGGTATCTGTTCAGAGACTTCAAATTCAGGATAGGGCGATGAGAACCATTGGGTTTCTGTACCAAAAACAGAGTAGAATAGTACCCCGTCCCGCGCTGAGACTGCGGAACGGGAACAATGACCCCTGCTTGTAGCAAGGATTCTATAGCTACCTGAATCTGACCAGCTTTGGTCTTGTCCAGAGAAGGACTTGTACAGAAAAACTGGTGGGGCGGCCTGAACCGAAAAGACAGGGCGTACCCCTGAGAGACTACTTCTCGAACCCAGGCATCCGTGGTGGTATTGTGCCAACACTGGGCGAATTGGAGAAGTCGGCCTCCCACTCTGGGGTCCCCCAGAGAGAGGCCCGTCCCATCAGGCAGCAGGCTTATCCTCCTGCTTGGAAGAAGGGCGCCGAGCACTCCATGCCTGCTTCTTGGGCTTGGGTGCGGCCTTGGTCGCCGAATGTCTCGGGAAGGACTGGCCCTTGGCCTTACCCTGAACCCGAAAAGGACCGAAAGGCAGAGCTCCTCACTTTAGCCGGCGCAGAGGCCGAAGGGAGAAAAGCCGACTTGGACTTAGCCAAAGTATCCACTATTCTGTCCAAATCCGGACCAAATAGTAAATCACCATTAAAAGGCAAGGCCTCCAGACCCTTTTTTGAATCTGCATCAGCCCTCCAGGACCTCAGCCACAGGGAGCGCCGAGCAGACACCGCTGCAGCCGACACCCTAGAAGTGAGCAGGCTGGCATCCAAAGACGCTTCCCCAATATAGGAAGCTGCATCCCGCATCTGTCCCACTAACGCTCTCTGGATATCCGGAGCCTCATCAGGAAAGGTATCCTCCAAGGCATTGGCCCATGCCTCAATGGCTTTAGCCACCCAGGAGATAGCCATGGACGGGCGAGCCACCGCCCCGGAAAGAGAATAAATGGACTTTAAACAAGTCTCCACCTTCCTGTCCGTGGGATCCTTCAAAGAGGAGCTAGACGGCCATGGCAGCGTCGCGCTTTTGATCAAGCGGGTAACGTAGGAATCCACCGCCGGCGGAGTTTCCCATTTCCTGCAATGAGCTTCAGGAAAAGGATAGTTCGCCGCCAACCTCTTCTGTGGATGGAACCTCTTACTAGGTAATTGCCAGGCCGCCGCCATATGATCCGATAATTGATCAGACAGGGGGAACACAGTTGAGGTCACCTTGGCCTTTTTAAAATTAGGAAACTTCGACCTAGGAGCCGGCGCATCATCCTCAACATGTAGGATAGCCCGCACCGCCCTAACTAAGGCTGGAACATTAATGGAGGACTTAGCTTCCACCTCCTGCCCCATGACATCAGAGTCAGAGTCCTCATGGATTTCTCCATCATCTGAGGACACTTCCGAGTCCGACAACTGCGCAGCTAGTGAACTCACAACCGGACGTTTAGACACCCTTGGTGGCACATCACCTTGCAACATGGACTGAAACGCCGAGGATGAAGCCGCCAGACTCTGTACGGAGCTGGATAGAACATCCACCCAAGGCGGAGGAGCCGTCGGAGCAAAACTCTGCAAAGGCACTACAGACTGACGCGTCCCTGGGGAAGACTGCACATACACAGGCAGTCCCGAGTAAGGACCCACAGTCTGGGCCCCGGGGGAAGACCGCAACATTTGTGGAACCCTCGGGGAATGGGGGATGGTGGGCTGCGGTAACGCCCTAGAAGGGACCGCTGATGGGACCGATAACCGGTCCGCAATAGACGCCAGCACCTGTGAAAACATCGCCCAAGGAGGGTCCTGTGATACAGGGGGGTTGGAGGGGCCCGGTACCAGCTGGCACCGCCCGCACAGACCATCCTGAGATAAGTCCTCCCCATCAACTCCAGCAGCACAGCGTCTGCAGGAAAATAGCACAGGAGCCACCGAGCGCCCAGTCTCCTCATCAGACATGATACCGTAAATCACAAGAAATAGGTATCACCAGAGGAATTACGGTTTTAACACCCGCGCACTCACCAGTATGCGACACAACAGCCCAGATATGGTACTGTGTAGCACACAACAGTATGTGACTGACCCCACAAATACGTGTTTTATATAAGTGAGGGTCTCAGAAAAACGCCCTTCCCCCACACACCTGCCGGGCCGTAGGAGAAGGAAAGGGATAGTTATAAGCTGACAGTAAGGAGAATAAGTCACAGACAGGCAGCACTAGCAATAGTCACATACAATGCAGAAAAGTTATACTCACTGCACCTTCCGCTACAATCAACCGCCCAGATTCAGTGTCTGGGAGGGCTATAGCGCTGTGTACACTGTCCTTTTGCAGGGGAGAGGTACACAGGGGGACCGGTCCACTTGATACCGCCTGGGAGTCTGCGATGTGCCAGTAAAGATGGCCGCCGGAGACCTCAGAGGAGGAGTGGCCGAGAGATAAGAGCAGCTCAGCGACGCCAGACTCCTAGTTGAAAGGCGCGCTGAGCTGAGGGGAGGAGCCACTAGACAGGGAAGGCTACCTCCCCTGGCTAGCAATTAACCCCCGGGTTGCCGATCCCGCTATTAGCCTGATACCCTGGTGGTCTAGCGTACACGCGGGGTATTCCTCAATTGAGGGGGAGCCCGCCGCCGCCGCTAGCGCCTCCGGTCTGTCCCCAGAGACCGGAGGCTCCTGACTGCATTGAAGTATCCGCGGCCCGCCGCACGCGGCGACCCGCGGTTTACCTGATCCCCGTCGCGTCCGGCAGCAGTCAAGGGAGTCCCCAGAGCCCGGCTAGTACAGGCTCTGGGGTCCCGCCGCGATCCCCAGAGCTGTACTGGCGTCGCGGCGCCAGCGGGGAGAAGGAGCGGCAGCGTGGACGTCCTAAAGGACAGTCTGATGCTGCCGCTCTAACAGTGTAAAAAAAGTAGAAAAAAATAAAAAATTTCTCTTTTAAAATAAAGCTTAGGGGCTGCTCCTGCAGCCCCACTGCGACAGGGTGACCCGACTCCGGCCGGGCACCAACTAAAACTGAGGTGCCTGTGGCCGGGGCGGGGTATAGAGGAGGACGGACCCAAGTGCATCCTGGGAGCAGCAAAGCTTTAACTGCGAGGTGCCCGTGGATCCAGATCCAGCTATACCCCAAGGTCAACCCTGTGGACCCCCTATGGACCCTGAAGTAGAAATACCATTACTCAGCACAGTCTCCCATATACAGACTCAGGAGCACACAGATATACAGGTGTCACATATCACATTACTCAGCGCAGTCTCCTATATACAGACTCAGGAGCACACAGATATACAGGTGTCACATATCACATTACTCAGCGCAGTCTCCCATATACAGACTCAGGAGCACACAGATATACAGGTGTCACATATCACATTACTCAGCGCAGTCTCCCATATACAGACTCAGGAGCACACAGATATACAGGTGTCACATATCACATTACTCAGCGCAGTGTCCCATATACAGACTCAGGAGCACACAGCTATACAGGTGTCACATATCACATTACTCAGCGCAGTCTCCCATATACAGACTCAGGAGCACACAGATATACAGGTGTCACATATCACATTACTCAGCACAGTCTCCTATATACAGACTCAGGAGCACACAGATATACAGGTGTCACATATCACATTACTCAGCGCAGTCTCCTATATACAGACTCAGGAGCACACAGATATACAGGTGTCACATATCACATTACTCAGCACAGTCTCCTATATACAGGCTCAGGAGCACACAGATATACAGGTGTCACATATCACATTACTCAGCACAGTCTCCTATATACAGACTCAGGAGCACACAGATATACAGGTGTCACATATCACATTACTCAGCGCAGTCTCCTATATACAGACTCAGGAGCACACAGATATACAGGTGTCACATATCACATTACTCAGCGCAGTCTCCTATATACAGACTCAGGAGCACACAGATATACAGGTGTCACATATCACATTACTCAGCACAGTCTCCTATATACAGACTCAGGAGCACACAGATATACAGGTGTCACATATCACATTACTCAGCACAGTCTCCTATATACAGACTCAGGAGCACACAGATATACAGGTGTCACATATCACATTACTCAGCGCAATCTCCTATATACAGACTCAGGAGCACACAGATATATTGTGGGATTAGGAGTAGGTAGAGTAAGGGGTATGGTGGTCACTGTGTGGATAATGGGACATGTATGTAGTCGCACAGGGTGATTGGGAGACATATCAATCTGGGCACATTACTAATAATACAACAGAAATCATTGAAGACACAAAGAATAACTCACCTAGGAAAGTCTCCTTCTCAGTCTTGCAGGTGGGGTCCAGTCCGGACAGGAGAGTCTACAGAGGAGACATTATTATTACTGAGATTCTGCTGCCTGTATCAGTCACACATCATGTTCCTCTGTGATGTCCAGCTCTCAGATCTCTGAGGATATACACCGGGGTAATACCGGCTGCAAACACAGCGCTCACAAGATGCAGAGAGCCCGCGGGGAGATACGGGACACAGATACTCCAATAATACTTCTGCCAGTATGTGTCTGTCCTCATGTGCCTCTGATGTGCCTCTCATCTACAGGGATTGTAAGTGCCACTGTATCTCATTCACAAAGAAAGTGTCTGCATTTCAGCTGTTGCTGGCCCCATGATTTCTTCCAGCTATCCTATATCCAGGACAGGGGGACAAGAAACCCAGGAGGCCGGCGGACAGCGCGAATGTCCACAAACCAGGTAAGACAGCTCAGTTGTGACGACATAAACTGATCTCACCAGCACATACAGTGTATCTGACCTGTGCATTACATCTATTATAGGCAGGCAGTGTAACAGGTCATACATACATGTAATTACACACACGCACACAGGGGGGCAGGAGTTACCTCCTCCTCCTCGTGGACCTTCTGATGTTTCAGCAGCTCCGACCTCCAGCGATAGCCTTTGCCGCACTGTGCGCACTGGAAGGGTTTCTCGCCGGTGTGCGTCTTCAGGTGGGTGGTGAGGTGCTGGCGCTGTACGAACGACTTGCCACACTGAGCGCACTGGTACGGCCGCTCCCCCGTGTGGATGCGTTCGTGGATCAAGAGGGACGTGTGTCTGCGGAAGCTCTTCCCACACACGTTGCAAATATAGGAGCGCTCGTCTGTGTGCACGCGCTGGTGGGAGCGTAACGTCCTCTTGTTCAGGAAGTTTTTGTCACACTCCTGGCAGGAAAGAGTCCGCTCCCCTTTCTGTGCCCGCTGTCTTAATAGCAGCCGTGCCCGCTTGCCCAGAGCCTTGCCTCTCTCCAGGGCTCCCAGAGGACCCTGCCCCTCGCGTTTGTAGCGACGCTTCCGTCCAGACGTCTCTGAGGAGAACAGACCGTAACAATCAATCGCAGATTCCTTAAATCCTCTGTTACATTATGAACCTTGTAAGATGGCCTGAGGCACAGGTCAGTGACAAATCTCCTCACCTTTCTGGGTGTCCTCTGAGCTGTTTGCAGAACTCTAAAATAGATAAAAGATAACAAGTAATTGGCCACGCTTCATATCTTGCCATTGCCGACATGGGTTCCAGTCAATAGATAGACGGTAATTAGATAGACGGGCAATAGGACGACAGGGACAAAAGGTCGACACAGAAAAGTTTGACATGGATAAAGGTCAGCAATTATAAATGGTCAACAGGTACAAAAGTCCAACCTGGTCAAAATGTTTGACACAAAAATGGTCGGCACAAAACTGGTTGACACATTTGTATTTATTTTTTTGAGTTAGGCACTTACCATAAGGTTAAGGTACGTAGACACGGTACGATCAAAATGCACGATATGAACAATAACGATATCGATCATATCGTTAATGTCATGCATTTTCTGGTGCCTCCTAAAAGATATCGTCCGTCGACCATGCATGCAGGCCAACCTGGTCGATATCGACCAGGTCAGTATAGAGACCTGCGATTGTTGATCGCGGGTCGCTAGCCGTCGTTGGTGGTGTGCTGGATGATTGATATCGATCATGCAGCACACTCGGGAGATCGTTCAGCGATATTGTTAACGCTCACAATCGTCCCGTGTGTATGCACCAGTAGCGTTAGGCACTAGAGGGAACGGTTAGGCACCAGGAGGTAGGGTTAGGCTTAGGCACCAAGGGGGGAGGGTTAGGCTTAGGCAACAAGGGGTCGGTTAAGGTTAGAGTCAAGGTTAAATAAAAATAAATCACGTGTCGACCATTTTTGTGTCGACTTTTCTACCTGTCAACCTTTTCTGTTTTGACCTTTCAGGGCTGCATAAAATTGGATTTTAAAAAAATAAATAAAAAACGGATTTATTTGATTTCAATAGGTCTTTTTATTAAAAAAAAAATTTAAATAAACGTTTAAAAATGTAAAACGTTTATGTATATTTTTTTTTTTATAAAAATCCTATTTAAATCCAAAAAAATCTGATTTAAATCAAATGAATCCGTTTTTTATGTTTTTTTTTTTTTTAAACCCAATTTTATGCAATCCTGGATCTTATGTCCCTGTCGACCTATTGACTGTCTAACATCTGTTGTCTATCTAATCACTGTCTATCTTTTAAACTAAACCCATCCAGCACAAGAAAACCGTGTGAGAGACTGCAGCAGTCTCTAAATCTAGTGTGTCAATCCATCTATATATTAAAATTGACTGCTGATAAAAATGATGTCATTATAAATAAGGTAACGCCGGGCATTACAGCTAGTGTACTTATAACACACGCAACCTCATTTAATAGACTGTTTGGGCCAGTGTTGGCTAACCTTGACACTCCAGCTGTTATGGAACTACATAACCCAGCATGCACTGCTACAGTTTTGCTATTAGGGCATGCTAAAACTGTGGCAGGGCATGCTGGGATATATAGTTCCACAACAGCTGGAGTGTCAAGGTTAGCCAACACTGGTTTAGGCTGACAGGAAGCCTGTATAATTCCAGCAGTGAGGCTACTGAGCGTCTTGTCTGGCTGATGTATTTAAAGATAATTATTTTTATAAAATTACAAAACTATGAAGGACGTTTTAATAGGCCGATACGACATCGTACTACTTTATACAATGACCAAATCAGCCTAATCTGTGGCATAAATATGGTACATAAAGACGAGAGCACAAGTCATTGGATAAAGGACGTGACACCCAAAATGGGTGTGGCTAAGGAGTAAGACAAAGGTGGACCAATAAGAGATGATTCCTGTAATGCACTTAATGGTTACTGGGTGGCGACTCCAGTGCATGCTGCCAGTTTGTATTACTGGGTAATGGCTAGACAGGACCCGTTCTGCTCACATGCCCGTCTGATCGCATGTAGCCCCTGCTATGGGGCAGTGTGGGGGCGGGGATGGCCAGCATTCCCAGAAACCGGGGCGCGTCGGCTCATTTTCCGGGAGTGGCAAGGCCAGGGGCTGCGTCCATGGACGCAGTTTCCTGGCCTCGCAAGCACAGGCTTACTCAGCTGGCCGTCGTCTTCCACCATAGCGACCGGTGGTTGTGATGGTTATCCCACAGCCTGTGACCTCGGCCATGGTGCTGGGATCACAAATGTCACAGGTGGCGTCTGACGCCTCCCAGCTGCATTTGCATATTCGCCTGCGTGCATCTGTGCAGTTCCATCCATTACTGAATCCCCCCCCCCCCCCCCCCCCGAGTCGGACTGTCCCCAGAAGACACTGTGTTCTCTCTGAGCCCTTGTGGCGCTGTGTGATGAGCGCAGACAATGCAGCGTTGCGGTTACCTCCTTCTCGTGGACCTTCTGATGTTTGGCCAGCTCGGATCTCCATCGGTAGCTGTTCCCGCAGACATCGCAGGGGAAGGGTTTCTCCCCGGTGTGGATTCTCTTGTGGGTGGTGAGATGCTGCTGCTGGATGAAGCTCTTGCCGCACTGCAGACACTTGTAGGGCCGCTCCCCGGTGTGAATCCGTTCGTGGATCAGGAGGGCTGTGTGTCTGCGGAAACACTTCCCACACACGTTGCAGATGTACGACCTCTCCCCGAGGTGAGCTCTCAGGTGCGCCTTTAAAGTCCGCTTATTGTAGAAGATCTTCCCGCACTCGGCGCAGGCGTGAGCCTTGTCCGCTTTGGGATTACGGGAGCGCTTTTTTCCTGCGCTCCTGCACCTGGCTGGGCGGCTCTTGGTGCGATCACCTGATATAAAATAAACAGGTCAGCAGCAGCTGTTACTCTCTCCAATGACACAAATATACTCATCATGTCCCATTAATACATACACGAGGCTGCCTCTAATACCCTCCATTATACCTGGGGTGACGGAGAGCTCCTGACGCCGTACCTGCATTAGCGGATTCTCCGTCCTTCTCACAGCTGTCAGAGTCCCCTCGTTCTTCCTTAATGGAGGAGTCCGCAACCTAAAATACAACTCAACGGATGAGCATACAGACCGGCCGCATAGGGGTTGTGGTATAAGGGCTCATTGTAACATCGGGGCCCAACTGTGGTAGCATTACACTGGGGTGGAGCACAAGTCTTTTTTACTAGCAAAAGCCCTGCATTCTCCTAGGTAACAGAAAAGCCCTGCATTCTCCTAGGTAACAGAAAAGCCCTGCATTCTCCTAGGTAACAGAAAAGCCCTGCATTCTCCTAGGTAACAGAAAAGCCCTGCATTCTCCTAGGTAACAGAAAAGCCCTGCATTCTCCTAGGTAACAGAAAAGCCCTGCATTCTCCCTAGGTAACAGAAAAGCTCTGCATTCTCCCTAGGTAACAGAAAAGCCCTGCATTCTCCTAGGTAACAGAAAAGCCCTGCATTCTCCTAGGTAACAGAAAAGCCCTGCATTCTCCTAGGTAACAGAAAAGCCCTGCATTCTCCTAGGTAACAGAAAAGCCCTGCATTCTCCTAGGTAACAGAAAAGCCCTGCATTCTCCTAGGTAACAGAAAAGCCCTGCATTCTCCTAGGTAACAGAAAAGCCCTGCATTCTCCCTAGGTAACAGAAAAGCTCTGCATTCTCCCTAGGTAACAGAAAAGCCCTGCATTCTCCTAGGTAACAGAAAAGCCCTGCATTCTCCTAGGTAACAGAAAAGCCCTGCATTCTCCCTAGGTAACAGAAAAGCCCTGCATTCTCCCTAGGTAACAGAAAAGCCCTGCATTCTCCCTAGGTAACAGAAAAGCCCTGCATTCTCCCTAGGTAACAGAAAAGCCCTGCATTCTCCCTAGGTAACAGAAAAGCCCTGCATTCTCCCTAGGTAACAGAAAAGCCCTGCATTCTCCTAGGTAACAGAAAAGCCTGCATTCTCCTAGGTAACAGAAAAGCCCTGCATTCTCCCTAGGTAACAGAAAAGCCCTGCATTCTCCCTAGGTAACAGAAAAGTCCTGCATTCTCCCTAGGTAACAGAAAAGCCCTGCATTCTCCTAGGTAACAGAAAAGCCTGCATTCTCCCTAGGTAACAGAAAAGCCATGCATTCTCCTAGGTAACAGAAAAGCCCTGCATTCTCCCTAGGTAACAGAAAAGCCTGCATTCTCCCTAGGTAACAGAAAAGCCCTGCATTCTCCCTAGGTAACAGAAAAGCACTGCATTCTCCTAGGTAACAGAAAAGCCCTGCATTCTCCCTAGGTAACAGAAAAGCCCTGCATTCTCCCTAGGTAACAGAAAAGCCCTGCATTCTCCTAGGTAACAGAAAAGCCTGCATTCTCCTAGGTAACAGAAAAACAAGAGATATGGTAAGAACTTACCTTTGTGGATCTGGATCCACGGGCACCACGCAGTTAAAGCTTTAGCTGCTCCCAGGATGCTCTTGGGTCCGTCCTCCTCTATACCCCGCCCCCGAGCCACAGGCACCTCAGTTGGTAAGCAGCCCAGGCCGGAGGAGGAGACTAAACAGAGAGAAGGAAGACTGGAACACACAAGTAAACCATACTCACAGAAAAGGGAGACGGAAAACCGGTGACCAGCAGCACAGCCCATAGGGGGTCCACAAGGTTGACCTTCGGGATGTCCCAAAGCAGTTCAACTAAGGGCGGGGACGCTCCTGTGCAGAAAGGAGAATCCTGCGCCCAAAGGATGCATCCTGAGAGGCAAAGGTGTCAATCGCATAAAACCTCAAAATCGTCTGAATGGAAGACCAAGTGGCTGCCTTGCACAGCTGAACAGCGGAGGCACCACGTCTAGCAGCCCAAGAAGGACCCACAGACCGAGTGGAATGAGCCTTAACAGAGGCTGGAACAGGTAAACCTTCCTGTACATAAGCCTCCCTAATAACAGAACAAAGCCAACAGGCTAAGGTTTGTTTGTTGGCAGGCCAACCCCTCTTATGAAAACCAAAGAGGACAAACAAAGAATCGGACCTTCTAACAGAAGCAGTCCGATCAACATAAATTCTGAGAGCACGGACAACGTCCAACGAAGCCTCGTCAGCTGTAAGATCAGGGGACTGAAAAGCTGGCACCACCAGTTCCTGATTGATGTGGAACTTAGACACAACTTTAGGCAAGAACTCAGTGCGAAGCACTGCTCTGTCCTGGTGAAAAATTAAGAAGGGGGGACTACAGGAAAGTGCCCCCAACTCGGATACCCTCCTGGCCGAAGCAATTGCCAGGAGAAACACAGTCTTCAGTGTTAACCACTTGAGGTCAACCGACTCAAGAGGTTCAAAAGGAGGTCCCTGCAGGACCCGAAGAACCACCGCCAAGTCCCACGGAGCCACTGGAGGCACAAAGGGAGGCTGGATTCTAAGAATACCCTGGAAAAAGGTGTGAACGTCAGGCAGTGTAGCGATTCTACGCTGGAACCACACAGACAGAGCCGATACATGAACCTTCAGGGAAGCAAGACGTAAGCAGAGGTCAAGACCTGACTGCAGAAATGCCAAAATCCTAGAAACCCTGAACACCTGAGGATCAAAGTTTCTGGACTCACACCACTGAAAATAAGTGTGCCACACTCTGTGGTAAATCCTTGCAGAGGCAGGTTTACGCGCCCTCAGCATAGTACTGATGACAGAGCTTGAAAAGCCCCGGTACCCTAAGACGGCTGTCTCAAGAGCCACGCCGTCAAAGACAGCCGACCCAGATCTGGGTAAAGGCAAGGCCCCTGAGACAGCAGGTCCCGACGCTGAGGCAGAAGGAACGGGGCATCGACGGACAAGCTCCTGAGATCGGAGTACCAAGGACGTCTGGGCCTCGCTGGAGTCACCAGCAGAAACGTGCCCTCGTCCTGTTTGATTTTTCTTAGTACCCGAGGTAGCAGGGAGATCGGAGGGAACAGGTACGCTAGGTGAAATGTCCATTTCACCGACAGCACGTCCACCAGGCTTGAGCCTGCGTCCCTTGTCCTTGAGCCGTACACGGGTAACTTGTAATTGTGACAGGAAGCCATCAGGTCCAACTCCGGCAGTCCCCATTTGTCCACGAGAAGTTGAAACACCTCTGGGTGAAGCAACCATTTCCTGGGATGCACGTCGTGACGGCTGAGGAAGTCTGCCTCCCACTTGAGGACTCCCGGGATGAAGACTGCCGAGATTGCTGGAAGGTGGCACTCCGCCCAAGCCAGGATCTGAGACACCTCCGACATCGCAGCTCGACTGCGAGTTCCTCCCTGGTGATTGACGTACGCCACCGTGGTGGCGTTGTCAGATTGCACCTGAACTGCCCTTCCGTGAAGAGCGGTGCCTGATGACAGCAGAGCCCTGTACACGGCCCGCAGTTCCAGCACGTTTATGGGAAGAACTGCTTCCTCTACAGACCAACGGCCCTGAAGAGACAACTAGCCGGTCACTGCCCCCCAACCCCGGAGACTGGCATCTGTTGTGAGCAGAACCCAGTCCGGGATCCAAAAGGGGCGACCCACGATGAGATGAGCTGGCTGAAGCCACCAAGCTAGAGACTGACGCACTTCCGAGGAGACAAGACCAGCGTCTGGGATCGGATCCGGTGAGGTAACCCGTTCCATTCCGATAGAATCTGCCCCTGCAGGGGCCTGGAATGGAACTGGGAAAATTCCACCATGTCGAATCCCGACACCATGGACCCTAGGACTCTCATGGCCGAGTGTACAGACACCCTGGCACTGCACAGGCAACTGTGTATCCGCAGTTGTAGGGAGGACACCTTTTCCGGAGTCAGGAAAATCCTTTACTGACGAGAATCCAGAAGGGCTCCCAAATGAAGCATCCGTTGTGATGGGATCAGAGATGACTTCTTCCAATTTATCAACCACCTGTGCCTGAAGACAAGCAATGGAGATGTCGAAGAAGTACCTCCGGGGAGCTCGCCAGCAGAAGAAGATCGTCCAGATACTGCAGCAGCCGTATACCCTTGCCCCGAAGGTGGGCAGCCATAATTGCCATCACCTTGGTGAACACCCTCGGAGCCGTGGAAAGGCCAAAAGGCAACGCCCGAAACTGGTAGTGATGTTGCAGGATAGCAAACCTCAGATACCGCTGGTGTACCGGTGCTATGGGCACATGGAGATAGGCGTCCTGGATATCCAGGGAGACCATGTAATCCCCGGGTTCCATCGCCAGAATGATGGAACGTAACGTTTCCATCCTGAACTTGGGAACTCTGAGGTATTTGTTCAGAGACTTCAAATTCAGGATAGGCGATGAGAACCATTTGGGCTTCTGTACAAGAAACAGAGTAGAATAGTACCCCGTCCCGCGTAGAGACTGCGAAACGGGAACAATGACCCCTGCTTGTAGCAAGGATTGTATAGCCACCTGAATCTGGGAAGCTTTGGTCTTGTCCATACAAGGACTCGTGCAAAAAAACTGGTGGGGCGGTCAGACCCGAAAAGACAGGGCGTACCCCTGAGAGACTACTTCTCGAACCCAGGCATCCGTGGTGGTATTGTGCCAACACTGGGCGAATTGGAGAAGTCGGCCTCCCACTCTGAGGTCCCCCAGAGGGAGGCCCGTCCCATCAGGCAGCAGGTTCATCCTCCTGCTTGGAAGAAGGACGCTGAGCACTCCAGGCTTGCTTCTTGGGTTTAGAGGCGGTCTTAGCCACCGACTGCCTCGGGAAGGACTGACCTTTTGTCTTACCCTGAACCCGAAAGGAACGAAAGGCCGAGCTCCGGACCTTGGCAGGCGTTGCTGCTGAAGGGAGGAAAGCGGACTTGGATTTAGCCAGGGTATCCACTATTTTGTCCAAGTCCGGACCAAATAGCAATTCTCCATTAAAAGGTAAGGCCTCCAGGCCTTTCTTTGAATTGGAGTCCGCTCTCCAGGACCTCAGCCATAAGGATCGGCGGGCAGACACTGCTGCAGCCGATACTCGAGAGGTCAGCAAACTAGCATTCAAAGAGGCTTCTCCAATATAGGAAGCAGCATCTCTCATCTGTCCTAACGACGCCTTCTGGTCATCCAGAGCGTCGTCCGGAAAGGTATCCTCTAATGCGTTGGCCCATCCCTCAATGGCCTTGGCCGCCCAGGAGATGGCCATGGACGGTCGGGCCACTGCCCCTGAGAGGGGGTAAATGGACTTTAAGCAAGTCTCAACTTTTCTGTCCGTGGGATCCTTCAGCGAGGATATAGACGGTAACGGCAAAGTAGCGCTCCGTATTAAACGGGTGACATGGGAATCCACCGCAGGTGGAGTTTCCCATTTTTTACAATGTGCCTCAGGAAAATGATAATTAGAAGCTAACCGCTTCTGTAGCAGGAACCTCTTACTGGGCGCCTGCCAAGCCACCGCCATATGATCTGTCAACTGATCAGACAGGGGAAACACCGCAGAAGCCACCTTAGTTTTTTTTTAAACTAGAACACTTCGACTTAGGATTTGGTGCCTCATCCTCTATTTGGAGAATGGCTCGCACCGCCCTAACCAGTGCTCGCACATTAATGGACGACATGGTATACACCTCCTGGACCAATGTGTCCGAGTCAGTGTCATCATGAACCTCCCCATCATCTGAGGACCCCTCGGAGTCCGATACATGCGCCGCCTGCGCCATTAGTGTGCGTTTTGACGCCCTAGAAGGTATGTCATTCTGCAACATTGACTGAAAAGCCGAAGACGCGGCCGCCAAATTTTGTACTGAGTTGGAAAGCACATCCACCCAGGGTGGAGGAGCCGCCACAGGGGCCTGGAAGGGCACCACAGACTGCTGCGTCACAGGGGAAGCCTGTATATACATACAGTCAGGTGCATAAATATTGGGACATTGAATGAATTTTCATATTTTGGCCTCTATTCACCACCACAATGGCTTTGAAATGAAACAAACACGATGTGATTTACCTGCAGACTTTCAGATTTAATTTGAGGGTAATTACATCCAAATCAGGTGAACGGTGTAGGAATTACAACGGTTTCTATATGTGCCTCCAACTTTTTAAGGGGCCAAAAGTAATGGGACAAACTAAACAATCCTAAATCTAACTTTCACTTTTTAATACTTTGTTGCAAATCCTTTGCAGGCAATTACAGCCTGAAGTCTGGAACGCATAGACATCACCAGACGCTGGGTTTCATCCCTGGTGATGTTCTGCCAGGCCTCTACTGCAAATGTCTTCAGTTCCTGCTTGTTCTTGGGGCATTTTCCCTTCAGTTTTGTCTTCATCAAGTGAAATGCATGCTCAATCGGATTCAGGTTAGGGGATTGACTTGGCCATTGCATAACATTCCACTTTTTAGCCCTAAAAAAGTCTTTGGTTGCTTTTACAGTATGCTTCGGGTCATTGTCCATCTGCACTGTGAAGCGCCGTCCAATGAGTTCTGAAGCACTTGACTGAATATGAGCATATAATATTGCCCGAAACACTTCAGAATTCATTCTGCGGCTTTTGTCAGCAGTCACATCATCAATAAATACAAGGGAACCAGTTCCATTGGCAGCCATACATGCCCACGCCATGACACTACCACCACCATGCTTCACTGATGAGGTGGTATGTTTTGGATCATGAGCAGTTCCTTTCCTTCTCCATACTCTTCTCTTCCCATCACTCTGGTACAAGTTGATCTTTGTCTCATCTGTCCATAGGATGTTGTTCCAGAACTGTAATGGCTTTTTTAGATGTTGTTTGGCAATCTGGTCTTCCTGTTTTTGTGGCTCACCAATGGTTTACATCATGTGGTGAACCCTCTATATTCACTCTTGTGAAGTCTTCTCTTGCTTGTTGACTTTGACACATATACACCTTCCTCCTGGAGAGTTTTCTTGATTTGGCCAACTGTTGTGAAGGGTTTTTTCTTCACCAGGGAAATAATTCTTCTGTCATCCACCACAGTTGTTTTCTGTGGTCTTCCGGGTCTTTTGGTGTTACTGAGCTCTCCGGTTCGTTCTTTCTTTTTAAGAATGTTCCAAACAGTTGATTTGGCCACACCTAATGTTCTTGCTATCTCTCTGATGGGTTTGTTTTGATTTTTCAGCCTAATGATGGCTTGCTTCACTGATAGTGACAGCTCTTTGGATCTCATATTGAGAGTCGACAGCAACTGATTCCAAATGCAAATGTCACACCTAGAATCAACTCCAGACCTTTTACCTGCTTAATTGATAATGAAATAACGAGGGAATAGCCCACACCTGTCCATGAAATAGCTTTTGAGTTGATAGTTCCATTACTTTTGGTCCCTTAAAAAGTGGGAGGCACATATAGAAACCGTTGTAATTCCTACACCGTTCACCTGATTTGGATGTAATTACCCTCAAATTAAATCTGAAAGCCTGCAGGTAAAGCACATCTTGTTTGTTTCATTTCAAAGCCATTGTGGTGGTGAATAGAGGCCAAAAACAAGAGATATGGTAAGAACTTACCTTTGTTATCTCTGTTTCTACGAAGTCCATAGGGTCCACAGGGTTGACCTTGGGGTATAGCTGGATCTGGATCCACGGGCACCACGCAGTTAAAGCTTTGCTGCTCCCAGGATGCACTTGGGTCCGTCCTCCTCTATACCCCGCCCCGGCCACAGGCACCTCAGTTGGTAAGCAGCTAAGGCCGGAGGAGGAGACTAAACAGAGAGAAGGAAGACTGGAACACACAAGAAACCATACTCACAGAAATGGGAGACGGAAAACCGGTGACCAGCCACACAGCCCATTTGAAGCCAGGTGCGTCAGGGCGGGCGCCCTGTGGACCCTATGGACTTCGTAGAAACAGAGATAACAAAGGTAAGTTCTTACCATATCTCTTGTTTTCCACTTCAGGGTCCATAGGGGGTCCACAGGGTTGACCTTGGGGATGTCCCAAAGCAGTTCAACTAAGGGCGGGGACGCTCCTGTGCTGAAAGGAGTACCCGGCGCCCAAAGGATGCATCCTGAGAGGCGAAGGTGTCAAACGCATAAAACCTCAAAAACGTCTGAATTGAAGACCAAGTAGCCGCCTTACACAGCTGAACAGCGGAGGCGCCACGTCTAGCAGCCCAAGAGGGACCCACAGAACGAGTGGAATGAGCCTTAACAGAGGCTGGCACAGGTAAACCCTCCTGCGCATAAGCCTCACAAATAACTGAACGAAGCCAACGGGCTAACGTTTGCTTGTTGGCAGGCCAACCCCTCTTGTGAAAACCCCCTCTTGTGAAAACCGAAGAGGACAAACAAAGAATCCGACTTCCTAACCGAAGCAGTCCGGTCCACATAGATTCTAAGTGCCCGGACCACATCCAAGGAAGCCTCACCAGCAGAAAGATCAGGTGACTGAAAAGCTGGCACAACAAGTTCCTGATTAATGTGGAACTTTGAAACCACTTTGGGCAAAAACTCAGGACGCGTGCGGAGCACTGCCCTGTCCTGGTGAAAAATCAGAAAAGGAGGGCGACAGTAAAGCGCCCCCAATTCTGAAACCCTCCTGGCCGAAGCAATTGCCAGGAGAAAAATGGTCTTAAACGTCAGCCACTTGAGCTCCACCGACTCAAGCGGCTCAAAAGGAGGACCCTGCAAGACCCTCAGTACCACCGTCAAGTCCCACGGAGCCACCGGAGGCACGAAGGGAGGCTGGATCCTGAGAACACCTTGGAAAAAGGTGTAAACATCTGGCAGTGTAGCAATCCGTCGCTGAAACCACACAGACAAAGCAGACACATGAACCTTCAGAGAGGCCAGGCGTAAGCCGAGGTCCAAACCCGATTGAAGAAATTCCAAGATTCTGGAAACCCGGAACACCTGCGGATCATAGTTTCTGGATTCACACCACTGAAAATAAGTGCGCCACACCCTGTGGTAAATCCGCGCAGAAGCAGGCTTGCGTGCCCTAAGCATGGTACCAATCACTGAACTGGAGAAACCCCTAGACCTCAAGACGGCTGTCTCAAGAGCCACGCCGTCAAAGACAGCCGACCCAGATCCGGGTAAAGGCAGGGCCCCTGAGACAACAGGTCCCGACGCTGAGGAAGAAGGTACGGAGCGTCGATGGAGAGGCACCTCAGATCGGAGTACCAAGGACGTCTGGGCCACGCCGAAGCCACCAGCACGAGCGTGCCGCCGTCCTGCTTGAATTTCCGCAGAACCCGAGGAAGTAAGGATATCGGAGGAAACAGATACGCCAGGTGAAACGTCCATTTCACCGACAGAGCGTCTACCAGACAGGCGCCTGCGTCTCTTGTCCTTGACCCGTAAACGGGCAACTTGTGATTGTGACGGGA
This sequence comes from Taudactylus pleione, assembly GCA_031769625.1. Classification (NCBI taxonomy): domain Eukaryota; kingdom Metazoa; phylum Chordata; class Amphibia; order Anura; family Myobatrachidae; genus Taudactylus; species Taudactylus pleione. The sequence goes on from JAUIMM010000634.1 coordinate 947,528, forward strand.
GGCCATCAAGTCCAGCTCCGGCAGCCCCCACCTGTCCACGAGTAGCTGAAACACCTCTGGGTGAAGCGACCATTCCCCGGGATGCACATCGTGACGGCTGAGGAAGTCCGCCTCCCAATTGAGGACTCCGGGAATGAAGACTGCCGAGATCGCTGGAACGTGACACTCCGCCCAAGCAAGAATGCGAGACACCTCCGACATTGCTGCCCGACTGCGAGTTCCCCCTTGGTGGTTGATGTACGCCACCGTGGTGGCGTTGTCGGACTGCACCTGAACCGCCCTTCCGTGAAGAGCGGGGCCGGACGACTGCAGGGCCCTGTACACAGCCCGCAGTTCCAGGATGTTGATGGGGAGAAGTGCTTCTTCCGCGGACCAACGACCCTGAAGCGATAATGAGCCGGTCACTGCCCCCCAACCCCGAAGACTGGCATCCGTCGTGAGCAGGACCCAGTCCGGGATCCAAAAGGGGCGCCCCTCGACCAGATGCACCGTCTGAAGCCACCAAGCCAAAGACTGCCGAACCTCCGCGGACAACACCAGCATCTGAGAGCGGATCCGGTGAGGTAACCCGTTCCATTCCGATAGAATCAGCCCCTACAGGGGCCGGGAATGGAACTGGGCAAATTCCACCATGTCGAATGTCGACACCATGGACCCCAGAACTCTCATAGCTGAATGGACCGACAGGCGGCAACTGCTCAGGCAACTGTGTATCCGCAGCTGCAGGGAGGAGACCTTCTCTGGAGTCAGGAAAATCCGCTGCTGACGAGAATCCAGCAGGGCTCCCAAATGAACCATCCGCTGTGATGGAATCAGGGAGGACTTCTTCCAGTTTATCAACCACCCGTGTGCTTGAAGACAAGCAATGGTCAGGTGGAGATGTCGAAGAAGCACCTCCGGGGAGCTCGCCAGCAGCAGAAGATCGTCCAGGTACGGCAACAGACGTAGACCCTGACCCCGAAGGTGGGCAGCCATAACCGCCATCACCTTGGTGAACACCCTCGGAGCCGTGGAAAGGCCAAAAGGCAACGCCCGAAATTGGTAGTGATGGTTCAGGATAGCAAACCTCAGATACCGCTGATGTGCCGGTGCTATGGGCACATGGAGATAGGCGTCCTGGATATCGAGGGAGACCATATAATCCCCGGGTTCCATCGCCAGAATGATGGAACGTAACGTTTCCATCCTGAACCTGGGAACTCTGAGGTATCTGTTCAGAGACTTCAAATTCAGGATAGGGCGATGAGAACCATTGGGTTTCTGTACCAGAAACAGAGTAGAATAGTACCCCGTCCCGCGCTGAGACTGCGGAACGGGAACAATGACCCCTGCTTGTAGCAAGGATTCTATAGCTACCTGAATCTGACCAGCTTTGGTCTTGTCCAGAGAAGGACTCGTACAGAAAAACTGGTGGGGCGGCCTGAACCGAAAAGACAGGGCGTACCCCTGAGAGACTACTTCTCGAACCCAGGCATCCGTGGTGGTATTGTGCCAACACTGGGCGAATTGGAGAAGTCGGCCTCCCACTCTGGGGTCCCCCAGAGAGAGGCCCGTCCCATCAGGCAGCAGGCTTATCCTCCTGCTTGGAAGAAGGGCGCCGAGCACTCCATGCCTGCTTCTTGGGCTTGGGTGCGGCCTTGGTCGCCGAATGTCTCGGGAAGGACTGGCCCTTGGCCTTACCCTGAACCCGAAAGGACCGAAAGGCAGAGCTCCTCACTTTAGCCGGCGCAGAGGCCGAAGGGAGAAAAGCCGACTTGGACTTAGCCAAAGTATCCACTATTCTGTCCAAATCCGGACCAAATAGTAAATCACCATTAAAAGGCAAGGCCTCCAGACCCTTTTTTGAATCTGCATCAGCCCTCCAGGACCTCAGCCACAGGGAGCGCCGAGCAGACACCGCTGCAGCCGACACCCTAGAAGTGAGCAGGCTGGCATCCAAAGACGCTTCCCCAATATAGGAAGCTGCATCCCGCATCTGTCCCACTAACGCTCTCTGGATATCCGGAGCCTCATCAGGAAAGGTATCCTCCAAGGCATTGGCCCATGCCTCAATGGCTTTAGCCACCCAGGAGATAGCCATGGACGGGCGAGCCACCGCCCCGGAAAGAGAATAAATGGACTTTAAACAAGTCTCCACCTTCCTGTCCGTGGGATCCTTCAAAGAGGAGATAGACGGCAATGGCAGCATCGCGCTTTTGATCAAGCGGGTAACGTGGGAATCCACCGCCGGCGGAGTTTCCCATTTCCTGCAATGAGCTTCAGGAAAAGGATAGTTCGCCGCCAACCTCTTCTGTGGATGGAACCTCTTACTAGGTAATTGCCAGGCCGCCGCCATATGATCCGATAATTGATCAGACAGGGGGAACACAGTTGAGGTCACCTTGGCCTTTTTAAAATTAGGAAACTTCGACCTAGGAGCCGGCGCATCATCCTCAACATGTAGGATAGCCCGCACCGCCCTAACTAAGGCTGGAACATTAATGGAGGACTTAGCTTCCACCTCCTGCCCCATGACATCAGAGTCAGAGTCCTCATGGATTTCTCCATCATCTGAGGACACTTCCGAGTCCGACAACTGCGCAGCTAGTGAACTCACAACCGGACGTTTAGACACCCTTGGTGGCACATCACCTTGCAACATGGACTGAAACGCCGAGGATGAAGCCGCCAGACTCTGTACGGAGCTGGATAGAACATCCACCCAAGGCGGAGGAGTCGTCGGAGCAAAACTCTGCAAAGGCACTACAGACTGACGTGTCCCTGGGGAAGACTGCACATACACAGGCAGTCCCGAGTAAGGACCCACAGTCTGGGCCCCGGGGGAAGACCGCAACATTTGTGGAACCCTCGGGGAATGGGGGATGGTGGGCTGCGGTAACGCCCTAGAAGGGACCGCTGATGGGACCGATAACCGGTCCGCAATAGACGCCAGCACCTGTGAAAACATCGCCCAAGGAGGGTCCTGTGATACAGGGGGGTTGGAGGGGCCCGGTACCAGCTGGCACCGCCCGCACAGACCATCCTGAGATAAGTCCTCCCCATCAACTCCAGCAGCACAGCGTCTGCAGGAAAATAGCACAGGAGCCACAGAGCGCTCAGTCTCCTCATCAGACATGATACCGTAAATCACAAGAAACAGGTATCACCAGAGGAATTACGGTTTTAACACCCGCGCACTCACCAGTATGCGACACACCAGCCCAGATATGGTACTGTGTAGCACACAACAGTATGTGACTGACCCCACAAATACGTGTTTTATATAAGTGAGGGTCTCAGAAAAACGCCCTTCCCCCACACACCTGCCGGGCCGTAGGAGAAGGAAAGGGATAGTTATAAGCTGACAGTAAGGAGAATAAGTCACAGACAGGCAGCACTAGCAATAGTCACATACAATGCAGAAAAGTTATACTCACTGCACCTTCCGCTACAATCAACCGCCCAGATTCAGTGTCTGGGAGGGCTATAGCGCTGTGTACACTGTCCTTTTGCAGGGGAGAGGTACACAGGGGGACCGGTCCACTTGATACCGCCTGGGAGTCTGCGATGTGCCAGTAAAGATGGCCGCCGGAGACCTCAGAGGAGGAGTGGCCGAGAGATAAGAGCAGCTCAGCGACGCCAGACTCCTAGTTGAAAGGCGCGCTGAGCTGAGGGGAGGAGCCGCTAGACAGGGAAGGCTGCCTCCCCTGGCTAGCAATTAACCCCCGGGTTGCCGGTCCCGCTACCAGCCTGATACCCTGGTGGTCTAGCGTACACGCGGGGTATTCCTCAATTGAGGGGGAGCCCGCCGCCGCCGCTAGCGCCTCCGGTCTGTCCCCAGAGACCGGAGGCTCCTGACTGCATTGAAGTATCCGCGGGCCGCCGCACGCGGCGACCCGCGGCTTACCTGATCCCCGTCGCGTCTGGCAGCAGTCAAGGGAGTCCCCAGAGCCCGGCTAGTACAGGCTCTGGGGTCCCGCCGCGATCCCCAGAGCTGTACTGGCGTCGCGGCGCCAGCGGGGAGAAGGAGCGGCAGCGTGGACGTCCTAAAGGACAGTCTGATGCTGCCGCTCTAACAGTGTAAAAAAAGTAGAAAAAAATAAAAAATTTCTCTTTTAAAATAAAGCTTAGGGGCTGCTCCTGCAGCCCCACTGCGACAGGGTGACCCGACTCCGGCCGGGCACCAACTAAAACTGAGGTGCCTGTGGCCGGGGCGGGGTATAGAGGAGGACGGACCCAAGTGCATCCTGGGAGCAGCAAAGCTTTAACTGCGTGGTGCCCGTGGATCCAGATCCAGCTATACCCCAAGGTCAACCCTGTGGACCCCCTATGGACCCTGAAGTAGAAATATGAAACTTCTGTCAATGTCCCAATATTTATGCACCTGACTGTAGGTAACCCCGCATAAGGACCAACAGACTGAGACCCGGGGGGGCTCCGCAATAATTGCGGGACACCCGGGGAATGGGGGACGGCCGGCTGGGGCAACGCCCTAGTAGGGACGGCAGTCGGGACCGACAGACGGTCCGCAATAGACACCAGCACCTGAGAAAACATCGTCCATGGTGGTTCCTGCGTCACAGGAGGTTTTGATGGGCCAGGAACCACCTGGCACCGTCTACACAGGCCATCCTGTGACAAATCCTCCCTATCCACTCCTGCACAACAGCGTCCGCAGGAGACCAACACCGGAGCCACGGAGTGCTCAATCTCCTCGTCCGACATGACAAAATATATTATATAAATAAATATAGCTGGCAACAGAGCCGAATCAAGCGCACTCACCAGTGTGCTGAACAACAGCCCACAATATGGTACTGTGTAGCACACAACTGTATGTGACGGACCTCACAAATACGTGATTTATATAGGTGAGGTCTGTAGAAACGCCCCTCCCCCACACACCTGTAGGGCTGGTAGGAGAAGTAAAGGGACAGGTATAAGCTGACAGTAAGTAGAAATTAGCACAGACAGCAGCACTAGCAAAAGTCACATACCATGCAGAGAAGATATACTCACTGCACCTTCAGCTACAATCAGCCTCCCAGACTCAGTGTCTGGGAGGGCTATAGCGCTGTGTACACTGTCCTTGATCGGGGGAGAGGTACACAGGGGGACCGGTCGGCGTGCTCCCAGAGAGATCTGCGCTGCCACATAGAAAATGGCCCCCAGAGACCTCAGAGGAGGAGTGGCCGAGTAACTGCAGCTCAGCGACGCCAGACTACGTGCTGAAAGGCGCGCTGAGCTGAGGGGAGGAGCCGCTAAACAGGGAAGGCTTCCTCCCCTGGCTAGCTATTAACCCCAGGGCTGCCGGCTTCCCGCTAAATAACCCTGGTGGACTGACTGTGAATTCCTCCAATGGAGGGGAAGCCCGCCACCACCGCTAGCAGCCCCCGGTCTGTCCCCTAGAACCGGGGACTGCATATAGAGTTAGACCCACGAGCCGCCGCTAATCGGCGACACGCGGCTTACCTTCTCCCCGGCGACTCCGGCATCAGTCCAGGGAGGTCCCCAGAGTCCGGCTAGTATGGACTCTGGCCTCCCGCGGCAATCCCCAGTGAGATACTGGCGTCGCGGCGCCAGCGGGGAGTAAGAGCGGCAGCGTGGGCGTCTGTACAGACAGTCCTTCGCTACCATTGAAGAGCCTCATGTTAAAAATAAAAAACCTAACAGGCTCTTTTTTTTTTAAATAAAAAGCTTTTGGGGGACCCGACTCCGGCTTTGCACCAACTCAAACTGAGGTGCCTGTGGCTCGGGGGCGTGGTATACAGGAGGATGGACCCAAGTGCATCCTGGGAGCAGCTAAAGCTTTAACTGTGTGGTGCCCGTGGATCCAGATCCAGCTATACCCCAAGGTCAACCCTGTGGACCCCCTATGGACCCTGAAGTAGAAAGGTGTGCATTCTCCCTAGGTAACAGAAAAGCCCTGCATTCTCCCTAGGTAACAGAAAAGCCCTGCATTCTCCCTAGGTAACAGAAAAGCCCTGCATTCTCCCTAGGTAACAGAAAAGCCCTGCATTCTCCCTAGGTAACAGAAAAGCCCTGCATTCTCCCTAGGTAACAGAAAAGCCCTGCATTCTCCTAGGTAACAGAAAAGCCCTGCATTCTCCTAGGTAACAGAAAAGCCCTGCATTCTCCTAGGTAACAGAAAAGCCCTGCATTCTCCCTAGGTAACAGAAAAGCCCTGCATTCTCCCTAGGTAACAGAAAAGCCCTGCATTCTCCCTAGGTAACAGAAAAGCCCTGCATTCTCCCTAGGTAACAGAAAAGCCCTGCATTCTCCCTAGGTAACAGAAAAGCCCTGCATTCTCCCTAGGTAACAGAAAAGCCCTGCATTCTCCTAGGTAACAGAAAAGCCCTGCATTCTCCCTAGGTAACAGAAAAGCCCTGCATTCTCCCTAGGTAACAGAAAAGCCCTGCATTCTCCCTAGGTAACAGAAAAGCCCTGCATTCTCCCTAGGTAACAGAAAAGCCCTGCATTCTCCCTAGGTATCAGAAAAGCCCTGCATTCTCCCTAGGTATCAGAAAAGCCCTGCATTCTCCCTAGGTAACAGAAAAGCCCTGCATTCTCCCTAGGTAACAGAAAAGCCCTGCATTCTCCCTAGGTAACAGAAAAGGGCTGCATTCTCCTAGGTAACAGAAAAGGGCTGCATTCTCCTAGGTAACAGAAAAGGGCTGCATTCTCCTAGGTAACAGAAAAGGTGTGCATTCTCCTAGGTAACAGAAAAGGGCTGCATTCTCCTAGGTAACAGAAAAGGTGTGCATTCTCCCTAGGTAACAGAAAAGGGCTGCATTCTCCTAGGTAACAGAAAAGGGCTGCATTCTCCTAGGTAACAGAAAAGCCCTGCATTCTCCTAGGTAACAGAAAAGGGCTGCATTCTCCTAGGTAACAGAAAAGGTGTGCATAAAGCATTTTAGCCTTTAGTGCATAATTGAGAGATATTACCAATTACAACTGTAGGGAGCCACACTTTGGTGACCAGTACATAAAACACAGAGCCCCAATACGGAGACCAATATACTATGCAAAGTCCTCTGTTAGTATGGTGGCCAGTATATAAAACACAGAGCCCCAATACGGAGACCAATATACTATGCATAGTCCTCTGTTAGTATGGTGGCCAGTATATAACGCATAGGTCTGTTTGGAGAGCAGTAAATAAGGCAGAAACCTGTACATAAACAAACCATCATTTGGAAACCAGTATGCTATGCAAAGTCCTATTCTCAGATCAGTATACAGATGGGTCCTCGTACATCTAGCCTCCGTTAAACAGCCCATCTAGTCGCACCATGCTGTGGCCTCACTTGGTAGAGCGGAGCGTCTTTCTTTGCATCTATTTACCTTCAAATGCGCCTTAGATACTACTAGATAGCACAAGCAGCCGCTGAGGAGTAATAGGATATGTAGCATTCCTATGTTGTGTGTGACTGCGGGTGTATCTGCATGCTAAACGCTACGTTACAGGGTTACAGCCGCTGAGGAGTAATAGGATATGTAGCATGCCTATGCTGTGTGTGACTGCGGGTGTATCTGCATGCTAAACGCTACGTTACAGGGTTACAGCCGCTGAGGAGTAATAGGATATGTAGCATGCCTATGTTGTGTGTGACTGCGGGTGTATCTGCATGCTAAACGCTACATTACAGGGTTACAGCCGCTGAGGAGTAATAGGATATGGGGCATGCCTATGCTGTGTGTGACTGCGGGTGTATCTGCATGCTAAACGCTACGTTACAGGGTTACAGCCGCTGAGGAGTAATAGGATATGTAGCATGCCTATGTTGTGTGTGACTGCGGGTGTATCTGCATGCTAAACGCTACGTTACAGGGTTACAGCCGCTGAGGAGTAATAGGATATGTAGCATGCCTATGCTGTGTGTGACTGCGGGTGTATCTGCATGCTAAACGCTACGTTACAGGGTTACAGCCGCTGAGGAGTAATAGGATATGTAGCATGCCTATGTTGTGTGTGACTGCGGGTGTATCTGCATGCTAAACGCTACGTTACAGGGTTACAGCCGCTGAGGAGTAATAGGATATGTAGCATGCCTATGTTGTGTGTGACTGCGGGTGTATCTGCATGCTAAACGCTACGTTACAGGGTTACAGCCGCTGAGGAGTAATAGGATATGGGGCATGCCTATGTTCTGTGTGTGACTGCGGGTGTATCTGCATGCTAAACGCTACGTTACAGGGTTACAGCCGCTGAGGAGTAATAGGATATGTAGCATGCCTATGCTGTGTGTGTGACTGCGGGTGTATCTGCATGCTAAACGCTAGGTTACAGGGTTACAGCCGCTGAGGAGTAATAGGATATGTAGCATGTCTATGCTGTGTGTGACTGCCAGTGTATCTGCATGCTAAACGCTACGTTACAGGGTTACAGCCGCTGAGGAGTAATAGGATATGTAGCATGCCTATGCTGTGTGTGTGACTGCGGGTGTATCTGCATGCTAAACGCTACGTTACAGGGTTACAGCCGCTGAGGAGTAATAGGATATGTAGCATTCCTATGTTGTGTGTGTGACTGCGGGTGTATCTGCATGCTAAACGCTACGTTACAGGGTTACAGCCGCTGAGGAGTAATAGGATATGTAGCATGCCTATGTTGTGTGTGTGACTGCGGGTGTATCTGCATGCTAAACGCTACGTTACAGGGTTACAGCCGCTGAGGAGTAATAGGATATGTAGCATGCCTATGCTGTGTGTGTGACTGCGGGTGTATCTGCATGCTAAACGCTACGTTACAGGGTTACAGCCGCTGAGGAGTAATAGGATATGTAGCATGCCTATGCTGTGTGTGTGACTGCGGGTGTATTTGCATGCTAAACGCTACGTTACGGGGTTACAGCCGCTGATGAGTAATAGGATATGTAGCATGCCTATGCTGTGTGTGTGACTGCGGGTGTATTTGCATGCTAAACGCTACGTTACAGGGTTACAGCCGATGACACTGTGGGGCACATCCACAGGGTTATTCCAGCAGCCGCAGGGTTCAGCTATTCAATTAGGTGAGTGATGGGACGCGGTATTTTCTATAGGAATCGCTGCGTCTTTTTTCTCGCACCACCAGAGAAAGTCTGATTTTTCCTAAAGTTGTTACATTTAGGAAAAGTCAGTGGGACTTACTCTGGGACGGGGCAGCACCCCCATGAGGACTAATTAAGCAATTGGAAGTTTCCAATTAGCTTAATTAGTTCTTAATTACTCACCTTCCAAAGCGGTGTCTTCTGCAGCAGGGTGAGTATGTCAGTGTGTGTGAGTGTTTGTGCATTGTATGAGTGTGTGCGTTGTATGAGTGTGTGTGTACACGAGTGTGTGCGTTGTATGAGTGTGTGTGTACACGAGTGTGTGCGTTGTATGAGTGTGTGTACACGACTGTGTGCGTTGTATGAGTGTGTGTGTACACGACTGTGTGCGTTGTATGAGTGTGTGTGTACACGACTGTGTGCGTTGTATGAGTGTGTGTGTACACGACTGTGTGCGTTGTATGAGTGTGTGTGTGTGTACATGAGTGTGTGCGTTGTATGAGTGTGTGTGTACACGAGTGTGTGTGTTGTATGAGTGTGTGTGTAAACGAGTGTGTGCGTTGTATGAGTGTGTGTGTGTGTACACGAGTGTGTGCGTTGTGTGAGTGTGCCTGTACATGAGTGTGTGTGACACCCCCCCCCCCCCCCATGTGTATAGCCACCGCTGGGAGAACTACATCTCTCAGCAGCCCTTGCTCCTCCCCAACAGCCCCTGAAACCTTCCAGCAGTTCCCTCCCCAGTGACAAGATGGTGGGGAGGCCACCAGGAGCAGCGGAGACCACTGGACAGGGGAGTATAATTTTTTTAACGCACCGTGGGGTTTTCAGCTCTGAAAACCCCGCAAACATTGTTTATTTATAATTGGATACCGCGGGTATCAGGAGCGCGCATACCAGCTGTAATCCAAAATTGGGCGCAAGGTTTTTTAACTCTCTAAACCTCGCCCCAACTGGATATGTCCCTGTAACGTAGCGTTTCGCATGCAGATACACCCACAGTCACACACAGAACATAGGCATGCTGTATATCATATTACTCAGCAGCGGCTGTAACACTGTAACGTAGCATTACACATAGATACACCCGCAGTCACACACAGAACATAGGCATGCTGTATATCATATTACTCAGCAGCGGCTGTAACACTGTAACGTAGCATTACACATAGATACACCCGCAGTCACACACAGAACATAGGCATGCTGTATATCATATTACTCAGCAGCGGCTGTAACACTGTAACGTAGCATTATACATAGATACACCCGCAGTCACACACAGAACATAGACATGCTGTATATCATATTACTCAGCAGCGGCTGTAACACTGTAACGTAGCATTACACATGCAGATACACCCGCAGTCACACACAGAACATAGACATGCTGTATATCATATTACTCAGCAGCGGCTGTAACACTGTAACATAGCATTACACATAGATACACCCGCAGTCACACACAGAACATAGACATGCTGTATATCATATTACTCAGCAGCGGCTGTAACACTGTAACGTAGCATTACACATGCAGATACACCCGCAGTCACACACAGAACATAGACATGCTGTATATCATATTACTCAGCAGCGGCTGTAACACTGTAACGTAGCATTACACATGCAGATACACCCGCAGTCACACACAGAACATAGACATGCTGTATATCATATTACTCAGCAGCGGCTGTAACACTGTAACGTAGCATTACACATAGATACACCCGCAGTCACACACAGAACATAGGCATGCTGTATATCATATTACTCAGCAGCGGCTGTAACACTGTAACGTAGCATTACACATAGATACACCGGCAGTCACACACAGAACATAGGCATGCTGTATATCATATTACTCAGCAGCGGCTGTAACACTGTAACGTAGCATTACACATAGATACACCCGCAGTCACACACAGAACATTGGCATGCTGTATATCATATTACTCAGCAGCGGCTGTAACACTGTAACATAGCATTACACATAGATACACCCGCAGTCACACTCAGAACATAGACATGCTGTATATCATATTACTCAGCAGCGGCTGTAACACTGTAACGTAGCATTACACATAGATACACCCGCAGTCACACACAGAACATAGACATGCTGTATATCATATTACTCAGCAGCGGCTGTAACACTGTAACGTAGCATTACACATAGATACACCCGCAGTCACACACAGAACATAGACATGCTGTATATCATATTACTCAGCAGCGGCTGTAACACTGTAACGTAGCATTACACATAGATACACCCGCAGTCACACACAGAACATAGGCATGCTGTATATCATATTACTCAGCAGCGGCTGTAACACTGTAACGTAGCATTACACATGCATATACACCCGCAGTCACACACAGAACATAGACATGCTGTATATCATATTACTCAGCAGCGGCTGTAACACTGTAACGTAGCATTACACATAGATACACCCGCAGTCACACACAGAACATAGGCATGCTGTATATCATATTACTCAGCAGCGGCTGTAACACTGTAACGTAGCCACCCGCAGTCACACACAGAACATACACATGCTGTATATCATATTACTCAGCAGAAGCTGTAACACTGTAACGTAGCATTACACATGCAGATACACCCGCAGTCACACACAGAACATAGGCATGCTGTATATCATATTACTCAGCAGCGGCTGTAACACTGTAACATAGCATTACACATAGATACACCCGCAGTCACACACAGAACATAGGCATGCTGTATATCATATTACTCAGCAGCGGCTGTAACACTGTAACGTAGCATTACACATAGATACACCCGCAGTCACACTCAGAACATAGGCATGCTGTATATCATATTACTCAGCAGAAGCTGTAACACTGTAACGTAGCATTACACATGCAGATACACCCGCAGTCACACACAGAACATAGACATGCTGTATATCATATTACTCAGCAGCGGCTGTAACACTGTAACGTAGCATTACACATGCAGATACACCCGCAGTCACACACAGAACATAGGCATGCTGTATATCATATTACTCAGCAGCAGCTGTAACACTGTAACGTAGCATTACACATAGATACACCCGCAGTCACACACAGAACATAGACATGCTGTATATCATATTACTCAGCAGAAGCTGTAACACTGTAACGTAGCATTACACATAGATACACCCGCAGTCACACACAGAACATAGACATGCTGTATATCATATTACTCAGCAGCGGCTGTAACACTGTAACGTAGCATTACACATGCAGATACACCCGCAGTCACACACAGAACATAGGCATGCTGTATATCATATTACTCAGCAGCGGCTGTAACACTGTAACGTAGCATTACACATAGATACACCCGCAGTCACACACAGAACATAGACATGCTGTATATCATATTACTCAGCAGCGGCTGTAACACTGTAACGTAGCATTACACATAGATACACCCGCAGTCACACACAGAACATAGGCATGCTGTATATCATATTACTCAGCAGCGGCTGTAACACTGTAACGTAGCATTACACATGCAGATACACCCGCAGTCACACACAGAACATAGGCATGCTGTATATCATATTACTCAGCAGCAGCTGTAACACTGTAACATAGCATTACACATAGATACACCCGCAGTCACACACAGAACATAGGCATGCTGTATATCATATTACTCAGCAGCGGCTGTAACACTGTAACATAGCATTACACATAGATACACCCGCAGTCACACACAAGAGCATAGACATGCTGTATATCATATTACTCAGCAGCGGCTGTAACACTGTAACGTAGCATTACACATAATTACACCCGCAGTCACACACACAGCATAGACATGCTGTATATCATATTACTCAGCAGCGGCTGTAACACTGTAACGTAGCATTACACATGCAGATACACCCGCAGTCACACACAGAACATAGACATGCTGTATATCATATTACTCAGCAGCGGCTGTAACACTGTAACGTAGCATTACACATAGATACACCCACAGTCACACACAGAACATAGACAAGCTGTATATCATATTACTCAGCAGCGGCTGTAACACTGTAACGTAGCATTACACATAGATACACCCGCAGTCACACACAGAACATAGACATGCTGTATATCATATTACTCAGCAGCGGCTGTAACACTGTAACGTAGCATTACACATAGATACACCCGCAGTCACACACACAGCATAGACATGCTGTATATCATATTACTCAGCAGCGGCTGTAACACTGTAACGTAGCATTACACATAGATACACCCGCAGTCACACACAGAACATAGACATGCTGTATATCATATTACTCAGCAGCGGCTGTAACACTGTAACGTAGCATTACACATAGATACACCCGCAGTCACACACAGAACATAGACATGCTGCATATCATATTACTCAGTAGCGGCTGTAACACTGTAACGTAGCATTACACATAGATACACCCGCAGTCACACACAGAACATAGACATGCTGTATATCATATTACTCCGCAGCGGCTGTAACACTGTAACGTAGCATTACACATAGATACACCCGCAGTCACACACAGAACATAGACAAGCTGTATATCATATTACTCAGCAGCGGCTGTAACACTGTAACGTAGCATTACACATACAGATACACCCGCAGTCACACACAGAACATAGACATGCTGTATATCATATTACTCAGCAGCGGCTGTAACACTGTAACGTAGCATTACACATAATTACACCCGCAGTCACACACAGAGCATAGACATGCTGTATATCATATTACTCAGCAGCGGCTGTAACACTGTAACGTAGCATTACACATAGATACACCCGCAGTCACACTCAGAACATAGGCATGCTGTATATCATATTACTCCGCAGCGGCTGTAACACTGTAACGTAGCATTACACATAGATACACCCGCAGTCACACACACAGAACATAGACATGCTGTATATCATATTACTCAGCAGCAGCTGTAACACTGTAACGTAGCATTACACATACAGATACACCCGCAGTCACACACAGAACATAGACATGCTGTATATCATATTACTCAGCAGCGGCTGTAACACTGTAACGTAGCATTACACATAGATACACCCGCAGTCACACACAGAACATAGACATGCTGTATATCATATTACTCAGCAGCGGCTGTAACACTGTAACGTAGCATTACACATAGATACACCCGCAGTCACACACAGAACATAGACATGCTGTATATCATATTACTCAGCAGCGGCTGTAACACTGTAACGTAGCATTACACATAGATACACCCGCAGTCACACACAGAACATAGACATGCTGTATATCATATTACTCAGCAGCGGCTGTAACACTGTAACGTAGCATTACACATAGATACACCCGCAGTCACACACAGAACATAGGCATGCTGTATATCATATTACTCAGCAGAAGCTGCTTGTGCGTCCTAATCGCATGCAAATAAGACGCATTTGATGGTGAAAAGTTGCAATAAAAGATGCTTGGCGCTAAAGAGCCATGCCACGTCATGGCAGAACTAGAAGGGCTGTTTAACGCGCAAGGAAGAAAGATGTTACAAAGAGATAATGATGTTCCCGTCCTGATGAAGGTCATGTGCTGTGACCGAAACGTCGGCTGAAGGAGTATTAATTCTCTGTGAAGAAACTCCCTTTCTATATAAAGACCCTGGTGAGTGCTCTCTATTTTTCTATCTATTTGGATTATACATATGCTGCCCTACATGTGAGGTGACACCCCAGGCATGTGCCAGCCAACCCTTGGATATAGATATATAAACAAGTATTGAGGCAGCGGAACTTGGAGTCATGCAAAAAAGTTTTAATGTGATCCCTCACATCAGACCAATGTTTCAGGGCTCCCACGCCCCTTTGACAAAGGGGAATGTGAGCCCCGAAACGCTGGTGTGATGTGAGGGATCACATTAAAACTTTTTTGCATGACTCCAAGTTCCGTTGCCTCAATAGTTGTTGTGTACAGAATTCAGAGGGCACTGGAGCACTTAGCTATATCCAGCGGAGTGCCGGTCCTTTGGGATAGAGATTATATATATAGATATATTATAGATATATATATTAGTGTCAATTATTATTTAGTTCTTATCAATATATAATCCAAATGAGGCAAACTTTGCCTATGTCACACCGCCCCACCACCACCCAGGTATGCGCCTTCAGCTGCAAGTGGACATCATGCAACTGAATTGCGGAAAACTCTGAAACTCCCGATTCCATGTAGTCGCACAGAGCAAACAGATGCAATATACGCACACAAAACCGACATGTGTTCAGCCTGGCATTGGCCCCATTAAGCGTTAGGATGCAGTGTTCCTGTTTCAGGGTCTACGTATAGCACCAATGATCACACCCACCTCTTCCTCATGGACCTTTTGGTGTTTGACCAGCTCGGATCGCCAGCGGAAGCCTTTGCCGCACTCCTGGCACTGGAAGGGCTTCTCCCCGGTGTGAGTCTTCTGGTGCGTGTTGAGGTGCTGCCTCTGTACGAAGCTCTTGCCGCACTGCGTGCAGTGGTAAGGCCGTTCCCCGGTGTGGATGCGCTCGTGGATGAGCAGCGATGTGTGCCGTCTAAAGCATTTCCCGCACACGTTACAAATGTATGACCTTTCCCCAAGGTGAGCCCTCAAGTGAGCTTTCAATGTCCTCTTATTGTAAAAGACTTTGCCACACTCGGCACAGGCGTGCGCCCGCTCCGTGCTGTTGGCATTTGACCGGTCTAGAAATTTCATGCGGATTTTATCTACCCCCTCAGTAAAAGCTGCCGTCTTCCCCTCGGCAATGTCCGTAGATGGCCCCAGTGGTCCGTCCCCAGCGCTCAGAGTGTCGTTACACGCCTCTGCTCCTTCTACACAAAGCGGTAAGTTATCGGTACATTCCACAGCCAAGCTGGCAGCCGCATCCAGGTCATCTGTCGTCTTCTCAATGATGGCCTTCTCCACCAACCCCTCACCTGGGCAGGAGACAACAAGAACATAGGAGCGTGTAACATGGGATCAGTAACAGATAAAGTCCCGTAATGTACATGCAAATACATACATCCTCCCCCAGGCATAAGAGATTACCATAGCAAGTCTCTCCAATAATCGTCTGTGTACCCATCGCCTATGTCATTTCCTAGCCGCACAATGGTTGGGGTAGTGGTTACCATTACTGCCCCACAGCTCCTTCTCATGTGTGTAAACATCTCATCGCGCCTCATCATTTATGTACACATCTCACCGTGCCTCACCATGTGTGTACACATTTCACCATGTATGTACACATCTCACTACGTCTCACCATGTATGTACACATCTCACCACGCCTCACCATGTAAGTACATATCTCGCCATGTATGTACACAGCTCACTATGCCTCAGCATGTATGTACACATCTCACTACGCCTCACCATGTATGTACACATCTCACCAAGCCTCGCCATGCATGTACACATCTCACCACGCCTCACCATGTATGTACACATCTCACCATGTATGTACATAGCTCACTACGCCTCACCATGTATGTACATATCTCACCACGCCTCACCATGTATGTACACATCTCATCATGCCTCACCATGTATGTACACATTTCTCCACGCCTCACCATGTATGTACACATCTCACCATGTATGTACACAGCTCACTACGCCTCACCATGTATGTACATATCTCACCATGTATGTACACATCTCACTACGCCTCACCATGTATGTACACATCTCACCAAGCCTCACCATGCATGTACACATCTCACCACGCCTCACCATGTATGTACACATCTAACCATGTATGTACATAGCTCACTACGCCTCACCATGTATGTACACATCTCACCACGCCTCACCATGTATGTACACATCTCACCACACCTCACTATGTATGTACACCTCACCACGCCTCACCATGTATGTACACAGCTCACTACGCCTCACCATGTATGTACACATCTCACCACACCTCACTATGTATGTACACATCTCACCACACCTCACCATGTATGTACACATCTCACCACGCCTCACCATGTATGTGCATAGCTCACTACGCCTCACCATGTATGTACACATCTCACCACCCTCAGCATGTATGTACACATCTCACCATGTACACATCTCATCATGCCTCACCATGTAAGTACACATCTCATCATGCCTCACCATGTATGTACACATCTCTCCACGCCTCACCATGTATGTACATCTCGCCATGTACACATCTCACCACCCCTCAGCATGTATGTACACATCTCACCATGTACACATCTCATCATGACTCACCATGTATGTAGACATCTCATCAAGCCTCAACATGTATGTACACATCTCACTATGTACACACCTCACCATCTATGTACACAGCTCATCACGCCTCACCATGTATGTACACATCTCACCAGCCCTCACCATGTATGTACATAGCTCATCACGCCTCACCATGTATGTACACATCTCACCATGTATGTACACGCCTCACCATGTATGTACACGCCTCACCAGCCCTGATGAATTCAGAAAATTAACAAAGTATAAGGCAGATATTAGAACACATCTGATTGGCTGAGACATAAAATTAAGAACCTCGTCCAATCAGGTTTTCCCAACAATTAGAACCACGTTCAGAATTCCCCAGCCGGAGGAACAGACTGAGCAGAGTTCTTTGGGTCGAGTAACCCGCTAATGTGATTACTCACACCAGAGCACAGTGACTACTCACACCAGAGCACAGTGACTACTCACACCAGAGCACAGTGACTACTCACACCAAAGCACAGCGACTACTCACACCAGAGCACAGCGACTACTCACACCAAAGCACAGCGACTACTCACACCAAAGCACAGCGACTACTCACACCAAAGCACAGCGACTACTCACACCAAAGCACAGCGACTACTCACACCAAAGCACAGCGACTACTCACACCACACCAAAGCACAGCGACTACTCACACCACACCAAAGCACAGCGACTACTCACACCAAAGCACAGCGACTACTCACACCAAAGCACAGCGACTACTCACACCAAAGCACAGCGACTACTCACACCAAAGCACAGCGACTACTCACAACAAAGCAGAGCGACTACTCACACCAAAGCACAAGGGCCTACTCACACCAAAGCACAGCGACTACTCACACCAAAGCACAGCGACTACTCACACCAAAGCACAGCGACTACTCACACCAAAGCACAGCGACTACTCACACCAAAGCACAGCGACTACTCACAACAAAGCAGAGCGACTACTCACACCAAAGCACAAGGGCCTACTCACACCAAAGCACAGCGACTACTCACACCAAAGCACAGCGACTACTCACACCAAAGCACAGCGACTACTCACACCAAAGCACAGCGACTACTCACACCAAAGCACAGCGACTACTCACACCAAAGCACAGCGACACATCTCACCACCCCTCAGCATGTATGTACACATCTCACCATGTACACATCTCATCATGACTCACCATGTATGTAGACATCTCATCAAGCCTCAACATGTATGTACACATCTCACTATGTACACACCTCACCATCTATGTACACAGCTCATCACGCCTCACCATGTATGTACACATCTCACCAGCCCTCACCATGTATGTACATAGCTCATCACGCCTCACCATGTATGTACACATCTCACCATGTATGTACACGCCTCACCATGTATGTACACGCCTCACCAGCCCTGATGAATTCAGAAAATTAACAAAGTATAAGGCAGATATTAGAACACATCTGATTGGCTGAGACATAAAATTAAGAACCTCGTCCAATCAGGTTTTCCCAACAATTAGAACCACGTTCAGAATTCCCCAGCCGGAGGAACAGACTGAGCAGAGTTCTTTGGGTCGAGTAACCCGCTAATGTGATTACTCACACCAGAGCACAGTGACTACTCACACCAGAGCACAGTGACTACTCACACCAGAGCACAGTGACTACTCACACCAAAGCACAGCGACTACTCACACCAGAGCACAGCGACTACTCACACCAAAGCACAGCGACTACTCACACCAAAGCACAGCGACTACTCACACCAAAGCACAGCGACTACTCACACCAAAGCACAGCGACTACTCACACCAAAGCACAGCGACTACTCACACCACACCAAAGCACAGCGACTACTCACACCACACCAAAGCACAGCGACTACTCACACCAAAGCACAGCGACTACTCACACCAAAGCACAGCGACTACTCACACCAAAGCACAGCGACTACTCACACCAAAGCACAGCGACTACTCACACCAAAGCACAGCGACTACTCACAACAAAGCAGAGCGACTACTCACACCAAAGCACAAGGGCCTACTCACACCAAAGCACAGCGACTACTCACACCAAAGCACAGCGACTACTCACACCAAAGCACAGCGACTACTCACACCAAAGCACAGCGACTACTCACACCAAAGCACAGCGACTACTCACACCAAAGCACAGCGACTACTCACACCAAAGCACAGCGACTACTCACACCAAAGCACAGTGACTACTCACACCAAAGCACAGTGACTACTCACACCAAAGCACAGTGACTACTCACACCAAAGCACAGTGACTACTCACACCAAAGCACAGGGGACAGTTTAGGAAGGGGAACTATGTAGTTTTACTAATTACCTGGATGGGAGAGCTGATCCCAAAAACTACAATCAGATTGACGTTCCTATTTGTGCATGTAGCCTGCACCCCTTTAATGTTCTTTATATAACTTTTTATGAACTGAGTAACAGATATCGTGACGAGTCTCCTGCAGAAGAGCTGTACATAGAGGTTAACTGTCTGGCCTTACCAAGAGATATCAACGTCTCAGATGTCTCCTTCATGACGTTCCTGTACAGTTCCTTCTGCCATTCCTCCAGCTCCATCCACTCTTCTTTAGAGAAAGAGGAAGCCAGGTCTTCAAAGCCCATGGTGGACTGTGAACAGAAAAGACACAAACACATATTACAATGGAGGCTGACGAGCGGGTGTGAGGAATAGAACATGGGAGCATTTATTGAACAGTAACTGGCTCGCTGCTCCGTCTTCTCCTCCCGGTCCCTATGGGCTCATCTACAGATCTTCTGCAGGACCCGCAGCCTACTCTGACCGCCACCATAAACATCAGACCCTCCAAGACACTATCGCTGTTTCACATACAGCTCTCACACTGAACCTATTTCCACCTCACATCTTCAAGCATATGACATGGCGGCATTTTTTCCGTAGTATTGTTTTTACCTTTTCCGTGTGGTTCTTCTGATGTTTGAGGAGCTCTGACCTCCATCGGAAACCCTTTCCACACTCGATACACTGAAAGGGCTTCTCCCCTGTGTGTGTCCGCTGGTGGGTGGTCAGGTGCTGTCTCTGTATGAAGCTCTTTCCACACTGCGTACACTGATAGGGCCGCTCTCCAGTGTGGATGCGTACGTGGATCAGCAGTGACGTGTGCCTCCGGAAGTTCTTCCCACAGATGTTGCACATGTATGTTCTTTCATCCGTGTGGGCTTTCTCATGCTTCGCCAGGTCGGTGCTACGTAGGAAGCTTTTGCCGCATTGTCCACAGTTAAAATTACGTTCTCCGGACAGTTTCCTCTGTCGTGGTTTAGGGGTCTTCCTAGGCAGGAAACTCAGATCGTAGTTCAGACATGGTGGAGCCGCGTCCCCGATCTGTATCTCCTGCTCTACCGTGAGCTGGGTCCCTAAATTATAATCCACCAGGCAGTCCATGGAATCCTGCAGGACCACGTCGTCTCCATCTAATGGCGGCTCACACTTAAACTGACCCTGCAGCTGTAAGTCCACCCTGGCCTGGTCAGGCATAATGTCTGGGGCCTCGATCTTCACCAGCTCAGTGCCCACATTCCTGTCTTCCATGGCTGCTCCTGACCTCCTGAACAGAGAGGAAACGTTAGTATCGAGCACAAGTGGAGCAAAAATATGACAAAAGGACGACGAAACGCAAAAGAAAAACTGCAGTACAGAGGTAGTCTTCGTTCTAGCACCCTGCACGTGTCACAACCCGTACAGTTCCTCTCTCCTGTCTGGGGTGTCGCTAACTACTCTGGTGCTTCTAGCACACTCATCTGATGCAACAAACTGCTAAGATTCAGTAGTTTGTGTACTAGAAGCACCAGAGCAGAGAGCGACACCCCAGGAAGGAAAGAGGAACTGGACAGGTTGTAACAGGTGCAGGTGCTAGAATGAACACTACAGAGGCAAGAAAAAGTTTGTTGTATTCTGAAATTTGTTCTTTTTAATGACGACGATCTATTTCTGCTATTGGACTTCAAAAATAAGCAAAAATTAAATGCGAGATTCGTAAGAGCAACTTCTGGTAATGTGATCACGGGAAACAGAGGAGTTAGGGGTCTGATATTTTAGCAGTGTGATGGTGTAGAGATGTCATACTACACCATGACGTCATACTAACATGATTTGTTACTAACATGACGTCATACTAACATGATTTGTTACTAACATGATTTGTTACTAACATGACGTCATACTAACATGATTTGTTACTAACATGATTTGTTACTAACATGACGTCATACTAACATGATTTGTTACCAACATGATTTGTTACTAACAAGATTTGGTACTAACATGACGTCATACTAACATGACGTCATACTAACGTGATTTGTTACTAACATGACGTCATACTAACATGATTTGTTACTAACATGACGTCATACTAACATTTGTTACTAACATGATTTGTTACTAACATGATGTCATACTAACATGATTTGTTACTAACATGATTTGTTACTAACATGACGTCATACTAACATGATTTGTTACTAACATGACGTCATACTAACGTGATTTGTTACTAACATGACGTCATACTAACGTGATTTGTTACGAACATGACATCATACTAACATGATTTGTTACTAACATGATTTGTTACTAACATGATGTCATACTAACATGATTTGTTACTAACATGATTTGTTACTAACATGACGTCATACTAACATGATTTGTTACTAACATGATTTGTTACTAACATGACGTCATACTAACATGATTTGTTACTAACATGACGTCATACAAACGTGATTTGTTACTAACATGACGTCATACTAACATGATTGGTTACTAACATGATGTCATACTAACATGATTGGTTACTAACATGATGTCATACTAACATGATTTGTTACTAACATGATGTGTTACTAACATGATTTGTAGCTAAAATGATGTCATACTAACATGATTTGTTGCTAAATTGATGTCATACTAACATGATTGGTTACTAACATGATTTGTTACTAACATGATGTCATACAAAAATAATTTGTTACTAACATGATTTGTTACTAACATGATTTGTTACTAACATGACGTCATACTAACATGATTTGTTACTATCATGACGTCATACTAACATGATTTGTTACTAACATGACGTCATACTAACATGATGTCTTACTAACATGATTTGTTACTAACATGACGTCATACTAACATGATTTGTTACTAACATGATTTGTTACTAACATGATGTCATACTAACATGATTTGTTACTAACATGACGTCATACAAACGTGATTTGTTACTAACATGACGTCATACTAACATGATTTGTTACTAACATGACGTCATACTAACATGATTTGTTACTAACATGATTTGTTACTAACATGACGTCATACTAACATGATTTGTTACTAACATGACATCATACTAACATGATTTGTTACTAACATGATGTCATACTAACATGATTTGTTACTAACATGACGTCATACTAACATAATTTGTTACTAACATGACGTCATACTAACGTGATTTGTTACTAACATGACGTCATACTAACATGATTTGTTACTAACATGACGTCATACTAACATGATTTGTTACTAACATGACGTCATACTAACATGATTTGTAACTAACATGATTTGTTACTAACATGACGTCATTCTAACATAATTTGTTACTAACATGACGTCATACTAACATAATTTGTTACTAACATGACGTCATACTAACGTGATTTGTTACTAACATGACGTCATACTAACATGATTTGTTACTAACATGATGTCATACTAACATGATTTGTTACTAACATGATGTCATACTAACATGATTTGTTACTAACATGATGTCATACTAACATGATGTCATACTAACATGATGTCATACTAACATGTTTGGTTACTAACATGATGTCATACTAACATGATGTCATACTAACATGATTTGTTACTAACATGATGTCATTCTAACATGATTTGTTACTAACATGATGTCATACTAACATGATTTGTTGCTAAATTGATGTCATACTAACATGATGTCATACTAAAATGATTTGTTACTAACATGATTTGTTACTAACATGATTTGTTACTAACATGACGTCATACTAACATGATTTGTTACTAACATAACGTCATACTAACATGATTTGTTACTAACATGATGTCATACTAACATGATTTGTTACTAACATGATTTGTTACTAACATGATTTGTTACTAACATGACATCATACTAAAATGATTTGTTACTAACATGATGTCATACTAACATGATTTGTTACTAACATGATGTCATACTAACATGATTTGTTACTAACATGACATCATACTAACGTGATTTGTTACTAACATGACATCATACTAACGTGATTTGTTACTAACATGATGTCATACTAACGTGATTTGTTACTAACATGATGTCATACTAACATGATTTGTTACTAACATGATGTCATACTAACATGATTTGTTACTAACATGATTTGTTACTAACATGATTTGTTACTAACATGATTTGTTACTAACATGATGTCATACTAACGTGATTTCTAACTAACATGACGTCATACTAACATGATTTGTTACTAACATGACGTCATACTAACATGTTTTGTTACTAACATGATTTGTTACTAACATGACGTCATACTAACATGATTTGTTACTAACATGATTTGTTACTAACATGACGTCATACTAACATGATTTGTTACTAACATGATGTCATACTAACATGATTTGTTACAAACATGATTTGTTACTAACATGACGTCATACTAACATGATTTGTTACTAACATGACGTCATACTAACATGATTTGTTACTAACATGACATCATACTAACGTGATTTGTTACTAACATGACGTCATACTAACATGATTTGTTACTAACATGACGTCATACTAACATGATTTGTTACTAACATGACATCATACTAACATGATTTGTTACTAACATAATTTGTTACTAACATGACGTCATACTAACATGATTTGTTACTAACATGATGTCATACTAACATGATTTGTTACTAACATGATTTGTTACTAACATGACGTCATACTAACATGATTTGTTACTAACATGATTTGTTACTAACATGATGTCATACTAACGTGATTTGTTACTAACATGACGTCATACTAACATGATTTGTTACTAACATGACGTCATACTAACATGTTTTGTTACTAACATGATTTGTTACTAACATGACGTCATACTAACATGATTTGTTACTAACATGATTTGTTACTAACATGACGTCATACTAACATGATTTGTTACTAACATGACGTCATACTAACATGATTTGTTACTAACATCATTTGTTACTAACATGACGTCATACTAACGTGATTTGTTACTAACATGACGTCATACTAACATGATTTGTTACTAACATGACGTCATACTAACATGATTTGTTACTAACATGACGTCATACTAACATGACGTCATACTAACGTGATTTGTTACTAAAATGACGTCATACTAACGTGATTTGTTACTAACATGACGTCATACTAACATGATTTGTTACTAACATGACATCATACTAACATGATTTGTTACTAACATGATGTCATACTAACATGATTTGTTACTAACATGATGTCATACTAACATGATTTGTTACTAACATGACGTCATACTAACATGATTTCTTACTAACATGTCATACTAACATAATATGTTACTAACATGATGTCATACTAACATGTTTGGTTACTAACATGATGTCATACTAACATGATATGTTACTAACATGATGTCATACTAACATGATTTGTTGCTAAAATGATGTCATACTAAAATGATTTGTTGCTAAATTGATGTCATACTAACATGATTGGTTGCTAACATGATGTCATATTAAAATGATTTGTTACTAACATGATTTGTTACTAACATGACGTCATACTAACATGATGTGTTACTAACATGATTTGTTACTAACATGACGTCATACTAACATGATTTGTTACTAACATGATTTGTTACTAACATGATCTGTTACTAACATGACGTCATACTAACATGATTTGTTACTAACATGATGTCATACTAACATGATTTGTTACTAACATGACGTCATACTAACATGATTTGTTACTAACATGACATCATACTAACATGATGTCATACTAACATGATTTGTTACTAACATGATGTCATATTAACATGATTTGTTACTAACGTGATGTCATACTAACATGATTTGTTACTAACATGACGTCATACTAACATGATTTGTTACTAACATGATGTCATACTAACATGATTTGTTACTAACATGATGTCATACTAACATGATTTGTTACTAACATGATGTCATACTAACATGATTTGTTACTAACATGATGTCATACTAACATGATTTGTTGCTAAATTGATGTCATACTAACATGATAGGTTACAAACATGATTTGTTACTAACATGATGTCATACTAAAATGATTTGTTGCTAAAATGATGTCATACTAAAATGATTTGTTGCTAACATGAAGTCATACTAACATGATTTGTTACTAACATGATGTCATACTAAAATGATATCATACTAAAATTATGTCATACTAACATGATGTTTTCCTTTGGAGATATAAAAGCAGGTAAATTCAATAATAAATTTTACATGTCAGATTTATTGACTACTTTGGCTTCATGCTGTGTAAGAAATAAGAGCAACGGAGTCTTGGGGCTTCGATTTTTTTTAAATCAGCGCCAAAAGTTCTACAAACGTCTCCACTCACACAACTTTGTCGAGAGTGTGCCGCGGAGCCAGTGACATTATTCTCTGCCCTCACTTGGGGGGACCATTAGTAGCATTGCATGTGGTGAACTAAAACGTTCGCAAAGTTAGTTTGATGTATATAAGCAACGTCTCTGTAATATTCTATCACAGCAACAGATGGTCAGGTGGGAGAGCACGGCTCCACCCGACATGGAATGACCCATATGCAAAAACAGAAGACGTTAGGAAGGGGCAAAAACTTCCACAACACAGTATACTTCAAGGAATCAGAGCTGCTACATAACCTCAGGTACACCATGCTTCTAGGAATCAGTGCTGCCACATAACCTCAGGTACACCATGCTTCTAGGAATCAGTCCTGCCACATAACCTCAGGTACACCATGCTTCTAGGAATCAGTGCTTCCACATAACCTCAGGTATACAGCTTCGAGGAATCAGTCCTGCCACATAACCTCAGGTACACCATGCTTCTAGGAATGAGTCCTGCTACATAACCTCAGGTACACCATGCTTCTAGGAACCAGTGCTGCCACATAACCTCAGGTACACCATGCTTCTAGGAATCAGTGCTTCCACATAACCTCAGGTACACCATGCTTCTAGGAATCAGTACTGCCACATAACCTCAGGTACACCATGCTTCTAGGAATCGGTGCTGCCACATAACCACAGGTACACCATGCTTCTAGGAATCAGTGCTGCCACATAACCTCAGGTACACCATGCTTCTAGGAATCAGTGCTGCCACATAACCTCAGGTACACCATGCTTCTAGGATTCAGTCCTGCCACATAACCTCAGGTACACCATGCTTCTAGGAATCAGTGCTGCCACATAACCTCAGGTACACCATGCTTCTAGGAATCAGTGCTGCCACATAACCTCAGGTACACCATGCTTCTAGGAGTCAGTGCTGCCACATAACCTCAGGTACACCATGCTTCTAGGATTCAGTCCTGCCACATAACCTCAGGTACACCATGCTTCTAGGATTCAGTCCTGCCACATAACCTCAGGTACACCATGCTTCTGGGAATCAGTGCTGCCACATAACCTCAGGTACACCATGCTTCTAGGAATCAGTGCTGCCACATAACCTCAGGTACACCATGCTCCTGGGAATCAGTGCTGCCACATAACCTCAAGTACATCATGCTTCTGGGAATCAGTGCTGCCACATAACCTCAGGTACACCATGCTTCTAAGAATCAGTGCTGCCACATAACCTCAGGTACACCATGCTTCTAGGAATCAGTGCTGCCACATAACCTCAGGTACACCATGCTTCTAGGATTCAGTGCTGCCACATAACCTCAGGTATACCATGCTTCTAGGAATCAGTGCTGCCCACATAACCTCAGGTACACCATGCTTCTAGGAATCAGTGCTGCCACATAACCTCAGGTACACCATGCTTCTAGGAATCAGTGCTGCCACATAACCTAAGGTACACCATGCTTCTAGGAATCAGTGCTGCCACATAACCTCAGGTACACCATGCTTCTAGGAATCAGTGCTGCCACATAAGCTCAGGTACACCATGCTTCTAGGAATCAGTGCTGCCACATAACCTCAGGTACACCATGCTTCTAGGAATCAGTGCTGCCACATAACCTAAGGTACACCATGCTTCTAGGAATCAGTCCTGCCACATAACCTCAGGTACACCATGCTTCTAGGAATCAGTGCTGCCACATAACCTCAGGTACACCATGCTTCTAGAAATCAGTGCTGCCACATAACCTCAGGTACACCATGCTTCTAGGAATCAGTGCTGCCACATAACCTCAGGTACACCATGCTTCTAGGATTCAGTCCTGCCACACAACCTCAGGTATACTGCTTCTAGGAATCAGTCCTGCCACATAACCTCAAGTACACCATGCTTCTAGGAATCAGTGCTGCCACATAACCTCAGGTACACCATGCTTCTAGAAATCAGTCCTGCCACATAACCTCAGGTACACCATGCTTCTAGGAATCAGTGCTGCCACATAACCTCAGGTACACCATGCTTCTAGGATTCAGTCCTGCCACACAACCTCAGGTATACTGCTTCTAGGAATCAGTCCTGCCACATAACCTTAGGTACACCATGCTTCTAGGAATTAGTGCTGCCACATAACCTCAGGTACACCATGCTTCTAGGAATCGGTGCTGCCACATAACCTCAGGTACACCATGCTTCTAGGATTCAGTCCTGCCACATAACCTCAGGTATACTGCTTCTAGGAATCAGTCCTGCCACATAACCTCAGGTACACCATGCTTCTAGGAATCAGTCCTACCACATAACCTCAGGTATACTGTTTCTAGGAATCAGTCCTGCCACATAACCTCAGGTACACCATGCTTCTAGGAATCAGTCCTGCCACATAACCTCAGGTACACCATGCTTCTAGGAATCAGTCCTGCCACATAAACCCAGGTACACCATGCTTCTAGGAATCAGTTCTGCCACATAACCTCAGGTACATCATGCTTCTAGGAATCAGTGCTGCCACATAACCTCAGGTACACCATGCTTCTAGGAATCAGTCCTGCCACATAACCTCAGGTACACCATGCTTCTAGGAATCAGTCCTGCCACATAACCTCAGGTACACCATGCTTCTAGGAATCAGTCCTGCCACATAACCTCAGGTAAACCATGCTTCTAGGAATCAGTGCTGCCACATAACCTCAGGTACACCATGCTTCTAGGAATCAGTGTTGCCACATAACCTCAGGTACACCATGCTTCTAGGATTCAGTCCTGCCACATAACCTCAGGTACATCATGCTTCTGGGAATCAGTGCTGCCACATAACCTCAGGTATACCATGCTTCTAGGAATCAGTGCTGCCACATAACCTCAGGTACACCATGCTTCTGGGAATCAGTGCTGCCACATAACCTCAGGTACACCATGTTTCTAGGAATCAGTGCTGCCACATAACCTCAGGTACACCATGCTTCTAGGAATCAGGGCTGCCACATAACCTCAGGTACACCATGCTTCTAGGAATCAGTGCTGCCACATAACCTCAGGTACACCATGCTACTAGGATTCAGTCCTGCCACATAACCTCAGGTATACTGCTTCTAGGAATCAGTCCTGCCACATAACCTCAGGTACACCATGCTTCTAGGAATCAGTCCTGCCACATAACCTCAGGTACACCATGCTTCTAGGAATCAGGGCTGCCACATAACCTCAGGTACACCATGCTTCTAGGAATCAGTGCTGCCACATAACCTCAGGTACACCATGCTTCTGGGAATCAGTGCTACCACATAACCTCAGGTACATCATGCTTCTGGGAATCAGTGCTGCCACATAACCTCAGGTACACCATGCTTCTAGGAATCAGTGCTGCCACATAACCTCAGGTACACCATGCTTCTAGGAATCAGTGCTGCCACATAACCTCAGGTACACCATGCTTCTAGGAATCAGTGCTGCCACATAACCTCAGGTACACCATGCTTCTGGGAATCAGTGCTACCACATAACCTCAGGTACATCATGTTTCTGGGAATCAGTGCTGCCACATAACCTCAGGTACACCATGCTTCTAGGAATCAGTCCTGCCACATAACCTCAGGTACACCATGCTTCTAGGAATCAGTGATTCCACATAACCTCAGGTACACCATGCTTCTAGGAATCAGTGCTGCCACATAACCTCAGGTACACCATGCTTCTAGGAATCAGTGCTGCCACATAACCTCAGGTACACCATGCTTCTAGGAATCAGTGCTGCCACATAACCTCAGGTACACCATGCTTCTAGGAATCAGTGCTTCCACATAACCTCAGGTACACCATGCATCTAGGAATCAGTGCTGCCACATAACCTCAGGTACACCATGCTTCTAGGAATCAGTGCTGCCACATAACCTCAGGTACACCATGCTTTTAGGATTCAGTGCTGCCACATAACCTCAGGTACACCACGCTTCTAGGAATCAGTGCTGCCACATAACCTCAGGTACACCACGCTTCTAGGAATAAGTGCTGCCACATAAACTCAGGTACACCACGCTTCTAGGAATCAGTCCTGCCACATAACCTCAGGTACACCACGCTTCTAGGAATCAGTGCTGCCACATAACCTCAGGTACACCATGCTTCTAGGAATCAGTGCTGCCACATAACCTCAGGTACACCATGCTTCTAGGAATCAGGGCTGCCACATAACCTCAGGTACACCATGCATCTAGGAATCAGTGCCAACATTCCCGTACAAACCCTTCCTGTACTATACCATCCTCCCATACAAACCCTTCCTGTACTATACCATCCTCCCATACAAACCCTTCCTGTACTATGCCATCCTCCCGTACAATTCTTCCTGTACTATACCATCCTCCCATACAAACCCTTCCTGTACTATGCCATCCTCCCGTACAATCCTTCCTGTACTATACCATACTCCCGTACAATCCTTCCTGTACTATGCCATCCTCCCATACAAACCCTTCCTGTACTATGCCATCCTCCCATACAAACCCTTCCAGTACTATGCCATCCTCCTGTACAATCCTTCCTGTACTATACCATCCTCCCGTACAATCCTTCCTGTACTATGCCATCCTCCTGTACAATCCTTCCTGTACTATACCATCCTCCCATACAATCCTTCCTGTACTATGCCATCCTCCCATACAAACCCTTCCTGTACTATGCCATCCTCCTGTACAATACCATCCTCCCATACAATCCTTCCTGTACTATACCATCCTCCCATACAATCCTTCCTGTACTATACCATCCTCCCGTACAATCCTTCCTATACTATGCCATCCTCCCATACAAACCCTTCCTGTACTATGCCATCCTCCCATACAAACCCTTCCTGTACTATGCCATCCTCCCGTACAATCCTTCCTGTACTATACCATCCTCCCGTACAATCCTTCCTGTACTATGCCATCCTCCCATACAAACCCTTCCTGTACTATGCCATCCTCCCATACAAACCCTTCCTGTACTATGCCATCCTCCCGTACAAACCCTTCCTGTACTATGCCATCCTCCCGTACTAATATCCTGTACTATGCCATCCTCCCATACAAACCCTTCCTGTACTATGCCATCCTCCTGTAAAATACCATCCTCCCATACAATCCTTCCTGTACTATACCATCCTCCCGTACAATCCTTCCTGTACTATGCCATCCTCCCATACAAACCCTTCCTGTACTATGCCATCCTCCCATACAAACCCTTCCTGTACTATGCCATCCTCCCGTACAATCCTTCCTGTACTATACCATCCTCCCGTACAATCCTTCCAGTACTATGCCATCCTCCCATACAAACCCTTCCTGTACTATGCCATCCTCCCATACAAACCCTTCCTGTACTATGCCATCCTCCCGTACAAACCCTTCCTGTACTATACCATCCTCCCGTACTTATATCCTGTACTATACCATCCTCCCGTACAAACCCTTCCTGTACTATGCCATCCTCCCGTACAATCCTTTCTGTCCTATACCATCCTCCTGTACAATCCTTCCTGTCCTATACCATCCTCCTGTAAAATCCTTCCTGTCCTATACCATCCTCCTGTACAATCCTTAAAGGTCCTATACCATCCTCCCGTACAATCCTTCCTGTCCTATACCATCCTCCCGTACAATCCTTCCTGTACTATACCATCCTCCCGTACAAACCCTTCCTGTCCTATACCATCCTCCCATACAATCCTTCCTGTACTATACCATCCTCCCGTACAATCCTTCCTGTACTATACCATCCTCCCGTACAATCCTTCCTGTACTATGCCATCCTCCCGTATAATCCTTCCTGTACTATACCATCCTCCCGTACAATCCTTCCTGTACCATACCATCCTCCCTGTACCATACCATCCTTCCTGTACTATATCATCCTCCCGTACAATCCTTCCTGTACTATGCCATCCTCCCGTACAATCTTTCCTGTACTATACCATCCTCCCGTACAATCCTTCCTGTACTATGCCATCCTCCCGTACAATCCTTCCTGCACTATACCATCCTCCCGTACAATCCTTCCTGTACTATACCATCCTCCCGTACAATCCTTCCTGTACTATACCATCCTCCCGTACAATCCTTCCTGTACTATGCCATCCTCCCGTACAATCCTTCCTGTACTATGCCATCCTCCCGTACAATCCTTCCTGTACTATGCCATCCTCCCGTACAATCCTTCCTGTACTATACCATCCTCCCGTACAATCCTTCCTGTACTATGCCATCCTCCCGTACAATCCTTCCTGTACTATGCCATCCTCCCGTACAATCCTTCCTGTACTATACCATCCTCCCGTACAATCCTTCCTGTACTATACCATCCTCCCGTACAATCCTTCCTGTACCATACCATCCTCCCTGTACTATACCATCCTCCCGTACAATCCTCCCTGTACTATGCCATCCTCCTGTACAAACCCTTCCTGTACTATACCATCCTCCCGTACAATCCTTCCTGTACTATGCCATCCTCCTGTACAAACCCTTCCTGTACTATACCATCCTCCCGTACAAACCCTTCCTGTACTATACCATCCTCCTGTACAAACCCTTCCTGTACTATACCATCCTCCTGTACAAACCGACGATTTCAAGCTCCCTAACTGCGAAGCCACAGCCCCAAATTTCAGACGCATGGCGCTTTTACTGGGGTAAAGAAGTTGGAAGGTATGCTAATAGTCGGATAATGTTTGGTCCCCAAAAATAAGCAAATAATGCCCGCAAGGTCATGAGGTGCTCGTAGCGATATCATATACATGCACAATGCTGTATTGAAAACGATTTATTAACACATACACAGTGGAAGAATTACGGTGTTCGCCTTGTATTGTGATACACTTGTGAAAGCATGTAAAGTGGTCCTGTCCCAGGAAGGCGTTCTCAATCTCAATCGAAAAAAGCGATCTACCATAGTCACTTTGCGAAATGCAGGACACAGATTGCGTGACATATCTTGCCTGGAGAAGGCTTCTCGTTGTGGCGTGCAGTGTACCCTCAAGAGATACGCCGTAAACAATAGTGTATGTGATCGCCCACCACCTGGAGAAGTGACCACAAATCAGAAGGACAAAGTTATCAGAGTGTGTTCCAAATAGGACAAATTCCAAACAGCTTGTCAGATCCGCGCTGCTCTGATGGAAACGAAAAAGAGAAGCAGGTAAATCGCGGCCGTCAAACGCCGCCTTGAAGCGGCTGGCATGAAGGGATGTGTTGCAGCCCAAAAACCATTGGTTAGGCCCATAAATAAAAAGAAGAGGCTATTGTGGGCAAAAAAGCGCAGGAGCTGAACCACTAGTCAGTGGAGGAAGGTTCTTTTCATAAACGAATCAAAGTTTGAGGTGTTTGGGTCCAAGAGGTGTAAGTTCGTTCGTCGTGAAACCAGCGAGCTCGCATTCAGCCCACAGTCAAGCATTGAAGAGGTCCCATTTTGGTCTGGGGATGTTTCGGAGGTGCTACAGTTGGTGACTTCGTTGGAATCGAAGGAATCATGGACTCCAAATGCTACCACAACATCCTGGTGCGCCATGCCATCCCTTCCAGCGCCTGACTCATTGGTTGTAGTTTCACACTACAGCAAGGTAACAACCCAAAACAAAACTTCCAGTCTTTGCAAAAAGTTCAGTCAAAACTACAACAACAGAGGATCGGATTCAATAGTCGGCGAAATAGTCCCCCCCAGAAAAATGTAAAGATGCGTAGTTTGGCACAAAGCAACCAGTGAAATTTTTAGAGAGAAAAAAAAAGGTTGAAAATTGGTTTTACGTATTGGGTCTGGTGTTTCGGGGGCGGTATGGATGCGTCAAGTATTTTTAACATTACAGGAGCTGTTTTAATGGTTTTTAACATTGTGCTTTTACGACATGAAAATATACTTTCTCCCATTTTAACGTACCCCCAATTTATGTGGAACAGTCATTTCCTGGAAAACAATTACTTTCTATCATTTTTTTAAAGTTTTTCCGTATTCACAAATTACCGCCAACCGACGAATTTAAGTCCTCAAAATACTATTATTACAGCCAATCGTACACTTCAAAAAAACTACATTTTATTTGTAAACAATTCGTACGGGTACAAAACACGTTTATTTTGCCAAATAATTATACATATATATATATATATATATATATATATATTATCACAAACTAGCTTCTTTTGTTCACTACTTTCCGATAAATGGACGATAAGGTTAGTGTATTGAAATGAATGAGCTGTAGTGTTTCCTATAGAGTGTAAGCTTGTGAGCAGGGCCCGCTAATCCATGTCTCTAGCTATACATTATTATTATTTATTATTTTTATATGATGTATTTATAGATCATATCATGTAATAATAGTAGGACAGGGATGATTACCTGTAATTATATCATTATAACACAATCTTTACATAGCTAATTTATGCTCTGTATTATTATAGATCTATGTATTTTTTATCACTAAAGTGTGTGTATATATATATATATATATATATATATATATATACATAAAAAACACACACTGTACTTCTGTAATGTATTTCTGTATGTACTATATTATAGAGCTGAGTATGTACTGTAGCTCTGAAATATTATATATCTGTATGTACAGTATTATTATATACCTGTGTATGCACCTTACTTCTGTAGTATATATCTGTATGTGCAGTATTATTATATATATATATATATATATATATATATATATATATATATATATATATATGTGTATGTATTGCACCTCTGTATGTTCAGTACCTATGTAATATATCAGTATGTACAGTATTATATACCTATGCACTGTACCACTGTATTTTATATCTGTGTATGTACTATACCTCTATATTAAATATCTGTATGTACATTATATTTCTGTGTATGTACTGTACCTCTGTAATATTATATCCTCTGTATGTACAGTACTAATATAAAGCTGTGTATGTACTGTACCTCTGTAGTATTATATATCTATGTACAGTACTAATATATAGCTGTGTATGTACTGTACAACTGTACTATCATATATCTATATGTACAGTATTATATATCTATGTATTATATCTATGCTTTCCAGCGCTCATCCTAACCCACTACTCTATGCTCCTTCCTCACTATATAGCCCATCTGTGTCACCCCTGTTTGTCTGACACTCCCCTCAGAATGTAAGCTCTCGCGAGCAGGGCCCTCTTTCCTCACGTGCTTCTTCTTGCCTTACTTTTACTTTCATTTACAATGGCACCTAAACCTGATTACTGACACCCTGCTGCTTATTTAGGTGTTATGCAGCATTGTGTATAAATCATGTACTTGTCCTGCATTATCTGTACTGTTAATAACTGTTGTCTTGTGTGCTCACTTGTTTTTGTACTTTGTAAGGCGCTGCGGAACCCTTGTGGTGCCATATAAATAAAGGATAATAATAATAATAATAATAATAATAATAATAATAATTACAGCTCTGTATGTACAGTACTAATATACAGCTTGTGTATGTACTGTACATCTGCACTATTATATATGTGTATGTACAGTATTATATATCTGTGTATGTATTACAGTTCTGTGTACAGTACTAATATACAGCTCTGTATGTACAGTACTAATATACAGCTCTGTATGTACAGTACTAATATACAGCTCTGTATGTACAGTACTAATATACAGCTCTGTATGTACATTACTAATATACAGCTCTGTATGTACATTACTAATATACAGCTCTGTATGTACAGTACTAATATACAGCTCTGTATGTACATTACTAATATACAGCTCTGTATGTACATTACTAATATACAGCTCTGTATGTACATTACTAATATACAGCTCTGTATGTACAGTACTAATATACAGCTCTGTATGTACATTACTAATATACAGCTCTGTATGTACAGTACTAATATACAGCTCTGTATGTACATTACTAATATACAGCTCTGTATGTACATTACTAATATACAGCTCTGTATGTACATTACTAATATACAGCTCTGTATGTACAGTACTAATATACAGCTCTGTATGTACATTACTAATATACAGCTCTGTATGTACATTACTAATATACAGCTCTGTATGTACAGTACTAATATACAGCTCTGTATGTACATTACTAATATACAGCTCTGTATGTACATTACTAATATACAGCTCTGTATGTACAGTACTAATATACAGCTCTGTATGTACAGTACTAATATACAGCTCTGTATGTACATTACTAATATACAGCTCTGTATGTACATTACTAATATACAGCTCTGTATGTACATTACTAATATAAAGCTCTGTATGTACATTACTAATATACAGCTCTGTATGTACAGTACTAATATACAGCTCTGTATGTACATTACTAATATACAGCTCTGTATGTACATTACTAATATACAGCTCTGTATGTACAGTACTAATATACAGCTCTGTATGTACATTACTAATATACAGCTCTGTATGTACAGTACTAATATACAGCTCTGTATGTACATTACTAATATACAGCTCTGTATGTACATTACTAATATACAGCTCTGTATGTACAGTACTAATATACAGCTCTGTATGTACATTACTAATATACAGCTCTGTATGTACATTACTAATATACAGCTCTGTATGTACAGTACTAATATACAGCTCTGTATGTACATTACTAATATACAGCTCTGTATGTACAGTACTAATATACAGCTCTGTATGTACATTACTAATATACAGCTCTGTATGTACAGTACTAATATACAGCTCTGTATGTACAGTACTAATATACAGCTCTGTATGTACATTACTAATATACAGCTCTGTATGTACATTACTAATATACAGCTCTGTATGTACAGTACTAATATACAGCTCTGTATGTACAGTACTAATATACAGCTCTGTATGTACATTACTAATATACAGCTCTGTATGTACATTACTAATATACAGCTCTGTATGTACAGTACTAATATACAGCTCTGTATGTACAGTACTAATATACAGCTCTGTATGTACATTACTAATATACAGCTCTGTATGTACAGTACTAATATACAGCTCTGTATGTACAGTACTAATATACAGCTCTGTATGTACATTACTAATATACAGCTCTGTATGTACAGTACTAATATACAGCTCTGTATGTACATTACTAATATACAGCTCTGTATGTACAGTACTAATATACAGCTCTGTATGTACAGTACTAATATACAGCTCTGTATGTACATTACTAATATACAGCTCTGTATGTACATTACTAATATACAGCTCTGTATGTACATTACTAATATACAGCTCTGTATGTACAGTACTAATATACAGCTCTGTATGTACAGTACTAATATACAGCTCTGTATGTACAGTACTAATATACAGCTCTGTATGTACAGTACTAATATACAGCTCTGTATGTACATTACTAATATACAGCTCTGTATGTACAGTACTAATATACAGCTCTGTATGTACAGTACTAATATACAGCTCTGTATGTACAGTACTAATATACAGCTCTGTATGTACAGTACTAATATACAGCTCTGTATGTACATTACTAATATACAGCTCTGTATGTACAGTACTAATATACAGCTCTGTATGTACATTACTAATATACAGCTCTGTATGTACAGTACTAATATACAGCTCTGTATGTACATTACTATTGCACTAATATATCTATGTACAGTATTGTATATCTATGTATGTATTACAGCTCTGTATGTACAGTACTAATATACAGCTGTGTATGTACTGTACCATTGCACTAATATATTTGTATGTACAGTATTATATATCTATGTATATAATACAGCTCTGTATATACAGTACTAATATATTGCTGTGTGTATTGTACCATTGCACTATTATATATCTGTATGTACAGTATTATATATCTGTGTATGTACTGTAAGTCTGCAGTATTATACCGGTATATGTACTGTACAGTTATAATGGTCTCTGTATATTTGTGTGTATATATAGGGTTACCCGCCTCAGAGTCACCTGTCCGGCCGTCTCTCACATCCCATCCCTCCTCCCGGTGGATGCGGCCTATGCTGTGCCCGAGCCTCGGGATCTTCCCGATGACACAGCCGCTATCACCGCCTCCAGCTGCGGCCTGACACTGCCAGCCCGCTCCGCCCACTTCCGGCATTCTGCGGCATCCCTGAGAGCGCGGACTACATCTCCCGGGATACAGCGCGGTACATCTGTGCACGTTCATCTGCTTCCCCGTCTTGAGACAGTAGGTTCCGCGTAAACTGCATTCCTAAGGGGAAATTAATTTATTTTACACATAAAATAGGAAATGGGGGTGCTGGGTGTACAGTACAGTATACACCTACAGAGGTGCAGCACATATATACAGTGTGTGACATTGTCCTGTCTGTAGTTACACATGATACAGAGATGGGGGTGCTGGGTGTACAGTACAGTATACACCTACAGAGGTGCAGCACATATATACAGCGTGTGACATTGTCCTGTCTGTAGTTACACATGATACAGAGATGGGGGCGCTGGGTGTACAGTACATTACTCACCTACAGAGGTGCAGCACATATATACAGTGTATGACATTGTCCTGTCTGTAGTTACACATGATACAGAGATGGGGGCGCTGGGTGTACAGTACACACCTACAGAGGTGCAGCACATATATACAGTGTGTGACATTGTCCTGTCTGTAGTCACACATGATACAGAGATGGGGGCGCTGGGTGTACAGTACACACCTACAGAGGTGCAGCACATATATACAGTGTGTGACATTGTCCTGTCTGTAGTTACACATGATACAGAGATGGGGGCGCTGGGTGTACAGTACAGTACTCACCTACAGAGGTGCAGCACATATATACAGTGTATGACATTGTCCTGTCTGTAGTCACACATGATACAGAGATGGGGGCGCTGGGTGTACAGTACACACCTACAGAGGTGCAGCACATATATACAGTGTGTGACATTGTCCTGTCTGTAGTTACACATGATACAGAGATGGGGGCGCTGGGTGTACAGTATACACCTACAGAGGTGCAGCACATATATACAGTGTGTGACATTGTCCTGTCTGTAGTTACACATGATACAGAGATGGGGGCGCTGGGTGTACAGTACAGTATACACCTACAGAGGTGCAGCACATATATACAGCGTGTGACATTGTCCTGTCTGTAGTTACACATGATACAGAGATGGGGGTGCTGGGTGTACAGTACAGTATACACCTACAGAGGTGCAGCACATATATACAGCGTGTGACATTGTCCTGTCTGTAGTTACACATGATACAGAGATGGGGGCGCTGGGTGTACAGTACAGTACACACCTACAGAGGTGCAGCACATATATACAGTGTGTGACATTGTCCTGTCTGTAGTTACACATGATACAGAGATGAGGGTGCTGGGTGTACAGTACAGTACTCACCTACAGAGGTGCAGCACATATATACAGCGTGTGACACTGTCGTGTCTGTAGTTACACATTATACAGAGATGGGTGCGCTGGGTGTACAGTACAGTACACACCTACAGAGGTGCAGCACATATATACAGTGTGTGACATTGTCCTGTCTGTAGTTACACATGATACAGAGATGGGGGTGCTGGGTGTACAGTACAGTATACACCTACAGAGGTGCAGCACATATATACAGCGTGTGACATTGTCCTGTCTGTAGTTACACATGATACAGAGATGGGGGCGCTGGGTGTACAGTACAGTATACACCTACAGAGGTGCAGCACATATATACAGCGTGTGACATTGTCCTGTCTGTAGTTACACATGATACAGAGATGGGGGCGCTGGGTGTACAGTATACACCTACAGAGGTGCAGCACATATATACAGTGTGTGACATTGTCCTGTCTGTAGTTACACATGATACAGAGATGGGGGCGCTGGGTGTACAGTACAGTATACACCTACAGAGGTGCAGCACATATATACAGCGTGTGACATTGTCCTGTCTGTAGTTACACATGATACAGAGATGGGGGTGCTGGGTGTACAGTACAGTACACACCTACAGAGGTGCAGCACATATATACAGTGTGTGACATTGTCCTGTCTGTAGTTACACATGATACAGAGATGGGGGCGCTGGGTGTACAGTACAGTACACACCTACAGAGGTGCAGCACATATATACAGTGTGTGACATTGTCCTGTCTGTAGTTACACATGATACAGAGATGGGGGCGCTGGGTGTACAGTACAGTACACACCTACAGAGGTGCAGCACATATATACAGTGTATGACATTGTCCTGTCTGTAGTTACACATGATACAGAGATGGGGGCGCTGGGTGTACAGTACACACCTACAGAGGTGCAGCACATATATACAGTGTGTGACATTGTCCTGTCTGTAGTCACACATGATACAGAGATGGGGGCGCTGGGTGTACAGTACACACCTACAGAGGTGCAGCACATATATACAGTGTGTGACATTGTCCTGTCTGTAGTTACACATGATACAGAGATGGGGGCGCTGGGTGTACAGTACAGTACTCACCTACAGAGGTGCAGCACATATATACAGTGTATGACATTGTCCTGTCTGTAGTCACACATGATACAGAGATGGGGGCGCTGGGTGTACAGTACACACCTACAGAGGTGCAGCACATATATACAGTGTGTGACATTGTCCTGTCTGTAGTTACACATGATACAGAGATGGGGGCGCTGGGTGTACAGTATACACCTACAGAGGTGCAGCACATATATACAGTGTGTGACATTGTCCTGTCTGTAGTTACACATGATACAGAGATGGGGGCGCTGGGTGTACAGTACAGTATACACCTACAGAGGTGCAGCACATATATACAGCGTGTGACATTGTCCTGTCTGTAGTTACACATGATACAGAGATGGGGGTGCTGGGTGTACAGTACAGTATACACCTACAGAGGTGCAGCACATATATACAGCGTGTGACATTGTCCTGTCTGTAGTTACACATGATACAGAGATGGGGGCGCTGGGTGTACAGTACAGTACACACCTACAGAGGTGCAGCACATATATACAGTGTGTGACATTGTCCTGTCTGTAGTTACACATGATACAGAGATGGGGGTGCTGGGTGTACAGTACAGTACTCACCTACAGAGGTGCAGCACATATATACAGCGTGTGACACTGTCGTGTCTGTAGTTACACATTATACAGAGATGGGTGCGCTGGGTGTACAGTACAGTACACACCTACAGAGGTGCAGCACATATATACAGTGTGTGACATTGTCCTGTCTGTAGTTACACATGATACAGAGATGGGGGTGCTGGGTGTACAGTACAGTATACACCTACAGAGGTGCAGCACATATATACAGCGTGTGACATTGTCCTGTCTGTAGTTACACATGATACAGAGATGGGGGCGCTGGGTGTACAGTACAGTATACACCTACAGAGGTGCAGCACATATATACAGCGTGTGACATTGTCCTGTCTGTAGTTACACATGATACAGAGATGGGGGCGCTGGGTGTACAGTATACACCTACAGAGGTGCAGCACATATATACAGTGTGTGACATTGTCCTGTCTGTAGTTACACATGATACAGAGATGGGGGCGCTGGGTGTACAGTACAGTATACACCTACAGAGGTGCAGCACATATATACAGCGTGTGACATTGTCCTGTCTGTAGTTACACATGATACAGAGATGGGGGTGCTGGGTGTACAGTACAGTACACACCTACAGAGGTGCAGCACATATATACAGTGTGTGACATTGTCCTGTCTGTAGTTACACATGATACAGAGATGGGGGCGCTGGGTGTACAGTACAGTACACACCTACAGAGGTGCAGCACATATATACAGTGTGTGACATTGTCCTGTCTGTAGTTACACATGATACAGAGATGGGGGCGCTGGGTGTACAGTACAGTATACACCTACAGAGGTGCAGCACATATATACAGCGTGTGACATTGTCCTGTCTGTAGTTACACATGATACAGAGATGGGGGCGCTGGGTGTACAGTACAGTACTCACCTACAGAGGTGCAGCACATATATACAGTGTATGACATTGTCCTGTCTGTAGTTATATATGATACAGAGATGGGGGCGCTGGGTGTACAGTATACACCTACAGAGGTGCAGCACATATATACAGTGTGTGACATTGTCCTGTCTGTAGTTACACATGATACAGAGATGGGGGCGCTGGGTGTACAGTACAGTACTCACCTACAGAGGTGCAGCACATATATACAGCGTGTGACATTGTCCTGTCTGTAGTTACACATGATACAGAGATGGGGGTGCTGGGTGTACAGTACAGTACACACCTACAGAGGTGCAGCACATATATACAGTGTGTGACATTGTCCTGTCTGTAGTTACACATGATACAGAGATGGGGGCGCTGGGTGTACAGTACAGTACACACCTACAGAGGTGCAGCACATATATACAGTGTGTGACATTGTCCTGTCTGTAGTTACACATGATACAGAGATGGGGGCGCTGGGTGTACAGTACAGTATACACCTACAGAGGTGCAGCACATATATACAGCGTGTGACATTGTCCTGTCTGTAGTTACACATGATACAGAGATGGGGGCGCTGGGTGTACAGTACAGTATACACCTACAGAGGTGCAGCACATATATACAGTGTGTGACATTGTCCTGTCTGTAGTTACACATGATACAGAGATGGGGGCGCTGGGTGTACAGTACAGTACTCACCTACAGAGGTGCAGCACATATATACAGTGTGTGACATTGTCCTGTCTGTAGTTACACATGATACAGAGATGGGGGTGCTGGGTGTACAGTACAGTACTCACCTACAGAGGTGCAGCACATATATACAGCGTGTGACATTGTCCTGTCTGTAGTTACACATGATACAGAGATGGGGGCGCTGGGTGTACAGTACAGTACACACCTACAGAGGTGCAGCACATATATACAGTGTGTGACATTGTCCTGTCTGTAGTCACACATGATACAGAGATGGGGGCGCTGGGTGTACAGTACAGTACTCACCTACAGAGGTGCAGCACATATATACAGTGTGTGACATTGTCCTGTCTGTAGTTACACATGATACAGAGATGGGGGTGCTGGGTGTACAGTACAGTACACACCTACAGAGGTGCAGCACATATATACAGTGTGTGACACTGTCGTGTCTGTAGTTACACATTATACAGAGATGGGTGCGCTGGGTGTACAGTACAGTACACACCTACAGAGGTGCAGCACATATATACAGTGTGTGACATTGTCCTGTCTGTAGTTACACATGATAC
Organism: Taudactylus pleione; assembly: GCA_031769625.1. Lineage (NCBI taxonomy): Eukaryota > Metazoa > Chordata > Amphibia > Anura > Myobatrachidae > Taudactylus > Taudactylus pleione. The sequence continues at coordinate 990,879 of JAUIMM010000634.1, forward strand.
AGAGATGGGGGTGCTGGGTGTACAGTACAGTATACACCTACAGAGGTGCAGCACATATATACAGCGTGTGACATTGTCCTGTCTGTAGTTACACATGATACAGAGATGGGGGCGCTGGGTGTACAGTACAGTATACACCTACAGAGGTGCAGCACATATATACAGCGTGTGACATTGTCCTGTCTGTAGTTACACATGATACAGAGATGGGGGCGCTGGGTGTACAGTATACACCTACAGAGGTGCAGCACATATATACAGTGTGTGACATTGTCCTGTCTGTAGTTACACATGATACAGAGATGGGGGCGCTGGGTGTACAGTACAGTATACACCTACAGAGGTGCAGCACATATATACAGCGTGTGACATTGTCCTGTCTGTAGTTACACATGATACAGAGATGGGGGTGCTGGGTGTACAGTACAGTACTCACCTACAGAGGTGCAGCACATATATACAGTGTGTGACATTGTCCTGTCTGTAGTTACACATGATACAGAGATGGGGGCGCTGGGTGTACAGTACAGTACTCACCTACAGAGGTGCAGCACATATATACAGCGTGTGACATTGTCCTGTCTGTAGTTACACATGATACAGAGATGGGGGCGCTGGGTGTACAGTACAGTACTCACCTACAGAGGTGCAGCACATATATACAGCGTGTGACATTGTCCTGTATGTAGTTACACATGATACAGAGATGGGGGCACTGGGTGTACAGTACAGTACTCACCTACAGAGGTGCAGCCCATATATACAGTGTATGACATTGTCCTGTCTGTAGTCACACATGATACAGAGATGGGGGCGCTGGGTGTACAGTACAGTACTCACCTACAGAGGTGCAGCACATATATACAGTGTGTGACATTGTCCTGTCTGTAGTTACACATGATACAGAGATGGGGGTGCTGGGTGTACAGTACAGTACTCACCTACAGAGGTGCAGCACATATATACAGTGTGTGACATTGTCCTGTCTGTAGTTACACATGATACAGAGATGGGGGTGCTGGGTGTACAGTACAGTACACACCTACAGAGGTGCAGCACATATATACAGTGTGTGACACTGTCGTGTCTGTAGTTACACATTATACAGAGATGGGTGCGCTGGGTGTACAGTACAGTACTCACCTACAGAGGTGCAGCACATATATACAGTGTGTGACATTGTCCTGTCTGTAGTTACACATGATACAGAGATGGGGGTGCTGGGTGTACAGTACAGTACACACCTACAGAGGTGCAGCACATATATACAGTGTGTGACACTGTCGTGTCTGTAGTTACACATTATACAGAGATGGGTGCGCTGGGTGTACAGTACAGTACACACCTACAGAGGTGCAGCACATATATACAGTGTGTGACATTGTCCTGTCTGTAGTTACACATGATACAGAGATGGGGGCGCTGGGTGTACAGTACAGTATACACCTACAGAGGTGCAGCACATATATACAGCGTGTGACATTGTCCTGTCTGTAGTTACACATGATACAGAGATGGGGGTGCTGGGTGTACAGTACAGTACACACCTACAGAGGTGCAGCACATATATACAGTGTGTGACATTGTCCTGTCTGTAGTTACACATGATACAGAGATGGGGGCGCTGGGTGTACAGTACAGTACACACCTACAGAGGTGCAGCACATATATACAGTGTGTGACATTGTCCTGTCTGTAGTTACACATGATACAGAGATGGGGTGCTGGGTGTACAGTACAGTATACACCTACAGAGGTGCAGCACATATATACAGCGTGTGACATTGTCCTGTCTGTAGTTACACATGATACAGAGATGGGGGCGCTGGGTGTACAGTACAGTACTCACCTACAGAGGTGCAGCACATATATACAGTGTATGACATTGTCCTGTCTGTAGTTATATATGATACAGAGATGGGGGCGCTGGGTGTACAGTATACACCTACAGAGGTGCAGCACATATATACAGTGTGTGACATTGTCCTGTCTGTAGTTACACATGATACAGAGATGGGGGCGCTGGGTGTACAGTACAGTACTCACCTACAGAGGTGCAGCACATATATACAGCGTGTGACATTGTCCTGTCTGTAGTTACACATGATACAGAGATGGGGGTGCTGGGTGTACAGTACAGTACACACCTACAGAGGTGCAGCACATATATACAGTGTGTGACATTGTCCTGTCTGTAGTTACACATGATACAGAGATGGGGGCGCTGGGTGTACAGTACAGTACACACCTACAGAGGTGCAGCACATATATACAGTGTGTGACATTGTCCTGTCTGTAGTTACACATGATACAGAGATGGGGGCGCTGGGTGTACAGTACAGTATACACCTACAGAGGTGCAGCACATATATACAGCGTGTGACATTGTCCTGTCTGTAGTTACACATGATACAGAGATGGGGGTGCTGGGTGTACAGTACAGTACTCACCTACAGAGGTGCAGCACATATATACAGCGTGTGACATTGTCCTGTCTGTAGTTACACATTATACAGAGATGGGGGCGCTGGGTGTACAGTACAGTACTCACCTACAGAGGTGCAGCACATATATACAGTGTGTGACATTGTCCTGTCTGTAGTTACACATGATACAGAGATGGGGGCGCTGGGTGTACAGTACAGTACTCACCTACAGAGGTGCAGCACATATATACAGTGTGTGACATTGTCCTGTCTGTAGTCACACATGATACAGAGATGGGGGCGCTGGGTGTACAGTACAGTACTCACCTACAGAGGTGCAGCACATATATACAGTGTGTGACATTGTCCTGTCTGTAGTTACACATGATACAGAGATGGGGGTGCTGGGTGTACAGTACAGTACACACCTACAGAGGTGCAGCACATATATACAGTGTGTGACACTGTCGTGTCTGTAGTTACACATTATACAGAGATGGGTGCGCTGGGTGTACAGTACAGTACACACCTACAGAGGTGCAGCACATATATACAGTGTGTGACATTGTCCTGTCTGTAGTTACACATGATACAGAGATGGGGGTGCTGGGTGTACAGTACAGTATACACCTACAGAGGTGCAGCACATATATACAGCGTGTGACATTGTCCTGTCTGTAGTTACACATGATACAGAGATGGGGGCACTGGGTGTACAGTACAGTACACACCTACAGAGGTGCAGCACATATATACAGCGTGTGACATTGTCCTGTCTGTAGTTACACATGATACAGAGATGGGGGCGCTGGGTGTACAGTATACACCTACAGAGGTGCAGCACATATATACAGTGTGTGACATTGTCCTGTCTGTAGTTACACATGATACAGAGATGGGGGCGCTGGGTGTACAGTACAGTATACACCTACAGAGGTGCAGCACATATATACAGCGTGTGACATTGTCCTGTCTGTAGTTACACATGATACAGAGATGGGGGTGCTGGGTGTACAGTACAGTACTCACCTACAGAGGTGCAGCACATATATACAGTGTGTGACATTGTCCTGTCTGTAGTTACACATGATACAGAGATGGGGGCGCTGGGTGTACAGTACAGTACTCACCTACAGAGGTGCAGCACATATATACAGTGTGTGACATTGTCCTGTCTGTAGTTACACATGATACAGAGATGGGGGTGCTGGGTGTACAGTACAGTACTCACCTACAGAGGTGCAGCACATATATACAGTGTGTGACATTGTCCTGTCTGTAGTTACACATGATACAGAGATGGGGGTGCTGGGTGTACAGTACAGTACACACCTACAGAGGTGCAGCACATATATACAGTGTGTGACACTGTCGTGTCTGTAGTTACACATGATACAGAGATGGGTGCGCTGGGTGTACAGTACAGTACACACCTACAGAGGTGCAGCACATATATACAGTGTGTGACATTGTCCTGTCTGTAGTTACACATGATACAGAGATGGGGGTGCTGGGTGTACAGTACAGTATACACCTACAGAGGTGCAGCACATATATACAGCGTGTGACATTGTCCTGTCTGTAGTTACACATGATACAGAGATGGGGGCGCTGGGTGTACAGTACAGTATACATCTACAGAGGTGCAGCACATATATACAGTGTGTGACATTGTCCTGTCTGTAGTTACACATGATACAGAGATGGGGGTGCTGGGTGTACAGTACAGTATACACCTACAGAGGTGCAGCACATATATACAGCGTGTGACATTGTCCTGTCTGTAGTTACACATGATACAGAGATGGGGGCGCTGGGTGTACAGTACAGTACTCACCTACAGAGGTGCAGCACATATATACAGTGTATGACATTGTCCTGTCTGTAGTTATATATGATACAGAGATGGGGGCGCTGGGTGTACAGTACAGTACTCACCTACAGAGGTGCAGCACATATATACAGTGTGTGACATTGTCCTGTCTGTAGTTACACATGATACAGAGATGGGGGCGCTGGGTGTACAGTATACACCTACAGAGGTGCAGCACATATATACAGTGTGTGACATTGTCCTGTCTGTAGTTACACATGATACAGAGATGGGGGCGCTGGGTGTACAGTACAGTATACACCTACAGAGGTGCAGCACATATATACAGCGTGTGACATTGTCCTGTCTGTAGTTACACATGATACAGAGATGGGGGTGCTGGGTGTACAGTACAGTACTCACCTACAGAGGTGCAGCACATATATACAGCGTGTGACATTGTCCTGTCTGTAGTTACACATTATACAGAGATGGGGGCGCTGGGTGTACAGTACAGTACTCACCTACAGAGGTGCAGCACATATATACAGTGTGTGACATTGTCCTGTCTGTAGTTACACATGATACAGAGATGGGGGTGCTGGGTGTACAGTACAGTACTCACCTACAGAGGTGCAGCACATATATACAGCGTGTGACATTGTCCTGTCTGTAGTTACACATTATACAGAGATGGGGGCGCTGGGTGTACAGTACAGTACACACCTACAGAGGTGCAGCACATATATACAGTGTGTGACATTGTCCTGTCTGTAGTCACACATGATACAGAGATGGGGGCGCTGGGTGTACAGTACAGTACTCACCTACAGAGGTGCAGCACATATATACAGTGTGTGACATTGTCCTGTCTGTAGTTACACATGATACAGAGATGGGGGTGCTGGGTGTACAGTACAGTACACACCTACAGAGGTGCAGCACATATATACAGTGTGTGACACTGTCGTGTCTGTAGTTACACATTATACAGAGATGGGTGCGCTGGGTGTACAGTACAGTACACACCTACAGAGGTGCAGCACATATATACAGTGTGTGACATTGTCCTGTCTGTAGTTACACATGATACAGAGATGGGGGTGCTGGGTGTACAGTACAGTATACACCTACAGAGGTGCAGCACATATATACAGCGTGTGACATTGTCCTGTCTGTAGTTACACATGATACAGAGATGGGGGCGCTGGGTGTACAGTACAGTATACACCTACAGAGGTGCAGCACATATATACAGCGTGTGACATTGTCCTGTCTGTAGTTACACATGATACAGAGATGGGGGCGCTGGGTGTACAGTATACACCTACAGAGGTGCAGCACATATATACAGTGTGTGACATTGTCCTGTCTGTAGTTACACATGATACAGAGATGGGGGCGCTGGGTGTACAGTACAGTATACACCTACAGAGGTGCAGCACATATATACAGTGTGTGACATTGTCCTGTCTGTAGTTACACATGATACAGAGATGGGGGTGCTGGGTGTACAGTACAGTACTCACCTACAGAGGTGCAGCACATATATACAGTGTGTGACATTGTCCTGTCTGTAGTTACACATGATACAGAGATGGGGGCGCTGGGTGTACAGTACAGTACTCACCTACAGAGGTGCAGCACATATATACAGTGTGTGACATTGTCCTGTCTGTAGTTACACATGATACAGAGATGGGGGTGCTGGGTGTACAGTACAGTACTCACCTACAGAGGTGCAGCACATATATACAGTGTGTGACATTGTCCTGTCTGTAGTTACACATGATACAGAGATGGGGGTGCTGGGTGTACAGTACAGTACTCACCTACAGAGGTGCAGCACATATATACAGCGTGTAACATTGTCCTGTCTGTAGTTACACATGATACAGAGATGGGGGTGCTGGGTGTACAGTACAGTACACACCTACAGAGGTGCAGCACATATATACAGCGTGTGACATTGTCCTGTCTGTAGTTACACATGATACAGAGATGGGGGCGCTGGGTGTACAGTACACACCTACAGAGGTGCAGCACATATATACAGTGTGTGACATTGTCCTGTCTGTAGTTACACATGATAAAGAGATGGGGGCGCTGGGTGTACAGTACAGTACACACCTACAGAGGTGCAGCACATATATACAGTGTGTGACATTGTCCTGTCTGTAGTTACACATGATACAGAGATGGGGGTGCTGGGTGTACAGTACAGTACTCACCTACAGAGGTGCAGCACATATATACAGCGTGTAACATTGTCCTGTCTGTAGTTACACATGATACAGAGATGGGGGTGCTGGGTGTACAGTACAGTACACACCTACAGAGGTGCAGCACATATATACAGTGTGTGACATTGTCCTGTCTGTAGTTACACATGATAAAGAGATGGGGGCGCTGGGTGTACAGTACAGTACACACCTACAGAGGTGCAGCACATATATACAGTGTGTGACATTGTCCTGTCTGTAGTTACACATGATACAGAGATGGGGGTGCTGGGTGTACAGTACAGTACTCACCTACAGAGGTGCAGCACATATATACAGCGTGTAACATTGTCCTGTCTGTAGTTACACATGATACAGAGATGGGGGTGCTGGGTGTACAGTACAGTACACACCTACAGAGGTGCAGCACATATATACAGCGTGTGACATTGTCCTGTCTGTAGTTACACATGATACAGAGATGGGGGCGCTGGGTGTACAGTACACACCTACAGAGGTGCAGCACATATATACAGTGTGTGACATTGTCCTGTCTGTAGTTACACATGATAAAGAGATGGGGGCGCTGGGTGTACAGTACAGTACACACCTACAGAGGTGCAGCACATATATACAGTGTGTGACATTGTCCTGTCTGTAGTTACACATGATACAGAGATGGGGGTGCTGGGTGTACAGTACAGTACTCACCTACAGAGGTGCAGCACATATATACAGCGTGTAACATTGTCCTGTCTGTAGTTACACATGATACAGAGATGGGGGTGCTGGGTGTACAGTACAGTACACACCTACAGAGGTGCAGCACATATATACAGCGTGTGACATTGTCCTGTCTGTAGTTACACATGATACAGAGATGGGGGCGCTGGGTGTACAGTACACACCTACAGAGGTGCAGCACATATATACAGTGTGTGACATTGTCCTGTCTGTAGTTACACATGATAAAGAGATGGGGGCGCTGGGTGTACAGTACAGTACACACCTACAGAGGTGCAGCACATATATACAGTGTGTGACATTGTCCTGTCTGTAGTTACACATGATACAGAGATGGGGGTGCTGGGTGTACAGTACAGTACTCACCTACAGAGGTGCAGCACATATATACAGCGTGTAACATTGTCCTGTCTGTAGTTACACATGATACAGAGATGGGGGTGCTGGGTGTACAGTACAGTACACACCTACAGAGGTGCAGCACATATATACAGCGTGTGACATTGTCCTGTCTGTAGTTACACATGATACAGAGATGGGGGCGCTGGGTGTACAGTACACACCTACAGAGGTGCAGCACATATATACAGTGTGTGACATTGTCCTGTCTGTAGTTACACATGATAAAGAGATGGGGGCGCTGGGTGTACAGTACAGTACACACCTACAGAGGTGCAGCACATATATACAGTGTGTGACATTGTCCTGTCTGTAGTTACACATGATACAGAGATGGGGGCGCTGGGTGTACAGTACAGTATACACCTACAGAGGTGCAGCACATATATACAGTGTGTGACATTGTCCTGTCTGTAGTTACACATGATACAGAGATGGGGGCGCTGGGTGTACAGTACAGTACACACCTACAGAGGTGCAGCACATATATACAGTGTGTGACATTGTCCTGTCTGTAGTTACACATGATACAGAGATGGGGGCGCTGGGTGTACAGTACAGTACACACCTACAGAGGTGCAGCACATATATACAGCGTGTGACATTGTCCTGTCTGTAGTTACACATGATACAGAGATGGGGGCGCTGGGTGTACAGTACAGTACTCACCTACAGAGGTGCAGCACAAATATACAGCGTGTGACATTGTCCTGTCTGTAGTTACACATGATACAGAGATGGGGGCGCTGGGTGTACAGTACAGTACTCACCTACAGAGGTGCAGCACATATATACAGCGTGTGACATTGTCCTGTCTGTAGTTACACATGATACAGAGATGGGGGCGCTGGGTGTACAGTACAGTACTCACCTACAGAGGTGCAGCACATATATACAGCGTGTGACATTGTCCTGTCTGTAGTTACACATGATACAGAGATGGGGGCGCTGGGTGTACAGTACAGTACACACCTACAGAGGTGCAGCACATATATACAGCGTGTGACATTGTCCTGTCTGTAGGTACACATGATACAGAGATGGGGGCGCTGGGTGTACAGTACAGTACTCACCTACAGAGGTGCAGCACATATATACAGCGTGTGACATTGTCCTGTCTGTAGTTACACATGATACAGAGATGGGGGCACTGGGTGTACAGTACAGTACTCACCTACAGAGGTGCAGCACATATATACAGCGTGTGACATTGTCCTGTCTGTAGTTACACATGATACAGAGATGGGGGCGCTGGGTGTACAGTACAGTACACACCTACAGAGGTGCAGCACATATATACAGCGTGTGACATTGTCCTGTCTGTAGTTACACATGATACAGAGATGGGGGCGCTGGGTGTACAGTACAGTATACACCTACAGAGGTGCAGCACATATATACAGTGTGTGACATTGTCCTGTCTGTAGTTACACATGATACAGAGATGGGGGCGCTGGGTGTACAGTACAGTATACACCTACAGAGGTGCAGCACATATATACAGTGTGTGACATTGTCCTTTCTGTAGTTACACATGATACAGAGATGGGGGCGCCGGGTGTACAGTACAGTACAGTATACACCTACAGAGGTGCAGCACATATATACAACGTGTGACATTGTCCTGTCTGTAGTTACACATGATACAGAGATGGGGGCGCTGGGTGTACAGTACAGTACTCACCTACAGAGGTGCAGCACATATATACAGTGTGTGACATTGTCCTGTCTGTAGTTACACATGATACAGAGATGGGGGCGCCGGGTGTACAGTATACACCTACAGAGATGCAGCACATATATACAGTGTGTGACATTGTCCTGTCTGTAGTTACACATGATACAGAGATGGGGGCGCTGGGTGTACAGTACAGTACAGTATACACCTACAGAGGTGCAGCCCATATATACAGTGTATGACATTGTCCTGGCTGTAGTTACACATGATACAGAGATGGGGGCGCTGGGTGTACAGTACAGTACAGTATACACCTACAGAGGTGCAGCCCATATATACAGGGTATGACATTGTCCTGGCTGTAGTTACACATGATACAGAGATGGGGGCTCTGGGTGTACAGTACAGTACTCACCTACAGAGGTGCAGCACATATATACAGTGTGTGACATTGTCCTGTCTGTAGTTACACATGATACAGAGAAGGGGGTCCTGGGTGTACAGTACAGTATACACCTACAGAGGTGCAGCCCATATATACAGTGTGTGACATTGTCCTGTCTGTAGTTACACATGATACAGAGATGGGGGCGCTGGGTGTACAGTACAGTACTCACCTACAGAGGTGCAGCACATATATACAGTGTGTGACATTGTCCTGTCTGTAGTTACACATGATACAGAGAAGGGGGCGCTGGGTGTACAGTACAGTACTCACCTACAGAGGTGCAGCACATATATACAGTGTGTGACATTGTCCTGTCTGTAGTTACACATGATACAGAGATGGGGGCGCTGGGTGTACAGTACAGTACTCACCTACAGAGGTGCAGCACATATATACAGTGTATGACATTGTCCTGTCTGTAGTTATATATGATACAGAGATGGGGGCGCTGGGTGTACAGTACAGTATACACCTACAGAGGTGCAGCACATATATACAGTGTGTGACATTGTCCTGTCTGTAGTTACACATGATACAGAGATGGGGGCGCTGGGTGTACAGTACAGTACTCACCTACAGAGGTGCAGCACATATATACAGTGTGTGACATTGTCCTGTCTGTAGTTACACATGATACAGAGAAGGGGGCGCTGGGTGTACAGTACAGTATACACCTACAGAGGTGCAGCACATATATACAGTGTGTGACATTGTCCTGTCTGTAGTTACACATGATACAGAGAAGGGGGCGCTGGGTGTACAGTACAGTATACACCTACAGAGATGCAGCACATATATACAGTGTGTGACATTGTCCTGTCTGTAGTTACACATGATACAGAGATGGGGTGCTGGGTGTACAGTACTGTACAGTATACACCTACAGAGGTGCAGCCCATATATACAGTGCATGACATTGTCCTGTCTGTAGTTACACATGATACAGAGATGGGGGCGCTGGGTGTACAGTATACACCTACAGAGGTGCAGCCCATATATACAGTGTGTGACATTGTCCTGTCTGTAGTTACACATGATACAGAGATGGGGGCGCTGGGTGTACAGTACAGTATACACCTACAGAGGTGCAGCACATATCTACAGTGTGTGACATTGTCCTGTCTGTAGTTACACATGATAGAGATGGGGGCGCTGGGTGTACAGTACAGTACTCACCTACAGAGGTGCAGCACATATATACAGTGTGTGACACTGTCCTGTCTGTAGTCACACATGATACAGAGATGGGGGCGCTGGGTGTACAGTACAGTATACACCTACAGAGGTGCAGCACATATATACAGTGTGTGACATTGTCCTGTCTGTAGTTACACATGATACAGAGATGGGGGCGCTGGGTGTACAGTACAGTACTCACCTACAGAGGTGCAGCACATATATACAGTGTGTGACATTGTCCTGTCTGTAGTTACACATGATACAGAGATGGGGGCGCTGGGTGTACAGTACAGTACTCACCTACAGAGGTGCAGCCCATATATACAGTGTGTGACATTGTCTTGTCTGTAGTTACACATGATACAGAGATGGGGGCGCTGGGTGTACAGTACAGTACTCACCTACAGAGGTACAGCACATATATACAGTGTGTGACATTGTCCTGTCTGTAGTTACACATGATACAGAGATGGGGGCGCTGGGTGTACAGTACAGTACTCACCTACAGAGGTGCAGCACATATATACAGCATGTGACATTGTCCTGTCTGTAGTTACACATGATACAGAGATGGGGGCGCTGGGTGTACAGTACAGTACTCACCTACAGAGGTGCAGCACATATATACAGCGTGTGACATTGTCCTGTCTGTAGTTACACATGATACAGAGATGGGGGCGCTGGGTGTACAGTACAGTATACACCTACAGAGGTGCAGCACATATATACAGCGTGTGACATTGTCCTGTCTGTAGTTACACATGATACAGAGATGGGGGCGCTGGGTGTACAGTACAGTACTCACCTACAGAGGTGCAGCACATATATACAGTGTGTGACATTGTCCTGTCTGTAGTTACACATGATACAGAGAAGGGGGCGCTGGGTGTACAGTACACACCTACAGAGGTGCAGCACATATATACAGTGTGTGACATTGTCCTGTCTGTAGTTACACATGATACAGAGATGGGGCGCTGGGTGTACAGTACAGTACACACCTACAGAGGTGCAGCACATATATACAGTGTGTGACATTGTCCTGTCTGTAGTTACACATGATACAGAGATGGGGGCGCTGGGTGTACAGTACACACCTACAGAGGTGCAGCACATATATACAGTGTGTGACATTGTCCTGTCTGTAGTTACACATGATACAGAGATGGGGGTGCTGGGTGTACAGTACAGTACTCACCTACAGAGGTGCAGCACATATATACAGCGTGTGACATTGTCCTGTCTGTAGTTACACATGATACAGAGATGGGGGCGCTGGGTGTACAGTACAGTACACACCTACAGAGGTGCAGCACATATATACAGCGTGTGACATTGTCCTGTCTGTAGTTACACATGATACAGAGATGGGGGCGCTGGGTGTACAGTACAGTACTCACCTACAGAGGTGCAGCACATATATACAGTGTGTGACATTGTCCTGTCTGTAGTTACACATGATACAGAGATGGGGGCGCTGGGTGTACAGTACAGTACACACCTACAGAGGTGCAGCACATATATACAGCGTGTGACATTGTCCTGTCTGTAGTTACACATGATACAGAGATGGGGGCGCTGGGTGTACAGTACAGTACTCACCTACAGAGGTGCAGCACATATATACAGTGTGTGACATTGTCCTGTCTGTAGTTACACATGATACAGAGATGGGGGGCGCTGGGTGTACAGTACAGTACTCACCTACAGAGGTGCAGCACATATATTCAGTGTGTGACATTGTCCTGTGTGTAGTTACACATGATACAGAGATGGGGGCGCTGGGTGTACAGTACAGTACTCACCTACAGAGGTGCAGCACATATATACAGTGTGTGACATTGTCCTGTCTGTAGTTACACATGATACAGAGATGGGGGTGCTGGGTGTACAGTACAGTACTCACCTACAGAGGTGCAGCACATATATACAGTGTGTGACATTATCCTGTCTGTAGTTACACATGATACAGAGATGGGGGTGCTGGGTGTACAGTACAGTACACACCTACAGAGGTGCAGCACATATATACAGTGTGTGACATTGTCCTGTCTGTAGTTACACATGATACAGAGATGTGGGCGCTGGGTGTACAGTACAGTACACACCTACAGAGGTGCAGCACATATATACAGTGTGTGACATTGTCCTGTCTGTAGTTACACATGATACAGAGATGGGGGCGCTGGGTGTACAGTACTGTACTCACCTACAGAGGTGCAGCACATATATACAGTGTGTGACATTGTCCTGTCTGTAGTTACACATGATACAGAGATGGGGGCGCTGGGTGTACAGTACAGTATACACCTACAGAGGTGCAGCACATATATACAGTGTGTGACATTGTCCTGTCTGGAGTTACACATGATACAGAGATGGGGGCGCTGGGTGTACAGTATACACCTACAGAGGTGCAGCACATATATACAGCGTGTGACATTGTCCTGTCTGTAGTTACACATGATACAGAGATGCGGGCGCTGGGTGTACAGTACAGTACTCACCTACAGAGGTGCAGCACATATATACAGCGTGTGACATTGTCCTGTCTGTAGTTACACATGATACAGAGATGGGGGCGCTGGGTGTACAGTACAGTACACACCTACAGAGGTGCAGCACATATATACAGCGTGTGACATTGTCCTGTCTGTAGTTACACATGATACAGAGATGGGGGCGCTGGGTGTACAGTACAGTATACACCTACAGAGGTGCAGCACATATATACAGTGTGTGACATTGTCCTGTCTGTAGTTACACATGATACAGAGATTGGGGCGCTGGGTGTACAGTACAGTACTCACCTACAGAGGTGCAGCACATATATACAGTGTGTGACATTGTCCTGTCTGTAGTTACACATGATACAGAGAAGGGGGCGCTGGGTGTACAGTACAGTATACACCTACAGAGGTGCAGCACATATATACAGTGTGTGACATTGTCCTGTCTGTAGTTACACATGATACAGAGATGGGGGTGCTGGGTGTACAGTACAGTACAGTATACACCTACAGAGGTGCAGCCCATATATACAGTGCATGACATTGTCCTGTCTGTAGTTACTAATGATACAGAGATGGGGGCGCTGGGTGTACAGTACAGTACTCACCTACAGAGGTGCAGCCCATATATACAGTGTGTGACACTGTCCTGTCTGTAGTTACACATAATACAGAGATGGGGGCGCTGGGTGTACAGTACAGTACTCACCTACAGAGGTGCAGCACATATATACAGCGTGTGACATTGTCCTGTCTGTAGTTACACATGATACAGAGATGGGGGCGCTGGGTGTACAGTACAGTACAGTATACACCTACAGAGGTGCAGCACATATATACAGTGTGTGACATTGTCCTGTCTGTAGTTACACATGATACAGAGATGGGGGCGCTGGGTGTACAGTACAGTATACACCTACAGAGGTGCAGCACATATATACAGTGTGTGACATTGTCCTGTCTGTAGTTACACATGATACAGAGCTGGGGTGCTGGGTGTACAGTACAGTATACACCTACAGAGGTGCAGCACATATATACAGTGTGTGACATTGTCCTGTCTGTAGTTACACATGATACAGAGATGGGGGCGCTGGGTGTACAGTACAGTATACACCTACAGAGGTGCAGCACATATCTATAGTGTGTGACATTGTCCTGTCTGTAGTTACACATGATAGAGATGGGGGCGCTGGGTGTACAGTACAGTACTCACCTACAGAGGTGCAGCACATATATACAGTGTGTGACATTGTCCTGTCTGTAGTTACACATGATACAGAGATGGGGGCGCTGGGTGTACAGTACAGTACTCACCTACAGAGGTGCAGCACATATATACAGTGTGTGACATTGTCCTGTCTGTAGTTACACATGATACAGAGATGGGGGCGCTGGGTGTACAGTACAGTATACACCTACAGAGGTGCAGCACATATCTACAGTGTGTGACATTGTCCTGTCTGTAGTTACACATGATAGAGATGGGGGCGCTGGGTGTACAGTACAGTACTCACCTACAGAGGTGCAGCACATATATACAGTGTGTGACACTGTCCTGTCTGTAGTCACACATGATACAGAGATGGGGGTGCTGGGTGTACAGTACAGTACTCACCTACAGAGGTGCAGCACATATATACAGTGTGTGACATTGTCCTGTCTGTAGTTACACATGATACAGAGATGGGGGCGCTGGGTGTACAGTACAGTACTCACCTACAGAGGTGCAGCACATATATACAGTGTGTGACACTGTCCTGTCTGTAGTTACACATGATACAGAGATGGGGGCGCTGGGTGTACAGTACAGTACTCACCTACAGAGGTGCAGCACATATATACAGCGTGTGACATTGTCCTGTCTGTAGTCACACATGATACAGAGATGGGGGTGCTGGGTGTACAGTACAGTACACACCTACAGAGGTGCAGCACATATATACAGTGTGTGACACTGTCCTGTCTGTAGTTACACATGATACAGAGATGGGGGCGCTGGGTGTACAGTACAGTACTCACCTACAGAGGTGCAGCACATATATACAGCGTGTGACATTGTCCTGTCTGTAGTCACACATGATACAGAGATGGGGGCGCTGGGTGTACAGTACAGTACTCACCTACAGAGGTGCAGCACATATATACAGTGTGTGACATTGTGCTGTCTGTAGTTACACATGATACAGAGATGGGGGCGCTGGGTGTACAGTACAGTATACACCTACAGAGGTGCAGCACATATATACAGTGTGTGACATTGTCCTGTCTGTAGTTACACATGATACAGAGATGGGGGCGCTGGGTGTACAGTACAGTACTCACCTACAGAGGTGCAGCACATATATACAGTGTGTGACATTGTCCTGTCTGTAGTCACACATGATACAGAGATGGGGGCGCTGGGTGTACAGTACAGTACTCACCTACAGAGGTGCAGCACATATATACAGTGTGTGACACTGTCCTGTCTGTAGTCACACATGATACAAGGATGGGGGCGCTGGGTGTACAGTACAGTATACACCTACAGAGGTGCAGCACATATATACAGTGTGTGACATTGTCCTGTCTGTAGTTACACATGATACAGAGATGGGGCGCTGGGTGTACAGTACAGTACACACCTACAGAGGTGCAGCACATATATACAACGTGTGACATTGTCCTGTCTGTAGTCACACATGATACAGAGATGGGGGCGCTGGGTGTACAGTACAGTATACACCGACAGAGGTGCAGCACATATATACAGTGTGTGACATTATCCTGTCTGTAGTTACACATGATACAGAGATGGGGGCGCTGGGTGTACAGTACAGTACTCACCTACAGAGGTGCAGCACATATATACAGTGTGTGACATTGTCCTGTCTGTAGTTACACATGATACAGGGATGGGGGCGCTGGGTGTACAGTACAGTACTCACCTACAGAGGTGCAGCACATATATACAACGTGTGACATTGTCCTGTCTGTAGTTACACATGATACAGAGATGGGGGCGCTGGGTGTACAGTACAGTACTCACCTACAGAGGTGCAGCACATATATACAGTGTGTGACATTGTCCTGTCTGTAGTTACACATGATACAGAGATGGGGTCGCTGGGTGTACAGTACAGTACTCACCTACAGAGGTGCAGCCCATATATACAGTGTGTGACATTGTCTTGTCTGTAGTTACACATGATACAGAGATGGGGGAGCTGGGTGTACAGTACAGTACTCACCTACAGAGGTGCAGCACATATATACAGTGTGTGACATTGTCCTGTCTGTAGTTACACATGATACAGAGATGGGGGCGCTGGGTGTACAGTACAGTACTCACCTACAGAGGTGCAGCCCATATATACAGTGTGTGACATTGTCTTGTCTGTAGTTACACATGATACAGAGATGGGGGCGCTGGGTGTACAGTACAGTACTCACCTACAGAGGTGCAGCACATATATACAGTGTGTGACATTGTCCTGTCTGTAGTTACACATGATACAGAGATGGGGGCGCTGGGTGTGCAGTACAGTACTCACCTACAGAGGTGCAGCACATATATACAGCGTGTGACATTGTCCTGTCTGTAGTTACACATGATACAGAGATGGGGGCGCTGGGTGTACAGTACAGTATACACCTACAGAGGTGCAGCACATATATACAGTGTGTGACATTGTCCTGTCTGTAGTTACACATTATACAGAGATGGGGGCGCTGGGTGTACAGTACAGTACAGTATTCACCTACAGAGGTGCAGCACATATATACAGTGTGTGACATTGTCCTGTCTGTAGTTACACATGATACAGAGATGGGGGCGCTGGGTGTACAGTACAGTACACACCTACAGATGTGCAGCACATATATACAGTGTGTGACACTGTCCTGTCTGTAGTTACACATGATACAGAGATGGGGGCGCTGGGTGTACAGTACAGTACTCACCTACAGAGGTGCAGCACATATATACAGCGTGTGACATTGTCCTGTCTGTAGTTACACATTATACAGAGCTGGGGGCGCTGGGTGTACAGTACAGTACACACCTACAGAGGTGCAGCACATATATACAGTGTGTGACACTGTCCTGTCTGTAGTTACACATGATACAGAGATGGGGTGCTGGGTGTACAGTACAGTACTCACCTACAGAGGTGCAGCACATATATACAGCGTGTGACACTGTCCTGTCTGTAGTTACACATGATACAGAGATGGGGGTGCTGGGTGTACAGTACAGTACAGTATACACCTACAGAGGTGCAGCACATATATACAGTGTGTGACATTGTCCTGTATGTAGTTACACATGATACAGAGATGGGGGTGCTGGGTGTACAGTACAGTACACACCTACAGAGGTGCAGCCCATATATACAGTGTGTGACATTGTCCTGTCTGTAGTTACACATGATACAGAGATGGAGGCGCTGGGTGTACAGTACAGTATACACCTACAGAGGTGCAGCACATATATACAGTGTGTGACATTGTCCTGTCTGTAGTTACACATGATACAGAGATTTGGGCACTGGGTGTACAGTACACACCTACAGAGGTGCAGCACATAAATACAGTGTGTAACATTGTCCTGTCTGTAGTTACACATGATACAGAGATGGGGGTGCTGGGTGTACAGTACAGTACTCACCTACAGAGGTGCAGCACATATATACAGCGTGTGACATTGTCCTGTCTGTAGTTACACATGATACAGAGATGGGGGCGCTGGGTGTACAGTACAGTACACACCTACAGAGGTGCAGCACATATATACAGCGTGTGACATTGTCCTGTCTGTAGTTACACACGATACAGAGATGGGGGCGCTGGGTGTACAGTACAGTACTCACCTACAGAGGTGCAGCACATATATACAGCGTGTGACATTGTCCTGTCTGTAGTTACACATGATACAGAGATGGGGGCGCTGGGTGTACAGTACAGTACACACCTACAGAGGTGCAGCACATATATACAGCGTGTGACATTGTCCTGTCTGTAGTTACACATGATACAGAGATGGGGGCGCTGGGTGTACAGTACAGTATACACCTACAGAGGTGCAGCACATATATACAGTGTGTGACATTGTCCTGTCTGTAGTTACACATGATACAGAGATGGGGGCGCTGGGTGTACAGTACACACCTACAGAGGTGCAGCACATATATACAGTGTGTGACATTGTCCTGTCTGTAGTTACACATGATACAGAGATGGGGGCGCCGGGTGTACAGTATACACCTACAGAGATGCAGCACATATATACAGTGTGTGACATTGTCCTGTCTGTAGTTACACATGATACAGAGATGGGGGCGCTGGGTGTACAGTACAGTACAGTATACACCTACATAGGTGCAGCACATATATACAACGTGTGACATTGTCCTGTCTGTAGTTACACATGATACAGAGATGGGGGCGCTGGGTGTACAGTACAGTACTCACCTACAGAGGTGCAGCACATATATACAGTGTGTGACATTGTCCTGTCTGTAGTTACACATGATACAGATATGGGGGCGCCGGGTGTACAGTATACACCTACAGAGATGCAGCACATATATACAGTGTGTGACATTGTCCTGTCTGTAGTTACACATGATACAGAGATGGGGGCGCTGGGTGTACAGTACAGTACAGTACACACCTACAGAGGTGCAGCCCATATATACAGTGTATGACATTGTCCTGGCTGTAGTTACACATGATACAGAGATGGGGGCGCTGGGTGTACAGTACAGTACAGTATACACCTACAGAGGTGCAGCCTATATATACAGGGTATGACATTGTCCTGGCTGTAGTTACACATGATACAGAGATGGGGGCTCTGGGTGTACAGTACAGTACTCACCTACAGAGGTGCAGCACATATATACAGTGTGTGACATTGTCCTGTCTGTAGTTACACATGATACAGAGAAGGGGGTCCTGGGTGTACAGTACAGTATACACCTACAGAGGTGCAGCCCATATATACAGTGTGTGACATTGTCCTGTCTGTAGTTACACATGATACAGAGATGGGGGCGCTGGGTGTACAGTACAGTACTCACCTACAGAGGTGCAGCACATATATACAGTGTGTGACATTGTCCTGTCTGTAGTTACACATGATACAGAGAAGGGGGCGCTGGGTGTACTGTACAGTACTCACCTACAGAGGTGCAGCACATATATACAGTGTATGACATTGTCCTGTCTGTAGTTATATATGATACAGAGATGGGGGCGCTGGGTGTACAGTACAGTATACACCTACAGAGGTGCAGCACATATATACAGTGTGTGACATTGTCCTGTCTGTAGTTACACATGATACAGAGATGGGGGCGCTGGGTGTACAGTACAGTATACACCTACAGAGGTGCAGCACATATATACAGTGTGTGACATTGTCCTGTCTGTAGTTACACATGATACAGAGATGGGGACGCTGGGTGTACAGTACAGTATACACCTACAGAGGTGCAGCACATATATACAGTGTGTGACATTGTCCTGTCTGTAGTTACACATGATACAGAGAAGGGGGCGCTGGGTGTACAGTACAGTATACACCTACAGAGGTGCAGCACATATATACAGTGTGTGACATTGTCCTGTCTGTAGTTACACATGATACAGAGATGGGGGCGCTGGGTGTACAGTAAAGTATACACCTACAGAGATGCAGCCCATATATACAGTGCATGACATTGTCCTGTCTGTAGTTACACATGATACAGAGATGGGGGCGCTGGGTGTACAGTATACACCTACAGAGGTGCAGCCCATATATACAGTGTGTGACATTGTCCTGTCTGTAGTTACACATGATACAGAGATGGGGGTGCTGGGTGTACAGTACAGTACTCACCTACAGAGGTGCAGCCCATATATACAGTGTGTGACATTGTCCTGTCTGTAGTTACACATGATACAGAGATGGGGGCGCTGGGTGTACAGTACAGTATACACCTACAGAGGTGCAGCACATATATAGTGTGTGACATTGTCCTGTCTGTAGTTACACATGATAGAGATGGGGGCGCTGGGTGTACAGTACAGTACTCACCTACAGAGGTGCAGCACATATATACAGTGTGTGACATTGTCCTGTCGGTAGTTACACATGATACAGAGATGGGGGCGCTGGGTGTACAGTACAGTACTCACCTACAGAGGTGCAGCACATATATACAGTGTGTGACATTGTCCTGTCTGTAGTTACACATGATACAGAGATGGGGGCCCTGGGTGTACAGTACAGTACTCACCTACAGAGGTGCAGCACATATATACAGTGTGTGACATTGTCCTGTCTGTAGTTACACATGATACAGACATGGGCGCTGGGTGTACAGTACAGTATACACCTACAGAGGTGCAGCACATATATACAGTGTGTGACATTGTCCTGTCTGTAGTTACACATGATACAGAGATGGGGGCGCTGGGTGTACAGTACAGTACTCACCTACAGAGGTGCAGCACATATATACAGCGTGTGACATTGTCCTGTCTGTAGTTACACATGATACAGAGATGGGGGCGCTGGGTGTACAGTACAGTACTCACCTACAGAGGTGCAGCACATATATACAGCGTGTGACATTGTCCTGTCTGTAGTTACACATGATACAGAGATGGGGGCGCTGGGTGTACAGTACAGTATACACCTACAGAGGTGCAGCACATATATACAGTGTGTGACATTGTCCTTTCTGTAGTTACACATGATACAGAGATGGGGGCGCTGGGTGTACAGTACAGTACTCACCTACAAAGGTGCAGCACATATATACAACGTGTGACATTGTCCTGTCTGTAGTTACACATGATACAGAGATGGGGGCGCTGGGTGTACAGTACAGTACTCACCTACAGAGGTGCAGCACATATATACAGTGTGTGACATTGTCCTGTCTGTAGTCACACATGATACAGAGATGGGGGCGCTGGGTGTACAGTACTCACCTACAGAGGTGCAGCACATATATACAGTGTGTGACATTGTCCTGTCTGTAGTCACACATGATACAGAGATGGGGGCGCTGGGTGTACCGTACTCACCTACAGAGGTGCAGCACATATATACAGTGTGTGACATTGTCCTGTCTGTAGTCACACATGATACAGAGATGGGGGCGCTGGGTGTACAGTACAGTATACACCTACAGCGGTGCAGCACATATATACAGTGTGTGACATTGTCCTGTCTGTAGTTACACATGATACAGAGATGGGGGCGCTGGGTGTACAGTACAGTATACACCTACAGAGGTGCAGCACATATATACAGTGTGTGACATTGTCCTGTCTGTAGTTTCACATGATACAGAGATGGGGTGCTGGGTGTACAGTACAGTACTCACCTACAGCGGTGCAGCACATATATACAGTGTGTGACACTGTCCTGTCTGTAGTTACACATGATACAGAGATGGGGCGCTGGGTGTACAGTACAGTATACATCTACAGAGGTGCAGCACATACATACAGTGTGTGACACTGTCCTGTCTGTAGTTACACATGATACAGAGATGGGGTGCTGGGTGTACAGTACAGTACTCACCTACAGCGGTGCAGCACATATATACAGTGTGTGACATTGTCCTGTCTGTAGTTACACATGATACAGAGATGGGGGCGCTGGGTGTACAGTACAGTACTCACCTACAGAGGTGCAGCACATATATACAGTGTGTGACATTGTCCTGTCTGTAGTTACACATGATACAGAGATGGGGGCGCTGGGTGTACAGTACAGTACTCACCTACAGAGGTGCAGCACATATATACAGTGTGTGACATTGTCCTGTCTGTAGTTACACATGATACAGAGATGGGGGCGCTGGGTGTACAGTACAGTATACACCTACAGAGGTGCAGCACATATATACAGTGTGTGACATTGTCCTGTCTGTAGTTACACATGATACAGAGATGGGGCCGCTGGGTGTACAGTACAGTACTCACCTACAGAGGTGCAGCACATATATACAACGTGTGACATTGTCCTGTCTGTAGTTACACATGATACAGAGATGGGGGCGCTGGGTGTACAGTACAGTACTCACCTACAGAGGTGCAGCACATATATACAGTGTGTGACATTGTCCTGTCTGTAGTCACACATGATACAGAGATGGGGGCGCTGGGTGTACCGTACTCACCTACAGAGGTGCAGCACATATATACAGTGTGTGACATTGTCCTGTCTGTAGTCACACATGATACAGAGATGGGGGCGCTGGGTGTACCGTACTCACCTACAGAGGTGCAGCACATATATACAGTGTGTGACATTGTCCTGTCTGTAGTCACACATGATACAGAGATGGGGGCGCTGGGTGTACAGTACAGTATACACCTACAGCGGTGCAGCACATATATACAGTGTGTGACATTGTCCTGTCTGTAGTTACACATGATACAGAGATGGGGGCGCTGGGTGTACAGTATACACCTACAGAGATGCAGCACATATATACAACGTGTGACATTGTCCTGTCTGTAGTTACACATGATACAGAGATGGGGGCGCTGGGTGTACAGTACAGTACTCACCTACAGAGGTGCAGCCCATATATACAGTGTGTGACATTGTCTTGTCTGTAGTTACACATGATACAGAGATGGGGGCGCCGGGTGTACAGTACTCACCTACAGAGGTGCAGCACATATATACAACGTGTGACATTGTCCTGTCTGTAGTTACACATGATACAGAGATGGGGGCGCTGGGTGTACAGTACAGTACTCACCTACAGAGGTGCAGCACATATATACAGTGTGTGACATTGTCCTGTCTGTAGTTACACATGATACAGAGATGGGGGCGCTGGGTGTACAGTACAGTACGATACAGAGATGGGGGCGCTGGGTGTACAGTACAGTACTCACCTACAGAGGTGCAGCACATATATACAGTGTGTGACATTGTCCTGTCTGTAGTTACACATGAT
Source organism: Taudactylus pleione (assembly GCA_031769625.1). Classification (NCBI taxonomy): domain Eukaryota; kingdom Metazoa; phylum Chordata; class Amphibia; order Anura; family Myobatrachidae; genus Taudactylus; species Taudactylus pleione. The sequence continues at coordinate 1,014,257 of JAUIMM010000634.1, forward strand.
ACAGAGATGGGGGCGCTGGGTGTACAGTACAGTACGATACAGAGATGGGGGCGCTGGGTGTACAGTACAGTACTCACCTACAGAGGTGCAGCACATATATACAGTGTGTGACATTGTCCTGTCTGTAGTTACACATGATACAGAGATGGGGGCGCTGGGTGTACAGTACAGTACTCACCTACAGAGGTGCAGCACATATACAACGTGTGACATTGTGCTGTCTGTAGTTACACATGATACAGAGATGGGGGCGCTGGGTGTACAGTACAGTACTCACCTACAGAGGTGCAGCACATATACAACGTGTGACATTGTGCTGTCTGTAGTTACACATGATACAGAGATGGGGGCGCTGGGTGTACAGTACAGTACTCACCTACAGAGGTGCAGCACATATATACAGTGTGTGACATTGTCCTGTCTGTAGTTACACATGATACAGAGATGGGGGCGCTGGGTGTACAGTACAGTATACACCTACAGAGGTGCAGCACATATATACAGTGTGTGACATTGTCCTGTCTGTAGTTACACATGATACAGAGATGGGGGCGCTGGGTGTACAGTACAGTACTCACCTACAGAGGTGCAGCACATATATACAGTGTGTGACATTGTCCTGTCTGTAGTTACACATGATACAGAGATGGGGGTGCTGGGTGTACAGTACAGTATACACCTACAGAGGTGCAGCACATATATACAGTGTGTGACATTGTCCTGTCTGTAGTTACACATGATACAGAGAAGGGGGCGCTGGTTGTACAGTACAGTACACACCTACAGAGGTGCAGCACATATATACAGTGTGTGACATTGTCCTGTCTGTAGTTACACATGATACAGAGATGGGGGCGCTGGGTGTACAGTACAGTACACACCTACAGAGGTGCAGCACATATATACAGTGTGTGACACTGTCCTGTCTGTAGTTACACATGATACAGAGATGGGGGCGCTGGGTGTACAGTACAGTACACACCTACAGAGGTGCAGCACATATATACAGTGTGTGACACTGTCCTGTCTGTAGTTACACATGATACAGAGATGGGGGCGCTGGGTGTACAGTACAGTACTCACCTACAGAGGTGCAGCACATATATACAACGTGTGACATTGTGCTATCTGTAGTTACACATGATACAGAGATGGGGCCGCTGGGTGTACAGTACAGTACTCACCTACAGAGGTGCAGCACATATATACAGCGTGTGACATTGTCCTGTCTGTAGTTACACATGATACAGAGATGGGGGCGCTGGGTGTACAGTACAGTACTCACCTACAGAGGTGCAGCACATATATACAGTGTGTGACATTGTCCTGTCTGTAGTTATACGTGATACAGAGATGGGGGCGCTGGGTGTACAGTACAGTACTCACCTACAGCGGTGCAGCACATATATACAGTGTGTGACATTGTCCTGTCTGTAGTTACACATGATACAGAGATGGGGGCGCTGGGTGTACAGTACAGTACTCACCTACAGAGGTGCAGCACATATATACAGCGTGTGACATTGTCCTGTCTGTAGTTACACATGATACAGAGATGGGGGCGCTGGGTGTACAGTACAGTACTCACCTACAGAGGTGCAGCACATATATACAGCGTGTGACATTGTCCTGTCTGTAGTTACACATGATACAGAGATGGGGGCGCTGGGTGTACAGTACAGTATACACCTACAGAGGTGCAGCACATATATACAGTGTGTGACATTGTCCTTTCTGTAGTTACACATGATACAGAGATGGGGGCGCTGGGTGTACAGTACAGTACTCACCTACAAAGGTGCAGCACATATATACAACGTGTGACATTGTCCTGTCTGTAGTTACACATGATACAGAGATGGGGGCGCTGGGTGTACAGTACAGTACTCACCTACAGAGGTGCAGCACATATATACAGTGTGTGACATTGTCCTGTCTGTAGTCACACATGATACAGAGATGGGGGCGCTGGGTGTACAGTACTCACCTACAGAGGTGCAGCACATATATACAGTGTGTGACATTGTCCTGTCTGTAGTCACACATGATACAGAGATGGGGGCGCTGGGTGTACCGTACTCACCTACAGAGGTGCAGCACATATATACAGTGTGTGACATTGTCCTGTCTGTAGTCACACATGATACAGAGATGGGGGCGCTGGGTGTACAGTACAGTATACACCTACAGCGGTGCAGCACATATATAGTGTGTGACATTGTCCTGTCTGTAGTTACACATGATACAGAGATGGGGGCGCTGGGTGTACAGTACAGTATACACCTACAGAGGTGCAGCACATATATACAGTGTGTGACATTGTCCTGTCTGTAGTTTCACATGATACAGAGATGGGGTGCTGGGTGTACAGTACAGTACTCACCTACAGCGGTGCAGCACATATATACAGTGTGTGACACTGTCCTGTCTGTAGTTACACATGATACAGAGATGGGGCGCTGGGTGTACAGTACAGTATACATCTACAGAGGTGCAGCACATACATACAGTGTGTGACACTGTCCTGTCTGTAGTTACACATGATACAGAGATGGGGTGCTGGGTGTACAGTACAGTACTCACCTACAGCGGTGCAGCACATATATACAGTGTGTGACATTGTCCTGTCTGTAGTTACACATGATACAGAGATGGGGGCGCTGGGTGTACAGTACAGTACTCACCAACAGAGGTGCAGCACATATATACAGTGTGTGACATTGTCCTGTCTGTAGTTACACATGATACAGAGATGGGGGCGCTGGGTGTACAGTACAGTACTCACCTACAGAGGTGCAGCACATATATACAGTGTGTGACATTGTCCTGTCTGTAGTTACACATGATACAGAGATGGGGGCGCTGGGTGTACAGTACAGTATACACCTACAGAGGTGCAGCACATATATACAGTGTGTGACATTGTCCTGTCTGTAGTTACACATGATACAGAGATGGGGGCGCTGGGTGTACAGTACAGTACTCACCTACAGAGGTGCAGCACATATATACAACGTGTGACATTGTCCTGTCTGTAGTTACACATGATACAGAGATGGGGGCGCTGGGTGTACAGTACAGTACTCACCTACAGAGGTGCAGCACATATATACAGTGTGTGACATTGTCCTGTCTGTAGTCACACATGATACAGAGATGGGGGCGCTGGGTGTACAGTACTCACCTACAGAGGTGCAGCACATATATACAGTGTGTGACATTGTCCTGTCTGTAGTCACACATGATACAGAGATGGGGGCGCTGGGTGTACCGTACTCACCTACAGAGGTGCAGCACATATATACAGTGTGTGACATTGTCCTGTCTGTAGTCACACATGATACAGAGATGGGGGCGCTGGGTGTACAGTACAGTATACACCTACAGCGGTGCAGCACATATATACAGTGTGTGACATTGTCCTGTCTGTAGTTACACATGATACAGAGATGGGGGCGCTGGGTGTACAGTATACACCTACAGAGATGCAGCACATATATACAACGTGTGACATTGTCCTGTCTGTAGTTACACATGATACAGAGATGGGGGCGCTGGGTGTACAGTACAGTACTCACCTACAGAGGTGCAGCCCATATATACAGTGTGTGACATTGTCTTGTCTGTAGTTACACATGATACAGAGATGGGGGCGCCGGGTGTACAGTACTCACCTACAGAGGTGCAGCACATATATACAACGTGTGACATTGTCCTGTCTGTAGTTACACATGATACAGAGATGGGGGCGCTGGGTGTACAGTACAGTACTCACCTACAGAGGTGCAGCCCATATATACAGTGTGTGACATTGTCTTGTCTGTAGTTACACATGATACAGAGATGGGGGCGCTGGGTGTACAGTACAGTACTCACCTACAGAGGTGCAGCACATATATACAGTGTGTGACATTGTCCTGTCTGTAGTTACACATGATACAGAGATGGGGGCGCTGGGTGTACAGTACAGTACGATACAGAGATGGGGGCGCTGGGTGTACAGTACAGTACTCACCTACAGAGGTGCAGCACATATATACAGTGTGTGACATTGTCCTGTCTGTAGTTACACATGATACAGAGATGGGGGCGCTGGGTGTACAGTACAGTACTCACCTACAGAGGTGCAGCACATATATACAGTGTGTGACATTGTCCTGTCTGTAGTTACACATGATACAGAGATGGGGGCGCTGGGTGTACAGTACAGTATTCACCTACAGAGGTGCAGCACATATACAACGTGTGACATTGTGCTGTCTGTAGTTACACATGATACAGAGATGGGGGCGCTGGGTGTACAGTACAGTACTCACCTACAGAGGTGCAGCACATATATACAGTGTGTGACATTGTCCTGTCTGTAGTTACACATGATACAGAGATGGGCGCTGGGTGTACAGTACAGTACTCACCTACAGAGGTGCAGCACATATATACAGCGTGTGACATTGTCCTGTCTGTAGTTACACATGATACAGAGATGGGGGCGCTGGGTGTACAGTACAGTATACACCTACAGAGGTGCAGCACATATATACAGTGTGTGACATTGTCCTGTCTGTAGTTACACATGATACAGAGCTGGGGGCGTTGGGTGTACAGTACAGTATACACCTACAGAGGTGCAGCACATATATACAGTGTGTGACATTGTCCTGTCTGTAGTTACACATGATACAGAGATGGGGGCGCTGGGTGTACAGTACAGTACTCACCTACAGAGGTGCAGCACATATATACAGTGTGTGACATTATCCTGTCTGTAGTTACACATGATACAGAGATGGGGGCGCTGGGTGTACAGTACAGTACTCACCTACAGAGGTGCAGCACATATATACAGTGTGTGACATTGTCCTGTCTGTAGTTACACATGATACAGAGATGGGGGCGCTGGGTGTACAGTACAGTACTCACCTACAGAGGTGCAGCACATATACAACGTGTGACATTGTGCTGTCTGTAGTTACACATGATACAGAGATGGGGGCGCTGGGTGTACAGTACAGTACTCACCTACAGAGGTGCAGCACATATATACAGTGTGTGACATTGTCCTGTCTGTAGTTACACATGATACAGAGATGGGCGCTGGGTGTACAGTACAGTTCTCACCTACAGAGGTGCAGCACATATATACAGCGTGTGACATTGTCCTGTCTGTAGTTACACATGATACAGAGATGGGCACTGGGTGTACAGTACAGTATACACCTACAGAGGTGCAGCACATATATACAGCGTGTGACATTGTCCTGTATGTAGTTACACATGATACAGAGATGGGGGCGCTGGGTGTACAGTACAGTACTCACCTACAGAGGTGCAGCCCATATATACAGTGTATGACATTGTCCTGTCTGTAGTCACACATGATACAGAGATGGGGGCGCTGGGTGTACAGTACAGTACTCACCTACAGAGGTGCAGCACATATATACAGTGTGTGACATTGTCCTATCTGTAGTTACACATGATACAGACATGGGCGCTGGGTGTACAGTACAGTACTCACCTACAGAGGTGCAGCACATATATACAGTGTGTGACATTGTCCTGTCTGTAGTTACACATGATACAGAGATGGGGGCGCTGGGTGTACAGTACAGTACTCACCTACAGAGGTGCAGCCCATATATACAGTGTGTGACATTGTCCTGTCTGTAGTTACACATGATACAGAGATGTGGGTGCTGGGTGTACAGTACAGTACTCACCTACAGAGGTGCAGCACATATATACAGCGTGTGACATTGTCCTGTCTGTAGTTACACATGATACAGAGATGGGGCACTGGGTGTACAGTACAGTACTCACCTACAGAGGTGCAGCACATATATACAGTGTGTGACATTGTCCTGTCTGTAGTTACACATGATACAGAGATGGGGTGCTGGGTGTACAGTACAGTACTCACCTACAGAGGTGCAGCACATATATACAACGTGTGACATTGTCCTGTCTGTAGTTACACATGATACAGAGATGGGGGCGCTGGGTGTACAGTACAGTACTCACCTACAGAGGTGAAGCACATATATACAGTGTGTGACATTGTCCTGTCTGTAGTCACACATGATACAGAGATGGGGGCGCTGGGTGTACAGTACTCACCTACAGAGGTGCAGCACATATATACAGTGTGTGACATTGTCCTGTCTGTAGTCACACATGATACAGAGATGGGGGCGCTGGGTGTACCGTACTCACCTACAGAGGTGCAGCACATATATACAGTGTGTGACATTGTCCTGTCTGTAGTCACACATGATACAGAGATGGGGGCGCTGGGTGTACAGTACAGTATACACCTACAGCGGTGCAGCACATATATACAGTGTGTGACATTGTCCTGTCTGTAGTTACACATGATACAGAGATGGTGGCGCTGGGTGTACAGTACAGTATACACCTACAGAGGTGCAGCACATATATACAGTGTGTGACATTGTCCTGTCTGTAGTTACACATGATACAGAGATGGGGGCGCTGGGTGTACAGTACAGTACTCACCTACAGAGGTGCAGCACATATATACAATGTGTGACATTGTCCTGTCTGTAGTCACACATGATACAGAGATGGGGGCGCTGGGTGTACAGTACAGTATACACCTACAGAGGTGCAGCACATATATACAGTGTGTGACATTATCCTGTCTGTAGTTACACATGATACAGAGATGGGGGCACTGGGTGTACAGTACAGTACTCACCTACAGAGGTGCAGCACATATATACAGTGTGTGACATTATCCTGTCTGTAGTTACACATGATACAGAGATGGGGGCGCTGGGTGTACAGTACAGTACTCACCTACAGAGGTGCAGCACATATATACAGTGTGTGACATTGTCCTGTCTGTAGTTACACATGATACAGAGATGGGGGCGCTGGGTGTACAGTATACACCTACAGAGATGCAGCACATATATACAACGTGTGACATTGTCCTGTCTGTAGTTACACATGATACAGAGATGGGGGCGCTGGGTGTACAGTACTCACCTACAGAGGTGCAGCCCATATATACAGTGTGTGACATTGTCTTGTCTGTAGTTACACATGATACAGAGATGGGGGCGCCGGGTGTACAGTACTCACCTACAGAGGTGCAGCACATATATACAACGTGTGACATTGTCCTGTCTGTAGTTACACATGATACAGAGATGGGGGCGCTGGGTGTACAGTACTCACCTACAGAGGTGCAGCACATATATACAGTGTGTGACATTGTCTTGTCTGTAGTTACACATGATACAGAGATGGGGGCGCTGGGTGTACAGTACAGTACTCACCTACAGAGGTGCAGCACACATATACAGTGTGTGACATTGTCCTGTCTGTAGTTACACATGATACAGAGATGGGGGCGCTGGGTGTACAGTACAGTACGATACAGAGATGGGGGCGCTGGGTGTACAGTACAGTACTCACCTACAGAGGTGCAGCACATATATACAGTGTGTGACATTATCCTGTCTGTAGTTACACATGATACAGAGATGGGGGCGCTGGGTGTACAGTACAGTACTCACCTACAGAGGTGCAGCACATATATACAGTGTGTGACATTGTCCTGTCTGTAGTTACATATGATACAGAGATGGGGGCGCTGGGTGTACAGTACAGTACTCACCTACAGAGGTGCAGCACATATACGTGTGACATTGTGCTGTCTGTAGTTACACATGATACAGAGATGGGGGCGCTGGGTGTACAGTACAGTACTCACCTACAGAGGTGCAGCACATATATACAGTGTGTGACATTGTCCTGTCTGTAGTTACACATGATACAGAGATGGGCGCTGAGTGTACAGTACAGTACTCACCTACAGAGGTGCAGCACATATATACAGCATGTGACACTGTCCTGTCTGTAGTTACACATGATACAGAGATGGGGCGCTGGGTGTACAGTACAGTATACACCTACAGAGGTGCAGCACATATATACAGTGTGTGACATTGTCCTGTCTGTAGTTACACATGACACAGAGATGGGGTGCTGGGTGTACAGTACAGTATACACCTACAGAGGTGCAGCACATATATACAGCGTGTGACATTGTCCTGTCTGTAGTTACACATGATACAGAGAAGGGGGTGCTGGGTGTACAGTACAGTACTCACCTACAGAGGTGCAGCACATATATACAGTGTGTGACATTGTCCTGTTTGTAGTTACACATGATACAGAGATGGGCGCTGGGTGTACAGTACAGTACTCACCTACAGAGGTGCAGCACATATATACAGCGTGTGACATTGTCCTGTCAGTAGTTACACATGATACAGAGATGGGCGCTGGGTGTACAGTACAGTACTCACCTACAGAGGTGCAGCACATATATACAGCGTGTGACATTGTCCTGTATGTAGTTACACATGATACAGAGATGGGCGCTGGGTGTACAGTACAGTACTCACCTACAGAGGTGCAGCACATATATACAGCGTGTGACATTGTCCTGTCTGTAGTTACACATGATACAGAGAAGGGGGTGCTGGGTGTACAGTACAGTACTCACCTACAGAGGTGCAGCACATATATACAGTGTGTGACATTGTCCTGTTTGTAGTTACACATGATACAGAGATGGGCGCTGGGTGTACAGTACAGTACTCACCTACAGAGGTGCAGCACATATATACAGCGTGTGACATTGTCCTGTCAGTAGTTACACATGATACAGAGATGGGCGCTGGGTGTACAGTACAGTACTCACCTACAGAGGTGCAGCACATATATACAGCGTGTGACATTGTCCTGTATGTAGTTACACATGATACAGAGATGGGCGCTGGGTGTACAGTACAGTACTCACCTACAGAGGTGCAGCACATATATACAGCGTGTGACATTGTCCTGTCTGTAGTTACACATGATACAGAGATGGGCGCTGGGTGTACAGTACAGTACTCACCTACAGAGGTGCAGCACATATATACAGCGTGTGACATTGTCCTGTATGTAGTTACACATGATACAGAGATGGGGGCACTGGGTGTACAGTACAGTACTCACCTACAGAGGTGCAGCCCATATATACAGTGTATGACATTGTCCTGTCTGTAGTCACACATGATACAGAGATGGGGGCGCTGGGTGTACAGTACAGTACTCACCTACAGAGGTGCAGCACATATATACAGTGTGTGACATTGTCCTGTCTGTAGTTACACATGATACAGACATGGGCGCTGGGTGTACAGTACAGTACTCACCTACAGAGGTGCAGCCCATATATACAGTGTGTGACATTGTCCTGTCTGTAGTTACACATGATACAGAGATGGGGGCGCTGGGTGTACAGTACAGTACTCACCTACAGAGGTGCAGCCCATATATACAGTGTGTGACATTGTCCTGTCTGTAGTTACACATGATACAGAGATGGGGGCGCTGGGTGTACAGTACAGTACTCACCTACAGAGGTGCAGCCCATATATACAGTGTGTGACATTGTCTTGTCTGTAGTTACACATGATACAGAGATGGGGGTGCTGGGTGTACAGTACAGTACTCACCTACAGAGGTGCAGCACATATATACAGTGTGTGACATTGTCCTGTCTGTAGTTACACATGATACAGAGATGGGGGCACTGGGTGTACAGTACAGTACTCACCTACAGAGGTGCAGCACATATATACAGTGTGTGACATTGTCCTGTCTGTAGTTACACATGATACAGAGATGGGGGCGCTGGGTGTACAGTACAGTATACACCTACAGAGGTGCAGCACATATATACAGTGTGTGACATTGTCCTGTCTGTAGTTACACATGATACAGAGATGGGGGCGCTGGGTGTACAGTACAGTACTCACCTACAGAGGTGCAGCACATATATACAGTGTGTGACATTGTCCTGTCTGTAGTTACACATGATACAGAGATGGGGGCGCTGGGTGTACAGTACAGTACTCACCTACAGAGGTGCAGCACATATATACAGTGTGTGACATTGTCCTGTCTGTAGTTATACATGATACAGAGATGGGGGCGCTGGGTGTACAGTACAGTATACACCTACAGAGGTGCAGCACATATATACAGCGTGTGACATTGTCCTGTCTGCAGTTACACATGATACAGAGATGGGGGCGCTGGGTGTACAGTACAGTACTCACCTACAGAGGTGCAGCACATATATACAGCGTGTGACATTGTCCTGTCTGTAGTTACACATGATACAGAGATGGGGGCGCTGGGTGTACAGTACAGTATACACCTACAGAGGTGCAGCACATATATACAGTGTGTGACATTGTCCTGTCTGTAGTTACACATGATACAGAGCTGGGGGCGCTGGGTGTACAGTACAGTACTCACCTACAGAGGTGCAGCACATATACAACGTGTGACATTGTGCTGTCTGTAGTTACACATGATACAGAGATGGGGGCGCTGGGTGTACAGTACAGTACTCACCTACAGAGGTGCAGCACATATATACAGTGTGTGACATTGTCCTGTCTGTAGTTACACATGATACAGAGATGGGCGCTGAGTGTACAGTACAGTACTCACCTACAGAGGTGCAGCACATATATACAGCATGTGACATTGTCCTGTCTGTAGTTACACATGATACAGAGATGGGGGCGCTGGGTGTACAGTACAGTATACACCTACAGAGGTGCAGCACATATATACAGTGTGTGACATTGTCCTGTCTGTAGTTACACATGATACAGAGATGGGGTGCTGGGTGTACAGTACAGTATACACCTACAGAGGTGCAGCACATATATACAGCGTGTGACATTGTCCTGTCTGTAGTTACACATGATACAGAGAAGGGGGTGCTGGGTGTACAGTACAGTACTCACCTACAGAGGTGCAGCACATATATACAGTGTGTGACATTGTCCTGTTTGTAGTTACACATGATACAGAGATGGGCGCTGGGTGTACAGTACAGTACTCACCTACAGAGGTGCAGCACATATATACAGCGTGTGACATTGTCCTGTCAGTAGTTACACATGATACAGAGATGGGCGCTGGGTGTACAGTACAGTACTCACCTACAGAGGTGCAGCACATATATACAGCGTGTGACATTGTCCTGTATGTAGTTACACATGATACAGAGATGGGCGCTGGGTGTACAGTACAGTACTCACCTACAGAGGTGCAGCACATATATACAGCGTGTGACATTGTCCTGTCTGTAGTTACACATGATACAGAGATGGGCACTGGGTGTACAGTACAGTACTCACCTACAGAGGTGCAGCACATATATACAGCGTGTGACATTGTCCTGTATGTAGTTACACATGATACAGAGATGGGGGCACTGGGTGTACAGTACAGTACTCACCTACAGAGGTGCAGCCCATATATACAGTGTATGACATTGTCCTGTCTGTAGTCACACATGATACAGAGATGGGGGCGCTGGGTGTACAGTACAGTACTCACCTACAGAGGTGCAGCACATATATACAGTGTGTGACATTGTCCTGTCTGTAGTTACACATGATACAGACATGGGCGCTGGGTGTACAGTACAGTACTCACCTACAGAGGTGCAGCACATATATACAGTGTGTGACATTGTCCTGTCTGTAGTTACACATGATACAGAGATGGGGGCGCTGGGTGTACAGTACAGTACTCACCTACAGAGGTGCAGCCCATATATACAGTGTGTGACATTGTCCTGTCTGTAGTTACACATGATACAGAGATGGGGGCGCTGGGTGTACAGTACAGTACTCACCTACAGAGGTGCAGCACATATATACAGCGTGTGACATTGTCCTGTCTGTAGTTACACATGATACAGAGAAGGGGGTGCTGGGTGTACAGTACAGTACTCACCTACAGAGGTGCAGCACATATATACAGTGTGTGACATTGTCCTGTTTGTAGTTACACATGATACAGAGATGGGCGCTGGGTGTACAGTACAGTACTCACCTACAGAGGTGCAGCACATATATACAGCGTGTGACATTGTCCTGTCAGTAGTTACACATGATACAGAGATGGGCGCTGGGTGTACAGTACAGTACTCACCTACAGAGGTGCAGCACATATATACAGCGTGTGACATTGTCCTGTCAGTAGTTACACATGATACAGAGATGGGCGCTGGGTGTACAGTACAGTACTCACCTACAGAGGTGCAGCACATATATACAGCGTGTGACATTGTCCTGTATGTAGTTACACATGATACAGAGATGGGCGCTGGGTGTACAGTACAGTACTCACCTACAGAGGTGCAGCACATATATACAGCGTGTGACATTGTCCTGTCTGTAGTTACACATGATACAGAGATGGGCGCTGGGTGTACAGTACAGTACTCACCTACAGAGGTGCAGCACATATATACAGCGTGTGACATTGTCCTGTATGTAGTTACACATGATACAGAGATGGGGGCACTGGGTGTACAGTACAGTACTCACCTACAGAGGTGCAGCCCATATATACAGTGTATGACATTGTCCTGTCTGTAGTCACACATGATACAGAGATGGGGGCGCTGGGTGTACAGTACAGTACTCACCTACAGAGGTGCAGCACATATATACAGTGTGTGACATTGTCCTGTCTGTAGTTACACATGATACAGACATGGGCGCTGGGTGTACAGTACAGTACTCACCTACAGAGGTGCAGCCCATATATACAGTGTGTGACATTGTCCTGTCTGTAGTTACACATGATACAGAGATGGGGGCGCTGGGTGTACAGTACAGTACTCACCTACAGAGGTGCAGCACATATACAACGTGTGACATTGTGCTGTCTGTAGTTACACATGATACAGAGATGGGGGCGCTGGGTGTACAGTACAGTACTCACCTACAGAGGTGCAGCACATATATACAGTGTGTGACATTGTCCTGTCTGTAGTTACACATGATACAGAGATGGGCGCTGAGTGTACAGTACAGTACTCACCTACAGAGGTGCAGCACATATATACAGCATGTGACATTGTCCTGTCTGTAGTTACACATGATACAGAGATGGGGGCGCTGGGTGTACAGTACAGTATACACCTACAGAGGTGCAGCACATATATACAGTGTGTGACATTGTCCTGTCTGTAGTTACACATGATACAGAGATGGGGTGCTGGGTGTACAGTACAGTATACACCTACAGAGGTGCAGCACATATATACAGCGTGTGACATTGTCCTGTCTGTAGTTACACATGATACAGAGAAGGGGGTGCTGGGTGTACAGTACAGTACTCACCTACAGAGGTGCAGCACATATATACAGTGTGTGACATTGTCCTGTTTGTAGTTACACATGATACAGAGATGGGCGCTGGGTGTACAGTACAGTACTCACCTACAGAGGTGCAGCACATATATACAGCGTGTGACATTGTCCTGTCAGTAGTTACACATGATACAGAGATGGGCGCTGGGTGTACAGTACAGTACTCACCTACAGAGGTGCAGCACATATATACAGCGTGTGACATTGTCCTGTATGTAGTTACACATGATACAGAGATGGGCGCTGGGTGTACAGTACAGTACTCACCTACAGAGGTGCAGCACATATATACAGCGTGTGACATTGTCCTGTCTGTAGTTACACATGATACAGAGATGGGCGCTGGGTGTACAGTACAGTACTCACCTACAGAGGTGCAGCACATATATACAGCGTGTGACATTGTCCTGTATGTAGTTACACATGATACAGAGATGGGGGCACTGGGTGTACAGTACAGTACTCACCTACAGAGGTGCAGCCCATATATACAGTGTATGACATTGTCCTGTCTGTAGTCACACATGATACAGAGATGGGGGCGCTGGGTGTACAGTACAGTACTCACCTACAGAGGTGCAGCACATATATACAGTGTGTGACATTGTCCTGTCTGTAGTTACACATGATACAGACATGGGCGCTGGGTGTACAGTACAGTACTCACCTACAGAGGTGCAGCACATATATACAGTGTGTGACATTGTCCTGTCTGTAGTTACACATGATACAGAGATGGGGGCGCTGGGTGTACAGTACAGTACTCACCTACAGAGGTGCAGCCCATATATACAGTGTGTGACATTGTCCTGTCTGTAGTTACACATGATACAGAGATGGGGGCGCTGGGTGTACAGTACAGTACTCACCTACAGAGGTGCAGCCCATATATACAGTGTGTGACATTGTCTTGTCTGTAGTTACACATGATACAGAGATGGGGGTGCTGGGTGTACAGTACAGTACTCACCTACAGAGGTGCAGCACATATATACAGCGTGTGACATTGTCCTGTCTGTAGTTACACATGATACAGAGATGGGGGCACTGGGTGTACAGTACAGTACTCACCTACAGAGGTGCAGCACATATATACAGTGTGTGACATTGTCCTGTCTGTAGTTACACATGATACAGAGATGGGGGCGCTGGGTGTACAGTACAGTACTCACCTACAGAGGTGCAGCACATATATACAGTGTGTGACATTGTCCTGTCTGTAGTTACACATGATACAGAGATGGGGGCGCTGGGTGTACAGTACAGTACTCACCTACAGAGGTGCAGCACATATATACAGTGTGTGACATTGTCCTGTCTGTAGTTATACATGATACAGAGATGGGGGCGCTGGGTGTACAGTACAGTATACACCTACAGAGGTGCAGCACATATATACAGCGTGTGACATTGTCCTGTCTGCAGTTACACATGATACAGAGATGGGGGCGCTGGGTGTACAGTACAGTACTCACCTACAGAGGTGCAGCACATATATACAGCGTGTGACATTGTCCTGTCTGTAGTTACACATGATACAGAGATGGGGGCGCTGGGTGTACAGTACAGTATACACCTACAGAGGTGCAGCACATATATACAGTGTGTGACATTGTCCTGTCTGTAGTTACACATGATACAGAGCTGGGGGCGCTGGGTGTACAGTACAGTACTCACCTACAGAGGTGCAGCACATATACAACGTGTGACATTGTGCTGTCTGTAGTTACACATGATACAGAGATGGGGGCGCTGGGTGTACAGTACAGTACTCACCTACAGAGGTGCAGCACATATATACAGTGTGTGACATTGTCCTGTCTGTAGTTACACATGATACAGAGATGGGCGCTGAGTGTACAGTACAGTACTCACCTACAGAGGTGCAGCACATATATACAGCATGTGACATTGTCCTGTCTGTAGTTACACATGATACAGAGATGGGGGCGCTGGGTGTACAGTACAGTATACACCTACAGAGGTGCAGCACATATATACAGTGTGTGACATTGTCCTGTCTGTAGTTACACATGATACAGAGATGGGGTGCTGGGTGTACAGTACAGTATACACCTACAGAGGTGCAGCACATATATACAGCGTGTGACATTGTCCTGTCTGTAGTTACACATGATACAGAGAAGGGGGCGCTGGGTGTACAGTACAGTACTCACCTACAGAGGTGCAGCACATATATACAGTGTGTGACATTGTCCTGTTTGTAGTTACACATGATACAGAGATGGGCGCTGGGTGTACAGTACAGTACTCACCTACAGAGGTGCAGCACATATATACAGCGTGTGACATTGTCCTGTCAGTAGTTACACATGATACAGAGATGGGCGCTGGGTGTACAGTACAGTACTCACCTACAGAGGTGCAGCACATATATACAGCGTGTGACATTGTCCTGTATGTAGTTACACATGATACAGAGATGGGCGCTGGGTGTACAGTACAGTACTCACCTACAGAGGTGCAGCACATATATACAGCGTGTGACATTGTCCTGTCTGTAGTTACACATGATACAGAGATGGGCGCTGGGTGTACAGTACAGTACTCACCTACAGAGGTGCAGCACATATATACAGCGTGTGACATTGTCCTGTATGTAGTTACACATGATACAGAGATGGGGGCACTGGGTGTACAGTACAGTACTCACCTACAGAGGTGCAGCCCATATATACAGTGTATGACATTGTCCTGTCTGTAGTCACACATGATACAGAGATGGGGGCGCTGGGTGTACAGTACAGTACTCACCTACAGAGGTGCAGCACATATATACAGTGTGTGACATTGTCCTGTCTGTAGTTACACATGATACAGACATGGGCGCTGGGTGTACAGTACAGTACTCACCTACAGAGGTGCAGCACATATATACAGTGTGTGACATTGTCCTGTCTGTAGTTACACATGATACAGAGATGGGGGCGCTGGGTGTACAGTACAGTACTCACCTACAGAGGTGCAGCCCATATATACAGTGTGTGACATTGTCCTGTCTGTAGTTACACATGATACAGAGATGGGGGCGCTGGGTGTACAGTACAGTACTCACCTACAGAGGTGCAGCCCATATATACAGTGTGTGACATTGTCTTGTCTGTAGTTACACATGATACAGAGATGGGGGTGCTGGGTGTACAGTACAGTACTCACCTACAGAGGTGCAGCACATATATACAGCGTGTGACATTGTCCTGTCTGTAGTTACACATGATACAGAGATGGGGGCACTGGGTGTACAGTACAGTACTCACCTACAGAGGTGCAGCACATATATACAGTGTGTGACATTGTCCTGTCTGTAGTTACACATGATACAGAGATGGGGGCGCTGGGTGTACAGTACAGTATACACCTACAGAGGTGCAGCACATATATACAGTGTGTGACATTGTCCTGTCTGTAGTTACACATGATACAGAGATGGGGGCACTGGGTGTACAGTACAGTACTCACCTACAGAGGTGCAGCACATATATACAGTGTGTGACATTGTCCTGTCTGTAGTTACACATGATACAGAGCTGGGGGCGCTGGGTGTACAGTACAGTATACACCTACAGAGGTGCAGCACATACATACAGTGTGTGACACTGTCCTGCCTGTAGTTACACATGATACAGAGATGGGGTGCTGGGTGTACAGTACAGTATACACCTACAGAGGTGCAGCACATATATACAGCGTGTGACATTGTCCTGTCTGTAGTTACACATGATACAGAGATGGGGGCGCTGGGTGTAC
The DNA here is from genome assembly GCA_031769625.1 of Taudactylus pleione. Taxonomy (NCBI): domain Eukaryota; kingdom Metazoa; phylum Chordata; class Amphibia; order Anura; family Myobatrachidae; genus Taudactylus; species Taudactylus pleione. The sequence goes on from JAUIMM010000634.1 coordinate 1,031,299, forward strand.
AGTACAGTACTCACCTACAGAGGTGCAGCACATATATACAGCGTGTGACATTGTCCTGTCTGTAGTTACACATGATACAGACATGGGCGCTGGGTGTACAGTACAGTACTCACCTACAGAGGTGCAGCACATATATACAGTGTGTGACATTGTCCTGTCTGTAGTTACACATGATAGAGATGGGGGCGCTGGGTGTACAGTACAGTACTCACCTACAGAGGTGCAGCACATATATACAGTGTGTGACATTGTCCTGTCTGTAGTTACACATGATACAGAGATGGGGGCGCTGGGTGTACAGTACAGTACTCACCTACAGAGGTGCAGCACATATATACAGTGTGTGACATTGTCCTGTCTGTAGTTACACATGATACAGAGATGGGGGCGCTGGGTGTACAGTACAGTACTCACCTACAGAGGTGCAGCACATATATACAGTGTGTGACATTGTCCTGTCTGTAGTTACACATGATACAGAGATGGGGGCCCTGGGTGTACAGTACAGTACTCACCTACAGAGGTGCAGCACATATATACAGCGTGTGACATTGTCCTGTATGTAGTTACACATGATACAGAGATGGGGGTGCTGGGTGTACAGTACAGTACTCACCTACAGAGGTGCAGCACATATATACAGTGTGTGACATTGTCCTGTCTGTAGTTACACATGATACAGAGATGGGGGCGCTGGGTGTACAGTACAGTACTCACCTACAGAGGTGCAGCACATATATACAGTGTGTGACACTGTCCTGTCTGTAGTCACACATGATACAGAGATGGGGGCGCTGGGTGTACAGTACAGTACACACCTACAGAGGTGCAGCACATATATACAGTGTGTGACATTGTCCTGTCTGTAGTTACACATGATACAGAGCTGGGGGCGCTGGGTGTACAGTACAGTATACACCTACAGAGGTGCAGCACATATATACAGTGTGTGATATTGTCCTGTCTGTAGTTACACATGATACAGAGATGGGGGCGCTGGGTGTACAGTACAGTACTCACCTACAGAGGTGCAGCACATATATACAGTGTGTGACATTGTCCTGTCTGTAGTTACACATGATACAGAGATGGGGGCGCTGGGTGTACAGTACAGTATACACCTACAGAGGTGCAGCACATATATACAGTGTGTGACACTGTCCTGTCTGTAGTTACACATGATACAGAGATGGGGGTGCTGGCTGTAAAGTACAGTACTCACCTACAGAGGTGCAGCACATATATACAGTGTGTGACATTGTCCTGTCTGTAGTTACACATGATACAGAGATGGGGGCGCTGGGTGTACAGTACTCACCTACAGAGGTGCAGCACATATATACAGTGTGTGACATTGTCCTGTCTGTAGTTACACATGATACAGAGATGGGGGTGCTGGGTGTACAGTACAGTACTCACCTACAGAGGTGCAGCACATATATACAGTGTGTGACATTGTCCTGTCTGTAGTTACACATGATACAGAGATGGGGGTGCTGGGTGTACAGTACAGTACTCACCTACAGAGGTGCAGCACATATATACAGCGTGTGACATTGTCCTGTCTGTAGTTACACATGATACAGAGATGGGGGCGCTGGGTGTACAGTACAGTACTCACCTACAGAGGTGCAGCACATATATACAGTGTGTGACATTGTCCCGCTTCTACCCGATGTATGATCGGGGGTTCGGCAGTAATGACAGGAGCTACATGTGCCCGTCATTAGCGGCGCTGCTATCTACAAGATAACAGCGCCGATAGCCTGGGCCATGTATGAACGGTAAGATTGCCTGACCGTGCTGTACGCTGTCGCTATCAATAGCTACAGGCTGGCACTGCCCTATCCCCACAGCAGGGACAGCACTGTCCCTGCTGCCGGCTCCAGGCTGCGAGCGGGGATCTTGCGAGATCCCGCGCTTGCTCAGTGAAGCCAGCCGGGACTGAGAGACAGAGCATCAGCACTAGGCTGATGTGCTGCGGTCTTTAGTGGGGATCGCGGGAGGGGGAGTTATCGCTCCCTCGCTGCAGCCGATGAGATGTTCATACATCTCGTTAGTGCTTCCTGTTCGCCTCGGTAATGATGAAGCAGGAAGCCATATAGCGGCACGTTAATACATCTACCCCACTGCCTCACATGGCTCATGTTACATATTTTTACTAAGTGTGCATTATTGTATGGGCACCAGGTTTAGTTAACCACACGTGCTGAGGTAACCTGTAAAAGTCACGGGCAGCGATTCTCAGATTGGCATATCTGGAGGGTTGGCTCGCAGGTCCATGGCAATATTGACACATATACACACACACATACACACGGGATAATCTTTGTCAGTAGCCAATCAACCTACGAGTACGGAAACCGGCGTTCTCAGAGGAAACCCACGCAAGCACAGGGAGAATATACAAACTCCACACAGTTAGGGCTATGGTGAGAATCCAACCCGCAACCTCAGTGCCGTGAGGCAGTAATACCACAGTGTTCCCAAACTCGGTCCAGGTGCTGAAAGAAACACAAAGCCCTATAGTTCTCTGCCCAGACAGCTGGGCATGTTGCAAGGCTTAACCACTTGGATGCCGACATGGAAGCAGAACTGGCACGTCCAGGGCAAAGTTATCAGAGATGGCACTGCCCTGTGCATTCGTAGGCCTGTGTCCGTGGGCCATGTCAATGCCCACACTGGACTAGATGGCAATGAAGTTACGGATGTACTGGTTCAAGGCGGAACAGTGGCGCTTACCCCTGAAGAGCGAAGAGAACTGTAAAATCTGGGAGCATGGGCTCATGTGCAGAGTGGCCCCAGAGCAGCAGAAGGCCTGTATACCTGGGCCCAGAGAATTCCCATCACACAGCTGAGGGCAAGAAACATCGTGGGGAAATGCAAAAGAGATCAGCTGGTGAACTTCAAGGAAAAGCAAACTGAAGACATGGGCTCTATATACAGAGGGGAACGAGCAGGACAGGTGTGGCAGATAGCTTTTATTGGCTCTGTACCCACTGGACGTGGGGCGTCAAATTCTGCTGCACTGCGGTGGGCACTTACTCTTTGGTGATTGTCGCTCGCCCTCTGTACATGGTAATACACATGCCCATAGCCTGAATGGTATACGCAGACACAGCACTGAGACTTGAGAGCGATGAAGAAGCTGATGTCATTCCAGCAAAGCCTTATTCCGAACCCTGGACAGAGCAGTGCAGAAAACCGTCACGTTTGACAAAGACAAACATCTTTGAGACATTTGAGAAACTTTGAGCAAACACAGCACAGAGGGCCTGATTCCGAGCCGGTCGCTCTGAATCAGGGCGTCCCTGTTTTTTTTTTTTTAAAGGCGGCCTCTTGGCCGCTCGCTAAGCTGTGGGTGACCACCCACAGCTTTAGCGAGCGGCCAGATGGTCGCGATGGTCACGACCATCGGGGCTTGCGACGAGACCCTTGTGGTAGGGTCTCGTTCCCACAAGCCCCAGTGGGTTTTTGGCTCTAATAGAGCCAAATAGACTCGTGATGTCAGTGGGGCCGCCCCCAAACGGCAGGCGTTCCTTCGGGAACGCCTCCGTTTGGCCAGCCACCCCCATGACCCCTCCAAAACGGGGCAAGCTGTCAATCACAATCGACAGCTGCCCCGCTTTGGTGCGAGACCCGTAGCGGCGGAGTGTCCGTCGCTGGCCGGGTCTCGCGCATGCATGTGCATGTGGGGGACCATCGACCCGCTTGCGAGCGCTGTGCACTCGCGAGCTGGTCTGAATCAGGCCCAGAGTAGAGTGGAGGGTCATTCGCATTTCTTACTATCCACAAAACCGCCAGTGTGAAAGTTTTTTTTTTAGGGAACTGAAAAATGTGAATGTTATATATAGATTAGATATATATCGGTTTATTACTGTAGCAGCTGATTAAATAAAATGTTTGTTTAGTAAGATTAAACAAGGGTTAAGGTGTAGATTTTGCTGTTAAGTAAATACACTGAGACATTTATTGTATCTATAGGACTGATGTATTATATTGTATTAGATATTGAGACTCACCCTGTTTCTTCCTACTTTCGGGGTGTATTATAAAGAAAGAGGACGTCCCTCATGTTTATCCCGGGCGGGTGATACCACTGTATGTCAGAGACTGCATTACCAAGTGCCCGATGACAACAGGAGACTGTTCAATGATCACACACAGTGCAGGGGGGAGATACTGTCTGTACAACAACTGGAATTGGGTGTCTTCTCACAGGACAATATCAGACACCATCAAGGACTCAATGGGGTAGATGTATTATAGCGGCACTTAACGTGCCGCTATAACGCTTCCCGCTTTGCCTCTTTACCGAGGCGAAGCAGGAAGCACTACCGGAGAGATGTATAAACATCTCATCGGCCGGAGAGGGGGAGCGTTAACTCCCCCCTCCGGCGCTACCCGCTAGAGACAGCAGCGCATCAGCTTAGTGCTGATGCGCTGTGTCTCTCTCCCGGCCGGCTCCACTGAGCATGCGCGGGATCTCGCGTGGAGCCCTGGAGCCGGCAGCCGCCGCAGCAGGGACAGCGCTGTCCCTGCTGTGGGGATAGGCTAGCGCCAGGCTGTAGCTGTCGATAACGACAGCTACAGCCGGCCGAACGGTCATGCGTTATGACCGTTCGTACATGGCCCTGCCGTCGGCGCTGCTATCTTATAGATAGCAGCACCGATAATGACAGGGGCGCACAGACCCCCGATCATACATCTCCCCCAATGTGTCCAAGTGTCAGATGATTGTGTTTGTACATGTATGGTGAAAAGACAAAGAATGGTTAGGTAATGTAATGGCAATCGAATGTTAACACAGGGGGTTTTACACAGAGATTTGTGATAATGTGTATTACCTTAATGGTAGAAAGATAAATGAATGAATGCCTTCTACATCATAAAACTAAGAGCTATATTTACTAAAGTGCCTTTTTTTTTAGAAGTTGCCTATAGCAACCAATCAGATTCTACTTAACAATCATCTAGTACCTTTTAGAAGATAATAACTAGAATCTGATTGGTTGCTAAAAACCCTGCACTTTAGTAAATATACCCCCAAGAGTGGATTGTAATGGGAGTTTAGAAAATGGTTGCTGAAAGCCATATTGTGTGCAATGATTTTATAAATGTATCAGACATTAGGAGGTGGTCAAACATTGAATAAGGTTTTTCTGACAGAGAGAAGCAAAGAACCTGATTCAGACTCGGTCGCTAAGAAGCGTTTGCTCGTAGCCGGCCAATTTTCGCATTCAGCGCATGCATCGCAGTGCGCAAACCAGTGTGAGTGATCGGGAAGCGTTCGCTCGGTGCGCATAGACTGCCCAGCAGAGTGAGTGACAGGAGGGGCCACTAGAAACGGGGGAGCGGAGGTGCGAACGCAGGCGTGCCTGAGCGTCTTAGTGCCATTTCAGAGGCGTGCAGAATTAACAGGAAGCGTCATTGTACACGTCACCTGGTTGTATTTCACACTGAAGTGCTTGCGGTAGGGTATAGTCAACCTCAAGCGCTGTGTTCGCTTCTGATGGTACCCAATGTACCGATGATTGCATACACTTCCTGGAGATGACGTGCACAAGTCGGTGTCTTAAGACAGGGTGGTGGAAGTTTACATACACAAAACGATTGCATGCCAGGACATAGTGGGCGTGCTTATGCCTTGCGATCGCCTGCCATGTCGTCACTTCGCTGAATTTGCATGTGCTGGGTGCGAGCGTACGCATCCAGCAAGCGGCTCTGAATCGAGCCCAATGTTCTCTGTGGCCAGACATCCTTAATCCTGAGTCAACATGGTGTTACCTTCAGTTTATACGAGTACATACAAGATAAACACCACTCAGAGTTGTTCCAACATTCATAATTGAGGCAACAGTGCCCCCTACTGTCTATTAATATTTATGTATATTTCCAAACATGACCTTTATACTTGTGTAAATGCTGATGTATGAGTTTTCCTCCTATATAAACTGTTATTTGTCAGTATACAAATCAGCCTATGCCTAAGCCTATAGCTCGATGTACGAGATCCCAGCTTCAAAGTGTTGGAGAGGCTCCTGGGAATGAAACCATTTATGTTCTGAGTAGATGATCTGACAATCAAGTTAAGTGTTTATTATATTTTACTCTTTTACTTTGTAATAAAACAAGAGATATGGTAAGAACTTACCTTTGTTATCTCTGTTTCTACGAAGTCCATAGGGTCCACAGGGTTGACCTTGGGGTTATAGCTGGAACAGGATCCATGGGCACCACACAGTTAAGCTTTTAGCTCCCAGGATGCACTTGGGTACTCCTCTATACCCCGCCCCCGAGCCACAGGCACCTCAGTTGGTAAGCAGCCTAGGCCGGAGGAGAATATGGAACAGAGAGAAGGAAGACTGGAACACACAAGAAACCATACTCACAGCAATAGGAGACGGAAAACCGGTGACCAGCCACACAGCCCATTTGAAGCCAGGTGCGTCAAGGCGGGCGCCCTGTTGACCCTATGGACTTCGTAGAAACAGAGATAACAAAGGTAAGTTCTTACCATATCTCTTGTTTTCTACTTCAGGGTCCATAGGGGGTCCACAGGGTTGACCTTGGGGATGTCCCAAAGCAGTTCAACTAAGGGCGGGGACGCTCCTGTGCTGAAAGGAGCACCCGGCGCCCAAAGGAAGCATCCTGAGAGGCGAAGGTGTCAAACGCATAGAACCTCAAAAACGTTTGAATAGAAGACCAAGTGGCCGCCTTACACAGCTGAACAGCAGAAGCGCCACGTCTAGCAGCCCAAGAGGGACCCACAGAACGAGTGGAATGAGCCTTAACAGAGGCTGGCACAGGTAAACCCTCTTGTGCATAAGCCTCACAAATAACGGAACGAAGCCAACGGGCTAACGTTTGTTTGTTGGCAGGCCAACCCCTCTTGTGAAAACCAAAGAGGATAAACAAGGAATCAGACTTCCTAACCGAAGCCGTCCGGTCTACATAAATTCTAAGCGCCCGGACCACATCTAAGGAAGTCTCACCAGCTGAAAGATCAGGGGACTGAAAAGCTGGCACAACAAGTTCCTGATTAATGTGGAACTTCGAGACCACTTTGGGCAAAAACTCAGGACGAGTGCGGAGCACCGCTCTGTCCTGGTGAAAAATCAGGAAAGGAGGGCGACAGGAAAGCGCCCCCAATTCAGACACCCTCCTGGCCGAAGCAATTGCCAGGAGAAAAACCGTCTTAAATGTCAGCCACTTGAGCTCCACCGCCTCAAGAGGCTCAAACGGAGGACCCTGCAGGACCCGTAGCACCACCGCCAAGTCCCAAGGAGCCACAAAGGGAGGCTGGATCCTGAGAACACCCTGGAAAAAGGTGTGAACGTCTGGTAGTATTGCAAACCTCCGTTGAAACCACACGGACAAGGCGGACACATGAACCTTCAGAGATGCAAGGCGTAAGCCGAGATCCAATCCTGACTGAAGAAATTCCAAGATCCTAGAAACTCGGAACACCTGAGGATCATAATGTCTGGACTCACACCACTGAAAGTAAGTGTGCCACACTCTGTGATAAATCCGTGCTGAAGCAGGCTTGCGTGCCCTGAGCATGGTACCAATAACCGAACTGGAGAAGCCCCGAGACCTCAAGACGGCTGTCTCAAGAGCCACGCCGTCAAAGACAGCCGACCCAGATCCGGGTAAAGGCAGGGCCCCTGAGACAACAGGTCCCGACGCTGAGGAAGAAGGTACGGAGCGTTGATAGAGAGGCTCCTGAGATCGGAGTACCAAGGACGTCTGGGCCATGCCGGAGCTACCAGCACGAGCATGCCGCCGTCCGTAGAACCCGAGGAAGCAGGGATAGCGGAGGAAACAGATACGCCAGGTGAAACGTCCATTTCACCGACAGCGCGTCCACCAGACTTGCGCCTGCGTCTCTTGTCCTTGACCCGTAAACGGGCAACTTGTGATTGTGACGGGAGGCCATCAAGTCCAGCTCCGGCAGTCCCCACCTGTCCACGAGTAGCTGAAACACCTCTGGGTGAAGCGACCATTCCCCGGGATGCACGTCGTGACGGCTGAGGAAGTCCGCCTCCCAATTGAGGACTCCGGGGATGAAGACCGCCAAGATCGCCAGAATGTGACCCTCCGCCCAAGTCAGGATACGAGACACCTCCGACATCGCTGCCTGACTGCGAGTTCCGCCTTGGTGGTTGATATACGCCACCGTGGTGGCGTTGTCAGACTGCACCTGTACCGCCCTTCCGTGAAGAGCGGGGCCGGACGACTGCAGGGCCCTGTATACTGCCCGCAGTTCCAGGATGTTGATGGGGAGAAGTGCTTCTTCCGCTGACCAACGACCCTGAAGCGACAAAGAGCCGGTCACTGCCCCCCAACCCCGGAGACTGGCATCCGTCGTGAGCAGGACCCAGTCCGGGATCCAAAATGGGCGCCCCTCGACCAGATGAGCTGTCTGAAGCCACCAAGCCAAAGATTGCCGAACGTCCGGAGACAACACCAGCACCTGAGAGCGGATCCGGTGAGGTAACCCGTTCCATTCTGATAGAATCAGCCCCTGCAGGGGCCGGGAATGGAACTGGGCAAATTCCACCATGTCGAATGTCGACACCATGGACCCCAGAACTCTCATAGCCGAATGGACCGACAGGCGGCAACGGCTCAGGCAGCTGTGTATCCGCAGCTGTAGGGAGGCGACCTTCTCCGGAGTCAGGAAGATCCTTTGCTGACGCGAATCCAGCAGGGCTCCCAAATGAACCATCCGCTGTGATGGAATCAGGGAGGACTTTTTCCAATTTATCAACCACCCGTGTGCTTGCAGGCAAGCGATCGTCAGGTGGAGATGTTGAAGCAGTACCTCCGGGGAGCTCGCCAGCAACAGGAGGTCGTCCAGATACGGCAGCAGCCGTACATTCTGGTTCCGAAGATGTGCGGCCATGACCGCCATAATCTTCGTGAACACCCTCGGTGCTGTGGAGAGACCAAAGGGTAGCGCCCGGAACTGATAGTGGTGTTGAAGGATAGCGAACCTCAGATACCGCTGGTGTGAAGATGCTATCGGAACATGGAGGTAGGCGTCCTGGATGTCCAGGGACACCATGTAATCCCCCGGTTCCATCGCCAGAATGATGGAACGTAACGTTTCCATCCTGAACTTGGGAACTCTGAGGAATTTGTTCAGAGACTTCAAGTTGAGGATAGGGCGATGAGAACCATTGGGTTTCTGCACCAGAAACAGAGACGAATAATACCCCGTCCCTCATTGTGATAGAGGAACGGGAACAATGACCCCTGCTTTCAGCAAGGACTCTATAGCCTTCTGAACCTGTAACGCCTTGGTCTTGTCCTGAGAAGGACTTGTGCAGAAAAACTGGTGGGGTGGTCTGTGCCGAAAAGACAGGGCGTACCCCTGGGAGACCACTTCTCGAACCCAGGCATCCGTGGTGGTATTGTGCCAGCACTGGGCAAATAGAAGAAGTCGGCCTCCCACTCTGAGGTCCCCCAGAGGGAGGCCCGTCCCATCAGGCCGCAGGTTTATCTTCCTGCTTGGAAGAAGGGCGCCGAGCACTCCAGGCTTGCTTCTTGGGTTTAGAGGCAGTCTTACTCGCAGACTGTCTCGGGAAGGACTGACCTTTCGCCTTACCCTGAACCCGAAAGGAACGAAAAGCCGAACTCCGAACCTTAGCAGGCAGTGCCGCCGAAGGGAGGAAGGCAGACTTGGATTTAGCCAGGGTGTCCACTATTTTGTCCAAGTCCGGACCAAATAGTAATTCCCCATTGAAAGGTAAGGCCTCCAGACCCTTCTTTGAATCAGAGTCCGCTCTCCAGGAACGCAACCACAAGGATCGGCGGCCAGACACCGCTGCAGCCGATACCCGCGAGGTCAGCAGACTAGCATCTAAAGAAGCTTCACCAATGTAAGAAGCAGCGTCCCTCATTTGTCCCAACAACGCCCGCTGGACATCCGGAGCGTCGTCTGGGAAGGTATCTTCCAATGCATTGGCCCACCCCTCAATGGCCTTGGCCACCCAGGAGATGGCCATGGACGGTCGGGCCACCGCCCCGGAGAGGGAGTAAATAGACTTTAAGCAAGTCTCAACTTTCCTGTCCGTGGGATCCGTCAGCGAGGATATCGACGGTAATGGTAAGGTGGCGCCCCGAGTTAAACGGGTGACATGGGAATCCACCGCCGGTGGAGTTTCCCATTTTTTACAATGTGCCTCAGGGAAGGGGTAATTAGAAGCCAACCGCTTCTGAGGAAGGAATCTCTTACTGGGCGCCTGCCAAGCTACCGCCATATGATCCGTCAACTGATCCGACAGGGGAAACACCGCAGAAGCCACCTTAGTTTTTTTGAAACTAGGAAACTTCGACTTAGGAACCGGTGCCTCATCCTCTATAAGAAGAATAGCTCGCACTGCCCTAACTAGTGCTCGCACATTAATGGACGACTTGGTATCCATTTCCTGGACCGAGGCGTCCGAGTCAGTGTCATCAGGGACCTCCCCATCATCTGAGGAACCCTCTGAGTCCGATACCTGAGCAGCCCGTGTCATGAGTGGGCGTTTTGAAATCCTAGAAGGCATGTCAGTCTGCAACATTGACTGAAAAGCCGAGGAAGCGGCCGCCAAATTTTGCACGGAGTTGGAGAGCACATCCACCCATGGTGGAGGAGTCGCCATAGGGGCCTGAAAAGGTACCACAGGCTGCTGCGGCACAGGGGAAGCCTGTATATACATAGGCAACCCCGCATAGGGACCTACTGATTGAGACCCAGGAGGACTCCGCAATAACTGCGGGACACCCGGGGAATGGGGGATGGTCGGCTGGGGCACCGCCCTAGTAGGGAGAGCAGTCGGGACCGACAGACGGTCCGCAATAGACACCAGCACTTGAGAAAACATCGCCCACGGTGGTTCCTGCGCCAGAGAAGGTCTGGATGGGCCAGGAGCCACCTGGCATCGACTACACAGGCCATCCTGTGACAAATCCTCCCTATCTACTCCTGCAGAACAGCGTCCGCAGGAGGCCAACACCGGAGCCACTGAGCGCTCAACCTCCTCGTCTGACATGACAGAATATATTATATATCTGGCACCAGGGTAGAAGTAAAACGCACTCACCGGTGTGCTGAACAACAGCCCACAATATGGCACTGAGTAGCACACAACTGTATGTGACGGACCTCACAAATACGTGATCTATATAAGTGAGGCAGTAGAAACGCCCCTCCCCCACACACCTGTAGGGCTTGTAGGAGAAGTAAAGGGATAGGTATAAGCTGACAGTAAGTAGAAAATAAGCACAGACAGGCAGCACTAGCAAAAGTCACATACCATGCAGGAAGATATACTCACTGCACCTTTACACTACAATCAACCTGCCCAGATTCAGTGTCTGGGAGGGCTATAGTGCTGTGTACGCTGTCCTTAATCAGGGGAGAGGTACACAGGGGGACCGGTCCGCGTGCTCCCTGAGATCTGCGCTGCCACTGGGAAAATGGCCGCTGGAGACCTCAGAGGAGGAGTGGCCTTGTAACTGCAGCTCAGCAACGCCAGACTGCGTGCTGAAAGGCGCGCTGAGCTGAGGGGAGGAGCCGCTGACAGGGAAGGCTTCCTCCCCTGGCTGGCCATAACCCCAGGGATGCTGACTTCCCGCTTGCCCCTTTATCCCTGGTGGTCTAGTGGTCCCACGGGTTATGGGGGGCGGCCCGCCGCCACTGCCAGCAGCCTCCGGTTTGTCCCCAGGACCGGAGGCTAAAGGACTGCATTTAAGGCATACCGCGCGCCGCCGCTAGCCAGCGACGCGCGGCTTACCTGAATCCCCGGCGACTCCGGCAGCAGTCCTGGGAGGTAGACAGAGTCCGGCTAGTACGGACTCTGCCCTCCAGCGGCGATCCCCAGATCAGTACTGGCGTCGCGGCGCCAGTCGGGGATCAGAGCGGCAGCGTGGGCGTCTGTACAGACAGCCCTTCGCTGCCGTCTGTAGTAAAAAGAGATTAAAATAAATAAAATCTAACTTAAAATAAAAAGCTTCTGGGGGCTGCTCCTGCAGCCCCCCTGCGCGGTGACCGACTCCGGCCGGGCACCAGCTTACACTGAGGTGCCTGTGGTCGGGGGCGGGGTATAGAGGAGGACCCAAGTGCATCCTGGGAGCTAAAAGCTTAACTGTGTGGTGCCCATGGATCCTGTTCCAGCTATAACCCCAAGGTCAACCCTGTGGACCCCCTATGGACCCTGAAGTAGAAATGTCTTTTAACTGATAATTGTTGTGTGGCTTGATTAACGTGTTAGTATCCAAAGAATCTCATCTCGTTCCACTGAGAACAGACGCTATCTGTATGTATGCTACAGCTCTCCCAGACTCCCTGGAGCCTACCACTATAGCAGCCTTGCTGCAACCCGAGACCACTCCAGATTAACAGGTACCCAGTCTACCAGGGAATGGCTAGCTAAGGGAAGTGTTCCGGTAGCCACTACATGGGATATTAATGGATGTTAAAAGGTGACTTCACCCGTCAGCCGTTGTTCTACTTCGGGACAGTACTGACAAGGGTCCACGGCTGCGGTTTGTCTACATTGTGTCTGTGATACATCCTGCAAATTTCATGGACCTGCTTCCTAAATGTACCTGCCTCAAGCAGAGGGACATCATTCTGGGTCCCTGCCTCGTTGGTGGAGGAGTAATCCGTGTGGCCCAGTGATAGGAACATAGCTCAGCGGACTCTGTTGGGCAGCGGTGTTTAGTAGGATCTTCTTGTGATTAAAAATCACTGGCATTTATTGTATGTGGCAACTACTTCCTGTCTGTATATAAACTACAACAAAGTACAGTAATAGTCATTCTGCACATGTAATAGTCATGCAATAGTCATTCAGCACATATAAGTAATTCTGCACATACAATAGTCATACAATAGTCATTCTGCACATGTAATAGTCATACAATAGTCATTCTGCACATGTAATAGTCATACAAAAGTCATTCTGCACATGTAATAGTCATACAAAAGTCATTCTGCACATGTAATAGTCATACAATAGTCACTCAGCACATGTAATAGTCATACAATAGTCATTCTGCACATGTAATAGTCATACAATAGTCATTCTGCACATGTAATAGTCATACATTAGTCATTCAGCACATACAATAGTCATTCCGCACATACAATAGTCATACAATAGTCATTCAGCACATACAATAGTCATTCTGCACATGTAGTAGTCATGCAATAGTCACTCAGCACATGTAATAGTCATACAATAGTCATTCTGCACATGTAATAGTCATATAATAGTCATTCAGTACATACAATAGTCATACAAGTCACTCAGCACATGTAATAGTCATACAATAGTCACTCAGCACATGTAATAGTCATACAATAGTCACTCAGCACATGTAATAGTCATACAATAGTCACTCAGCACATGTAATAGTCATACAATAGTCACTCAGCACATGTAATAGTCATACAATAGTCACTCAGCACATGTAATAGTCATTCTGCACATGCAATAGTCACTCGGCACATACAATAGTCATTCTGCACATGTAATAGTCATGCAATAGTCACTCGGCACATACAATAGTCATTCTGCACATGTAATAGTCATACCATAGTCATTCTGCACATGTAATAGTCATACAGTAGTCACTCAGCACATGTGATAGTCATATAATAGTCATTCAGCACATATAAAAGTCATACAGTAGACATTCTGCACATACAATAGTCATACAGTAGTCACTCAGCACATGTAATAGTCATACAGTAGTCACTCAGCACATGTAATAGTCATACAATAGTCATTCTGCACATGTAATAGTCATACAATAGTCATTCTGCACATGTAATAGTCATACAATAGTCATTCTGCACATGTAATAGTCATTCAGCACATACAATAGTCATACAAGTCACTCAGCACATGTAATAGTCATACAATAGTCACTCAGCACATGTAATAGTCATACAATAGTCACTCAGCACATGTAATAATCATTCTGCACATGCAATAGTCACTCGGCACATACAATAGTCATTCTGCACATGTAATAGTCATACAGTAGTCACTCAGCACATGTAATAGTCATACAGTAGTCACTCAGCACATGTAATAGTCATACAATAGTCACTCAGCACATACAATAATCATTCAGCACATGTAAAAGTCATACAGTAGACATTCTGCACATACAATAGTCATACAGTAGTCACTCAGCACATGTAATAGTCATACAATAGTCACTCAGCACATACAATAGTCATTCTGCACATACAATAGTCATTCTGCACATGTAATAGTCATACAATAGTCATTCAGCACATGTAATAGTCATACCATAGTCATTCTGCACATGTAATAGTCATACAGTAGTCACTCAGCACATGTGATAGTCATATAATAGTCATTCAGCACATATAAAAGTCATACAGTAGACATTCTGCACATACAATAGTCATACAGTAGTCACTCAGCACATGTAATAGTCATACAATAGTCATTCAGCACATGTAATAGTCATACAGTAGTCACTCAGCACATGTGATAGTCATATAATAGTCATTCAGCACATATAAAAGTCATACAGTAGACATTCTGCACATACAATAGTCATACAGTAGTCACTCAGCACATGTAATAGTCATACAGTAGTCACTCAGCACATGTAATAGTCATACAATAGTCATTCTGCACATGTAATAGTCATACAATAGTCATTCTGCACATGTAATAGTCATACAATAGTCATTCTGCACATGTAATAGTCATTCAGCACATACAATAGTCATACAAGTCACTCAGCACATGTAATAGTCATACAATAGTCACTCAGCACATGTAATAGTCATACAATAGTCACTCAGCACATGTAATAGTCATACAATAGTCACTCAGCACATGTAATAGTCATACAATAGTCACTCAGCACATGTAATAATCATTCTGCACATGCAATAGTCATTCTGCACATACAATAGTCATTCTGCACATGTAATAGTCATACAATAGTCACTCAGCACATGTAATAATCATTCTGCACATGCAATAGTCACTCGGCACATACAATAGTCATTCTGCACATGTAATAGTCATACAGTAGTCACTCAGCACATGTAATAGTCATACAGTAGTCACTCAGCACATGTAATAGTCATACAATAGTCACTCAGCACATACAATAATCATTCAGCACATGTAAAAGTCATACAGTAGACATTCTGCACATACAATAGTCATACAGTAGTCACTCAGCACATGTAATAGTCATACAATAGTCACTCAGCACATACAATAGTCATTCTGCACATACAATAGTCATTCTGCACATGTAATAGTCATACAATAGTTATTATGCACATGTAATAGTCATACAATAGTCATTCTGCACATGTAATAGTCATACCATAGTCATTCTGCACATACAATAGTCATACAGTAGTCATTCTGCACATGTAATAGTCATACAGTAGTCATTCTGCACATGTAATAGTCATACAATAGTTATTATGCACATGTGATAGTCATATAATAGTCATTCAGCACATACAATAGTCATTCAGCACATGTAAAAGTCATACAGTAGACATTCTGCACATACAATAGTCATACAGTAGTCACTCAGCACATGTAATAGTCATACAATAGTCATTCTGCACATGTAATAGTCATACAATAGTCATTCAGCACATGTAATAGTCATACAATAGTCACTCAGCACATACAATAGTCATTCTGCACATACAATAGTCATACAGTAGTCATTCTGCACATGTAATAGTCATACAGTAGTCACTCAGCACATGTAATAGTCATACAATAGTCATTCAGCACATACAATAGTCATTCAGCACATGTAAAAGTCATACAGTAGTCACTCTGCACATACAATAGTCATACAATAGTCATTCTGCACATGTAATAGTCATAGAAGTCATTCTGCACATGTAATAGTCATATAATAGTCATTCTGCACATGTAATAGTCATATAATAGTCATTCAGCACATACAATAGTCACTCAGTACATACAATAGTCATTCAGCACATACAATAGTCATACAAGTCACTCAGCACATGTAATAGTCATACAATAGTCACTCAGCACATGTAATAGTCATACAATAGTCACTCAGCACATGTAATAGTCATACAATAGTCATTCTGCACATGTAATAGTCATACAGTAGTCACTCAGCACATGTAATAGTCATACAATAGTCATTCAGCACATGTAATAATCATTCTGCACATGCAATAGTCACTCGGCACATACAATAGTCATTCTGCACATGTAATAGTCATGCAATAGTCACTCGGCACATACAATAGTCATTCTGCACATGTAATAGTCATACCATAGTCATTCTGCACATACAATAGTCATACAGTAGTCATTCTGCACATACAATAGTCATACAGTAGTCATTCTGCACATGTAATAACAAGAGATATGGTAAGAACTTACCTTTGTTATCTCTGTTTCTACGAAGTCCATAGGGTCCACAGGGTTGACCTTGGGGTATAGGTTGGGAACCAAATCCGGGCACCACGCAGTTAAAGCTTTTAGCTCCCAGGATGCACTTGGGTCCACTCTCCCTATAACCCCGCCCCCCAGCCAGAGGCACCTCAGATTGTAAGTAGCCAAAGGCCGGAGGAGGAGAGAAAAAGAGAGAGAAAACTGGAACACTCTAGAACCATACTCACAGAAAAGGAGACGGGAAGCCGGTGACCAGTAACACAGCCCATATGAAGCCAGGTGCGTCAGGGCGGGCGCCCTGTGGACCCTATGGACTTCGTAGAAACAGAGATAACAAAGGTAAGTTCTTACCATATCTCTTGTTTTCTACTTCAGGGTCCATAGGGGGTCCACAGGGTTGACCTTGGGGATGTCCCAAAGCAGTTCAACCAAGGGTGGGGACGCTCCTGTGCTGAGAGGAGAATCCGTCGCCAAAAAGGAAGCATCCTGAGAGGCAAAGGAAACCAATGCCTAGAACCTTAAAAAGGTATGGACAGAAGACCACGTGGACACCTAGTAAGGCAAAACAGCCGAGGCGCCACGACGAGCCGCCCACGAGGGTTACACGGCCCGAGAAAAAAACAAGCCTCAACGACAGAAATGCCCACCCATGGGTAGGCCCCTGAGGAAGACATACGAGGCCATCCAGTCAACACTTCATTATAGGCCGGCCATCGTTTCCTGTTAAAACCAGAAACCGCAGACCACCAATAAGGAGTCCGCTTACCATAAGGAACTTGAACGGATCACATAAAGCCAAAGAGGCCGGACCACAGTCCATGAGGCCACAACAGCCGAGAGGACTGGGAACTGAATGGCCATACCATAAGTTCCAGAATAATATGGAACCTAAAAACCACTTTAAGAAGAAACACAGGGCGAGAGCAACTCACACCCTGACATGATGCCCTCCAGAAGAGGGAGCCACATGAGAACGCTCCCCATTCAGACACTCTCCTGGTTGATTTAAACACCCTGAGAGAGAGAGAGAGAGAGCTTAAACAATAGACCATGTAATGGCTATCACAACCAGCGGTTCCATTGACTGTCCCCGGAGGGAACAAAGAACCACTACTAACTCCCCAGGAGTCCCTAGGGAGGACAAGTGGAGACATAATCCAGAAAACACTCCAAAGGATGAACTGGATACCAGAGCGGAGCAATTCCATATCTTAACCATACCGACAGTGTAGAGATCCGCACTGTCAGGAAGGCCAGGCCAAGGGTGAAACCCAAGCCAGCTGGAAGGAATGCCAGAATATCTGGAAATCCTGGACACCGGAGGATCGTATCGACAGGTACGATACCATAAGAATTATGTATGCCACAGTCCGTGGCAGATCCCAGCAAAGTCTGGCCTATCTGCTCTAAACATCTCAATGAAGACAGAGCCAGGGAAGCCCGAGGACCACAGTAGGGGCGCAGTTAAAGACAAGCGATCCAGATCCAGGGAAAAACAAGGACCCTGAGACAACAGGTCCAGATAGTGAAGCAGTAGGAACGGAGCATCGAGGAGGAGACTCCGAAAATCTTAGTACCAGTGATGTCTGGGACGACCTGGAGCCCCCAGAAGGAAAGCCCCTCCGTCTCGAATTAAACTTCCGAAGACCTCGAGGAAGAAGGGAGACCGGAGGACACAGGTACACAAAGTGGAAGGACCACTTCACTGACAAAGAGTCACTGAAGGTAGCTTCAGTACTCCTAGAGCTGGACTGTAACACCGGTAATGTGTGATCGAGTCAGAAGGCCATGGGGATCAATCCCCTCAGGGAGGCCCCCTCTGCTCACCAGGAGTTGAAACCTCTCTTGGAGAAGAGACTAGTCCCCGGGATGCACGCCGTGACGGCTGAGGAAGCCCGCTTCCCAATGGAGAGCTCCGGGAATAAACACCGCAGAGTTGGCCAGGAGAAGACCCTTGGACTATGTCAGAATGGGTGACATTCCTAACATTGCCACCCAACTACCAGTGTTGCCTAGATGGAAGCCACTGTTGTGACACTGTCGGACTGAACCTATTCAGGTTTACCGTGACAAATGGGTTAGGCCAGAGTGAAAGTCCAAGACAGCTTAAAGTATCAACAAGGTAAGTGGCAGGGCAGAAGCGACAGACGTCCAACTGCCCCGAAATGAATGCGGACCAGACACTGTCTTTAGCAAAGAACACCCTGGACGAGATGGCCATAGCCACCCGGACAGAGACCAACTCGCCTCCGTAGAAAGTATCATCGTTCGAACAGCGATCCGATGGAAAAAACTCGATCCATCTGGAGGGGAGTCAATTATGGCAAGGCCTGGAATGGAACTGAGCACATTCCACCCTACCAAAAGGTAGACACTCTGGTAGACCGCGCATCACAAAGAGTAATGACATATGTCGACTGCGTAGATATCCGCACACTCGAAGTTGAAGAGTGGAGATCTTGTCTTACGCCAGAAAAATTCTCAGATTCTGAGAATCCAGCAGTGCTCCCAGATGAAGAAAACCCTGTGAGGGATGCAGGGAGGACTTTTCTGTGACGAGAAGAAGCCCCGGTTATCCTGACCTGGCGGTAAAGTACCTTGGTGATCCTGCTAAAAGTAGGAGACCGTCCAGAGAAAGGAGCATTCGGATACACTGAACAGGTGAACTGTCAGAAAATCCATAAAGCTGGTAAACCCCGGTGGAGTTGAGGACAGCCCCAAAAGGCAGAGCCCGAAACTTACAAGTGTTGCTGTGGCACAGCAAACCTGAACCCATGCTGATGAGAGGGCTCTGTATGTACCCGTAGGTACGTATCCTGAATACTCGGATATACCATAAAATCCCCAGGTTCCAAACATCGGATGATGGAGCATGGACGATTCCACCTGAGTCAAGGCACCGTTGGAATCTGATTCAGGGATTTGAGACAGAGTATAGGCAAAGGAGGACCAGTCGGTCACCGCCCCAAAAAGAAAGTAGAACAACCAGTCCCTCACTGAGATAGTGAGGTTGGCCGAAATAGCTCTGCTTACCACAAAGACTGTATAGCTTTCTGGGATTGTAAGGCCCTGATCAGTTCTGAAGAAGGGCCCGTGTAACAATGCCTGTGAGGAGGCTGCATGAGCAATGAGAGGCCGTTGAGAATCAGTACCTCACTCTGGAAATTCCCCAGATGTAGACCTGTCCCGTCAGGCTGAGGGTATATCCTCAGGTGTAGAAACAGGGTCGTCCGGAAGTCCAGGACTGCTCGGTACTGGATAAGGTGGCCCCCGTGGAGGCCGACAGCCTAGGAAAAAACAGGCCTTTAGGCTGACCCTGAGGACAAAAAGACTTAACAGAGTTAGTCCGAATGTAGTGGGAGTAGCTAAAGACGGTATCTCCCCATTAGTGATACTGCCAATGATGCAACGATCTTGTCAAGGTCAGGACCAAACAAGAACTTCCCCCTGGAAGGAGTGTGCACCTCTGCTTTCCCATAACGCAGCCATAGGGTACTGCGGCGGATACAGACGCCGCCGAAACCCTGAAAGTTAGAAGACCGGCATCCCATGAGGTAATCCCACATATGACCACTGCATATTTTGTGAGCGGCAAAAAGATATTTGAACCTCAGACGTGTTGGAGGGGAAAAACGTCACAAAAGCATCACCATGCGATGGCCATGGTAGGACGGGCAACAGGCCCTGAAAACGAGTACATTGATTTCAGGCAAAGTTACCACCTACGGATCCGTAAAATTCGTCCAGGCCGGGATGGGAGGCGTATTAATGCCTGTAACCCGATGATTAACATACAAATCCATCCCAGAAGGGGATTTCCATTACTTGTGAGGACCCTCAGGGAATGGGAAACAGGAGGCCTTTGTGACTCCTCGTATCTGGGGACAGCCAGACTCCCGCTATGAGATCCACCCGCTGGGCAGAAAACGGGAGATGTATGATACTGGTGCAGGATCGACATTCTCTATATCCAGAATGAGCCTGGCTACCAGCCCCAAAGCAGGGATAATAATACTTGAGATCGGCTCCCCCCCATGTGAGAGGGAAAGAGCCGAATATACCATCCAGTTCACGGCAGAGCCACTGGTCAGTAACCACAGGGCGTATATCACGCCAATTAGTATTTCGTATAAAACGACATCCACCAGGGTGGCCGTTGTGGTAATCCCTGCAAGGGGAATGACAGACCGATGTGGTATCGGAGGTAATTCATGTACTGTGAAAAACCCCGGCAGGGAGCGATAGTCTGTGACACAGGGGTAAATTGCAAGAAATTGCGAGATACCCCGAGTTCAAAAGGGCAGTATGGTGAAGTAACTCCAAGCGAGTGACGACAATGGGGCCCGCCCGGCGATCCTCAAAGGAGAGGATCCTGAGAAACAACGCCCTTTAAGGGGGTCGTGCAAGGGGCCCGGCACCAGATGGTGCCGCATACGAAAACCTTTCTGAGTTAAAATCCTCCGCACTAATTCCTGCAGGCTATGACTTGCAGGATAGCAATAATGGGTGCAGTATCGTGTGCAATCTCCTGGTCAGATATATCTGACTATCTTGACGGAAATATTAAGCAGCGCCATACCGGTCCTGACTGACGCTAAGATTAGCTGCAGGAACCCATTATCAGCGTACGCAACTCACAGTTCCATCTAAAATATGGCAACGTGCAGCACGCAACAGTATGTGACAAACCTCACAGATATTAACAAATATATATATGTGAGGTCTCAGAACCACCCCAGGTACACCTGTATTAGGGCAGATAAAGAAAAGGGATAGATATACACTGACAGGTGAGAGAGAAAGCAGACAGTCAGCACTAGCATAAGTCACATACAATGCAGAAAAATATATATACATACATAAGCATGACATATAATATACTGCACAATGTCGCTACATTCAACTGCCCAGATTCAGTGTCTGGGAAGGCTATAGCGCTGTGTACACTCACCCAAAATGGCCAGGTACGCAGGGGGACTGGGCTCACTGACATCCTAAGAGTTCTGCAGCACCACAGAGAGAAAATGGCCGCTGGAGACCTCAGAAGAAGCGTGGCCCGCGGAGGAAGCAGCTCAGCGACGCCAGACTGTATTATTGAAAGGCGCGCTGAGCTGAGGGGAGGAGCCGCTAGACAGGGAAGGCTTCCTCCCCTGGCTAGCAATTAACCCCCCGGGATGCCGGCTCCCGCTGCCGCTATAATCCCTGGTGGGCTGTGGACACGCGGGGTATGCCTCCATGGAGGGGGAGCCCGCCGCCACCGCTAGCGCCTCCGGTCTGTCCCCAGAGACCGGAGGCATAAGGCTGCATGTACACGCGGGTCACCGCAAGCGGTGACCACGCGACTTACCTGTCCCCGTCGATCCGGCAGCAGCCCAGGGATTCCTCCAGAGCCCGGCTAGTACAGACTCTGGGGTCCCGCTGCGATCCCCAGATCTGTACTGGCGTCGCAGCGCCGGCGGGGTGTAGGAGCGGCAGCTCAGACGTCCATTGGACAGTCTGATGCTGCCGCTCTGAAGAGTAGTAAAAAATAATAAAATAAAACTCTTTTAAGCTTAGAGGCTGCTAAGCAGCCCCCCTGCAGTAACAGTGACCCGACTCCGGCCGGGCACCAACTTAAACTGAGGTGCCTCTGGCTGGGGGGCGGGGTTATAGGGAGAGTGGACCCAAGTGCATCCTGGGAGCTAAAAGCTTTAACTGCGTGGTGCCCGGATTTGGTTCCCAACCTATACCCCAAGGTCAACCCTGTGGACCCCCTATGGACCCTGAAGTAGAAAGTCATACAGTAGTCACTCAGCACATGTAATAGTCATACAATAGTTATTATGCACATGTAATAGTCATACAATAGTTATTATGCACATGTGATAGTCATATAATAGTCATTCAGCACATGTAAAAGTCATACAGTAGTCATTCAGCACATGTAATAGTCATACAATAGTCATTCTGCACATACAATAGTCATTCAGCACATGTAAAAGTCATACAATAGTCATTCAGCACATACAATAGTCATACAATAGTCATTCAGCACATACAATAGTCATACAATAGTCATTCTGCACATGTAATAGTCATACAAGTCATTCAGCACATACAATAGTCATACAATAGTCACTCAGCACATACTATAGTCATTCAGCACATGTAAAAGTCATACAATAGTCACTCAGCACATACAATAGTCATTCTGCACATGTAATAGTCATGCAATAGTCACTCGGCACATACAATAGTCATTCTGCACATATAATAGTCATACAATAGTCATTCAGCACATATAAGTAATTCTGCACATACAATAGTCATACAATAGTCATTCTGCACATGTAATAGTCATAGAAGTCATTCTGCACATGTAATAGTCATACAATAGTCATTCTGCACATACAATAGTCATACAATAGTTATTATGCACATGTAATAGTCATACAATAGTCATTCTGCACATGTAATAGTCATACAATAGTCATTCTGCACATGTAATAGTCATACAATAGTTATTATGCACATGTAATAGTCATACAATAGTCATTCTGCACATGTAATAGTCATACAATAGTCATTCTGCACATACAATAGTCATACAATAGTCATTCTGCACATGTAATAGTCATAGAAGTCATTCTGCACATGTAATAGTCATACAGTAGTCACTCAGCACATGTAATAGTCATACAATAGTCATTCTGCACATGTAATAGTCATACCATAGTCATTCTGCACATATAATAGTCATACAATAGTCATTCAGCACATATAAGTAATTCTGCACATACAATAGTCATACAATAGTCATTCTGCACATGTAATAGTCATAGAAGTCATTCTGCACATGTAATAGTCATACAATAGTCATTCAGCACATACAATAGTCATTCTGCACATACAATAGTCATACAGTAGTCATTCTGAACATGTAAGTCATACAATAGTCATTCTGCACATGTAATAGTCATATAATAGTCTTTCTGCACATACAATAGTCATTCAGCACATACAATAGTCATTCTGCACATGTAGTAGTCATGCAATAGTCACTCAGCACATGTAATAGTCATACAATAGTCATTCAGCACATGTAATAGTCATACAAGTTATTCTGCACATGTAATAGTCGTACAATAGTCATACAATAGTCATTATGCACATGTAATAGTCATATAATAGTCACTCAGTACATACAATAGTCACTCAGCACATACAATAGTCATACAGTAGTCATTCTGAACATGTAAGTCATACAATAGTCATTCTGCACATGTATTAGTCATATAATAGTCATTCTGCACATACAATAGTCATTCTGCACATGTAATAGTCATACAGTAGTCACTCAGCACATGTAATAGTCATACAATAGTCATTCTGCACATGTAATAGTCATACAATAGTTATTTGGCACATGTGATAGTCATTCAGCACATACGATAGTCATACAATAGTCATTCAGCACATGTAATAGTCATACAATAGTCATTCTGCACATACAATAGTCACTTAGCACATACTATAGTCATTCAGCACATACAATAGTAATTCTGCACATGTAGTAGTCATACAGTAGTCACTCAGCACATGTAATAGTCATAAAAGTTATTCTGCACATACAATAGTCATTCTGCACATGTAATAGTCATACAAGTTATTCTACACATGTAATAGTCATACAATAGTCATTCAGCACATGTAATAGTCATACAATAGTCACTCAGCACATACAATAGTCATACAATAGTCATTCTGCACATGTAATAGTCATGCAATAGTCACTCGGCACATACAATAGTCATTCTGGACATGTAATAGTCATACAATAGTCATTCTGCACATGTAATAGTCATGCAATAGTCACTTGGCACATACAATAGTCATTCTGCACATGTAATAGTCATGCAATAGTCACTCGGCACATACAATAGTCATTCTGCACATACAATAGTCATACAATAGTCATTCTGCACATGTAATAGTCATAGAAGTCATTCTGCACATACAATAGTCATTCTGCACATGTAAAAGTCATACAGTAGTCATTCTGCACATACAATAGTCATACAGTAGTCATTCTGCACATGTAATAGTCATACAGTAGTCACTCAGCACATGTAATAGACATACAATAGTCATTCTGCACATGTAATAGTCATACAATAGTTATTATGCACATGTGATAGTGATATAATAGTCATTCAGCACATACGATGGTCATACAATAGTCATTCAGCACATGTAATAGTCATGCAATAGTCACTCAGCACATGTAATAGTCATACAAGTTATTCTGCACATACAATAGTCATTCTACACATGTAATAGTCATACAATAGTCATTCTGCACATGTAATAGTCATGCAATAGTCACTCGGCACATACAATAGTCATTCTGCACATACAATAGTCATACAATAGTCATTCTGCACATGTAATAGTCATACAATAGTCATTCTGCACATGTAATAGTCATACCATAGTCATTCTGCACATACAATAGTCATTCAGCACATGTAAAAGTCATACAGTAGTCATTCTGCACATACAATAGTCATACAATAGTCATTCTGCACATGTAATAGTCATACAATAGTCATTCAGCACATGTAAAAGTCATACAGTAGTCATTCTGCACATATAATAGTCATACAATAGTCATTCTGCACATGTAATAGTCATGTAATAGTCACTCAGCACATGTAATAGTCATAAAAGTTATTCTGCACATACAATAGTCATTCTGCACATGTAATAGTCATACAAGTTATTCTACACATGTAATAGTCATACAATAGTCATTCAGCACATGTAATAGTCATACAATAGTCACTCAGCACATACAATAGTCATACAATAGTCATTCTGCACATGTAATAGTCATGCAATAGTCACTCGGCACATACAATAGTCATTCTGGACATGTAATAGTCATACAATAGTCATTCTGCACATGTAATAGTCATGCAATAGTCACTTGGCACATACAATAGTCATTCTGCACATGTAATAGTCATGCAATAGTCACTCGGCACATACAATAGTCATTCTGCACATACAATAGTCATACAATAGTCATTCTGCACATGTAATAGTCATAGAAGTCATTCTGCACATACAATAGTCATTCTGCACATGTAAAAGTCATACAGTAGTCATTCTGCACATACAATAGTCATACAATAGTCATTCTGCACATGTAATAGTCATACAATAGTCATTCTGCACATACAATAGTCATTCTGCACATGTAAAAGTCATACAGTAGTCATTCTGCACATACAATAGTCATACAGTAGTCATTCTACACATGTAATACTCATACAATAGTCATTCTGCACATGTAATAGTCATGCAATAGTCACTCGGCACATACAATAGTCATTCTGCACATACAATAGTCATACAATAGTCATTCTGCACATGTAATAGTCATACAATAGTCATTCTGCACATGTAATAGTCATACCATAGTCATTCTGCACATACAATAGTCATTCAGCACATGTAAAAGTCATACAGTAGTCATTCTGCACATACAATAGTCATACAATAGTCATTCTGCACATGTAATAGTCATACAATAGTCATTCAGCACATGTAAAAGTCATACAGTAGTCATTCTGCACATATAATAGTCATACAATAGTCATTCTGCACATGTAATAGTCATGTAATAGTCACTCAGCACATACAATAGTAATTCTGCACATGTAGTAGTCATACAGTAGTCACTCAGCACATGTAATAGTCATAAAAGTTATTCTGCACATACAATAGTCATTCTGCACATGTAATAGTCATACAAGTTATTCTACACATGTAATAGTCATACAATAGTCATTCAGCACATGTAATAGTCATACAATAGTCACTCAGCACATACAATAGTCATACAATAGTCATTCTGCACATGTAATAGTCATGCAATAGTCACTCGGCACATACAATAGTCATTCTGGACATGTAATAGTCATACAATAGTCATTCTGCACATGTAATAGTCATGCAATAGTCACTCGGCACATACAATAGTCATTCTGCACATGTAATAGTCATGCAATAGTCACTCGGCACATACAATAGTCATTCTGCACATACAATAGTCATACAATAGTCATTCTGCACATGTAATAGTCATAGAAGTCATTCTGCACATACAATAGTCATTCAGCACATGTAAAAGTCATACAGTAGTCATTCTGCACATACAATAGTCATACAATAGTCATTCTGCACATGTAATAGTCATACAATAGTCATTCTGCACATACAATAGTCATTCTGCACATACAATAGTCATACAGTAGTCATTCTGCACATACAATAGTCATTCTGCACATGTAAAAGTCATACAGTAGTCATTCTGCACATACAATAGTCATACAGTAGTCATTCTGCACATGTAATAGTCATACAGTAGTCACTCAGCACATGTAATAGTCATACAATAGTCATTCTGCACATGTAATAGTCATACAATAGTTATTATGCACATGTGATAGTGATATAATAGTCATTCAGCACATACGATGGTCAAACAATAGTCATTCAGCACATGTAATAGTCATGCAATAGTCACTCAGCACATGTAATAGTCATACAAGTTATTCTGCACATACAATAGTCATTCTACACATGTAATAGTCATACAATAGTCATTCTGCACATGTAAGTCATGCAATAGTCACTCGGCACATACAATAGTCATTCTGCACATACAATAGTCATACAATAGTCATTCTGCACATGTAATAGTCATAGAAGTCATTCTGCACATACAATAGTCATTCAGCACATGTAAAAGTCATACAGTAGTCATTCTGCACATACAATAGTCATACAATAGTCATTCTGCACATGTAATAGTCATACAATAGTCATTCAGCACATGTAAAAGTCATACAGTAGTCATTCTGCACATATAATAGTCATACAATAGTCATTCTGCACATGTAATAGTCATGTAATAGTCACTCAGCACATACAATAGTAATTCTGCACATGTAATAGTCATAGAAGTCATTCTGCACATGTAATAGTCATACAATAGTCATTCAGCACATGTAATAGTCATACAATAGTCATTCTGCACATGTAAGTCATACAATAGTCATTCTGCACATGTAATAGTCATATAATAGTCTTTCTGCACATACAATAGTCATACAGTAGTCATTCTGCACATGTAATAGTCATACAATAGTCATTCTGCACATACAATAGTCACTCAGCACATGTAGTAGTCATGCAATAGTCACTCAGCACATGTAAGTCATACAATAGTCATTCTGCACATGTGATAGTCATACAATAGTCATTCAGCACATGTAATAGTCATACAATAGTCATTCAGCACATGTAATAGTCATACAATAGTCACTCAGCACATACAATAGTCATTCTGCACATGTAGTAGTCATACAATAGTCATTCTGCACATACAATAGTCATTCAGCACATGTAAAAGTCATACAGTAGTCATTCTGCACATACAATAGTCATACAGTAGTCATTCTGCACATGTAATAGTCATACAATAGTTATTATGCACATGTGATAGTCATATAATAGTCATTCAGCACATACGATAGTCATTCTTCACATGTAACAGTCATACAATAGTCATTCTGCACATACAATAGTCATACAATAGTCACTCAGCACATACAATAGTCATACAATAGTCATTCTGCACATGTAGTAGTCATGCAATAGTCACTCAGCACATGTAATAGTCATACAATAGTCATTCTGCACATGTGATAGTCATACAAGTCATTCAGCACATGTAATAGTCATACAAGTTATTCTGCACATACAATAGTCATTCTGCACATGTAATAGTCATATAATAGTCATTCAGCACATGTAATAGTCATACAATAGTCATTTTGCACATACAATAGTCACTCAGCACATACAATAGTCATACAATAGTCATTCTGCACATGTAGTAGTCATACAATAGTCGTTCTGCACATGTAATAGTCATACAATAGTTATTATGCACATACGATAGTCATACCATAGTCATTCAGCACATACAATAGTCATTCAGCAATACAATAGTCATTCAGCACATACAATAGTCATACAATAGTCATTCTGCACATGTAGTAGTCATACAATAGTCATTCTGCACATACAACACCAACATAACACAGCATTATAGTTTTCATGTTATTTATTAGGAATAACACGTTGTTTCACAAATCAGAGAATAAACTATAAAATATTGAACTCCGCCGGGTCATTCTGCATATACAATGGTCATTCTGCACATGTAATAGTCATACAGTAGTCATTCTGCATATACAATAGTCATTCTGCACATGTAATAGTCATACAATAGTCATTCTGCATATACAATAGTCATTCTGCACATGTAATAGTCATACAATAGTCATTCTGCATATACAATAGTCATTCTGCACATGTAATAGTCATATAATAGTCTTTCTGCACATACAATAGTCATACAGTAGTCTTTCTGCACATGTAATAGTCATACAATAGTCATTCTGCACATACAATAGTCACTCAGCACATGTAGTAGTCATGCAATAGTCACTCAGCACATGTAAGTCATACAATAGTCATTCTGCACATGTGATAGTCATACAATAGTCATTCAGCACATGTAATAGTCATACAATAGTCATTCAGCACATGTAATAGTCATACAATAGTCACTCAGCACATACAATAGTCATTCTGCACATGTAGTAGTCATACAATAGTCATTCTGCACATACAATAGTCATTCAGCACATGTAAAAGTCATACAGTAGTCATTCTGCACATACAATAGTCATACAGTAGTCATTCTGCACATGTAATAGTCATACAATAGTTATTATGCACATGTGATAGTCATATAATAGTCATTCAGCACATACGATAGTCATTCTTCACATGTAACAGTCATACAATAGTCATTCTGCACATACAATAGTCATACAATAGTCACTCAGCACATACAATAGTCATACAATAGTCATTCTGCACATGTAGTAGTCATGCAATAGTCACTCAGCACATGTAATAGTCATACAATAGTCATTCTGCACATGTGATAGTCATACAAGTCATTCAGCACATGTAATAGTCATACAAGTTATTCTGCACATACAATAGTCATTCTGCACATGTAATAGTCATATAATAGTCATTCAGCACATGTAATAGTCATACAATAGTCATTTTGCACATACAATAGTCACTCAGCACATACAATAGTCATACAATAGTCATTCTGCACATGTAGTAGTCATACAATAGTCGTTCTGCACATGTAATAGTCATACAATAGTTATTATGCACATACGATAGTCATACCATAGTCATTCAGCACATACAATAGTCATTCAGCAATACAATAGTCATTCAGCACATACAATAGTCATACAATAGTCATTCTGCACATGTAGTAGTCATACAATAGTCATTCTGCACATACAACACCAACATAACACAGCATTATAGTTTTCATGTTATTTATTAGGAATAACACGTTGTTTCACAAATCAGAGAATAAACTATAAAATATTGAACTCCGCCGGGTCATTCTGCATATACAATGGTCATTCTGCACATGTAATAGTCATACAGTAGTCATTCTGCATATACAATAGTCATTCTGCACATGTAATAGTCATACAATAGTCATTCTGCATATACAATAGTCATTCTGCACATGTAATAGTCATACAATAGTCATTCTGCACATACAATAGTCATACAATAGTCATTCTGCACATGTAATAGTCATACAATAGTCATTCTGCAGTCACCCATTCGGATGGACGTCATGGACAAGTTACATTTCCGGGTGGTTTTGGGCCAACATGCGTCAGTTCGATCTAAAAGAATCAAACTAGCACGTAAACGACAGTGTTTGTGCACATAGGTACCACGGGCACTAAGGCATCAGCTCCCCACCACACTCCAGCACTTAGGACTCAGACATTACTATGACTTTGGGCGTGTCGGATCAGGGCGGAGCTGGAACAGAAGCTCCGCCCACAGACCTGGCAGCAGAAGGGCCGTTCTCCCGTGTGCGTCCTCAGGTGGATGATCAGACTGGTCTTCTGGGAGAAGCCCTTCATACACACTTCACACTTATACGGCAGCTCCCCGGAGTGGGTCCTCTGGTGCCGGTACAGGACGGAGCTGCACTTGAAGCTCTTGTTGCACTGCGGGCAGCTGAAGGGTCTCTCCCCCGTGTGCGTCCTCTGGTGACGCACTAGGAAATAGTTACAGTTAAACGTGCGCCCACACTCGTGGCACATGTACCGCTGGTTTCCTTTGTGGCTCGTCAAGTGTCTCCTCAACTCATTAGAAGTGGAGAAATTGAGATGACAAATGCCGCATTTGTAGACGTGCTGTATGGGCAGGGTGGGGGCACTGGGCGTAGGGCAGATGATCCTCGGCTGCTGGCTGCAGTAGGAGCTCCTGTGCCGGAGTAGAGAAGACCGCTGACTAAAACTTTTTCCGCAGTCAGAACAGACGAGACAGCGACCCACAGCGTGTACTTTCCGATGTGCGGTGAGAAGAGGCTGGGACTGGCAGTACTTACCACAGTCAGGACACATATAACCAGTGCCCTCATTACTCTCTGCCAGCCCACCCTTCGGAGGATCCTCTGTGTCTGCCAGGTCAGTGATGGTCTCTTTCCCGAAATCCCCTTTTTCACAGTCATTTCTCTGACTTGGCGCAGTCGCAGGCGCCCCACCACCCTCATGGTGCTGCCCCAGCTCCGGCCGGCCCCCCTCAGTCTTCTGGCGCTCGGTGCAGGTGGGCTCCTGTTTGATGGGACGGGTCTGTTGTTGGTTCTCATTTGTCAAACTTTTCCCTGAGTTAGAAACAAATAACAGTACATTTCTCATTATCAGCGGCTAAAGCATGACATCATACATGTAATATGAGCACGACAAATCAGTAGCTAAAGCATGACATCATACATGTAATATGAGCACGACAAATCAGTGGCTAAAGCATGACATCATACATGTAATATAAGCACGACAAATCAGTGGCTATGTAATATGAGCACGGCAAATCAGCGGCTAAAGCATGACATCATACATGTAATATGAGCACGACAAATCAGCGGCTAAAGCATGAAATCATACATGTAATATGAGCACGACAAATCAGCGGCTAAAGCATGACATCATACATGTAATACGAGCATGACAAATCAGCGGCTAAAGCATGACATCATACATGTAATATGAGCATGACAAATCAGCGGCTAAAGCATGACATCATACATGTAATATGAGCACGACAAATCAGCGGCTAAAGCATGACATCATACATGTAATATGAGCATGACAAATCAGCGGCTGAGGCATGACATCATACATGTAATAGGAGCATGCCAAATCAGCGGCTAAAGCATGACATCATACATGACGTCCCTTATAACAAGAGATATGGTAAGAACTTACCTTTGTTATCTCTGTTTCTACGAAGTCCATAGGGTCCACAGGGTTGACCTTAGGGTTTACCTTGGGGTATAGCTGGATCTGGATCCACGGGCACCACGCAGTTAAAGCTTTGCTGCTCCCAGGATGCACTTGGGTCCGTCCTCCTCTATATCCCGCCCCCGAGCCGCAGGCACCTCAGTTGGTAAGCAGCCAAGGCCGGAGGAGGAGACTAAACAGAGAGAAGGAAGACTGGAACACACAAGAAACCATACTCACAGAAATGGGAGATGGAAAACCGGTGACCAGTCACACAGCCCATTTGAAGCCAGGTGCGTCAGGGCGGGCGCCCTGTGGACCCTATGGACTTCGTAGAAACAGAGATAACAAAGGTAAGTTCTTACCATATCTCTTGTTTTCTACTTCAGGGTCCATAGGGGGTCCACAGTTGGGGATGTCCCAAAGCAGTTCAACTAAGGGCGGGGACGCTCCTGTGCTGAAAGGAGCACCCGGCGCCCGAAGGATGCATCCTGAGAGGCGAAGGTGTCAAACGCATAGAACCTCAAAAACGTTTGAATTGAAGACCAAGTGGCCACCTTACACAGCTGAACAGCGGAGGCGCCACGTCTAGCAGCCCAAGAGGGACCCACAGAACGAGTGGAATGAGCCTTAACAGAGGCTGGCACAGGTAAACCCTCCTGTGCATAAGCCTCACAAATAACTGAACAAAGCCAACGGGCTAACGTTTGCTTGTTGGCAGGCCAACCCCTCTTGTGAAAACCGAAGAGGACAAACAATGAATCAGACTTCCTAACCGCAGCAGTCCGGTCCACATAGATTCTAAGCGCCCGGACCACATCTAAGGAAGCCTCACCAGCTGAAAGATCAGGTGACTGTAAAGCTGGCACGACAAGCTCCTGATTAATGTGGAACTTTGAGACCACTTTGGGCAAAAATTCAGGACGAGTGCGAAGCACAGCTCTGTCCTGGTGAAAAATCAGAAAAGGGGGGCGACAGGAAAGCGCCCCCAACTCGGACACCCTCCTGGCAGAAGCAATCGCCAGGAGAAAAACGGTCTTGAACGTCAGCCACTTGAGGTCCACCACCTCAAGAGGCTCAAAAGGAGGACCCTGCAAGACCCGTAGCACCACCGCCAAGTCCCAAGGAGCCATAGGAGGCACGAAGGGAGGCTGGATCCTGAGAACACCCTGGAAAAAGGTGTGAACATCCGGTAGTGTAGCAATCCGTCGCTGAAACCACACGGACAAAGCAGACACATGAACCTTCAGAGAGGCTAGGTGTAAGCCGAGGTCCAAACCCGATTGAAGCAACTCCAAGATTCTGGAAACCCGTAAACACCTGAGGGTCATAGTTTCTGGATTCACACCACTGAAAATAAGTGCGCCACACCCTGTGGTAAATCCGTGCGGAAGCAGGCTTGCGTGCCCTAAGCATGGTACCAATGACCGAACTGGAGAAACCCCTAGACCTCAAGACGGCTGTCTCAAGAGCCACGCCATCAAAGACAGCCGACCCAGATCCGGGTAAAGGCAGGGCCCCTGAGACAACAGGTCCCGACGCTGAGGGAGAAGGTACGGAGCGTCGATGGAGAGGCACCTCAGATCGGAAAACCAAGGATGTCTGGGCCACGCCGGAGCTACCAGCACGAGCGTGCCGCCGTCCTGCTTGAATTTCCGCAGAACCCAAGGAAGTAGGGATATTGGAAGAAACAGATACGCCAGGTGAAACATCCATTTCACCGACAGCGCGACTACCAGACTGGCGCCTGCGTCTCTTGTCCTTGACCCGTAAACGGGCAACTTGTAATTGTGACGGGAGGCCATCAGGTCCAACTCCGGCAGTCCCCATTTGTCCACGAGAAGTTGAAACACCTCTGGGTGAAGCGACCATTCCCTGGGATGCACGTCGTGACGGCTGAGGAAGTCTGCCTCCCACTTGAGGACTCCCGGGATGAAGACTGCCGAGATCGCTGGAATGTGACACTCCGCCCAAGCAAGGATGCGAGAAACCTCCAACATCGCTGCCCGACTGCGAGTTCCTCCTTGGTGGTTGATATATGCCACCGTGGTGGCGTTGTCGGACTGCACCTGACCCACCCTTCCGTAAAGAACGGGACCGGACGACTGCAGGGCCCTGTATACTGGCCGCAGTTCCAGAATGTTGATGGGAAGAAGAGCTTCTTCCGCAGACCAACGACCCTGAAGTGACAACGAGCCGGTCACTGCCCCCCCAACCCCTAAGACTGACATCCGTCGTGAGCAGGACCCAGTCCGGGATCCAAAAGGGGCGCCCCTCGACCAGATGAGCTGTCTGAAACCACCAAGCCAAAGACTGCCGAACCTCTGGGGACAACACCAGCAACTGAGAGCGGATCCGGTGAGGTAACCCGTTCTATTCCGATAGAATCAGCCCCTGCAGGGGCCGGGAATGGAACTGGGCAAATTCCACCATGTCGAATGCCGACACCATGGAGCCCAGAACTCTCATAGCTGAATGGACCGACAGGCTGCAACTGCTCAGGCAACTGTGTATCCGCAGCTGCAGGGAGGAGACCTTCTCCGGGGTCAGGAAGATCCTTTGCTGACGAGAATCCAGCAGGGCTCCCAAATGAACCATCCGCTGAGATGGAATCAGGGAGGACTTTTTCCAATTTATCAGCCACCCGTGTGCCTGCAGGCATGCGATCGTCAGGTGGAGATGTTGAAGCAGTACCTCCGGGGAGCTCGCCAGCAACAGGAGGTTGTCCAGATACGGCAGCAGCCGTACATTCTGGTTCCGAAGATGTGCGGCCATGACCGCCATAATCTTCGTTAACACCCTTGGTGCTGTGGAGAGACCAAAGGGTAGCGCCCGGAACTGATAGTGGTGTTGAAGGATAGCGAACCTCAGATACCTCTGGTGCGAAGGTGCTATCGGAACATGGAGGTAGGCGTCCTGGATATAGAGGGACACCATGTAATCCCCCGGTTCCATCGCCAGAAAGATGGAACGTAACGTTTCCATCCTGAACTTGGGAACTCTGAGGAATTTGTTCAGAGACTTCAAGTTGAGGATAGGGCGATGAGAACCATTGGGGTTCTGCACCAGAAACAGAGAAGAATAGTACCCCGTCCCTC
This sequence comes from Taudactylus pleione, assembly GCA_031769625.1. Taxonomy (NCBI): domain Eukaryota; kingdom Metazoa; phylum Chordata; class Amphibia; order Anura; family Myobatrachidae; genus Taudactylus; species Taudactylus pleione. The sequence continues at coordinate 1,066,321 of JAUIMM010000634.1, forward strand.
GTTGTAATTAAGGAACGGGAACAATGACCCCTGCTTTCAGCAAGGATTCTATAGCTACCTGAATCTGTAAGGTCTTGGTCGTATCCTGAGAAGGACTCGTGCAGAAAAACTATCGGGGCGGTCTGTGCCGAAAAGACAGGGCGTACCCCTGGGAGACCACTTCTCGAACCCAGGCATCCGTGGTGGTATCGTGCCAGCACTGGGCAAACAGAAGAAGTCGGCCTCCCACTCTGGGGTCCCCCAGAGGGAGGCCCGCCCCATCAGGCAGTGGGTTTATCCTCCTGCTTGGAAGAAGGGCGCCTGGCACTCCAGGCCTGCTTCTTGAGCTTAGAAGCGGCCTTGGTCGCCGACTGCCTCGGGAAGGACTGACCTTTTGCCTTGCCCTGAACCCGAAAGGACCGAAAGGCAGAGCTCCGTACCTTGGTAGGTGCAGAAGCCGAAGGGAGGAAGGCTGACTTAGACTTAGCCAGCGTATCCACAATTTTGTCCAAGTCTGGACCAAAAAGCAACTCCCCATTAAAAGGTAAGGCCTCCAGGCCCTTTTTGGAGTCCGCGTCAGCTCTCCAAGACCTCAGCCACAAGGACCGACGCGCCGACACAGCTGCAGCCTACACCCGAGAGGTCAGCAGGCTCGCATCAAACGAAGCTTCCCCAATGTAGGAAGCCGCATCCCTCATTTGTCCTATCAACGCTCTCTGGATCTCCGGAGCATCTTCCGGAAAAGTATCCTCCAAAGCGTTGGCCCAGCTCTCGATGGCCTTAGCCACCCAAGAGATGGCCATGGACGGACGGGCCACCGCCCCCGAGAGAGACCGGCAGCGGTCTGTGGGAGGTCCCGGAGCCACGCTAGCACTGACTCCGGGGTCCCGCTGCGATCCCCGGATCAGTACCGGCGTCGCAGCGCCAGCGGGGCTGTAGGAGCGGCAGCGTGGACGTCCAGACGGACAGTCTGATGCTGCCGCTCTGAAGAGTAAAAAGTAAAACAATAAAATCTTCTATCTTCTTTAAAAATAAAGCTTCAGGGTGACCCGATACCGGCCGGGCACCAACTAAAACTGAGGTGCCTGTGGCTCGGGGGCGGGGTATAGAGGAGGACGGACCCAAGTGCATCCTGGGAGCAGCAAAGCTTTAACTGCGTGGTGCCCGTGGATCCAGATCCAGCTATACTCCAAGGTCAACCCTGTGGACCCCCTATGGACCCTGAAGTAGAAACAGCTGACACTACCAGCACCGCACACACATCCCACAGCTCAGCCACCTCCACCATACAGAGGGCACCACACTCATTCCTCTCAATAATAACAGCCAACACTACCAGCACCGCACACACATCCCACAGCTCAGCCTCCTCCACATCACCACACAGAGGGCACCACACTCATTCCTCTCTATAATAACAGCCAACACTACCAGCACCGCACACACATCCCACAGCTCAGCCTCCTCCACGTCACCACACAGAGGGCACCACACTCATTCCTCTCTATAATAACAGCCAACACTACCAGCACCGCACACACATCCCACAGCTCATCCTCCTCCACGTCACCACACAGAGGGCACCACACTCATTCCTCTCTATAATAACAGCCAACACTACCAGCACCGCACACACATCCCACAGCTCAGCCTCCTCCACGTCACCACACAGAGGGCACCACACTCATTCCTCTCTATAATAACAGCCAACACTACCAGCACCGCACACACATCCCAAAGCTCAGCCTCCTCCACGTCACCACACAGAGGGCACCACACTCATTCCTCTCTATAATAACAGCCGACACTACCAGCACCGCACACACATCCCACAGCTCAGCCTCCTCCACGTCACCACACAGAGGGCACCACACTCATTCCTCTCTATAATAACAGCCGACACTACCAGCACCGCACACACATCCCACAGCTCAGCCTCCTCCACACAGAGGGCACCACACTCATTCCTCTCTATAATAACAGCCGACACTACCAGCACCGCACTCACATCCCACAGCTCAGCCTCCTCCACGTCACCACACAGAGGGCACCACACTCATTCCTCTCTATAATAACAGCTGACACTACCAGCACCGCACACACATTCCACAGCTCAGCCTCCTCCACATCACCACACAGAGGGCACCACACTCATTCCTCTCTATAATAACATCCGACACTGCCAGCACCGCACACACATCCCACAGCTCGGCCTCCTCCACGTCACCACACAGAGGGCACCACACTCATTCCTCTCTATAATAACAGCTGACACTACCAGCACCGCACACACATCCCACAGCTCAGCCTCCTCCACGTCACCACACAGAGGGCACCACACTCATTCCTCTCTATAATAACAGCCAACACTACCAGCACCGCACACACATCCCACAGCTCAGCCTCCTCCACGTCACCACACAGAGGGCACCACACTCATTCCTCTCTATAATAACAGCCGACACTACCAGCACCGCACACACATCCCACAGCTCAGCCTCCTCCACGTCACCACACAGAGGGCACCACACTCATTCCTCTCTATAATAACAGCCAACACTACCAGCACCGCACACACATCCCAAAGCTCAGCCTCCTCCACGTCACCACACAGAGGGCACCACACTCATTCCTCTCTATAATAACAGCCGACACTACCAGCACCGCACACACATCCCACAGCTCAGCCTCCTCCACGTCACCACACAGAGGGCACCACACTCATTCCTCTCTATAATAACAGCCGACACTACCAGCACCGCACACACATCCCACAGCTCAGCCTCCTCCACACAGAGGGCACCACACTCATTCCTCTCTATAATAACAGCCGACACTACCAGCACCGCACTCACATCCCACAGCTCAGCCTCCTCCACGTCACCACACAGAGGGCACCACACTCATTCCTCTCTATAATAACAGCTGACACTACCAGCACCGCACACACATTCCACAGCTCAGCCTCCTCCACATCACCACACAGAGGGCACCACACTCATTCCTCTCTATAATAACATCCGACACTGCCAGCACCGCACACACATCCCACAGCTCGGCCTCCTCCACGTCACCACACAGAGGGCACCACACTCATTCCTCTCTATAATAACAGCTGACACTACCAGCACCGCACACACATCCCACAGCTCAGCCTCCTCCACGTCACCACACAGAGGGCACCACACTCATTCCTCTCTATAATAACAGCCAACACTACCAGCACCGCACACACATCCCACAGCTCAGCCTCCTCCACGTCACCACACAGAGGGCACCACACTCATTCCTCTCTATAATAACAGCCGACACTACCAGCACCGCACACACATCCCACAGCTCAGCCTCCTCCACGTCACCACACAGAGGGCACCACACTCATTCCTCTCTATAATAACAGCTGACACTACCAGCACCGCACACACATCCCACAGCTCAGCCACCTCCACGTCACCACACAGAGGGCACCACACACTCATTCCTCTCTATAATAACAGCTTACACTACCAGCACCGCACACACATCCCACAGCTCAGCCTCCTCCACACCACCACACAGAGGGCACCACACTCATTCCTCTCTATAATAACAGCTGACACTACCAGCACCGCACACACATCCCACAGCTCAGCCTCCTCCACACCACCACACAGAGCGCACATCTCCGATGGTTTGGGGCCTGCGCACGTACAGAACGGGTCCCGCAATTTTGCTGCATTTGGGGAGTGGAGTAGGGGTATGGCTGGCCAGTGTTCCCAGAAATAAGGGTACATTGCCCTGGTTTTCTGGGAGGGGCGAGGCCAGGGTCTGTGTCAGTGGACGTAGCTTTCCTGCCTGCCAGGACTGGGCCGGGCTAAGGGGGTAAATATACTAAAGTGAGAGTTTTTAGAAGTGAGTTTTAGAAGAGATGTTGCCCATAGCAACCAATCAGATTCTACTTAACAGTTAACTAGTACCTTCTAGAAGATAATAGCTAGAATCTGATTGGCTGTTATGGGCAACAGCTCCACATCTAAAACCTCTCACTTTAGTAAATTTACCCCTAAATCTCAGATTATGCAGCCTGGGCAAAGGAGCAACCAACGCGACCGGTGTCTATGGACATTGCCCTCGGATCGCAGATGCAGCAAGGAGGAGTCTATTTCCTACAGAGTTATACGGTATTGCAGAGCCGCTTCCTTGCTGCAGCTGTGATTACACACGCAGACACGCTGCAAAAGTACGCTACTGAATGCTATCGCAATGCTGTCATGAAGCCAGCATAGAGACAACCACTGATGCCCACTACCGCTGTCTCACATCCGTAATACCTCACAGACCTGCGTATACATCAGGAACACGGAGTAACATCGGCCCCTCACGCACAATTACAGCAGCTGTGACCGTACCCAGAAATTGCTAACCTCGCTGCACGCAGTGAGTACACAAGCTGCGTATGCCGTCACAGGGGCTAATTCATGCACGCCAAAGCAACGGTGTTCACACGGACTGGCACGTCTGCATTTCTCCAACCACTCCCCCATCACCACTCCTAAACGCTCACTGCGCGTCACTCACTCTGCAATGGCTCTGCGTGATCTCCATGATCGCAGAGTACCCGGCGAACACTGCGATGCATGCGCAGTATGCAACAATCGGCCGACAGCATACTCTGTTGCAGTTGCGATCCGTAATGAATCAAGCCCAATTATTAAAATTAAGCGCACTATTGTGTATCACATACATGCTTAGTGCGCACTCTAGGGCAGGGCAGGGAGCAGATCACATACATGCTTAGTGCGCACTCTAGGGCAGGGAGCGGATCACATACATGCTTAGTGTGCACTCTAGGGCAGGGAGCGGATCACATACAACCTCAGAGCGCATTCTAGGGCAGGGCAGGGAGCCGATCACATACATGCTTAGTGTGCACTCTAGGGCAGGGAGCTGATCACATACATGCTTAGTGTGCGCTCTAGGGCAGGGAGCGGTTCACATACATGCATAGTGTGCACTCTAGGGCAGGGAGCGGATCACATACATGCTTAGTGTGCACTCTAGGGCAGGGCAGGGCGCCGATCACATACATGCTTAGTGCGCACTCTAGGGCAGGGAGTGGATCACATACAACCTCAGTGCGCACTCTAGGGCAGGGCAGGGAGCGGAGCACATACATGCTTAGTGTGCACTCTATGGTAGGGCAGGGCGCCGATCACATACATGCTTAGTGTGCACTCTAGGGCAGGGAGCTGATCACATACAACCTCAGTGCGCACTCTAGGGCAGGGCAGGGAGCCGATCACATACATGCTTAGTGTGCATTCTAGGGCCGGGCAGGGAGCGGATCACATACATGCTTAGTGCGCACTCTAGGGCAGGGAGTGGATCACATACATGCTTAGTGTGCATTCTAGGGCAGGGCAGGGAGCGGATCACATACATGCTTAGTACGCACTCTAGGGCAGGGAAGGGATCACATACATGCTTAGTGTGCACTCTAGGGCAGGGCAGGGAGCTGATCACATACATGCTTAGTGTGCACTCTAGGGCAGGGCAGGGAGCCGATCACATACATGCTTAGTGTGCACTCTAGGGCAGGGCAGGGAGCTGATCACATACATGCTTAGTGCGCACTCTAGGGCAGGGCAGGGAGCCGATCACATACATGCTTAGTGCGCACTCTATGGCAGGGGAGGAAGCCGATCACATACATGCTTAGTGCGCACTCTAGAGCAGGGCAGGAAGCCGATCACATACATGCTTAGTGCGCACTCTACAGCAGGGCAGGGAGCCGATCACATACATACTTAGTGCGCACTCTAGGGCAGGGAGCCGATCACATACATGCTTAGTGCGCACTCTAGGGCAGGGAGCCGATCACATACATGCTTAGTGTGCACTCTAGGGCAGGTAGCGGATCACATACAACCTCAGTGCGCACTCTAGGGCAGGGCAGGGTGCCGATCACATACATGCTTAGTGTGCACTCTAGGGCAGGGCAGGGAGCTGATCACATACATGCTTAGTGTGCGCTCTAGGGCAGGGAGCGGTTCACATACATGCTTAGTGTGCACTCTAGGGCAGGGAGCGGATCACATACATGCTTAGTGTGCACTCTAGGGCAGGGAGCGGATCACATACATGCTTAGTGTGCACTCTAGTGCAGGGCAGGGTGCCGATCACATACATGCTTAGTGCGCACTCTAGGGCAGGGAGCGGATCACATACAACCTCAGTGCGCACTCTAGGGCAGGGCAGGGAGCCGATCACATACATGCTTAGTGTGTACTCTAGGGCAGGGAGCGGATCACATACATGCTTAGTGTGCTCTCTAGGGCAGGGAGCGGATCACATACAACCTCAGTGCGCACTCTAGGGCAGGGCAGGGAGCCGATCACATACATGCTTAGTGTGCACTCTAGGGCAGGGCAGGGAGCTGATCACATACATGCTTTGTGTGCACTCTAGGACAGGGAGCGGATCACATACATGCTTAGTGTGCACTCTAGGGCAGGGCAGGGAGTGGATCACATACATGCTTAGTGTGCATTCTAGGGCAGGGCAGGGAGCGGATCACATACATGCTTAGTGCGCACTCTAGGGCAGGGAGTGGATCACATACATGCTTAGTGTGCATTCTAGGGCAGGGAGCGGATCACATACATGCTTAGTGCGCACTCTAGGGCAGGGCGCTGATCACATACATGCTTAGTGTGCACTCTAGGGCAGGGCAGGGAGTGGATCACATACATGCTTAGTGCGCATTCTAGGGCAGGGCAGAGAGCGGATCACATACATGCTTAGTGCGCACTCTAGGGCAGGGAACAGATCACATACATGCTTAGTGTGCACTCTAGGGCAGGGCAGGGAGCTGATCACATACATGCTTAGTGCGCACTCTAGGGCAGGGAGCGGATCACATAGATGCTTAGTGTGCACTCTAGGGCAGGGCAGGGAGCTGATCACATACATGCTTAGTGTGCACTTTGAGGCAGGGCAGGGAGCTGATCACATACGTGCTTAGTGTGCACTCTAGGGCAGGGCAGGGAGCCGATCACATACATGCTTAGTGTGCACTCTAGGGCAGGGAGCGGATCACATACATGCTTAATGTGCACTCTGGGGCAGGGCAGGGAGCGGATCACATAGATGCTTAGTGCGCACTCTAGGGCAGGGCAGGGCGCCGATCACATACATGCTTAGTGTGCACTCTGGGGCAGGGCAGGGAGCCGATCACATACATGCTTAGTGTGCACTCTAGGGCAGGGAACGGATCACATACATGCTTAGTGTGCACTCTAGGGCAGGGCGCGGATCACATACATGTTTAGTGTGCACTCTAGGGCAGGGCAGGGAGCTGATCACATAGATGCTTAGTGCGCACTCTAGGGCAGGGAGCTGATCACATACATGCCTAGTGTGCACTCTGGGGCAGGGCAGGGAGCTGGTCACATACATGCTTAGTACACACTCTAGGGCAGGGCAGGGAGCGGATCACATACATGCTTAGTGCACACTCTAGGGCAGGGCGCCAATCACATACATGCTTAGTGTGCACTCTAGGGCAGGGCGCGGATCACATACATGTTTAGTGTGCACTCTAGGGCAGGGCAGGGAGTGGATCACATACATGCTTAGTGTGCATTCTAGTGCAGGGCAGGGAGCGGATCACATACATGCTTAGTGCGCACTCTAGGGCAGGGAGTGGATCACATACATGCTTAGTGTGCATTCTAGGGCAGGGGAGGGAGCAGATCACATACATGCTTAGTGCGCACTCTAGGGCAGGGAGCAGATCACATACATGCTTAGTGTGCACTCTAGGGCAGGGCGCTGATCACATACATGCTAAGTGCGCACTCTAGGGCAGGGAGCGGATCACATAGATGCTTAGTGCGCACTCTAGGGCAGGGCAGGGAGCTGATCACATACATGCTTAGTGTGCACTCTGGGGCAGGGCAGGGAGCTGATCACATACATGCTTAGTGTGCACTCTAGGGCAGGGCAGGGAGCCGATCACATACATGCTTAGTGTGCACTCTAGGGCAGGGAGCGGATCACATACATGCTTAGTGTGCACTCTAGGGCAGGGCAGGGAGCGGATCACATAGATGCTTAGTGCGCACTCTAGGGCAGGGCAGGGTGCCGATCACATACATGCTTAGTGTGCACTCTAGGGCAGGGCAGGGAGCTGATCACATACATGCTTAGTGCGCACTCTAGGGCAGGGAGCTGATCACATACATGCCTAGTGTGCACTCTAGGGCAGGGCAGGGAGCTGGTCACATACATGCTTAGTACACACTCTAGGGCAGGGCAGGGAGCGGATCACATACATGCTTAGTGCACACTCTAGGGCAGGGCAGGGCGCCAATCACATACATGCTTAGTGTGCACTCTAGGGCAGGGCGCGGATCACATACATGCTTAGTGTGCACTCTAGGGCAGGGCAGGGATCACATACATGCTTAGTGTGCATTCTAGGGCAGGGCAGGGAGCGGATCACATACATGCTTAGAGCGCACTCTAGGGCAGGGAGTGGATCACATACATGCTTAGTGTGCATTCTAGGGCAGGGGAGGGAGCAGATCACATACATGCTTAGTGCGCACTCTAGGGCAGGGAACGGATCACATACATGCTTAGTGTGCACTCTAGGGCAGGGCAGGGAGTGGATCACATACATGCTTAGTGTGCATTCTAGGGCAGGGAGCGGATCACATACATGCTTAGTGCGCACTCTAGGGCAGGGAACGGATCACATACATGCTTAGTGTGCACTCTAGGGCAGGGCGCGGATCACATACATGTTTAGTGTGCACTCTAGGGCAGGGCAGGGAGCTGATCACATACATGCTTAGTGTGCACACTAGGGCAGAGCAAGGAGCCGATCACATACATGCTTAGTGAGCACTCTAGGGCAGGGCAGGGAGTGGATCACATAGATGCTTAGTGCGCACTCTAGGGCAGGGCAGGGAGCGGATCACATACATGCTTAGTGCACATTCTAGGGCAGGGCAGGGCGCCGATCACATACATGCTTAGTGTGCACTCTAGGGCAGGGAGCTGATCACATACATGCTTAGTGCGCACTCTAGGGCAGGGAGCGGATCACATAGATGCTTAGTGCGCACTCTAGGGCAGGGAGCTGATCACATACATGCTTAGTGTGCACTCTAGGGCAGGGAGCTGATCACATACGTGCTTAGTGTGCACTCTACGGCAGGGCAGGGAGCCGATCACATACATGCTTAGTGTGCACTCTAGGGCAGGGAGTGGATCACATACATGCTTAGTGTGCACTCTGGGGCAGGGCAGGGAGCGGATCACATAGATGCTTAGTGCGCACTCTAGGGCAGGGCAGGGCGCCGATCACATACATGCTTAGTGTGCACTCTAGGGCAGGGCAGGGAGCTGATCACATACATGCTTAGTGCGCACTCTAGGGCAGGGAGCTGATCACATACATGCCTAGTGTGCACTCTGGGGCAGGGCAGGGAGCTGGTCACATACATGCTTAGTACACACTCTAGGGCAGGGCAGGGAGCGGATCACATACATGCTTAGTGCACACTCTAGGGCAGGGCGCCAATCACATACATGCTTAGTGTGCACTCTAGGGCAGGGCGCGGATCACATACATGCTTAGTGTGCACTCTAGGGCAGGGCAGGGAGTGGATCACATACATGCTTAGTGTGCATTCTAGGGCAGGGCAGGGAGCGGATCACATACATGCTTAGTGCGCACTCTAGGGCAGGGAGTGGATCACATACATGCTTAGTGTGCATTCTAGGGCAGGGGAGGGAGCAGATCACATACATGCTTAGTGCGCACTCTAGGGCAGGGAACGGATCACATACATGCTTAGTGTGCACTCTAGGGCAGGGCAGGGAGCTGATCACATACATGCTTAGTGTGCACTCTAGGGCAGGGCAGGGAGTGGATCACATACATGCTTAGTGTGCATTCTAGGGCAGGGCAGGGAGCGGATCACATACATGCTTAGTGCGCACTCTAGGGCAGGGAACGGATCACATACATGCTTAGTGTGCACTCTAGGGCAGGGCGCGGATCACATACATGTTTAGTGTGCACTCTAGGGCAGGGCAGGGAGCTGATCACATAGATGCTTAGTGCGCACTCTAGGGCAGGGAACGGATCACATACATGCTTAGTGTGCACTCTAGGGCAGGGCGCGGATCACATACATGTTTAGTGCACACTGTAGGGCAGGGAGCGGATCACATAGATGCTTAGTGTGCACTCTAGGGCAGGGCAGGGAGCGGATCACATACATGCTTAGTGTGCACTCTAGGGCAGGGCAGGGAGCCGATCACATACATGCTTAGTGTGCACTCTAGGGCAGGGCAGGGAGTGGATCACATACATGCTTAGTGTGCATTCTAGGGCAGGGCAGGGAGCGGATCACATACATGCTTAGTGCGCACTCTAGGGCAGGGAACGGATCATATACATGCTTAGTGTGCACTCTAGGGCAGGGAGCGGATCACATAGATGCTTAGTGCGCACTCTAGGGCAGGGCAGGGAGCTGATCACATACATGCTTAGTGCGCACTGTAGGGCAGGGAGCAGATCACATACATGCTTAGTGTGCACTCTAGGGCAGGGCAGGGAGTGGATCACATACATGCTTAGTGCACACTCTAGGGCAGGGAAGGGAGCGGATCACATAGATGCTTAGTGCGCACTCTAGGGCAGGGCAGGGAGCGGATCACATACATGCTTAGTGCGCACTCTAGGGCAGGGAGCGGATCATATACATGCTTAGTGCACATTCTAGGGCAGGGCAGGGCGCCGATCACATACATGCTTAGTGTGCACTCTAGGGCAGGGAGCTGATCACATACATGCTTAGTGCGCACTCTAGGGCAGGGAGCGGATCAAATAGATGCTTAGTGCGCACTCTAGGGCAGGGCAGGGAGCTGATCACATACATGCTTAGTGTGCACTCTAGGGCAGGGAGCTGATCACATACGTGCTTAGTGTGCACTCTACGGCAGGGCAGGGAGCCGATCACATACATGCTTAGTGTGCACTCTAGGGCAGGGAACGGATCATATACATGCTTAGTGTGCACTCTAGGGCAGGGAGCGGATCACATAGATGCTTAGTGCGCACTCTAGGGCAGGGCAGGGAGCTGATCACATACATGCTTAGTGCGCACTGTAGGGCAGGGAGCAGATCACATACATGCTTAGTGTGCACTCTAGGGCAGGGCAGGGAGTGGATCACATACATGCTTAGTGCACACTCTAGGGCAGGGAAGGGAGCGGATCACATAGATGCTTAGTGCGCACTCTAGGGCAGGGCAGGGAGCGGATCACATACATGCTTAGTGCGCACTCTAGGGCAGGGAGCGGATCACATACATGCTTAGTGCACATTCTAGGGCAGGGCAGGGCGCCGATCACATACATGCTTAGTGTGCACTCTAGGGCAGGGAGCTGATCACATACATGCTTAGTGCGCACTCTAGGGCAGGGAGCGGATCACATAGATGCTTAGTGCGCACTCTAGGGCAGGGCAGGGAGCTGATCACATACATGCTTAGTGTGCACTCTAGGGCAGGGAGCTGATCACATACGTGCTTAGTGTGCACTCTACGGCAGGGCAGGGAGCCGATCACATACATGCTTAGTGTGCACTCTAGGGCAGGGAGCGGATCACATACATGCTTAGTGTGCACTCTGGGGCAGGGCAGGGAGCGGATCACATAGATGCTTAGTGCGCACTCTAAGGCAGGGCAGGGCGCCGATCACATACATGCTTAGTGTGCACTCTAGGGCAGGGCAGGGAGCTGATCACATACATGCTTAGTGCGCACTCTAGGGCAGGGAGCTGATCACATACATGCCTAGTGTGCACTCTGGGGCAGGGCAGGGAGCTGGTCACATACATGCTTAGTACACACTCTAGGGCAGGGCAGGGAGCGGATCACATACATGCTTAGTGCACACTCTAGGGCAGGGCGCCAATCACATACATGCTTAGTGTGCACTCTAGGGCAGGGCGCGGATCACATACATGCTTAGTGTGCACTCTAGGGCAGGGCAGGGAGTGGATCACATACATGCTTAGTGTGCATTCTAGGGCAGGGCAAGGAGCGGATCACATACATGCTTAGTGCGCACTCTAGGGCAGGGAGTGCATCACATACATGCTTAGTGTGCATTCTAGGGCAGGGGAGGGAGCAGATCACATACATGCTTAGTGCGCACTCTAGGGCAGGGAACGGATCACATACATGCTTAGTGTGCACTCTAGGGCAGGGCAGGGAGCTGATCACATACATGCTTAGTGTGCACTCTAGGGCAGGGCAGGGAGCCGATCACATACATGCTTAGTGTGCACTCTAGGGCAGGGCAGGGAGTGGATCACATACATGCTTAGTGTGCATTCTAGGGCAGGGCAGGGAGCGGATCACATACATGCTTAGTGCGCACTCTAGGGCAGGGAACGGATCATATACATGCTTAGTGTGCACTCTAGGGCAGGGAGCGGATCACATAGATGCTTAGTGCGCACTCTAGGGCAGGGCAGGGAGCTGATCACATACATGCTTAGTGCGCACTGTAGGGCAGGGAGCAGATCACATACATGCTTAGTGTGCACTCTAGGGCAGGGCAGGGAGTGGATCACATACATGCTTAGTGCACACTCTAGGGCAGGGAAGGGAGCGGATCACATAGATGCTTAGTGCGCACTCTAGGGCAGGGCAGGGAGCGGATCACATACATGCTTAGTGCGCACTCTAGGGCAGGGAGCGGATCACATACATGCTTAGTGCACATTCTAGGGCAGGGCAGGGCGCCGATCACATACATGCTTAGTGTGCACTCTAGGGCAGGGAGCTGATCACATACATGCTTAGTGCGCACTCTAGGGCAGGGAGCGGATCACATAGATGCTTAGTGCGCACTCTAGGGCAGGGCAGGGAGCTGATCACATACATGCTTAGTGTGCACTCTAGGGCAGGGAGCTGATCACATACGTGCTTAGTGTGCACTCTACGGCAGGGAGCCGATCACATACATGCTTAGTGTGCACTCTAGGGCAGGGAGCGGATCACATACATGCTTAGTGTGCACTCTAGGGCAGGGCAGGGAGCGGATCACATAGATGCTTAGTGCACACTCTAGGGCAGGGCAGGGCGCCGATCACATACATGCTTAGTGTGCACTCTAGGGCAGGGAGCTGATCACATACATGCTTAGTGCGCACTCTAGGGCAGGGAGCTGATCACATACATGCCTAGTGTGCACTCTGGGGCAGGGCAGGGAGCTGGTCACATACATGCTTAGTACACACTCTAGGGCAGGGCAGGGAGCGGATCACATACATGCTTAGTGCACACTCTAGGGCAGGGCGCCAATCACATACATGCTTAGTGTGCACTCTAGGGCAGGGCGCGGATCACATACATGCTTAGTGTGCACTCTAGGGCAGGGCAGGGAGTGGATCACATACATGCTTAGTGTGCATTCTAGGGCAGGGCAAGGAGCGGATCACATACATGCTTAGTGCGCACTCTAGGGCAGGGAGTGGATCACATACATGCTTAGTGTGCATTCTAGGGCAGGGGAGGGAGCAGATCACATACATGCTTAGTGCGCACTCTAGGGCAGGGAACGGATCACATACATGCTTAGTGTGCACTCTAGGGCAGGGCAGGGAGCTGATCACATACATGCTTAGTGTGCACTCTAGGGCAGGGCAGGGAGTGGATCACATACATGCTTAGTGTGCATTCTAAGGCAGGGCAGGGAGCGGATCACATACATGCTTAGTGCGCACTCTAGGGCAGGGAACGGATCACATACATGCTTAGTGTGCACTCTAGGGCAGGGCGCGGATCACATACATGTTTAGTGTGCACTCTAGGGCAGGGCAGGGAGCTGATCACATAGATGCTTAGTGCGCACTCTAGGGCAGGGAACGGATCACATACATGCTTAGTGTGCACTCTAGGGCAGGGCGCGGATCACATACATGTTTAGTGCACACTGTAGGGCAGGGAGCGGATCACATAGATGCTTAGTGTGCACTCTAGGGCAGGGCAGGGAGCGGATCACATACATGCTTAGTGTGCACTCTAGGGCAGGGCAGGGAGCCGATCACATACATGCTTAGTGTGCACTCTAGGGCAGGGCAGGGAGTGGATCACATACATGCTTAGTGTGCATTCTAGGGCAGGGCAGGGAGCGGATCACATACATGCTTAGTGCGCACTCTAGGGCAGGGAACGGATCATATACATGCTTAGTGTGCACTCTAGGGCAGGGAGCGGATCACATAGATGCTTAGAGCGCACTCTAGGGCAGGGCAGGGAGCTGATCACATACATGCTTAGTGCGCACTGTAGGGCAGGGAGCAGATCACATACATGCTTAGTGTGCACTCTAGGGCAGGGCAGGGAGTGGATCACATACATGCTTAGTGCACACTCTAGGGCAGGGAAGGGAGCGGATCACATAGATGCTTAGTGCGCACTCTAGGGCAGGGCAGGGAGCGGATCACATACATGCTTAGTGCGCACTCTAGGGCAGGGAGCGGATCACATACATGCTTAGTGCACATTCTAGGGCAGGGCAGGGCGCCGATCACATACATGCTTAGTGTGCACTCTAGGGCAGGGAGCTGATCACATACATGCTTAGTGCGCACTCTAGGGCAGGGAGCGGATCACATACATGCTTAGTGTGCATTCTAGGGCAGGGGAGGGAGCAGATCACATACATGCTTAGTGCGCACTCTAGGGCAGGGAACGGATCACATACATGCTTAGTGTGCACTCTAGGGCAGGGCAGGGAGCTGATCACATACATGCTTAGTGTGCACTCTAGGGCAGGGCAGGGAGTGGATCACATACATGCTTAGTGTGCATTCTAGGGCAGGGCAGGGAGCGGATCACATACATGCTTAGTGCGCACTCTAGGGCAGGGAACGGATCACATACATGCTTAGTGTGCACTCTAGGGCAGGGCGCGGATCACATACATGTTTAGTGTGCACTCTAGGGCAGGGCAGGGAGCTGATCACATAGATGCTTAGTGCGCACTCTAGGGCAGGGAACGGATCACATACATGCTTAGTTTGCACTCTAGGGCAGGGCGCGGATCACATACATGTTTAGTGCACACTGTAGGGCAGGGAGCGGATCACATAGATGCTTAGTGTGCACTCTAGGGCAGGGAGCGGATCACATACATGCTTAGTGTGCACTCTAGGGCAGGGCAGGGAGCCGATCACATACATGCTTAGTGTGCACTCTAGGGCAGGGCAGGGAGTGGATCACATACATGCTTAGTGTGCATTCTAGGGCAGGGCAGGGAGCGGATCACATACATGCTTAGTGCGCACTCTAGGGCAGGGAACGGATCATATACATGCTTAGTGTGCACTCTAGGGCAGGGAGCGGATCACATAGATGCTTAGTGCGCACTCTAGGGCAGGGCAGGGAGCTGATCACATACATGCTTAGTGCGCACTGTAGGGCAGGGAGCAGATCACATACATGCTTAGTGTGCACTCTAGGGCAGGGCAGGGAGTGGATCACATACATGCTTAGTGCACACTCTAGGGCAGGGAAGGGAGCGGATCACATAGATGCTTAGTGCGCACTCTAGGGCAGGGCAGGGAGCGGATCACATACATGCTTAGTGCGCACTCTAGGGCAGGGAGCGGATCACATACATGCTTAGTGCACATTCTAGGGCAGGGCAGGGCGCCGATCACATACATGCTTAGTGTGCACTCTAGGGCAGGGAGCTGATCACATACATGCTTAGTGCGCACTCTAGGGCAGGGAGCGGATCACATAGATGCTTAGTGCGCACTCTAGGGCAGGGCAGGGAGCTGATCACATACATGCTTAGTGTGCACTCTAGGGCAGGGAGCTGATCACATACGTGCTTAGTGTGCACTCTACGGCAGGGAGCCGATCACATACATGCTTAGTGTGCACTCTAGGGCAGGGAGCGGATCACATACATGCTTAGTGTGCACTCTGGGGCAGGGCAGGGAGCGGATCACATAGATGCTTAGTGCACACTCTAGGGCAGGGCAGGGCGCCGATCACATACATGCTTAGTGTGCACTCTAGGGCAGGGCAGGGAGCTGATCACATACATGCTTAGTGCGCACTCTAGGGCAGGGAGCTGATCACATACATGCCTAGTGTGCACTCTGGGGCAGGGCAGGGAGCTGGTCACATACATGCTTAGTACACACTCTAGGGCAGGGCAGGGAGCGGATCACATACATGCTTAGTGCACACTCTAGGGCAGGGCGCCAATCACATACATGCTTAGTGTGCACTCTAGGGCAGGGCGCGGATCACATACATGCTTAGTGTGCACTCTAGGGCAGGGCAGGGAGTGGATCACATACATGCTTAGTGTGCATTCTAGGGCAGGGCAAGGAGCGGATCACATACATGCTTAGTGCGCACTCTAGGGCAGGGAGTGGATCACATACATGCTTAGTGTGCATTCTAGGGCAGGGGAGGGAGCAGATCACATACATGCTTAGTGCGCACTCTAGGGCAGGGAACGGATCACATACATGCTTAGTGTGCACTCTAGGGCAGGGCAGGGAGCTGATCACATACATGCTTAGTGTGCACTCTAGGGCAGGGCAGGGAGTGGATCACATACATGCTTAGTGTGCATTCTAGGGCAGGGCAGGGAGCGGATCACATACATGCTTAGTGCGCACTCTAGGGCAGGGAACGGATCACATACATGCTTAGTGTGCACTCTAGGGCAGGGCGCGGATCACATACATGTTTAGTGTGCACTCTAGGGCAGGGCAGGGAGCTGATCACATAGATGCTTAGTGCGCACTCTAGGGCAGGGAACGGATCACATACATGCTTAGTGTGCACTCTAGGGCAGGGCGCGGATCACATACATGTTTAGTGCACACTGTAGGGCAGGGAGCGGATCACATAGATGCTTAGTGTGCACTCTAGGGCAGGGCACGGAGCGGATCACATACATGCTTAGTGTGCACTCTAGGGCAGGGCAGGGAGCCGATCACATACATGCTTAGTGTGCACTCTAGGGCAGGGCAGGGAGTGGATCACATACATGCTTAGTGTGCATTCTAGGGCAGGGCAGGGAGCGGATCACATACATGCTTAGTGCGCACTCTAGGGCAGGGAACGGATCATATACATGCTTAGTGTGCACTCTAGGGCAGGGAGCGGATCACATAGATGCTTAGAGCGCACTCTAGGGCAGGGCAGGGAGCTGATCACATACATGCTTAGTGCGCACTGTAGGGCAGGGAGCAGATCACATACATGCTTAGTGTGCACTCTAGGGCAGGGCAGGGAGTGGATCACATACATGCTTAGTGCACACTCTAGGGCAGGGAAGGGAGCGGATCACATAGATGCTTAGTGCGCACTCTAGGGCAGGGCAGGGAGCGGATCACATACATGCTTAGTGTGCACTCTAGGGCAGGGCAGGGAGCCGATCACATACAAGCTTAGTGCGCACTCTAGAGCAGGACAGGGAGCGGATCACATACATGCTTAGTGCACACTCTAGGGCAGGGCAGGGCGCCAATCACATACATGCTTAGTGTGCACTCTAGGGCAGGGCAGGGAGCCGATCACATACATGCTTAGTGTGCACTCTAGGGCAGGGCAGGGAGCCGATCACATACATGCTTAGTGTGCACTCTAGGGCAGGGCGCGGATCACATACACCAGGGGTCTTCAACCGTGGCCCTCCAGTTGCTGTGGAACTACACATCCCGGCATGCACTGCCATAGGTGTAGCATGCTGTTATATCAAAAAGGTGGCAGTGCATGCTGGGATGTGTAGTTCCACAGCAGCTGGAGGGCCACGGTTGAAGACCCCTGACATACACGCTTCGGGTGCACTCTAGGGCAGGGCGCGGATCACAGAGGACACTTTGTCACTGAAGATACAATGTGTAGTCAGCGCAATGCACAGCACAACCGTTCTACCAGGGGCGTAGAGAGTCCGTACGGGCCTGAGGGAAAGGAGGGACGTGGCCTACTCATGTGAGGCATGGTCACACCCCCTTAGGATTTGCTCACAAAAAAAAAAAGAAGAGTTTTGCGGCGTCATGCAGCGGCGCAGAGCGCTGAGGAGGGGGACGCGGGGGGGCACGATCAGTCCCCCTCCCCAGGCATAGGAGACTGCTGTGGCTGTGATTTAAGAGGGAGGGGGAGCGGCACCGGGCACCCCGCTGGGCCCCTACAGCAGTTCGGGTAATTAGTACCCGATCCCCCCCCCCTCTCGGCGCCTTTGCGTTCTACTAGTGTATTATATACCCTCACATACATACAACATATTTAAGGCGCTCCCCCATCATGAGACAATTCACATTGGGCTGAACGCTGCGCCGATTGTCATGTAGTTCAGCAATTACCGGTGGTCTCCGCATGCATCACAGCTGCATCGCGCAAGCGCGTTTCGTATGGATTGCGATTGCGCACGCTGTGAGGATTCACATGCAACAGATTAACAGGAACAGACAGTTTTGTCAGTGGTTATGGAGAGTTCGCCCAAATCACGGGCGTGTGTTCGGGGCCGTTTCCTGGGCGTGTACTACCCAGCGTCTGCAAACGCGCACGCAAAGAACAAAGCTCCAGCATCTCCGTCACCACGACCATTCTGAGTGACCATAGACTGACTCAGATATTTTCAGGATCTGCGTCCGATGCTGTGTTTGTGTGCGCAGTTGCGGGCAGCTACGAGGGCTCCGGTGGGCGTCTCAATACAAATTCCGCCAGCTGACGCATTAGTGTATTTTAGCAATTGCTAAGCGGCAAAATTTTGCAAATGCGTCTGCATCAGCGTACGTCTCTGTACCAGCCCCAGTGTATAGCTACAGGATTAAACCACCGCATGTCTATGACTACATCACATGCCGGCCTCCACCACACGCCACTAGGAGGTTCCAGTGCGGCCTCCCCGCTCGTGCGTCTCCTCCTGCATCTGCGCTGGCACCTCCGAAGTCCACGCGCTACTCTATGGAGTCCAGCCCCCCTGTCTCTCCCCGTGTACAGGCTGTCGGCGTGTGAGGGGTGGCGGGCCCCCAGCTACACTGAGCGGATTACCAAAGACCTTCCTCTTGTTCTTTGAATGGTGTGCGGCTCCGGTGCAGACGCGGGGCGCAATCTGGCACTTGGAAACGGGCAGGGCGAATAGCAAGATTTAAAAGACTGGCAGGATTCCAAGGAGCCTAAAGGGAACACTATATGCTTTAATGTAGAACAAGAATAGAAATATATTGACTATATCGTCTTTATACCACTATTATTGATGCTGCTGGGAAATCTCGTCACATACACCACTGTCACCCACACTGTATACTAAGAATACACACAAACGTACGGCTTTATATACTATATGCCAGTACTGACCTGGTCTATCACATCTGTGACTTTGGGCGTGTCGGATCAGGGCGGAGCTGGAACAGAAGCTCCGCCCACAGACCTGGCAGCAGAAGGGCCGTTCTCCCGTGTGCGTCCTCAGGTGGATGATCAGACTGGTCTTCTGGGAGAAGCCCTTCATACACACTTCACACTTATACGGCAGCTCCCCGGAGTGGGTCCTCTGGTGCCGGTACAGGACGGAGCTGCACTTGAAGCTCTTGTTGCACTGCGGGCAGCTGAAGGGTCTCTCCCCGGTGTGTGTCCTCTGGTGACGGACCAGGTAGAAGTTACAGGTGAAGGTGCGACCACACTCCTGGCACATGTAGCGCTTGTCTCTGGGGTGACTTCTTAGGTGTTTCCTTAGCTCATTGGGACTTGGGCAGCTTTCATGACAAATCCCGCACTTGTAAAAATGTTGGGCACTTTTTGGTGTACCATCGCTGGAAATGTGGCCCGTTTGGATATTGCAATGAAGATCTCTGTGCTTTGAGAGTGTTGAACGATGTCGAAAGCTTTTACCGCAGTCAGAAGAGTAGAAAGGTCTCTCCCCGGTGTGCACTCTTCGATGTGCAGCTAAGCGAGCCCGGGATTGGAAAGTCTTCCAGCAATCTGGACATTTAATTCTCCGATCTGTCTCTTTAAACTCGTTCAGAATGTGTGTTTCAGGTTTAGTCTCTCTCACAAGATCTTCCTCTGGTCGGTCAGCATCTTTGGCAAAGGGGAGACTTGCAGCGACGTCTACAGAAACTTCACAGCTCAGATTGCCCAAAGTGTATTTAGGAAACTTTCCACAATTCATCCCCGAGAGATTTCTCGGCTTTCGCCTTCGCTGACCTGTGACATATAGACCACGGTGAATCTAATCTCTTTTACAGCTTCCTGCGCACATACTACACAGCAGACTGAGGTACCGGAGTACTCGTAGAACCAATATTTGACATTAATATAGATCAAAGGCTGTATATTGTGGACCAGAGAAACATACAATGATATATACGGTCATGTCTGAGATTGTTTAGCCCAGTGGCCATTTAGACTGCAGCGGTCTATCGTCGAGGCAAGAACCCACCAACAGACAGACGATTTCATTCTTGTTAGAGCTCCTCAGTTAGGTTAAAGATTTTCTCTCACATTGTTATAATAAAACAATGATAGGAATCTAGGGCCTGATTCAGAGCCGGACGCTATTTGCGCTCGCTCGTTCAGAAAAAGGGGCCGGCTATTTAAATTGAGCGCTCGCTCTTTGCGGTCTGTTGACGCCTCTATGTCTGAGCGAGCGTCCGAAACATGCGCTCACTATTTTGTAAAGACGCCCCTTGGCCTCTCGCATCATACGTCATCTCCGCTATTTATTAGATTAATCGAGTACATCGAAAGGCGTATGAACTGCTCGCTATTCTTGTGGTAGCATTTTCCTACCGCAATCATGTGAGCAGTTCTGGCTAAAAGACAACCAAGTAACGTGGTCGATGACGCTGCTTTGTTAATTATGCACACACTTAAAATGCCCGTTTTGACCGTTTGGCACGCCTGCGTTCGGATCTCCACTCCCCGTTTTCAAGCACCTTCCCCTGTTACCACCCACATATGCTTCATCCTGTCACTCAAATTAGCAGGCATTCGCTATTTTGCGAGCACACGATTTCCGACCACACTGACTGGTTGGCACATGTGCATTACAACCCATACGCAGATGTGCGAACATCAGCACGGAGCGAACGAGCGGCCGCTTACAAGCGGCTCTGAATCAGGCCCTTAGTTCCATAGTTTAATAGAAGACTTAAATCTGGATCCTTACACTCAGGTATTGGAGAACCCACAAGAGGCCATGCTTTCAGGACTCTGAGTGATCTAAGTGATCAGGGCCAGCAGACAACTCTGCTGTTTAATCCCAATTTGACCTTCTGTGGCTTCTTCTGGACCACTTAAAAAAACTGTCCCAAAAAAAAAAAAAAAAAACTATAGAATCAGGTATTAATAGTAAGAGTTATGGTAGACTTACCTTTGTAAACTCTATTTCTTCGAAGTCCGTAGGATTCACAGGGATACCATGGGGTGTGTGTGGTTGGAGTGATCCGGGCACCAAACAGTTAATCAATAAATATGTCACAGCGACCTGCGCCCCTGGACTGCTGCTTAGTCCACACTCTAGGTCACCAATCCTTTACAAACACATATATACAATATGAGTGGTCCACAATCGCAAAGTCCCTGTAAGACCTCCGATCCTTAGTCTTGATATTTGTCCTGTCTGGGATCTCTCACCGTCTCAGAAAGAAGAAAAAGAGCAAGGCAATGTATTATATTCATAATAGATCCATAAGGTATTCAGTTTATGAAGGTAACTTTTTCCCTCTGGACTCACCTCACGCCAATGAGATGAGTACCTATAAAGGCTTCTTTTATATTCTCTCTGGTCTTGCTCTTTTTCTTCTTTCTGAGACGGTGAGAGATCCCAGACAAGAGGAATATCAAGACTAAGGACCGGAGCTTTTACAGGGACTTTGCGCATGTGGACCACCAAACAGTTAATGCTTTAGCTCCCAGGATGCCCGGGCCTCGTCCACATATACCCCGCCCCCAGCCATAGGCAGACAGTTTCGTAAACAAGCCCAATGCAGGAGCATGAAAGAGGAGAAGGAAGAACAATGTACACAAGAAACACATTCACAAAAGATGAGGGAATCCGTGACCAAAAGAAAAATACCCATTGAAGTCAGGTGCGTCAGGGTAGGCGCCCTATGAATCCTATGGACTTCGAAGAAATAGAGATAACAAAAGGTACAGTAAGTCTACCATAACTCTTAATTTCTTCTTCAGGGTCCATAGGGATACCATGTGGATGTCTCATAGCAGTTTCCCATAAGGGTGGGGACGCTTCTGAGCAGAAAGGAGAATCTGACGCCCAAAGGAAGCATACTGAAAGGTGTGGACGGAAGACCATGTGGGCGCCTTGCACAATTGTTCAGCAGAAGCGCCATGTCGTATCACCCATGAGGGTCCCACAGTCCGAGTAGAATGTGCTGTAACCCTGTTTGGAACAGGAAGATCAGCTTGCATGTAGACCTGAGAGATTGTGATGTGGAGCCATCAAGCCAGAGTCTGTTTGTTTGCTGGCCAGCCTCGCTTGTGAAAGCAATTCAACACAAAGAGAGAATCTGATTTCTTAAAGTAATTAGTACGATCCACGTAGATCCGAAGAGCAGGAACCACATCCAAGGAGGCTTCACCTGCAGAAAGACTGGTAGGCCAGAACCACAATCTCTTCATTCAAATGGAACTGGGATAGCACTTTAGGGTGGTACCCAGCCCTGTCCTGAAGAAAGATCAAGAAGGGGGAGCGACAGAAGAGCGTTGCCAAATCACATACCCTGCGGGCAGAGGAGATAGCGAGAAGATGGTCTTCGCTGTCAGCCACTTGAGATCTTCTGGAGTCCAGAGGTTCAAATAGAGGAGCCTGTAGAGCCCGGAGAACAAATGACAAATCCCACGGAGTCACCGGAGGTTGAATGCGGAGAACCGCCTGAAAGAAATGTTCTTAAATCAGACAGGGAAGCGATCCTTCGCTGGAACTAGATTGACAGAGCAGAAACCTGAATTCTAAAGGGAGGCCAGGCGGAGGCCTAGGTCTAACCCAGCCAGGAGAAAGGCAAGCACCCAGGAGACCCTAAAAACCGTAGGGTCACAGCCTCTGGGGAGCATAATTGAAAGTAAGAGTACCAAACTCTGTAAGAGATGCGCCCTGAGCATTGTCTGGACCACAGAGCGAGAGAGACCCTTGGATCTTAATATGGATGATTCAAGAGCCACGCCGTCAAAGACAAGGTCCGGGTGCAGACAAGGACCCTGTGCTAGTAGATCCTGCTGTAGAGGAAGTGAACCAATATTGCCTGGGCCAGGCTGGGGCTATTAGTATCACGGTGCCGACTTCTTGCTTGAACTTTTGGAGACCCCTCAGGATGAGGGAGATTGGAGGAAAGAGGTATGCAAGATTCCCACCTCATTGCCAGAGCGTTCACAAAGGCGGCTGAGGGGTCTCTGGTCCTGAACCCGTACCTGGGGACCATGTGGTTGTGACGTGAAGCCATGAGATCTACATCTGGTAGGCCCCATTTGTCCACCAGTAGTTGAAAGACATCCGGATGAAGAGCCCACTCTCCGGCGTGTATGTCCTGATGGCTTAGGAAGTCCGCTTCCCAGTTGAGGACTCCTGGGATAAACACTGCCAAGAGGTAACATTTGGCCCAGACCAGGATGTTTGCCACTTCCCGTATAGCTGCCCTACTTCGCGTGCCTCCCTGATGATTGAGGTAGGCTACCGTAGTTGCGTTGTCAGACTGGATTTGGACGGGCCTGCCCCAGAGATGGTCTTGCACCCGAGAGAGTGCCCTGTACACTGCTATAAGCTCCAGATTGTTTATGGGCAGGTGTCTTTCCTGTTGTCCAGCGTCCCTGAAAGGTACGATGAACGGTTAACGCGCCCTATCCGCGAAGGCTGGCATCTGTATCTCAATTTGAAATCCAGAAGGCACAACCCCAGTTCAGATGGGACGTCTGCAGCCACCATGAGAGGGAAAGCCAAACCTCTGGAGTGAGGAGGTCTGGGACGGGATCAGATGATACTGCCCATTCCAACGAGAGAGAATCTGTTGTTGATGGGGCATGAAGTGGAACTGGGCGTATGCCACCATATCGAAAGTGGATACCATGGACCCCAGGACCTGCATTGCTGAGTGAATGGATACCCTCCGATTGTGGAGCAAGCTGCGCACATGCAAGTGTAGTGTAAGAATCTTGTCTGCTGGCAGAAAGATCCTCTGTATTTGAGAATCCAGGAGTGCCCCCAGATGTACCATCCGCTGTGTCGGAGAGGGAGGACTTCATCCCAATTGATGATCCAGCTGTGTGTTTGCAGGCTGTCCACGGTCAGCTGGAGATGGCGTTGTAACACAACTGGTGAGTGTGCCAAGATTAAGAGGTCATCTAGGTATGGCAGGATTCTGACTTCCTGGCGCCTGAGGTGGACCGCCATAACTTTATTTTGGTAAAGACTCGAGGGGCTGTTGACAGACCAAAGGGCAGCGCCAGAAACTGGTAATGTTGCTGCAGAACAGCAAACTGTAGGAACCTTTGGTGGGTTGGAGTAATAGGTACATACAGGTGTGACCGGATGGCCTCAGCCCGACTCCCGATCACAGATTGGCGTTTGATCCCCACTGGATCCTGGGGTATCAGGGGTTCCAGCTTACCGTCAGTGACCGCCCATCACTGACTCCGCTCACTGCGCCGTGGGCGTGCAACGATGCTGCCACCACCAAACTCTACTATCGGCGTTTGGAACCGCTTCTGCAGCGTATGCGTTGACTTGCTGTGGCCACAACTTCTGATTGTTGTTGGCTGTTTCCTCCTGGTCCCTCGCAATGGTCCAGGCTCTGCACGGTAGCTGGCAGAGGGCTTGAGCTTTGGAGACGCTTGGCTCAATCCTGAACAGCAGGAGAATGGAATAGCGTTTTGCGCAATTCTGTTGGTCGCAGGATTCAGTTGCAAATGTAGTCAGGTAAGATGTTTATTGCTCAAAGTCTTAAAAAAAAGGACTCGTCCTTCAGATTGAAGGGGTATATCAGCATACAAGTTACAGCAGTTCTTTTCCACAAAGGATATACAGAAGTACATTTTTACCAAGCGCGCAGCCTTCTTATATGCTACTCCAATACACATTACCACATGGGGTAAGTCCGCCCTGTGGTTTCCAACCAATAACATTAAGTGCATTTGCTGTGCATGTGCTGGCCACATGCACGTTTAACATTGTCCCCTATGGACAGGGGGGAGTGGTCACTCCCGTGCCCGAGCCCACCTGGTGTTTTAGTCGCCACCCAGGAGTCGGCTTGTCTAGGGCCCAGGGAGGTTTTCTCTCCAAAACCTACTTCTACTAATTTGCTAAGAGATCAAGCCTGCCACCTCTGCCTGAATCTGAGCTCCAGAGCTGGGCAAGCAGGGTCCCCGGGCAGGGTTTCCTGGCCACAGAGGGGAAGCCCTTTTGGAGCTCCCTGAATACAATTAGCTGGCTGTATTAGCCAGCTCCCTAAGCACCTCCTCATACCACTATCAGGCATGAGGCTGCATAGGAGGACATTTTATTACCCTGGAAGTGGCTGGGGGATCCAGCAACCCACACAGAGCCCTGGATCCCCTGGGACTTCCAGGGAACATTGTAAGTGCACATTTACTTTTAAATTATACACTTTAACTCATACATTAAATATATACATTTTATTCAACATTGTGTACCTGTGTGTATTTTGTGCTTTATACACTATGCCCAGCGCTGCACGGCTGGGACACGGGGAGCTGATCACCCAGTCCCCAGCATAGGGCTCCCAGCTCTGCAGCCTGGGACCTATGCCCTGGCTGCAGCAGCATTACCTGTACTCGGCAGCGGTCAGCTGCTGCTCCCTTCTCATTGCTGGGGGTACAGGGAGCTGGCTTTCCCTGACCTCCAGCATGCGGCTATTCTCTTTAGCAGAGCTGGGGTGATGGGAGCCAAGCTCCCAGTCCCCAGCATTCAGCTAGTTACGTAGTGCTGCACAGGAAGCCAGCTAACCCAGTCCCCGTGTGCAGAACTTAGCCCTGCAGTCCGGGACACTTGTCCCGGCTGCAGCAGCGTCCTGCTTTCCCCAGCGACAGAGGTACAGGGAGCTGGTTGTCCCTCAGCGTGCGGCGACTCGTGACCCGAAAGTGCTGGGGCGCCGGGAGCAAAGTTTCCATGCGGAACTTGGGCACTTAGATAAATTTGTTGAGGGGTTTGAGATTCAGAATAGGCCGATGAGACCCACTCAGCTTCTGAATCAAAAAGAGAGAGTGGAATAAAATCCAATTGCTCTTTGAGCCAAAGGAACCAGTATTATCACACCTGTACTCAGCAGGGAGTCAATGGCCCCCTGAAGGGCCAAGCCTTAATAGAGCCTAATGGGGGACCGGTACAAAAAAATAGCTTGGGAGGACGCCTCAGAAAGGTAAGAGCGTACCCCTGAGAGACCACTTCTCGGACCCAGGCGTCTGTTGTTGTTTGACACCAAGAGCCGGCAAATCGAAGTAGCCGCCCCCACACCCTGGGATCCCCCAGGAGGAGGCCCGTCCCATCAGGCGGAATGTTTGTTATGCAACTTGGAAGTGGGATGTCTGGCTGACCAAGACTGCTTGGCTCGCGGCTTGGTGGTCTTGTGCGAACTAGAGTGCCTTGGAAAGGACTGTCCTCTTGCCTTAACCTGGGGGCGAAAGGACCGAGAAGAGGACAGCCTAGGCTTAGGGGCAGCTGCTGATGGCAGAAAGACAGATTTGAGGTAGCCACAATCTTGTCCAACTCTGTGCCGTACAGCCTGTCTCCAGAGAAGGGTAAAGATTCGAGTGCTTTCTTGGATCCCGTGTCCGCCTTCCAGGATCGTAGCCAAAAGGACCCAGCGGGCGACTACCGAGGTCGCAGATGCCTTAGAGGGAAGGAGTCCAGTATCCAACACAGCTTCTCCAAAATAAGAGGCCACTTCCTGAATATGGGAGATGTAGGCCAGTTGTCCCCTGGTAGCATCTGATGGCAGGCTCTCTTCCAGTGCGTCTGCCCATCCTTCGATAGCCTTAGCCACAGCTATAGCTGGCCTAGTAATAGCGCCAGAAAGCGAGTAGACTGACTTGAGACAAGTCTCTAGTCTTCTATCCGTGGATGTAGACGGCAAAGGCAGAGTAGATCTTCTGACTAAGGGTCTCATTCAGACCCGCTCGCAAGCGCCGATGCGCTTGCGAGCGGGTCAATGTAGAGGCCTTGCGCACGCTTACTACAAAAAGGGGCGGCTCGCACAGTTTTGTAGGCGGGGCGGTGGGGGTGACTCTAATAGAGCTGAAAGCTCACTGGGGCTTGCGGTAGACGAGACCCTACCACAAGGGTCTCGTCGCAAGCCCCGATGGTCTTGACCATCCCGACCATCAACCTGGCCACTCGCTAAAGCTGTGGATGGTCACCCACAGCCTAGCGAGCGGAGAGGAGGCCGGGTCAGAAAATAGATGCGGCCGCCCTCATTCAGATCGAGCGCTCGCATTTTGCGAGAGTCTCTGAATGAGGTCCTAAGTGTGCCACATGTGAATCAAGAGTGGGAGGGTCTTCCCACCTAGTACACTCCCTAGTAGGGAGAGGGTAAAAAGACACTAGTCTAATTTGGGACCTGGAACCATTTGCCAGGAGTACCCCAAGTTTCTCCCATGAGCTCAGTGAGGTGTTAAGACTCCGGGAATTCAGCCTTAACCACTTTTTGATGTTTAAACATCAAGGTTTTAGGCTTAGGGGCCAGTCCATCATCCTCTATTATCAGGATTGATTTAACCGCCCTCACTAAAGAAGGAACATCCACTGTTGAATCACGGTGCTCCTCACCAGAGTGCGACTCGGAGAAAGAACCTTGTGCATCATCTGCCTCCTCAGATGATGCGTCGGAATCCGAAAGCTGGGTAGACTGAGAGAATGATACAGTCAGTCTATGTGCTTTGGTGGCTAGTCGTTAGTCCGCCTGTAACCTTTGCTGACAGTTCAGAATATGGCTCAAACATCTGCTGCCTGAGTGGGCATAAACATCCATCCAAGGAGAATGCATAGGGGGTACCGACATAGTAGGCTGTAATAGCTGTGTGTACTCCATGGTGGGAGGCAGCATGGGGGCTGATAAGTGGTCCACTAGCTGCGTCATAACCTGGGATAAGGAGGACACCCAAGGTGGCTCCTGGACAGGGGCTGGTAAGGTGGACTGATTAGCACACAAACCATCCTGTATGAAATCCTGAGGGGACAAGCCTGCAAAACAGGATTTGCATGTAACTAGCACAGGGGCCTCCGCCTCCTGGTTATCCTTGCATTTAGAAGATATAGAAATAGCCAGCACACAATAAGTGTATAGCTAATAATGCAATGTGACACCCTTCACAAATACAGGTAAATGTGAAGTAATTATAACCCCTAGACACCTGGTAGTTGAGGGTTTAAGAAAAGAGCAGCAGGGATAGATATAACTGACAGTCAATGTTTAAGGCAGTATATAACAACAGCAGAGCTAGCACAAGTCACATACAATGCATATAAAAACAAGAGATATGGTAAGAACTTACCTTTGTTATCTCTGTTTCTACGAAGTCCATAGGGTCCACAGGGTTGACCTTGGGGTTATAGCTGGAACAGGATCCATGGGCACCACACAGTTAAGCTTTTAGCTCCCAGGATGCACTTGGGTCCTCCTCTATACCCCGCCCCCGAGCCACAGGCACCTCAGTTGGTAAGCAGCCTAGGCCGGAGGAGAATATGGAACAGAGAGAAGGAAGACTGGAACACACAAGAAACCATACTCACAGCAATAGGAGACGGAAAACCGGTGACCAGCCACACAGCCCATTTGAAGCCAGGTGCGTCAGGGCGGGCGCCCTGTGGACCCTATGGACTTCGTAGAAACAGAGATAACAAAGGTAAGTTCTTACCATATCTCTTGTTTTCTACTTCAGGGTCCATAGGGGGTCCACAGGGTTGACCTTGGGGATGTTCCAAAGCAGTACAACTAAGGGCGGGGACGCTCCTGTGCTGAAAGGAGTACCCGGCGCCCAAAGGATGCATCCTGAGAGGCAAAGGTGTCAAACGCATAGAACCTCAAAAACGTTTGAATTGAAGACCAAGTGGCCGCCTTACACAGCTGAACAGCAGAAGCGCCACGTCTAGCAGCCCAAGAGGGACCCACAGAACGAGTGGAATGAGCCTTAACAGAGGCTGGCACAGGTAAGCCCTCCTGTGCATAAGCCTCACAAATAACGGAACGAAGCCAACGGGCTAACGTTTGTTTGTTGGCAGGCCAACCCCTCTTGTGAAAACCAAAGAGGATAAACAAGGAATCAGACTTCCTAACCGAAGCCGTCCGGTCTACATAAATTCTAAGCGCCCGGACCACATCTAAGGAAGTCTCACCAGCTGAAAGATCAGGGGACTGAAAAGCTGGCACAACAAGTTCCTGATTAATATGGAACTTCGAGACCACTTTGGGCAAAAACTCAGGACGAGTGCGGAGCACCGCTCTGTCCTGGTGAAAAATCAGGAAAGGAGGGCGACAGGAAAGCGCCCCCAATTCAGACACCCTCCTGGCCGAAGCAATTGCCAGGAGAAAAACCGTCTTAAATGTCAGCCACTTGAGCTCCACCGCCTCAAGAGGCTCAAACGGAGGACCCTGCAGGACCCGTAGCACCACCGCCAAGTCCCAAGGAGCCACAGGAGGCACAAAGGGAGGCTGGATCCTGAGAACACCTTGGAAAAAGGTGTGAACGTCTGGTAGTATTGCAATCCGCCGTTGAAACCACACGGACAAGGCGGACACATGAACCTTCAGAGATGCAAGGCGTAAGCCGAGATCCAATCCTGACTGAAGAAATTCCAAGATCCTAGAAACTCGGAACACCTGAGGATCATAAAGTCTGGACTCACACCACTGAAAGTAAGTGTGCCACACTCTGTGATAAATCCGTGCTGAAGCAGGCTTGCGTGCCCTGAGCATCGTACCAATAACCGAACTGGAGAAGCCCCGAGACCTCAAGACGGCTGTCTCAAGAGCCACGCCGTCAAAGACAGCCGACCCAGATCCGGGTAAAGGCAGGGCCCCTGAGACAACAGGTCCCGACGTTGAGGAAGAAGGTACGGAGCGTCGATGGAGAGGCTCCTCAGATCGGAGTACCAAGGACGTCTGGGCCACGCCGGAGCTACCAGCACGAGCATGCCGCCGTCCTGCTTGAATTTCCGCAGAACCCGAGGAAGCAGGGATATCGGAGGAAACAGATACGCCAGGTGAAACGTCCATGTCACCGACAGCGCGTCCACCAGACTTGCACCTGCGTCTCTTGTCCTTGACCCGTAAACGGGCAACTTGTGATTGTGACGGGAGGCCATCAAGTCCAGCTCCGGCAGTCCCCACCTGTCCACGAGTAGCTGAAACACCTCTGGGTGAAGCGACCATTCCCCGGGATGCACGTCGTGACGGCTGAGGAAGTCCGCCTCCCAATTGAGGACTCCGGGGATGAAGACCGCCGAGATCGCTGGAATGTGACCCTCCGCCCAAGACAGGATACGAGACACCTCCGACATCGCTGCCTGACTGCGAGTTCCGCCTTGGTGATTGATATACGCCACCGTGGTGGCGTTGTTGGACTGCACCTGTACCGCCCTTCCGTGAAGAGCGGGGCCGGACGACTGCAGGGCCTTGTATACTGCCCGCAGTTCCAGGATGTTGATGGGGAGAAGTGCTTCTTCCGCTGACCAACGACCCTGAAGCGACAAAGAGCCGGTCACTGCCCCCCCAACCCCGGAGACTGGCATCCGTCGTGAGCAGGACCCAGTCCGGGATCCAAAATGGGCGCCCCTCGACCAGATGAGCTGTCTGAAGCCACCAAGCCAAAGATAGCCGAACGTCCGGAGACAACACCAGCACCTGAGAGCGGATCCGGTGAGGTAACCCGTTCCATTCTGATAGAATCAGCCCCTGCAGGGGCCGGGAATGGAACTGGGCAAATTCCACCATGTCGAATGTCGACACCATGGACCCCAGAACTCTCATAGCCGAATGGACCGACAGGCGGCAACGGCTCAGGCAACTGCGTATCCGCAGCTGTAGTGAGGCGACCTTCTCCGGAGTCAGGAAGATCCTTTGCTGACGCGAATCCAGCAGGGCTCCCAAATGAACCATCCGCTGTGATGGAATCAGAGAGGACTTTTTCCAATTTATCAACCACCCGTGCGCTTGCAGGCAAGCGATCGTCAGGTGGAGATGTTGAAGCAGTACCTCCGGGGAGCTCGCCAGCAACAGGAGGTCGTCCAGGTACGGCAGCAGCCGTACATTCTGGTTCCGAAGATGTGCGGCCATGACCGCCATAATCTTCGTGAACACCCTCGGTGCCGTGGAGAGACCAAAGGGTAGCGCCTGGAACTGATAGTGGTGTTGAAGGATAGCGAACCTCAGATACCGCTGGTGTGAAGATGCTATCGGAACATGGAGGTAGGCGTCCTGGATGTCCAGGGACACCATGTAATCCCCCGGTTCCATCGCCAGAATGATGGAACGTAACGTTTCCATCCTGAACTTGGGAACTCTGAGGAATTTGTTCAGAGACTTCAAATTGAGGATAGGGCGATGAGAACCATTGGGTTTCTGCACCAGAAACAGAGACGAATAATACCCCGTCCCTCGTTGTGATAGAGGAACGGGAACAATGACCCCTGCTTTCAGCAAGGACTCTATAGCCTCCTGAACCTGTAACGCCTTGGTCTTGTTCTGAGAAGGACTTGTGCAGAAAAACTGGTGGGGTGGTCTGTGCCGAAAAGACAGGGCGTACCCCTGGGAGACCACTTCTCGAACCCAGGCATCCGTGGTGGTATTGTGCCAGCACTGGGCAAATAGAAGTCGGCCTCCCACTCTGAGGTCCCCCAGAGGGAGGCCCGTCCCATCAGGCCGCAGGTTTATCTTCCTGCTTGGAAGAAGGGCGCCGAGCACTCCAGGCTTGCTTCTTGGGTTTAGAGGCCGTCTTACTCGCAGACTGTCTCGGGAAGGACTGACCTTTCGCCTTACCCTGAACCCGAAAGGAACGAAAAGCCGAACTCCGAACCTTAGCAGGCAGTGCCGCCGAAGGGAGGAAGGCCGACTTGGATTTAGCCAGGGTGTCCACTATTTTGTCCAAGTCCGGACCAAATAGTAATTCCCCATTGAAAGGTAAGGCCTCCAGACCTTTCTTTGAATCAGAGTCCGCTCTCCAGGACCGCAACCATAAGGATCGGCGGGCAGACACCGCTGCAGCCGATACCCGCGAGGTCAGCAGACTAGCATCTAAAGAAGCTTCTCCAATGTAAGAAGCGGCGTCCCTCATTTGTCCCAACAACGCCCGCTGGACATCCGGAGCGTCGTCCGGGAAGGTATCTTCCAATGCATTGGCCCACC
The DNA here is from genome assembly GCA_031769625.1 of Taudactylus pleione. Lineage (NCBI taxonomy): Eukaryota > Metazoa > Chordata > Amphibia > Anura > Myobatrachidae > Taudactylus > Taudactylus pleione. The sequence continues at coordinate 1,098,713 of JAUIMM010000634.1, forward strand.
CCTCAATGGCCTTGGCCACCCAGGAAATGGCCATGGACGGTCGGGCCACCGCCCCGGAGAGGGAGTAAATAGACTTTAAGCAAGTCTCAACTTTCCTGTCCGTGGGATCCTTCAGCGAGGATATCGACGGTAATGGTAAGGTGGCGCCCCGAGTTAAACGGGTGACATGGGAATCCACCGCCGGTGGAGTTTCCCATTTTTTACAATGTGCCTCAGGGAAGGGGTAATTAGAAGCCAACCGCTTCTGAGGAAGGAATCTCTTACTGGGCGCCTGCCAAGCTACCGCCATATGATCCGTCAACTGATCCGACAGGGGAAACACCGCAGAAGCCACCTTAGTTTTTTTTGAAACTAGGAAACTTCGACCTAGGAACCGGTGCCTCATCCTCTATAAGAAGAATAGCTCGCACCGCCCTAACTAGTGCTCGCACATTAATGGACGACTTGGTATCCATTTCCTGGACCGAGGCGTTCGAGTCAGTGTCATCAGGGACCTCCCCATCATCTGAGGAACCCTCTGAGTCCGATACCTGAGCAGCCCGTGTCATGAGTGGGCGTTTAGAAATCCTAGAAGGCATGTCAGTCTGCAACATTGACTGAAAAGCCGAGGAAGCGGCCGCCAAATTTTGCACGGAGTTGGAGAGCACATCCACCCATGGTGGAGGCGTCGCCATAGGGGCCTGAAAAGGTACCACAGGCTGCTGCGGCACAGGGGAAGCCTGTATATACATAGGCAACCCCGCATAGGGACCAACTGATTGAGACACAGGAGGACTCCGCAATAACTGCGGGACACCCGGGGAATGGGGGATGGTCGGCTGGGGCACCGCCCTAGTAGGGAGAGCAGTCGGGACCGACAGACGGTCCGCAATAGACACCAGCACTTGAGAAAACATCGCCCACGGTGGTTCCTGCGCCAGAGAAGGTCTGGATGGGCCAGGAGCCACCTGGCATCGACTACACAGGCCATCCTGTGACAAATCCTCCCTATCTACTCCTGCAGAACAGCGTCCGCAGGAGGCCAACACCGGAGCCACTGAGCGCTCAACCTCCTCGTCTGACATGACAGAATATATTATATATCTGGCACCAGGGTAGAAGTGAAACGCACTCACCGGTGTGCTGAACAACAGCCCACAATATGGCACTGAGTAGCACACTACTGTATGTGACGGACCTCACAAATACGTGATCTATATAAGTGAGGTCAGTAGAAACGCCCCTCCCCCACACACCTGCAGGGCTTGTAGGAGAAGTAAAGGGATAGGTATAAGCTGACAGTAAGCGGAAAATAAGCACAGACAGGCAGCACTAGCAAAAAGTCACATACCATGCAGGAAGATATACTCACTGCACCTTTACACTACAATCAACCTGCCCAGATTCAGTGTCTGGGAGGGCTATAGTGCTGTGTACGCTGTCCTTAATCAGGGGAGAGGTACACAGGGGGACCGGTCCGCGTGCTCCCTGAGATCTGCGCTGCCACTGTGGGAAAATGGCCGCTGGAGACCTCAGAGGAGGAGTGGCCGAGTAGCTGCAGCTCAGCGACGCCAGACTCCGTGCTGAAAGGCGCGCTGAGCTGAGGGGAGGAGCCGCTGACAGGGAAGGCTTCCTCCCCTGGCTGGCCATAACCCCAGGGATGCTGGCTTCCCGCTTGCCGGTTATCCCTGGTGGTCTAGTGGTCCCACGGGTTATGGGGGGGGGCCCGCCGCCACTGCCAGCAGCCTCCGGTCTGTCCCCAGGACCGGAGGCTAAAGGACTGCATTTAAGGCATTCCGCGCGCCGCCGCTAGCCAGCGACGCGCGGCTTACCTGCATCCCCGGCGACTCCGGCAGCAGTCCTGGGAGGTAGACAGAGTCCGGCCTCTGTCCTCCCGCTGCGATCCCCAGATCAGTACTGGCGTCGCGGCGCCAGTCGGGGATCAGAGCGGCAGCATGGGCGTCTGTACAGACAGCCCTTCGCTGCCGTCTGTAGTAAAAATAGATTAAAACTAAATAAAAATTTTACTTAAAATAAAAAGCTTCTGGGGGCTGCTCCTGCAGCCCCCCTGCGCGGTGACCGACTCCGGCCGGGCACCAGCTTACACTGAGGTGCCTGTGGCTCGGGGGCGGGGTATAGAGGAGGACCCAAGTGCATCCTGGGAGCTAAAAGCTTAACTGTGTGGTGCCCATGGATCCTGTTCCAGCTATAACCCCAAGGTCAACCCTGTGGACCCCCTATGGACCCTGAAGTAGAATATACTTATAATGGGCACTAGAACAACTGCTCAAGCCTCAAAGGGCTGGTAGGATCTGGAAGAGGTATACAGGGAGACTGAACCCGAAACACCCGAGACCTGTAACTTCAGAAAAGCCCTGATTGTCTCATATAGGGAGGAGGGTGAGGAGGAGTAGGAGCAGCTCAGAGGCGGGAAACCTCTCGTGAGGGATCACACTCCGGGCTGGGTGAGGGGCTGCCGGGGGGAGAACTTACCTCCCTGCTGCTGCTGCATGAACCGCCGGGTGCCGCTGCCCTCCAACATGGTCCCCGATGCCCTGTTGGTCTAGTGGGTGAGCGGACGAACCAGTCGCCCCCACTGCGGCGTCCTCCGGCAGGTCTCCACCGCCAGAGGTAAGGACTGCACAATACGCGACAGGGGAATCACCTTACCTGTTCCACTCTGTCTGCAGTTCTGGGTCCCCAGTGGAGCGGCTAGCAGAGCCCCGCTGGCACCCGCTGTAATCACTGGACCACTCACCAGTGTTACGGCGCCATCGGAGGTAGCTGGAGCAGCCGCACAGGCGCCCATTAGGACGCCTTGCTGCTTGCTCAGATAATAATAAAAATTTTAAAAAAAACCCTCATAAAAATAAAGCATGAGGCTGTCTGTTCTAAAGATGCGACCGTTCCTGTCCAGCACTAAACTAAAAACTGTCTGCCTATGGCTGGGGCGGGGTATATGTAGAGGAGGCCCGAGGCATCCTGGGTGCTAAAGCTTTAACTGTTTGGTGCCCGGAACACTCCAACCACACCCGCCTATGGTATCCTTGTGGATCCCCTATGGACCCTGACGAAGAAAAAAACATTAGGGCCCATTCCAACCTTTCATGTCACCATCATTACACAATATCACTTATAAATCAGTAACTCCGTCATCATCGTAGAGTACCCACCTCTCCTGTCCCGGTGACTGTGCTGGTGCCGGACCAAGGCCGAACGAGAACAAAATCCTCTAGTGCAGATTGAGCAGATGTACGGTCGCTCCCCGGTATGCGTCCTGACATGGATCACCAGGCTTGTCTTCTGAGAGAAGCCCCTTAGACAGACCTCGCATTTGTAAGGTTGTTCACCCGTGTGCGTCCTTTGGTGTCTAACTAAAAAGTAGTTGCAGGTAAAATTATGCCCACAGTCCTTACAGATGTACCTGTGCTCTCCCTTGTGGTCCGCCAAATGTCTCCTCAACTCACTGGTGTCCAGGAAGCTATGGTTACAGACGCCACATTTATGGGAGAGCTTAGAGGTTTCAACAAGAGCGAGACCATTGTTAGAGGTAAATGGTTTCCGCACTAGATTATGGCAGTGAGAACTCTGGTGTCGGGCAAGCGTAGACCGGTGACCAAATATTTTACCACACTGGGAACAAGTGAACCGGCTGTCTCCTAGGTGGATCTTCTGATGCACCGTGAACGAGGATGGAGATCGGAATGTCTTGCCACAGTCTGGGCAGATAATCCCACCACCATTATTAGAGTCTAGCAGGTCCCCACAGGGATATCCGTCTGATGTCCACCTCCCGTGATCTTCATCCATGTTCCTGTATTTTCCACCTTTATCCAGCAGAGGTTTCTCATCAGAAACATCTTCAGGTTTTACAAGACTCCTTGTGCAGAGCGTCTCTCCTGTGCTCTCCAGATTCTGATCTGCTGAGAAAATAAATATAAATATTATATTATATATTAATGGTCTAATGAGCGTTTTTCTTTAAAAAGCTACGAGCATGGAAAATTAGGGATTTGTCTCATGTCCACACTCCCGTGTGTGGCAAAAAAATAAAAAATAATAACAAAATTTAAAAAATAGAAGCCTACAGAATTTAAAAAAATAGAGATAAATGTTCGTCTTATGATTTGATGCCTCGGATAATTAGGATTGTCCGAGAGCGTTCTATTATTACCATAACGAATGTCATGCGATTGTTCCTTGGCTCCTTCAATCTCCACCATAAGTTTTCCTTGCCAAGTGTCGGAATCCATCTGCTGCTCAATCCACCGCGTGTTCTCCACGGCCCGGAGGGAGCTGCCGCCGCCACAAGCCTTCGGCTGCCTTCTCACTTGGCCCCTTCCGTCGTCACATTGCCTCAGACCTTCCTTTGCTGAAAGCACACAATGAACACACATGACTGCAGAGGACATGCTTTGCCGTGTCACTACAATGATCATGTAACAGATTCTGTCGGTTTGAGGACTAAGAACTCCAGGAGAGACCATGAAAAAGACGTAGGACAAACCAGGACTTTTCTACTTCCGTTAAATCCATTTATCTGAATCTATTTTGGAATTCGGGACCCTTGTGAATATAGCGTCCCCCCTTCAGGACATTGGCACTTTAAATTCAGCTAAAAAGGTCACCTCTTCCATATTCTCATTCTACTGGACCCTCAGTTACTTTTCTTTAACCAAGTCCGGCAGGACAGAAAAGAAAATCATCTATCTGAAAGAACATTTAGCATTGGCAAACATTAAACAGGAGAACTAGAGCCCGCAATGTTCACTAATGGGTATAGAGAAAAGAATTTAACATTTATGTCTCCATCTTTCTATGAGGCACACTCAGCCCATGCAGACATCCAAACATCTGAAAGGAGTCTGTTCTGGAACATGAGTTAAGGGAAGTGTGCATGCATTAAACCACTGATCCCAGTGAAGTAGCAGCTTCCATTGTAGCACCCATCGGGTGCCCATCATGCATACTGTTCCTCTGAGGGCTTGGCTGAAGGTTTCTTCCTGGTCCAAGCCTGTATCCCTCCCTGCTGGCTGCATGAGGAGCTAAGACCTTCGGCCTGTAACATCTGCCTTTGATGGAAACATGAATGGAATGAAAACGAGAACCTCTGGCTTCCAGCACATTCAACACACATTTTGGTCGAAGGAACTACTGTCCATCATCCAACCAATTAACTTATACAACTCTGGGCTGAAGAAGGCATTACCTGTTATACAGAAGGGACTTTAGTCTTCTTAGACTCTGCATCCACCTCCCAAGCCTACAGCGAGAGAGCTCAGTACGCACCAAAGCTAAAATTATATCTCCAATCTGACCAGCAGCCACTGCGGTGTCCTCCAGATATTAAGGCGCCTCCCGGCGGTGTTCTAGTAAAAGGATGCTAGTTCTTTCCCAATTGCAAGCCTTGTATATGATCTGACGGAATCAGTATGAATGACCGCCGTACGTAAAGTACACAAGTACCATTTAAAACATTCATTGGGTTCTCTCTGCAATGAGTCCGCAAAGTACACAATACCCAATATAATAATAAAAAATGTTTTTAAACAGAGTACATTAAGTTTGTGCCCCCAGAAAAATTAGTTTTCTTTTCCCTCTTGTACAATACTGTAACCAAGCTCTAGGGGAGCACCGCCAGCTTTATATGTTGATGGCATTTAACAAATTGAAAGAATATGAGGACTTCTCCATAATTAGTGATGCTATACAACCTGAAACTCTGACCATAATTTAATTTAATTGCCTGTGCGGAGACACTCTCCCTGCACCGACTACATCTTCACAGTAGATATAAAGCAATCCTAGGACGATCCCTAGGATCCGACCATGGCTTCCCCTGATCCCCTCACCATACATTATGCCATTGTACTATACCCGCTGCTGTGCCCGGTAGAGGTCAAAAACAAACACTGATGGTGAAGGTCGCTCTGGGCTGCTATAGTAAAAAAAACCCACACTAAAAATATAAATGAACGAAAAACTAATTCAGAATAAAATACACCAGGCTACTACAGCAGACGAAACAGCGCCCTGTCCTGTGAGCACTCTAGTCGGATGGTCAAATGGAAGCGGAAGGATATTCTATATCTCTAAGGGTCCAGTGCCTCCATAAAATGACTGAGAAATAACAGGTAAACCATATGTACCGGGGCTCATTAAAAAGACACTCCCATAGAAATGCTAGAGGCAATCTGAATAACCCAGAAGATACTCACATGTCCGATTCCTGCCATGTCTTCCACTTTGCTCGTGACGGACCCGAGCGGAGCTGGAACAGAAGCTCCGGCCACAGACCTGGCAGCAGAATGGGCGCTCTCCCGTGTGCGTCCTCAGGTGGATGATCAGACTGGTCTTCTGGGAGAAGCATCGTGTACAGACCTCACACCGATACGGCTGCTCTCTTGTGTGGGTCCTCTGGTGCCGGTACAGGACGGAGCTGCACCTAAAGCTCTTGTTGCACTGCGGACAGGTGAAGGGCCGCTCTCCGGTGTGTGTCCTCTGGTGTCGAACCAAGAAGTAGTTACAGTTAAACGTGCGACCACAGTCGCGGCACATGTAGCGCTGGTCCCCGGTGTGACTTCCCAGATGTCTCCGCAGCTCATTCAGGCCAGGGAAGTTCATGTGACAGATCCCACATTTATTGTGGCTCTGACAACTGACAGTGGAAGAGAAATGGCTGGAACGATAGCTGCGTTTTCCGGTCTGGATGCCACAGTGCGAGTTCTGGTGCCGCATAAGAGATGATCGATGTCTAAATGTTTTACCACAGTCTGGGCACGAAGGCCGCTCCCTGGTATGCGTGGCAGAATGGACAGAGAGATCAGACTGAGATGAGAACATCTTACCACATTCAGAACATATAAAACCACAGCTGATGTTCCCCTCTGCGGGCACAACTTTTTCCTCACTCCCCTGGTTTGCAAACACCTCTAGCATACTGCCTTCCAGGCCACTGGCAGCACCCTCTCCTGTGTCCCCCTGCTCACTGGCAGCACCCTCTCCTGTGTCCCCCTGCTCACTGGCAGCACCCTCTCCTGTGTCCCCCTGCTCACTGGCAGCACCCTCTCCTGTGTCCTGACACTCTGTATATGTATCAGGTGCCCAGTCTTCATGCTCAGTGATAGCACCATGTCCTGTGTCCTGACGCTCTGTATATGTATCAGATGTGTCTTCATGCTCAGTGATAGCACCCTGTCCTGTGTCCTGACGCTCTGTATATGTATCAGATGTGTCTTCATGCTCAGTGATAGCACCCTGTCCTGTGTCCTGACGCTCTGTATATGTAGCAGGTGCCCAGTCTTCATGCTCAGTGATAGCACCCTGTCCTGTGTCCTGACGCTCTGTATATGTATCAGGTGCCCAGTCATCATGCTCAGTGATAGCACCCTGTCCTGTGTCCTGACGCTCTGTATATGTATCAGGTGCCCAGTCTTCATGCTCAGTGATAGCACCCTGTACGGTGTCCTGACGCTCTGTATATGTATCAGGTACCCAGTCTTCATGCTCAGTGATAGCACCCTGTCCTGTGTCCTGACGCTCTGTATATGTATCAGGTGCCCAGTCTTCATGCTCAGTGATAGCACCCTGTCCTGTGTCCTGACGCTCTGTATATGTAGCAGGTGCCCAGTCTTCATGCTCAGTGATAGCACCCTGTCCTGTGTCCTGACACTCTGTATATGTATCAGGTGTGTCTTCATGCTCAGTGATAGCACCCTGTCTTGTGTCCTGACACTCTGTATATGTATCAGGTGCCCAGTCTTCATGCTCAGTAATAGCACCCTGTCCTGTGTCCTGACACTCTGTATATGTATCAGGTGTGTCTTCATGCTCAGTGATAGCACCCTGTCCTGTGTCCTGACGATCTGTATATGTATCAGGTGTGTCTTCATGCTTAGTGATAGCACCATGTCCTGTGTCCTGACGCTCTGTATATGTATCAGGTACCCAGTCTTCATGCTCAGTAATAGCACTATGTCCTGTGTCCTGACACTCTGTATATGTATCAGTTGCCCAGTCTTCATGCTCAGTAATAGCACTATGTCCTGTGTCACGCAGCTTTGCACCACGTCCAGACTCCACAGTGGCTGTCACTTGTACTGGGCAGTCATCACTCTGTGAACCGATTTCTGAATACATGTCTGTCAATGTAAAGAAGGAAACCGGTCAATGTTCCTATTTCTATGCATATAACATATATTGTACAATGTAATCATTTACATCTACAGTTTCATCATTGTATCTTCTCTCAAATTAATGATTGTTCTACTTCCACTTATCCCAGCACCAGCAGTGGCCCCTTATCCTCTTTCACTAACCCTGACGGAACCCTGAGATTCCTCCAAACTATTTCACTTATCCCAACAAGACCAAAAGGCTCCCCCCTCTCTATGATCAATCCCAATGAGACCAGAGGCTCCCCCATCTTCTTTCACTAATCCCAATGAGACCAGGGGCTCCCCAATCCTCTTTCACTAACCCAATGAGACCAGGGGCTCCTCAATCCTCTTTCACTAACCCAATGAGACCAGGGGCTCCTCAATCCTCTTTCACTAATCCCAATGAGACCAGGGGCTCCCACCAATCTTCATTCACTAATCCCAATGAGACCAGAGGCTCTCCCAATCCTCTTTCACTAATCCCAATGAGACCAGAGACTCCCCCAATCCTCTTTCACTAATCCCAATGAGACCAGAGGCTCCCCCATCTTCTTTCACTAATCCCAATGAGACCAGAGACTCCCCCAATCTTCTTTCATTAATCCCAATGAGACCAGGGGCTCCTCAATCCTCTTTCACTAATCCCAATGAGACCAGGGGCTCCCACCAATCCCACCAATCTTCTTTCATTAATCCCAATGAGACCAGGGGCTCCTCAATCCTCTTTCACTAATTCCAATGAGACCAGGGGCTCCCACCAATCTTCATTCACTAATCCCAATGAGACCAGAGGCTCTCCCAATCCTCTTTCACTAATCCCAATGAGACCAGAGACTCCCCCAATCCTCTTTCACTAATCCCAATGAGACCAGAGACTCCCCCAATCCTCTTTCACTAATCCCAATGAGACCAGAGGCTCCCCCATCTTCTTTCACTAATCCCAATGAGAACAGAGGATCCCGCCAATCTTCTTTCACTAATCCCAATGAGACCAGGGGCTCCTCAATCCTCTTTCACTAATCCCAATGAGACCAGGGGCTCCCACCAATCTTCATTCACTAATCCCAATGAGACCAGAGGCTCTCCCAATCCTCTTTCACTAATCCCAATGAGACCAGACTCCCCCAATCCTCTTTCACTAATCCCAATGAGACCAGAGGCTCCCCCATCTTCTTTCACTAATCCCAATGAGACCAGAGGCTCTCCCACCAATCTTCATTCACTAATCCCAATGAGACCAGAGGCTCTCCCAATCCTCTTTCACTAATCCCAATGAGACCAGAGACTCCCCTAATCCTCTTTCACTAATCCCAATGAGACCAGAGGCTCCCCCATCTTCTTTCACTAATCCCAATGAGAACAGAGGCTCTCCCACCAATCTTCTTTCATTAATCCCAAAGAGACCAGGGGCTCCTCAATCCTCTTTCACTAATTCCAATGAGACCAGGGGCTCCCACCAATCTTCATTCACTAATCCCAATGAGACCAGAGGCTCTCCCAATCCTCTTTCACTAATCCCACTGAGACCAGAGACTCCCCCAATCCTCTTTCACTAATCCCAATGAGACCAGAGGCTCTCCCAATCCTCTTTCACTAATCCCAATGAGACCAGAGACTCCCCCAATCCTCTTTCACTAATCCCAATGAGACCAGAGGCTCCCCCATCTTCTTTCACTAATCCCAATGAGACCAGAGGCTCCCCCATCTTCTTTCACTAATCCCAATGAGACCAGAGGCTCTCCCACCAATCTTCATTCACTAATCCCAATGAGACCAGAGGCTCTCCCAATCCTCTTTCACTAATCCCAATAAGACCAGAGACTCCCCTAATCCTCTTTCACTAATCCCAATGAGACCAGAGGCTCCCCCATCTTCTTTCACTAATCCCAATGAGAACAGAGGCTCTCCCACCAATCTGCTTTCATTAATCCCAATGAGACCAGGGGCTCCTCAATCCTCTTTCACTAATCCCAATGAGACCAGAGACTCCCCCAATCCTCTTTCACTAATCCCAATGAGACCAGAGGCTCCCCCATCTTCTTTCACTAATCCCAATGAGACCAGAGGCTCTCCCACCAATCTTCTTTCATTAATCCCAATGAGACCAGGGACTCCCACCAATCTTCATTCACTAATCCCAATGAGACCAGAGGCTCCCCCATCTTCTTTCACTAATCCCAATGAGACCAGGGGCTCCCCAATCCTCTTTCACTAATCCCAATGAGACCAGGGGTTGGCCAACCCTCTTTCACCAATCCCAATGAGACCAGAGGCTCCCCCATCTTCTTTCACTAATCCCAATGAGACCAGGGGCTCCCCAATCCTCTTTCACTAATCCCAATGAGACCAGGGGTTGCCCAATCCTCTTTCACCAATCCCAATGAGACCAGGGGCTCCCCCCAATCTTCATTCACTAATCTCAATGAGACCAGAGGCTCCCCCAATCCTCTTTCACTAATCCCCATGAGACCAAAGGCTCCCCCCAATCCTCTTTTACTAATCCCAATGAGACCAGAGGCTCCTCAATCCTCTTTCACCTATCCCAATGAGACCAGGGGCTCCCCCCAATCCTCTTTCCCTAATCCCCATGAGACCAGGGGTTCCCCAATTCTCTTTCACTAATCCCTATACCAGTAGCTCCCCCCAATCCTTTCATTAACGTTGATACAACTGATGTTCTCTAATCCTTTTACACTAATCCCAACAAGGCTCAGAAGTTCCCTGACGTCTTTAAAGTTTCCCACATGATCCTGGTACAAATCCTCCACAGTCTTAGAATATTGACCCCGCTCTGATCTATCTCAAGTCCACACTGAGAGGTCACAGCTCTGGATACAACAGTGTGTGGGGGAAAGAATCAGTGTACATGCAAGTAGTTTTCCCTTTAAACATAATGACAGTAACTGCGGAAATAGCATCTTACACCCATAAATCTCTCTGCCAGCTGCCTCCAGCCAGTCATGTGGCCAGTGGACAGGACGAGGACAATCAGTAGAGCCAATGAAGTGGGGGGCACAGCATTATGCCACAACAAGCCTCCAGTCATCTTAAATCATTACCTCTATATTTGCTGTTAATCCCGTTCTCGGGGACATCCTGCACCATGGCTGGGCTTTCAGGCTGCTTGCCGTCCCCCCCGCCCTCTCTCCTGAATGAAATGTTCTGGGTGTTTTCTGATAAACTATCCACGATCTTCAGCTTTACAGGACTCTCAATAGCTCCCATCAGCCGGTCTCCATCTGTGGGTTAGACAATGTATCAGGACTTAGCAGCATTGTTAGACTTCATTAATTACAATATAAAAGAGGGGAGCGGCAAACAGCAATAAATGGCAAATAAGAGGGGCTACAGGTCCCACCTTCTCTACATCCATGCCGTCTGTGAGTTTGCGCGTGTCGGATCAGGGCGGAGCTGGAACAGAAGCTCCGCCCACAGACCTGGCAGCAGAAGGGCCGTTCTCCCGTGTGCGTCCTCAGGTGGATGATCAGACTGGTCTTCTGGGAGAAGCCCTTCATACACACTTCACACTTATACGGCAGCTCCCCGGAGTGGGTCCTCTGGTGCCGGTACAGGACGGAGCTGCACTTGAAGCTCTTGTTGCACTGCGGGCAGCTGAAGGGTCTCTCCCCGGTGTGCGTCCTCTGGTGACGGACCAGGTAGAAGTTACAGGTGAAGGTGCGACCACACTCCTGGCACATGTAGCGCTTGTCTCTGGGGTGACTTCTTAGGTGTTTCTTTAGTTCATTGGGGCTTGGGTATGTCTCCTGGCAGATGCCACACTTATAAGAACGATGGGTCTCGAAGGACAGCACTGGGCTGCTGGAAGAAACTGGAATTTTGCCCTTCTTGGCGCTACAGTGAAAAGTCTGATGGCGGATGAGGGTTGATCTCTGACCAAAGCTTTTGCCGCAGTCTGGGCAAGAATAGGGCCGTTCCACGGTATGCATCCTCTTGTGCATAATCAAAGACGACTGAGTATTAAAGGCCTTTCCCTATGGGCACACCATACCAGCATTAGGCTCTGCTTCCTCAATAGACTTATTGTCCCCTTGTTTCTGATCTGTGGATAGTAAAGAAGAGATTGGGATAGATGCAGCATCTGACCCATACATATAGTGTAGGCATCCACGTCCATAATAAGTAATTCACCAGATTACTACCCTCCTCTGTTACTACTGACCCCTTCTGTCACCACTGTACAGGTTATTGCCCCTCTACAGTATGTCACCACTGAGTAGTTACTACTCCACTCTGTCATGACTGAACAGGTTAATTATTACTACCCTCTGTCACCACTGAGCAGGGTAATACCCCCTATACCACCTCTGAGATGAGTAATAACTCCTACGCCAGTCCTGATCAGGGTTCTAGTCCCCTATACAAGCTCTGAGCAGGATAATACCCCTATACAAGCTCTGGGAAATGTAATATCCCCTATGCCAGCACTGAGCGGTGTAGTATCACTTATACCAGCGATGAGCATATCACTTATACCCCGCCCTGAAAAGGGCAATACCTCCTATACCAGCACTGAGTATACCCCATATACCACGACTGAGTAGAATAATACCCCCCAGTACACTAAGCAGGGTGATACCCCCTATACCAGCACTGAGCAGGGTGATACCCCCTATACCAGCACTGAGCTGGGTTATACCCCCCCTATACCAGCACTGAGCTGGGTTATACCCCCTATACCAGCACCAAGTATACCTCATATACCAGGACTGAGCAGTTTAATGCCCCCAGTACACTAAGCAGGGTGATACCCCCCTGTACCAGCACTAAGCAGGGTAATACCCCCTATACCCCCCTGTACCTACCCTGAGCAGGGTAACACCCCCCCCCCCCCCTATACAGCACCTGGTACAAAAACCCCTTTTGTACCAGCACTGAGCAGGGCAATATCCCTGGCAGGTCAGTAGCAGGGTTCCTACGGACACATTGGATATCTCACCTCCTCCTGCCGCCCACAGCATGCAGCGTTCTATGACCGGCTTCCCCTCCTGATAGTGCACATGTACTCTTCCTCCTAGTAACGTGATGGGAGGAAGTAGGCAGGACGAGTCCACTCTGAGCTCGGGAGGGGGAAGAGAAGAGTGACATCACGGACAGAGCAGTGTCATAGGACTTACTGGATGCAGTTACCTGTAGTGGCCGCCAGATGGAGCTGTGTCTTTATCTTCTCAGATTCATGACGATAGTGGAGGACGGCACCTGCTGGGATCTGTGCTGGGGCTGTGCACCCCTGACAGCATGGTAATACCCCCTATACCAGCACTGAGCAGGGTAATACCCCTATACCAGCACTGATCATGATAATACCCCCTATACCAGCACTGAGCAGGGTAATACCCCTATACCAGCACTGAGCATGGTAATACCCCTATACCAGCACTGAGCAGGGTAATACCCCTATACCAGCACTGAGCATGGTAATACCCCCTATACCATCTCTGAGCATGGTAATACACCCTATACCAGCACTGAGCAGGGTAATACCCCTATACCAGCACTGATCATGCTAATACCCCCTATACCAGCACTGAGCATGGTAATACCCCCTATACCAGCTCTGAGCAGGGTAATACCCCCTATACCAGCACTGAGCAGGGTAATACCCCCTATACCAGCACTGAGCAGGGTAATACCCCCTATACCAGCACTGAGCAGGGTAATACCCCTATACCAGCACTGATCATGATAATACCCCCTATACCAGCACTGAGCAGGGTAATACCCCTATACCAGCACTGAGCATGGTAATACCCCTATACCAGCACTGAGCAGGGTAATACCCCTATACCAGCACTGAGCATGGTAATACCCCCTATACCATCTCTGAGCATGGTAATACACCCTATACCAGCACTGAGCAGGGTAATACCCCTATACCAGCACTGATCATGCTAATACCCCCTATACCAGCACTGAGCATGGTAATACCCCCTATACCAGCTCTGAGCAGGGTAATACCCCCTATACCAGCACTGAGCAGGGTAATACCCCCTATACCAGCACTGAGCAGGGTAATACCCCCTATACCAGCACTGAGCATGGTAATACCCCCTATACCAGCACTGAGCATGGTAATACCCCCTATACCATCTCTGAGCAGGGTAATACACCCTATACCAGCACTGAGCAGGGTAATACCCCTATACCAGCACTGATCATGCTAATACCCCCTATACCAGCACTGAGTGGGTAATACCAGTATACCAGCACTGAGCAGGGTAATACCCCTATACCAGCACTGAGCATGGTAATACCCCCTATACCAGCACTGAGCAGGGTAATACCCCTATACCAGCACTGAGCAGGGTAATACCCCCTATACCAGCGCTGAGCAGGGTAATACCCCTATACCAGCACTGAGCAGGGTAATACCCCTATACCAGCACTCAGCAGGGTAATACCCCCTATACCATCTCTGAGCAGGGTAATACCCCCTATACCAGCACTGAGCAGGGTAATACCCCTATACCAGCACTGAGCAGGGTAATACCCCCCTATACCAGCACTGAGCATGGTAATACCCCCTATACCAGCACTGAGCAGGGTAATACCCCCTATACCAGCACTGAGCAGGGTAATACCCCCTATACCAGCTCTGAGCAGGGTTATACCCCCTATACCAGCTCTGAGCTGGGTTATACCCCCTATACCAGCTCTGAGCAGGGTAATACCCCCTATACCAGCTCTGAGCAGGGTAATACCCCCTATACCAGCTCTGAGCAGGGTAATACCCCCTATACCAGCTCTGAGCAGGGTAATACCCCCTATACCAGCACTGAGCAGGGTAATACCCCTATACCAGCACTGAGCAGGGTAATACCCCCTATACCAGCGCTGAGCAGGGTAATACCCCTATACCAGCACTGAGCAGGGTAATACCCCTATACCAGCACTCAGCAGGGTAATACCCTCTATACCATCTCTGAGCAGGGTAATAACCCCTATACCAGCACTGAGCAGGGTAATACCCCTATACCAGCACTGAGCAGGGTAATACCCCCCTATACCAACACTGAGCAGGGTAATACCCCCTATACCAGCACTGAGCAGGGTAATACCCCCTATACCAGCACTGAGCAGGGTAATACCCCCTATACCAGCACTGAGCAGGATAATACCCCTATACCAGCACTGAGCAGGGTAATACCCCCTATACCAGCTCTGAGCAGGGTTATACCCCCTATACCAGCTCTGAGCTGGGTTATACCCCCTATACCAGCTCTGAGCAGGGTAATACCCCCTATACCAGCTCTGAGCAGGGTAATACCCCCTATACCAGCTCTGAGCAGGGTAATACCCCCTATACCAGCTCTGAGCAGGGTAATACCCCCTATACCAGCACTGAGCAGGGTAATACCCCCTATACCAGCACTGAGCACGGTAATACCCCCTATACCAGCACTGAGCAGGGTTATACCCCCTATACCAGCACTGAGCAGGGTTATACCCCCCTATACCAGCACTGAGCAGGGTAATACCTCTATACCAGCACTGAGCAGGGTAATACCCCCTATAGCAGCACTGAGCATGGTAATACCCCTATACCAGCTCTGAGCTTGGTAATACCCCCTATACCAGCACTGAGCAGGGTAATACCCCCCTATACCAGCACTGAGCAGGGTAATACCCCTATACCATCACTGAGCAGGGTAATACCCCTATACCAGCGCTGAGCAGGGTAATACCCCCTATACCAGCGCTGAGCAGGGTAATACCCCTATACCAGCGCTGAGCAGGGTAATACCCCCTATACCAGCGCTGAGCAGGGTAATACCCCCTATACCAGCGCTGAGCAGGGTAATACCCCCTATACCAGCGCTGAGCAGGGTATTACCCCCTATACCAGCGCTGAGCAGGGTAATTCACCCCTATACCAGCGCTGAGCAGGGTAATACCCTCTATACCAGCGCTGAGCAGGGTAATACCCCTATACCAGCGCTGAGCAGGGTAATACCCCTATACCAGCGCTGAGCAGGGTAATACCCCCCTATACCAGTGCTGAGCAGGGTAATACCCCCTATACCAGTGCTGAGCAGGGTAATACCCCTATACCAGCGCTGAGCAGGGTAATACCTCCTATACCAGCTCTGAGCAGGGTAATACCCCCTATACCAGCACTGAGCAGGGTAATACCCCCTATACCAGCACTGAGCAGGGTAATACCCCTATACCAGCACTGAGCATGGTAATACCCCCTATACCAGCACTGAGCATGGTAATACCCCCTATACCATCTCTGAGCATGGTAATACACCCTATACCAGCACTGAGCAGGGTAATACCCCTATACCAGCACTGATCATGCTAATACCCCCTATACCAGCACTGAGTGGGTAATACCAGTATACCAGCACTGAGCAGGGTAATACCCCTATACCAGCACTGAGCAGGGTAATACCCCCTATACCAGCGCTGAGCAGGGTAATACCCCTATACCAGCGCTGAGCAGGGTAATACCCCTATACCAGCACTCAGCAGGGTAATACCCTCTATACCATCTCTGAGCAGGGTAATACCCCCTATACCAGCACTGAGCAGGGTAATACCCCTATACCAGCACTGAGCAGGGTAATACCCCCCTATACCAGCACTGAGCATGGTAATACCCCCTATACCAGCACTGAGCAGGGTAATACCCCCTATACCAGCACTGAGCAGGGTAATACCCCCTATACCAGCACTGAGCAGGGTAATACCCCTATACCAGCACTGAGCAGGGTAATACCCCCTATACCAGCTCTGAGCAGGGTTATACCCCCTATACCAGCTCTGAGCTGGGTTATACCCCCTATACCAGCTCTGAGCAGGGTAATACCCCCTATACCAGCTCTGAGCAGGGTAATACCCCCTATACCAGCTCTGAGCAGGGTAATACCCCCTATACCAGCTCTGAGCAGGGTAATACCCCCTATACCAGCACTGAGCAGGGTAATACCCCCTATACCAGCACTGAGCAGGGTAATACCCCCTATACCAGCACTGAGCAGGGTTATACCCCCTATACCAGCACTGAGCAGGGTTATACCCCCCTATACCAGCACTGAGCAGGGTAATACCTCTATACCAGCACTGAGCAGGGTAATACCCCCTATAGCAGCACTGAGCATGGTAATACCCCTATACCAGCTCTGAGCTTGGTAATACCCCCTATACCAGCACTGAGCAGGGTAATACTCCCCTATACCAGCACTGAGCAGGGTAATACCCCTATACCATCACTGAGCAGGGTAATACCCCTATACCAGCGCTGAGCAGGGTAATACCCCCTATACCAGCGCTGAGCAGGGTAATACCCCTATACCAGCGCTGAGCAGGGTAATACCCCTATACCAGCGCTGAGCAGGGTAATACCCCCTATACCAGCGCTGAGCAGGGTAATACCCCCTATACCAGCGCTGAGCAGGGTATTACCCCCTATACCAGCGCTGAGCAGGGTAATTCACCCCTATACCAGCGCTGAGCAGGGTAATACCCTCTATACCAGCGCTGAGCAGGGTAATACCCCTATACCAGCGCTGAGCAGGGTAATACCCCTATACCAGCGCTGAGCAGGGTAATACCCCCCTATACCAGTGCTGAGCAGGGTAATACCCCCTATACCAGTGCTGAGCAGGGTAATACCCCTATACCAGCACTGAGCAGGGTAATACCTCCTATACCAGCACTGAGCAGGGTAATACCCCCCTATACCAGCACTGAGCAGGGTAATACCTCCTATACCAGCACTGAGCAGGGTAATACCCCCTATACCAGCAGTGAGCAGGGTAATACCCCCCTATACCAGCACTGAGCCTGGTAATACCCCCCTATACCAGCACTGAGCAGGATAATACCCCCTATACCAGCACTGAGCGGGATAATACCCCCTATACCAGCACTGAGCATGGTAATACCCCCTATACCAGCACTGAGCAGGGTAATACCCCTATACCAGCACTGAGCAGGGTAATACCCCCTATACCAGCACTGAGCAGAGTAATACCCCCCTATACCAGCACTGAGAAAGATAATACCCGCAGTGAGCAGGGTAATACTCCCCTATACCAGCTCTGAGCATGGTAATACCCCCTATACCAGCACTGGGCAGAGTAATACCCCCTATACCAGCACTGAGCAGGGTAATACCCCCTATACCAGCACTGGGCAGAGTAATACTCCCCTCTACCAGCACTGAGCCTGGTAATACCCCCATATACCAGCACTGAGAAAGATAATACCCCCTCATACCCACAGTGAGCATGACAATACCCCCTATACCAGCACTGAGCCTGGTAATACCCCCTATACTAGCACCGAGCAGGACAATACCCCCTAGACCAGCACTGAGGCTATATTTGCGCCCAGCTTACAGAATTATAGGCATGGCACTGTGCACACGGTGAGTACGGATAATAGGGACTTTCCAAGGAAACATTAGGCCTTGGCAGCAGTCTCATCTCGCCATATACCAACATACATTGTAAGTGATAGGACAGGAGCTGTCTGTGTATTACAGCAATAATTCATTAATGATAAAAACATAACTCACAACCATCCTGGTTTTGGCAGGGACTATTGGATTAATAAGGTTCCTGCATAACATTATTTGGGAATGGTATAATATCCCAATTTATTCTACCAGAAACAGGGCGTGGCCTCGCAATAAGGTGTGTGGCCACTCAGTACACCCCCATTTCTATCACTATGGAGGCATGCTCAGCAGTCCCCAAATTACGAGCTGTACCTAGGCTTTCCCCTAAGGAGCCGTCAAGAGCTGGGTACTGGATAAATCTGGGAGGTGTCCCCACGCCCCTCCCCCAGAAATAAACTATGCATGGCACTGCTCTGCAAACGGGTATGTTTGTCCCCCTAAACAGCATTGCAAAGGGGGAAGATGTCCCCTCAGCAGCTGCACTGGCCTCTCCAACAAGCACCTCCCCATCTCCTCTGTGCCGCTGGTCCCCCACAGTGTCTAGATGATGTGCGCACATCTATTCACCCACTGTGATGGTTGGGGGTATGTGATGGTGCCCTGAGAGTGAGGGGACACCGGGACAGTCTGTATTACATGTGTCCTGAGAGTGAGGGGACACCCCGGGACTGTCTGTATTACATGTGCCCTGAGAGTGAGGGGACACCGGGACAGTCTGTATTACATGTGCCCTGAGAGTGAGGAGACACCGGGACAGTCTGTATTACATGTGTCCTGAGAGTGAGGAGACACCGGGACAGTCTGTATTGCATGTGCCCTGAGAGTGAGGAGACACCGGGACTGTCTGTATTGCATGTGTCCTGAGAATGAGGGGACACCGGGACAATCTGTATTACATGTGTCCTGAGAGTGAGGGGACACCGGGACTGTCTGTATTACATGTGCGCTGAGAGTGAGGGGACACTGGGACAGTCTGTATTACATGTGCCCTGAGAGTGAGGGGACACCGCGACTGTCTGTTTTGTGTCCTGAGAGTGAGGGGACACCGGGACTGTCTGTATTACATGTGTCCTGATAGCGAGGGGACACCGGGACTGTCTGTATTACATGTGGTTTGAGAGTGAGAGGACACCGGGACAGTCGGTATTACATGTGTCCTGAGAGTGAGGGGACATTGGGACTGTCTGTATTACATGTGCCCTGAGTGTGAGAGGACACCGGGACAGTCTGTATTACATGTGTCCTGAGTGTGAGAGGACACCGGGACTGTCTGTATTACATGTGTCCTGAGAGTGAGAGGACACCGGGACTGTCTGTATTACATGTGTCCTGAGAGTGAGAGGAGACACCGGGACTGTATTTATTACATGTGTCCTGAGAGTGAGGGGACATTGGGACTGTCTGTATTACATGTGCCCTGAGTGTGAGAGGACACCGGGACTGTCAGTTTTACATGTGTCCTGAGAGTGAGGGGGCACCTGGACTGTCTGTTTTACATGTGTCCTGAGAGTAAGAGGACACCGGGGCTGTCTGTATTACATGTGTCCTGAGAGTAAGAGGACACCAATACTGTCAGTATTTCATGTGTCCTGAGAGTAAGAGGACACCGGGACTGTCTGTATTACATATCTCCTGAGATTAAGATGACACAAGGACAGTCTGTATTACATGTGCCCTGAGAGTGAGGAGACACCTGGACAGTCTGTAT
Source organism: Taudactylus pleione (assembly GCA_031769625.1). Classification (NCBI taxonomy): domain Eukaryota; kingdom Metazoa; phylum Chordata; class Amphibia; order Anura; family Myobatrachidae; genus Taudactylus; species Taudactylus pleione. The sequence continues at coordinate 1,118,988 of JAUIMM010000634.1, forward strand.
TACATGTGCCCTGAGAGTGAGGAGACACCGGGACTGTCTGTATTGCATGTGTCCTGAGAGTGAGGGGACACCGGGACAATCTGTATTACATGTGTCCTGAGAGTGAGAGGACACCGGGACAGTCTGTATTACATGTGCCCTGAGAGTGAGGAGACACCGGGACATTCTGTATTACATGTGCCCTGAGAGTGAGGAGACACCGGGACTGTCTGTATTGCATGTGCCCTGAGAGTGAGGGGACACCGGGACAGTCTGTATTACATGTGCCCTGAGAGTGAGGAGACACCGGGACTGTCTGTATTGTATGTGTCCTGAGAGTGAGGGGACACCGGGACAATCTGTATTACATGTGTCCTGAGAGTGAGAGGACACCGGGACAGTCTGTATTACATGTGCCCTGAGAGTGAGGAGACACCGGGACTGTCTGTATTGCATGTGTCCTGAGAATGAGGGGACACCGGGACAATCTGTATTACATGTGTCCTGAGAGTGAGGGGACACCGGGACAGTCGGTATTACATGTGCCCTGAGAGTGAGGGGACACCGGGACTGTCTGTATTGCATGTGCCCTGAGAGTGAGGGGACACCGGGACTGTCTGTTTTGTGTCCTGAGAGTGAGGGGACACCGGGACAGTCTGTATTACATGTGCCCTGAGAGTGAGGAGACACCGGGACAATCTGTATTACATGTGCCCTGAGAGTGAGGAGACACCGGGATTGTCTGTATTACATGTGTCCTGAGAGTGAGGGGACACCGGGACTGTCTGTATTACATGTGTCCTGATAGTGAGGGGACACCGGGACTGTCTGTATTACATGTGGTTTGAGAGTGAGAGGACACCGGGACAGTCGGTATTACATGTGTCCTGAGAGTGAGGGGACATTGGGACTGTCTGTATTACATGTGCCCTGAGTGTGAGAGGACACCGGGACAGTCTGTATTACATGTGTCCTGAGTGGGAGAGGACACCGGGACTGTCTGTATTACATGTGTCCTGAGAGTGAGAGGACACCGGGACAGTCTGTATTACATGTGCCCTGAGAGTGAGGAGACACCGGGACTGTCTGTATTGCATGTGTCCTGAGAATGAGGGGACACCGGGACAATCTGTATTACATGTGTCCTGAGAGTGAGGGGACACCGGGACAGTCGGTATTACATGTGCCCTGAGAGTGAGGGGACACCGGGACTGTCTGTATTGCATGTGCCCTGAGAGTGAGGGGACACCGGGACAGTCTGTATTACATGTGCCCTGAGAGTGAGGAGACACCGGGACAGTCTGTATTACATGTGCCCTGAGAGTGAGGAGACACCGGGACTGTCTGTATTGCATGTGTCCTGAGAGTGAGGGGTCTCCGGGACAATCTGTATTACATGTGTCCTGAGAGTGAGACGACACCGGGACAATCTGTATTACATGTGTGCTGAGAGTGAGGGGACACCGGGACTGTCTGTATTACATGTGTCCTGAGAGAGAGGGGACACCGGGACTGTCTGTATTGCATATGTCCTGAGAGTGAGGAGATACCGGGACTGTCTGTATTACATGTGCCCTCAGAGTGAGGAGACAACGGGACTGTCTGTATTGCATGTGCCCTGAGAGTGAGGAAACACCGGGACTGTCTGTATTGCATGTGTCCTGAGAGTGAGGGGACACCGGGACTGTCTGTGTTACATGAGAGTGAGGGGGCACCGGGGACTGTCTGTTTTACATGTGTCCTGAGAGTGAGGGTGCACCGGGACTGTCTGTTTTACATGTGTCCTGAGAGTGAGTGGACACCGAGAGAGTCTGTATTACATGTGCCCTGAGAGTAAGAGGACACCGGGACTGTCTGTATTACATGTGTCCTGATAGTGAGGGGACACCGGGACTGTCTGTATTACTTGTGACCTGAGAGTGAGGGGACACCCAGACTGTCTGTATTACATGTGTCCTGAGAGTGAGGTGACACCGGGACAGTCTGTATTACATGTGCCCTGAGAGTGAGGAGACACCGGGACTTTCTGTATTGCATGTGTTCTGAATGTGAGGGGACACCGGGATTGTCTGTATTACATGTGTCCTGAGAGTGAGGGGACACCGGGACTGTCTGTATTACATGTGTCCTGAGAGTGAGGGGACACCGGGACTGTCTGTATTACATGTGGTTTGAGAGTGAGAGGACACCGGGACAGTCGGTATTACATGTGTCCTGAGAGTGAGGGGACATTGGGACTGTCTGTATTACATGTGCCCTGAGAGTGAGAGGACACCGGGACAGTCTGTATTACATGTGTCCTGAGTGTGAGAGGACACCGGGACTGTCTGTATTACATGAGTCCTGAGAGTGAGAGGACACCGGGACTGTCTGTATTACATGTGTCCTGAGAGTGACAGGAGACACCGGGACTGTATGTATTACATGTGTCCTGAGAGTGAGGGAACACCGGGACTGTCTGTGTTACATGAGAGTGAGGGGGCACCGGGACTGTCTGTTTTACATGTGTCCTGAGAGTGAGGGGGCACCGGGACTGTCTGTATTACATGTGTCCTGAGAGTGAGGAGACACCGGGACTGTCTGTATTCCATGTGTCCTGAGAATGAGGGGACACCGGGACTGTATGTATTACATGTGTCCTGAGAGTGAGGGGATACTGGGACTGTCTGTATTACATGTGCCCTGAGAGTGAGAGGACACCAGGACAGTCTGTATTACATGTGTCCTGAGTGTGAGAGGACACCGGGACTGTCTGTATTACATGTGTCCTGAGAGTGAGGGGACATTGGGACTGTCTGTATTACATGTGTCCTGAGAGTGAGGGGACATTGGGACTGTCTGTTTTACATGTGTCCTGAGAGTGAGGGGGCATCGGGACTGTCTGTTTTACATGTGTCCTGAGAGTGAGGGGACATTGGGACTGTCTGTTTTACATGTGTCCTGAGAGTGAGGGTGCATCGGGACTGTCTGTTTTACATGTGTCCTGAGAGTGAGTGGACACCGAGACAGTCTGTATTACATGTGCCCTGAGAGTAAGAGGACACCGGGACTGTCTGTATTACATGTGTCCTGATAGTGAGGGGACACCGGGACTGTCTGTATTACATGTGGTTTGAGAGTGAGAGGACACCAGGACTGTCTGTATTACATGTGTCCTGAGAAAAAGAGGACACTGTTACTGTCTGTATTACATGTGTCCAGAGAGTGAGGGGACCCCGGGACTGTCTGTATTACATGTGTCCTGAGAGTGAGCGGACATTGGGCTGTTTGTATTACATGTGTCCTGAAAGTAAGGGGACATTGGGACTATCGGTATTACTTGTGTCCTGAGAGTGAGAGGAGACACCGGGACTGTATGTATTACATGTGTCCTGAGAGTGAGGGGACACCGGGACTGTCTGTATTACATGTGTCCTGAGAGTGAGAGGAACACCGGGACTGTCTGTGTTACATGAGAGTGAGGGGGTACCGGGACTGTCTGTTTTACATGTGTCCTGAGAGTGAGAGAAGACACCGGGACTGTCTGTTTTACATGTGTCCTGAGAGTGAAGGGACATCGGGACAGTCTATATTACATGTGCCCTGAGAGTAAGAGGACACTGGGACTGTCTGTATTACATGTGTCTGAGAGTAAGAGGACACCAATACTGTCTGTATTTCATGTGTCCTGAGAGTAAGAGGACACAGGGACTGTCTGTATTACATATGTCCTGAGATTAAGAGGACACCAGGACTGTCTGTATTACATGTGTCCTGAGAATGAGGGGACACCGGGACTGTATGTATTACATGTGTCCTGAGAGTGAGGGGATACTGGGACTGTCTGTATTACCTGTGCCCTGAGAGTGTGAGGACACCAGGACAGTCTGTATTACATGTGTCCTGAGTGTGAGAGGACACCGGGACTGTCTGTATTACATGTGTCCTGAGAGTGAGGGGACATTGGGACTGTCTGTATTATATGTGTCCTGAGAGTGAGGGGACATTGGGACTGTCTGTTTTACATGTGTCCTGAGAGTGAGGGGGCACCGGGACTGTCTGTTTTACATGTGTCCTGAGAGTGAGGGGACATTGGGACTGTCTGTTTTACATGTGTCCTGAAAGTGAGGGTGCACCGGGACTGTCTATTTTACATGTGTCCTGAGAGTGAGGGGACACCGAGACAGTCTGTATTACATGTGCCCTGAGAGTAAGAGGACACCGGGACTGTCTGTATTACATGTGTCCTGAGAGTAAGGGGACATTGGGACTGTCGGTATTACATGTGTCCTGAGAGTGAGAGGAGACACCGGGACTGTATGTATTACATGTGTCCCGAGAGTGACGGGACACCGGGACTGTCTGTATTACATGTGTCCTGAGAGTGAGGGAACACCGACCTGTCTGTGTTACATGAGAGTGAGGGGACATCGGGACAGTCTATATTACATGTGCCCTGAGAGTAAGAGGACACCGGGACTGTCTGTATTACATGTGTCCTGAGAGTAAGAGGACACCAATACTGTCTGTATTTCATGTGCCATGAGAGTAAGAGGACACCGGGACTGTCTGTATTACATATGTCCTGAGATTAAGAGGACACCAGGATTGTCTGTATTACATGTGTCCTGAGTGTGAGGGGACACTGTGACTGTATGTATTACATGTGTCCTGAGAGTGAGGGGACACCGGGACTGTATGTATTACATGTGTCCTGAGAGTGAGGTGATACTGGGACTGTCTGTATTACATGTGTCCTGAGAGTGAGGGGATACTTCGACTGTCTGTATTACATGTGTCCTGAGAATAAGAGGACACTGTGACTGTCTGTATTACATGTGTCCAGAGAGTGAGGGGACACCGGGACTGTCTGTATTACATGTGTCCTGAGAGTGAGGGGACCCCGGGACTGTCTGTATTACATGTCTCCTGAGAGTGAGCGGACATTGGGCTGTTTGTATTACATGTGTCCTGAAAGTAAGGGGACATTGGGACTATCGGTATTACTTGTGTCCTGAGAGTGAGAGGAGACACCGGGACTGTATGTATTACATGTGTCCTGAGAGTGAGGGGACACCGGGACTGTCTGTATTACATGTGTCCTGAGAGTGAGGGAACACCGGGACTGTCTGTGTTACATGAGAGTGAGGGGGTACCGGGACTGTCTGTTTTACATGTGTCCTGAGAGTGAGAGAAGACACCGGGACTGTCTGTTTTACATGTGTCCTGAGAGTGAAGGGACATCGGGACAGTCTATATTACATGTGCCCTGAGAGTAAGAGGACATGGGGACTGTCTGTATTACATGTGTCTGAGAGTAAGAGGACACCAATACTGTCTGTATTTCATGTGTCCTGAGAGTAAGAGGACACAGGGACTGTCTGTATTACATATGTCCTGAGATTAAGAGGACACCAGGACTGTATGTATTATATGTGTCCTGAGAGTGAGGGAACACCGGGACTGTATTACATGTGACCTGAGAGTGAGGGGGCACCGGGACTGTCTGTTTTACATGTGTCCTGAGAGTGAGGGGACATTGGGACTGTCTGTTTTACATGTGTCCTGAGAGTGAGGGTGCACCGGGACTGTCTGTTTTACATGTGTCCTGAGAGTGAGGGGACACCGAGACAGTCTGTATTACATGTGTCCTGAGAGTGAGGAGACACCGGGACTGTCTGTATTGCATATGTCCTGAGAATGAGGGGACACCGGGACTGTATGTATTACATGTGTCCTGAGAGTGAGGGGATACTGGGACTGTCTGTATTACCTGTGCCCTGAGAGTGAGAGGACACCAGGACAGTCTGTATTACATGTGTCCTGAGTGTGAGAGGACACCGGGACTGTCTGAATTACATGTGTCCTGAGAGTGAGGGGACATTGGGACTGTCTGTATTATATGTGTCCTGAGAGTGAGGGGACATTGGGACTGTCTGTTTTACATGTGTCCTGAGAGTGAGGGGGCACCGGGACTGTCTGTTTTACATGTGTCCTGAGAGTGAGGGTGCACCTGGACTGTCTGTTTTACATGTGTCCTGAGAGTGAGGGGACACCGAGACAGTCTGTATTACATGTGCCCTGAGAGTAAGAGGACACCGGGACTGTCTGTATTACATGTGTCCTGATAGTGAGGGGACACCGGGACAGTCTGTATTACATGTGCCCTGAGAGTGAGGAGACACCGGGACTTTCTGCATTGCATGTGTTCTGAATGTGAGGGGACACCGGGATTGTCTGTATTACATGTGTCCTGAGAGTGAGGGGACATTGGGACTGTCTGTATTACATGTGCCCTGAGAGTGAGAGGACACCGGGACAGTCTGTATTACATGTGTCCAGAGAGTGTGAGAGGACACCGGGACTGTCTGTATTACATGAGTCCTGAGAGTGAGAGGACACCAGGACTGTCAGTATTTCATATGTTCAGAGAGTGAGGGGACATTGGGACTGTCGGTATTACATGTGTCCTGAGAGTGAGAGGAGACACCGGGACTGTATGTATTACATGTGTCCTGAGAGTGAGGGGACACCGGGACTGTCTGTATTACATGTGTCCTGAGAGTGAGGGAACACCGGGACTGTCTGTGTTACATGAGAGTGAGGGGACATCGGAACAGTCTATGTTACATGTGCCCTGAGCGTAAGAGGACACCGGGACTGTCTGTATTACATGTGTCCTGAGAGTGAGAGGACACCGGAACTGTCTATATTACATGTGTCCTGAGAGTGACTGGACACCGGGACTGTCTGTATTGCATGTGTCCTGAGAGTGAGGGGACACCGGGACTGTATGTATTACATGTGTCCTGAGAGTGAGGGGATACCGGGACTGTCTGTATTACATGTGTCCTGAGAATAAGAGTACACTGTGACTGTCTGTATTACATGTGTCCTGAGAGTGAGGGGACACCGGGACTGTCTATATTACATGTGTCCTGAGAGTGAGGGGACACCGGGACTGTCTGTATTGCATGTGTCCTGAGAGAGAGGGGACACCGGGACTGTATGTATTACATGTGTCCTGAGAGTGAGAGGACACCAACACTGTCTGTATTACATGTGTCCTGAGAATAAGAGGACACTGTGACTGTCTGTATTACATGTGTCCAGAGAGTGAGGGGACACCGGGACTGTCTGTATTACATGTGTCCTGAGAGTGAGGGGACCCCGGGACTGTCTGTATTACATGTGTCCTGAGAGTGAGGGGACCCCGGGACTGTCTGTATTACATGTCTCCTGAGAGTGAGCGGACATTGGGCTGTTTGTATTACATGTGTCCTGAAAGTAAGGGGACATTGGGACTATCGGTATTACATGTGTCCTGAGAGTGAGAGGAGACACCGGGACTGTATGTATTACATGTGTCCTGAGAGTGAGGGGACACCGGGACTGTCTGTATTACATGTGTCCTGAGAGTGAGGGAACACCGGGACTGTCTGTGTTACATGAGAGTGAGGGGGCACCGGGACTGTCTGTTTTACATGTGTCCTGAGAGTGACGTGATACCGGGACTGTCTGTATTACATGTGTCCTGAGAGTAAGAGGACACCAATACTGTCTGTATTTCATGTGTCCTGAGAGTAAGAGGACACCGGGACTGTCTGTATTACATATGTCCTGAGATTAAGATGACACAAGGACTGTCTGTATTACATGTGTCCTGAGAGTGAGGGGACACCGGGACTGTCTGTATTGCATGTGTCGTGAGAGTGAGAGGATGCCAGGACTGTCTGTAATGCATATGTCCAGAGAGTGAGAGGACACCGGGACTGTCTATATTACATGTGTCCTGAGAGTGACTGGACACCGGGACTGTCTGTATTGCATGTGTCCTGAGAGTGAGGGGACACCGGGACTGTATGTATTACATGTGTCCTGAGAGTGAGGGGATACCGGGACTGTCTGTATTACATGTGTCCTGAGAATAAGAGGACACTGTGACTGTCTGTATTACATGTGTCCTGAGAGTGAGGGGACACCGGGACTGTCTATCTTACATGTGTCCTGAGAGTGAGGGGACACCGGGACTGTCTGTATTACATGTGTCCTGAGAGTGAGGGGACACCGGGACTGTCTGTATTGCATGTGTCCTGAGAGTGAGGGGACACTGGGACTGTATGTATTACATGTGTCCTGAGAGTGAGAGGACACCGGGACTGTCTGTATTACATGTGTCCTGAGAATAAGAGGACACTGTGACTGTCTGTATTACATGTGTCCAGAGAGTGAGGGGACACCGGGACTGTCTGTATTACATGTGTCCTGAGAGTGAGGGGACCTCGGGACTGTCTGTATTACATGTCTCCTGAGAGTGAGGGGACATTGGGACTGTCTGTATTACATGTGTCCTGAGAGTAAGGGGACATTGGGACTGTCGGTATTACATGTGTCCTGAGAGTGAGAGGAGATACCGGGACTGTCTGTATTACATGTGTCCTGAGAGTGAGGGGACACCGGGACTGTCTGTATTACATGTGTCCTGAGAGTGAGGGAACACCGGGACTGTCTGTGTTACATGAGAGTGAGGGGACATCGGGACAGTCTATTTTACATGTGCCCTGAGAGTAAGAGGACACCGGGACTGTCTGTATTACATGTGTCCTGAGAGTAAGAGGACACCAATACTGTCTGTATTTCATGTGTCCTGAGAGTAAGAGGACACCGGGACTGTGTATTACATATGTTCTGAGATTAAGAGGACACCACGACTGTCTGTCTTACATGTGTCCTGAGTGTGAGGGGGACACTGTGACTGTATGTATTACATGTGTCCTGAGAGTGAGGGGACACCGGGACTGTATGTAATACATGTGTCCTGAGAGTGAGGTGATACCGGGACTGTCTGTATTACATGTTTCCTGAGAGTGAGGGGATACTGGGACTGTCTGTATTACATGTGTCCTGAGAATAAGTGGACACTGTGACTGTCTGTATTACATGTGTCCAGAGAGTGAGGGGACACCGGGACTGTCTGTATTACATGTGTCCTGAGAGTGAGGGGACCCCGGGACTGTCTGTATTACATGTCTCCTGAGAGTGAGCGGACATTGGGCTGTTTGTATTACATGTGTCCTGAAAGTAAGGGAACATTGGGACTATCGGTATTACATGTGTCCTGAGAGTGAGGGGACACCGGGACTGTCTGTATTACATGTGTCCTGAGAGTGAGGGAACACCGGGACTGTCTGTGTTACATGAGAGTGAGGGAGTACCGGGACTGTCTGTTTTACATGTGTCCTGAGAGTGAAGGGACATCGGGACAGTCTATATTACATGTGCCCTGAGAGTAAGAGGACACTGGGACTGTCTGTATTACATGTGTCCTGAGAGTAAGATGACACCAATACTGTCTGTATTTCATGTGTCCTGAGAGTAAGAGAACACAGGGACTGTCTGTATTACATATGTCCTGAGATTAAGAGGACACCAGGACTGTCTGTATTACATGTGTCCTTAGAGTGAGGGGACACTGGGATTGTCTGTATTGCATGTGTCCTGAGAGTGAGATGACACCGGGACTGTCTGTATTGCATGTGTCCAGAGAGTGAGAGGACACCAAGACTGTCTGTATTACATGTGTCCTGAGAGTGAGGAGACACCGGGACTGTCTGTATTGCATGTGTCCTGAGAGTGAGGGGGCACTGGGACTGTCTGTTTTACATGTGTCCTGAGAGTGAGGGGACATTGGGACTGTCTGTTTTATATGTGTCCTGAGAGTGAGGGGGCACTGGGACTGTCTGTTTTACATGTGTCCTGAGAGTGAGGGGACATTGGGACTGTCTGTTTTACATGTGTCCTGAGAGTGAGGGTGCACCGGGACTGTCTGTTTTACATGTGTCCTGAGAGTGAGGGGACACCGAGACAGTCTGTATTACATATGCCCTGAGAGTAAGAGGACACCGGGACTGTCTGTATTACATGTGTCCTGATAGTGAGGGGACACTGGGACTGTCTGTATTACATGTGGTTTGAGAGTGAGAGGACACCGGGACAGTCTGTATTACATGTGCCCTGAGAGTGAGGGGACATTGGGACTGTCTGTATTACATGTGCCCTGAGAGTGAGAGGACACCGGGGCAGTCTGTATTACATGTGTCCTGAGAGTGAGAGGACACCGGGACTGTCTGTATTACATGTGTCCTGAGAGTGAGTGGACACCGGGACTGTCTGTATTACATGTGTCCTGAGAGTGAGGGGACATTGGGACTGTCTGTATTACATGTGTCCTGAGAGTGAGAGGACACCAGGACCGTATGTATTACATGTGTCCTGAGTGTGAGAGGAACCCGGACTGTCTGTATTACATGTGTCCTGAGAGTGAGGGGACATTGGGACTGTCTGTATTACATGTGTCCTGAGAGTGAGGGGACATTTGGACTGTCTGTTTTACATGTGTCCTGAGAGTGAGGGGGCACTGGGACTGTCTGTTTTACATGTGTCTTGAGAGTGAGGGGACATTGGGACTGTCTGTTTTACATGTGTCCTGAGAGTGAGGGTGCACCGGGACTGTCTGTTTTACATGTGTCCTGAGAGTGAGGGGACACCGAGACAGTCTGTATTACATATGCCCTGAGAGTAAGAGGACACCGGGACTGTCTGTATTACATGTGTCCTGATAGTGAGGGGACACCGGGACTGTCTGTATTACATGTGGTTTGAGAGTGAGAGGACACCTGGACAGTCTGTATTACATGTGCCCTGAGAGTGAGGGGACATTGGGACTGTCTGTATTACATGTGCCCTGAGAGTGAGAGGACACCGGGGCAGTCTGTATTACATGTGTCCTGAGAGTGAGAGGACACCGGGACTGTCTGTATTACATGTGTCCTGAGAGTGAGTGGACACCGGGACTGTCTGTATTACATGTGTCCTGAGAGTGAGGGGACATTGGGACTGCCTGTATTACATGTGTCCTGAGAGTGAGAGGAGACATCGGGACTGTATGTATTATATGTGTCCTGAGAGTGAGGGAACACCGGGACTGTCTGTATTACATGTGACCTGAGAGTGAGGGGACACCGAGACTGTCTGTATTACATGTGTCCTGAGAGTGAGGTGACACCGGGACAGTCTGTATTACATGTGTCCTGAGAGTGAGAGGAGACACCGGGACTGTATGTATTACATGTGTCCTGAGAGTGAGGGGACACCGGGACTGTCTGTATTACATGTGTCCTGAGAGTGAGGGAACACCGGGACTGTCTGTGTTACATGAGAGTGAGGGGACATCGGGACAGTCTATATTACATGTGCCCTGAGAGTAAGAGGACACCGGGACTGTCTGTATTACATGTGTCCTGAGAGTAAGAGGACACCAATACTGTCTGTATTTCATGTGTCCTGAGAGTAAGAGGACACCGGGACTGTCTGTATTACATATGTCCTGAGATTAAGAGGACACCATTACTGTCTGTATTACATGTGTCCTGAGTATGAGGGGACACTGTGACTGTATGTATTACATGTGTCCTGAGAGTGAGGGGACACCGGGACTGTATGTATTAGATGTGTCCTGAGAGTGAGGTGATACCGGGACTGTCTGTATTACATGTGTCCTGAGAGTGAGAGGATACTGGGACTGTCTGTATTACATGTGTCCTGAGAATAAGAGGACACTGTGACTGTCTGTATTACATGTGTCCAGAGAGTGAGGGTACACCGGGACTGTCTGTATTACATGTGTCCTGAGAGTGAGGGGACACCGGGACTTTCTGTATTACATGTGTCCTGAGAGTGAGGGGACACTGGGATTGTCTGTATTGCTTGTGTCCTGAGAGTGAGATGACACTGTGACTGTCTGTATTGCGTGTGTCCAGAGAGTGAGAGGACACCTGGACTGTCTGTATTACATGTGTCCTGAGAGTGAGGGGATACCGGGACTGTCTGTATTACATGTGTCCTGAGAGTGAGGGGATACCGGGACTGTCTGTATTACATGTGTCCTTTGAGTGAGAGGACTCCGGGACTGTCTGTATTACATGTGTCCTGAGAATAAGAGGACACTGTGACTGTCTGTATTACATGTGTCCAGAGAGTGAGGGGACACCGGGACTGTCTGTATTACATGTGTCCTGAGAGTGAGGAGACCCCGAGACTGTCTGTATTACATGTCTCCTGAGAGTGAGAGGAGACACCGGGACTGTATGTATTACATGTGTCCTGAGAGTGTGAGGAGACACCGGGACTGTCTGTTTTACATGTGTCCTGAGAGTGAGGGGACATCGGGATAGTCTATGTTACATGTGCCCTGAGAGTAAGAGGACAACGGGACTGTCTGTATTACATGTGTCCTGAGAGTAAGAGGACACCAATACTGTCTGTATTTCATTTTTCCTGAGAGTAAGAGGACACCGGGACTGTCTGTATTACATATGTCCTGAGATTAAGAGGACACCAGGACTGTCTGTATTACATGTGTCCTGAGAGTGTGGGGACCCGGGACTGTCTGTATTACATGTCTCCTGAGAGTGAGGGGACATTCGGACTGTCTGTATTACATGTGTCCTGAGAGTAAGGGGACATTCGGACTGTCTGTATTACATGTGTCCTGACAGTGAGGGGACACCGGGACTGTATGTATTACATGTGTCCTGATAGTGAGGGGACACCGGGACTGTCTGTATTACATGTGGTTTGAGAGTGAGAGAACACCGGGACAGTCGGTATTACATGTGTCCTGAGAGTGTGGGGACATTGGGACTGTCTGTATTACATGTGCCCTGAGAGTGAGAGGACACCGGACAGTCTGTATAACATGTGTCCTGAGTGTGAGAGGACACCGGGACTGTCTGTATTACATGTGTCCTGGGAGTGAGAGGACACCGCGACTGTCTGTATTACATGTGTCCTGAGTGTGAGGGGACATTGGGACTGTCTGTATTACATGTGTCCTGAGAGTGAGAGGAGACACACCGGGACTGTATGTATTACATGTGTCCTGAGAGTGAGGGAACACCGGGACTGTCTGTGTTACATGAGAGTGAGGGGGCACCGGGACTGTCTGTTTTACATGTGTCCTGAGAGTGAGGGGGCACCGGGACTGTCTGTTTTACATGTGTCCTGAGAGTGAGGGGACACCGGGACAGTCTGTATTACATGTGCCCTGAGAGTAAGAGGACACCAGGACTGTCTGTATTACTTGTGTCCTGAGAGTAAGAGGACACCAATACTGTCTGTATTTCATGTGTCCTGAGAGTAACAGGACACCGGGACTGTCTGTATTACATATGTCCTGAGATTAAGAGGACACCTGGGCTGTCTGTATTACATGTGTCCTGAGAGTGAGGGGACACTGGGATTGTCTGTATTGCATGTGTCCTGAGAGTGAGATGACACCGGGTCTGTCTGTATTGCATGTGTCCAGAGAGTGAGTGGACACCGGGACTTTCTGTATTACATGTGTCCTGAGATTGAGGAGACACCGGGACTGTATGTACTACATGTGTCCTGAGAGTGAGGGGACACCGGGACTGTCTGTATTACATGTGTCCTGAGAGTGAGGGAAAACCGGGACTGTCTGTGTTACATGAGAGTGAGGGGCACCGGGACTGTCTGTTTTACATGTGTCCTGAGAGTGAGGGGGCACCGGGACTGTCTGTATTACATGTGTCCTGAGAGTGAGAGGACACCGGGACAGTCTTTATTACATGTGTCCTGAGAGTGAGGGGACATAGGGACTGTCTGTATTACATGTGCCCTGAGAGTGAGAGGACACCCGGACAGTCTGTATTACATGTGTCCTGAGAGTGAGAGGACACCGGGACTGTCTGTATTACATGTGTCCTGAGAGTGAGAGGACACCGGGACTGTCTGTATTACATGTGTCCTGAGAGTGAGGGGACATTGGGACCGTCTGTATTACATGTGTCCTGAGAGTGAGAGGAGACACCGGGACTGTATGTATTACATGTGTCCTGAGAGTGAGGGAACACCGGGACTGTCTGTATTACATGTGACCTGAGAGTGAGGGGACACCGAGACTGTCTGTATTACATGTGTCCTGAGAGTGAGGTGACACCGGGACAGTCTGTATTACATGTGCCCTGAGAGTGAGGAGACACCGGGACTGTATGTATTACATGTGTCCTGATAGTGAGGGGACACCGGGACTGTCTGTATTACATGTGGTTTGAGAGTGAAAGGACACCGGGACAGTCGGTATTACATGTGTCCTGAGAGTGTGGGGACATTGGGACTGTCTGTATTACATGTGCCCTGAGAGTGAGAGGACACCGGGACAGTCTGTATAACATGTGTCCTGAGTGTGAGAGGACACCGGGACTGTCTGTATTACATGTGTCCTGGGAGTGAGGGGACATTGGGACTGTCTGTATTACATGTGTCCTGAGAGTGAGAGGAGACACCGGGACTGTATGTATTACATGTGTCCTGAGAGTGAGGGAACATCGGGACTGTCTGTATTACATGTGTCCTGAGAGTGAGAGGAGACACCGGGACTGTATGTATTACATGTGTCCTGAGAGTGAGGGAACATCGGGACTGTCTGTGTTACATGAGAGTGAGGGGGCACCGGGACTGTCTGTTTTACATGTGTCCCGAGAGTGAGGGGGCACCGGGACTGTCTGTTTTACATGTGTCCTGAGAGTGAGGGGACACCGGGACAGTCTGTATTACATGTGCCCTGAGAGTAAGAGGACACCAGGACTGTCTGTATTACTTGTGTCCTGAGAGTAAGAGGACACCAATACTGTCTGTATTTCATGTGTCCTGAGAGTAAGAGGACACCGAGACTGTCTGTATTACATATGTCCTGAGATTAAGATGACACAAGGACTGTCTGTATTACATGTGTCCTGAGAGCGAGGGGATACCGGGACTGTCTGTATTACATGTGTCCTGAGAGTGAGAGGACACCGGGACTGTCTGTATTACATGTGTCCTGAGAATAAGAGGACACTGTGACTGTCTGTATTACATGTGTCCAGAGAGTGAGGGGACTCCGGGACTGTCTGTATTACATGTGTCCTGAGAGTGAGGGGACCCCGGGACTGTCTGTATTACATGTGTCCTGAGAGTGAGAGGAGACACCGGGACTGTATGTATTACATGTGTCCTGAGAGTGAGGGGACACTGGGACTGTCTGTATTACATGTGTCCTGAGAGTGAGGGAACACCGGGACTGTCTGTGTTACATGAGAGTGAGGGAGCACTGGGACTGTCTGTTTTACATGTGTCCTGAGAGTGAGGGGACATCGGGACAGTCTATATTACATGTGCCCTGAGAGTAAGAGGACACCGGGACTGTCTATATTACATGTGTCCTGAGAGTAAGAGGACACCAATACTGTCTGTATTTCATGTGTCCTGAGAGTAAGAGGACAGCGGGACTGTCTGTATTACATATGTCCTGAGATTAAGAGGTCACCAGGACTGTCTGTATTACATGTGTCCTGAGAGTGAGGGGACCCGGGACTGTCTGTATTACATGTCACCTGAGAGTGAGGGGACATTGGGACTGTCTGTATTACATGTGTCCTGAGAGTAAGGGACATTGGGACTGTCGGTATTACATGTGTCGTGAGAGTGAGAGGAGACACCGGGACTGTATGTATTACATGTTTCCTGAGAGTGAGGGGACACCGGGACTGTCTGTATTACATGTGTCCTGAGAGTGAGGGAACACCGGGACTGTCTGTGTTACTTGAGAGTGAGGGGGTTCCGAGACTGTCTGTTTTACATGTGTCCTGAGAGTGAGAGGAGACACCGGGACTGTCTGTTTTACATGTGTCCTGAGAGTGAGGCGACATCGGGACAGTCTATATTACATGTGCCCTGAGAGTAAGAGGACACCGGGACTGTCTGTATTACATGTCTCCTGAGATTAAGAGGACACCAATACTGTCTGTATTTCATGTGTCCTGAGAGTAAGAGGACACTGGGATTGTCTGTATTGCATGTGTCCTGAGAGTGAGATGACACCGGGACTGTCTGTATTGCATGTGTCCAGAGAATGAGAGGACACCGGGACTGTCTGTATTACATGTGTCCTGAGAGTGAGGAGACACCGGGACTGTCTGTATTGCATGTGTCCTGAGAATGAGGGGACACCGGGACTGTATGTATTACATGTGTCCTGAGAGTGAGGGGATACTGGGACTGTCTGTATTACATGTGCCCTGAGAGTGAGAGGACACCAGGACCGTCTGTATTACATGTGTCCTGAGTGTGAGAGGACACCGGGACTGTCTGTATTACATGTGTCCTGAGAGTGAGGGGACATTGGGACTGTCTGTATTACATGTGTCCTCAGAGTGAGGGGACATTGTGACTGTCTGTTTTACATGTGTCCTGAGAGTGAGGGGGCACCGGGACTGTCTGTTTTACATGTGTCCTGAGAGTGAGGGGACATTGGGACTGTCTGTTTTACATGTGTCCTGAGAGTGAGGGTGCACCGGGACTGTCTGTTTTACATGTGTCCTGAGAGTGAGTGGACACCGAGACAGTCTGTATTACATGTGCCCTGAGAGTAAGAGGACACGGGGACTGTCTGTATTACATGTGTCCTGATAGTGAGGGGACACCGGGACTGTCTGTATTACATGTGGTTTGAGAGTGAGAGGACACCGGGACTGTCTGTATTACATGTGTCCTGAGAATAAGAGGACACTGTGACTGTCTGTATTACATGTGTCCAGAGAGTGAGGGGACACCGGGACTGTCTGTATTACATGTGTCCTGAGAGTGAGGGGACCCCGGGACTGTCTGTATTACATGTGTCCTGAGAGTGAGAGGGAACACCGGGACTGTCTGTGTTACATGAGAGTGAGGGGGTACCGGGACTGTCTGTTTTACATGTGTCCTGAGAGTGAGTGGAGACACCGGGACTGTCTGTTTTACATGTGTCCTGAGAGTGAGGGGACATCGGGACAGTCTATATTACATGTGCCCTGAGAGTAAGAGGACACCGGGACTGTCTGTATTACATGTGTCCTGAGAGTAAGAGGACACCAATACTGTCTGTATTTCATGTGTCCTGAGAGTAAGAGGACATCGGGACTGTCTGTATTACATATGTCCTGAGATTAAGAGGACACCAGGACTGTCTGTATTACATGTGTCCTGAGAGTGAGGGGACCCGGGACTGTCTGTATTACATGTCACCTGAGAGTGAGGGGACATTGGGACTGTCTGTATTACATGTGTCCTGAGAGTAAGGGACATTGGGACTGTCTGTATTTCATGTGTCCTGAGAGTAAGAGGACACCGGGACTGTCTGTATTACATATGTCCTGAGATTAAGAGGACACCAGGACTGTCTGTAAAACATGTGTCCTGAGAGTGAGGGGACACTGGGATTGTCTGTATTGCATGTGTCCTGAGAGTGAGATGACACTGGGACTGTCTGTATTGCATGTGTCCAGAGAATGAGAGGACACCGGGACTGTCTGTATTACATGTGTCCTGAGAGTGAGGAGACACCGGGAGTGTCTGTAATGCATGTGTTCTGAGAATGAGGGGACACCGGGACTGTATGTATTACATGTGTCCTGAGAGTGAGGGGATACTGGGACTGTCTGTATTACATGTGCCCTGAGAGTGAGAGGACACCAGGACAGTCTGTATTACATGTGTCCTGAGTGTGAGAGGACACCGGGACTGTCTGTATTACATGTGTCCTGAGAGTGAGGGAACACCGGGACTGTCTGTGTTACATGAGAGTGAGGTGGTACCGGGACTGTCTGTTTTACATATCTCCTGAGAGTGAGAGGAGACACCGGGACTGTATGTTTTACATGTGTCCTGAGAGTGAGACGACATCGGGACAGTCTATATTACATGTGCTCTGAGAGTAAGAGGACACCGGGACTGTCTGTATTACATGTGTCCTGAGAGTAAGAGGATACCAATACTGTCTGTATTTCATTTGTCCTGAGAGTAAGAGGACACCGGGACTGTCTGTATTACATATGTCCTGAGATTAAGAGGACACCTGGACTGTCTGTAGTACATGTGTCCTGAGAGTGAGGGGACACTGGGATTGTCTGTATTGCATGTGTCCTGAGAGTGAGATGACACCGGGTCTGTCTGTATTGCATGTGTCCAGAGAGTGAGTGGACACCGGGACTGTCTGTATTACATGTGTCCTGAGATTGAGGAGACACCGGGACTGTATGTATTACATGTGTCCTGTGAGTGAGGGGACACCGGGACTGTCTGTATTACATGTGTCCTGAGAGTGAGGGAACACTGGGACTGTCTGTGTTACATGAGAGTGAGGGGGCACCGGGACTGTCTGTTTTACATGTGTCCTGAGAGTGAGGGGGCACCGGGACTGTCTGTATTACATGTGTCCTGAGAGTTAGAGGACACCGGGACTGTCTGTATTACATGTGGTTTGAGAGTGAGAGGACACCGGGACAGTCTTTATTACATGTGTCCTGAGAGTGAGGGGACATTGGGACTGTCTGTATTACATGTGCCCTGAGAGTGAGAGGACACCGGGACAGTCTGTATTACATGTGTCCTGAGAGTGAGAGGACACCGGGACTGTCTGTATTACATGTGTCCTGAGTGTGAGAGGACACTGGGACTGTCTGTATTACATGTGTCCTGAAAGTGAGGGGACATTGGGACTGTCTGTATTACATGTGTCCTGAGAGTGAGAGGAGACACCGGGACTGTATGTATTACATGTGTCCTGAGAGTGAGGGAACACCGGGACTGTCTGTATTACATGTGACCTGAGAGTGAGGGGACACCGAGACTGTCTGTATTACATGTGTCCTGAGAGTGAGGTGACACCGGGACAGTCTGTATTACATGTGCCCTGAGAGTGAGGAGACACCGGGACTTTCTGTATTGAATGTGTTCTGAGAGTGAGGGGACACCGGGATTGTCTGTATTACATGTGTCCTGACAGTGAGGGGACACCGGGACTGTATGTATTACATGTGTCCTGATAGTGAGGGGACACCGGGACTGTCTGTATTACATGTGGTTTGAGAGTGAGAGGACACCGGGACAGTCGGTATTACATGTGTCCTGAGTGTGAGAGGACACCGGGACTGTCTGTATTACATGTGTCCTGGGAGTGAGAGGACACCGGGACTGTCTGTATTACATGTGTCCTGAGTGTGAGGGGACATTGGGACAGTCTGTATTACATGTGTCCTGAGAGTGAGAGGAGACACCGGGACTGTATGTATTACATGTGTCCTGAGAGTGAGGGAACACCGGGACTGTCTGTGTTACATGAGAGTGAGGGGGCACCGGGACTGTCTGTTTTACATGTGTCCTGAGAGTGAGGGGGCACCGGGACTGTCTGTTTTACATGTGTCCTGAGAGTGAGGGGACACCGGGACAGTCTGTATTACATGTGCCCTGAGAGTAAGAGGACTCCAGGACTGTCTGTATTACTTGTGTCCTGAGAGTAAGAGGACACCAATACTGTCTGTATTTCATGTGTCCTGAGAGTAAGAGGACACCGGGACTGTCTGTATTACATATGTCCTGAGATTAAGAGGACACCTGGGCTGTCTGTATTACATGTGTCCTGAGAGTGAGGGGACACTGGGATTGTCTGTATTGCATGTGTCCTGAGAGTGAGATGACACCGGGTCTGTCTGTATTGCATGTGTCCAGAGAGTGAGTGGACACCGGGACTTTCTGTATTACATGTGTCCTGAGATTGAGGAGACACCGGGACTGTATGTACTACATGTGTCCTGAGAGTGAGGGGGCACCGGGACTGTCTGTTTTACATGTGTCCTGAGAGTGAGGGGGCACCGGGACTGTCTGTATTACATGTGTCCTGAGAGTGAGAGGACACCGGGACTGTCTGTATTACATGTGGTTTGAGAGTGAGAGGACACCGGGACAGTCTTTATTACATGTGTCCTGAGAGTGAGGGAACATTGGGACTGTCTGTATTACATGTGCCCTGAGAGTGAGAGGACACCGGGACAGTCTGTATTACATGTGTCCTGAGAGTGAGAGGACACCGGGACTGTCTGTATTACATGTGTCCTGAGAGTGAGAGGACACCGGGACTGTCTGTATTACATGTGTCCTGAGAGTGAGGGGACATTGGGACCGTCTGTATTACATGTGTCCTGAGAGTGAGAGGAGACACCGGGACTGTATGTATTACATGTGTCCTGAGAGTGAGGGAACACCGGGACTGTCTGTATTACATGTGACCTGAGAGTGAGGGGACACTGAGACTGTCTGTATTACATGTGTCCTGAGAGTGAGGTGACACCGGGACAGTCTGTATTACATGTGCCCTGAGAGTGAGGAGACACCGGGACTTTCTGTATTGCATGTGTTCTGAGAGTGAGGGGACACCGGGATTGTCTGTATTACATGTGTCCTGACAGTGAGGGGACACCGGGACTGTATGTATTACATGTGTCCTGATAGTGAGGGGACACCGGGACTGTCTGTATTACATGTGGTTTGAGAGTGAGAGGACACCGGGACAGTCGGTATTACATGTGTCCTGAGAGTGTGGGGACATTGGGACTGTCTGTATTACATGTGCCCTGAGAGTGAGAGGACACCGGGACAGTCTGTATAACATGTGTCCTGAGTGTGAGAGGACACCGGGACTGTCTGTATTACATGTGTCCTGGGAGTGAGAGGACACCGGGACTGTCTGTATTACATGTGTCCTGAGAGTGAGGGGACATTGGGACTGTCTGTATTACATGTGTCCTGAGAGTGAGAGGAGACACCAGGACTGTATGTATTACATGTGTCCTGAGAGTGAGGGAACATCGGGACTGTCTGTGTTACATGAGAGTGAGGGGGCACCGGGACTGTCTGTTTTACATGTGTCCTGAGAGTGAGTGGGCACCGGGACTTTCTGTTTTACATGTGTCCTGAGAGTGAGGGGACAACGGGACAGTCTGTATTACATGTGCCCTGAGAGTAAGAGGACACCAGGACTGTCTGTATTACTTGTGTCCTGAGAGTAAGAGGACACCAATACTGTCTGTATTTCATGTGTCCTGAGAGTAAGAGGACACCAAGACTGTCTGTATTACATATGTCCTGAGATTAAGATGACACAAGGACTGTCTGTATTACATGTGTCCTGAGAGCGAGGGGATACCAGGATTGTCTATATTACATGTGTCCTGAGAGTGAGAGGACACCGGGACTGTCTGTATTACATGTGTCCTGAGAATAAGAGGACACTGTGACTGTCTGTATTACATGTGTCCAGAGAGTGAGGGGACTCCGGGACTGTCTGTATTACATGTGTCCTGAGAGTGAGGGGACCCCGGGACTGTCTGTATTACATGTGTCCTGAGAGTGAGAGGAGACACCGGGACTGTATGTATTACATGTGTCCTGAGAGTGAGGGGACACTGGGACTGTCTGTATTACATGTGTCCTGAGAGTGAGGGAACACCGGGACTGTCTGTGTTACATGAGAGTGAGGGGGTACTGGGACTGTCTGTTTTACATGTGTCCTGAGAGTGAGGGGACATCGGGACAGTCTATATTACATGTGCCCTGAGAGTAAGAGGACACCGGGACTGTCTGTATTACATGTGTCCTGAGAGTAAGAGGACACCAATACTGTCTGTAGTTCATGTGTCCTGAGAGTAAGAGGACAGCGGGACTGTCTGTATTACATATGTCCTGAGATTAAGAGGACACCAGGACTGTCTGTATTACATGTGTCCTGAGAGTGAGGGGACCCGGGACTGTCTGTATTACATGTCACCTGAGAGTGAGGGGACACCGGGACTGTCTGTGTTACTTGAGAGTGAGGGGGTTCCGGGACTGTCTGTTTTACATGTGTCTTGAGAGTGAGAGGAGACACCGGGACTGTCTGTTTTACATGTGTCCTGAGAGTGAGGCGACATCGGGACAGTCTATATTACATGTGCCCTGAGAGTGAGAGGAGTCACCGGGACTGTATGTATTACATGTTTCCTGAGAGTGAGGGGACACCGGGACTGTCTGTATTACATGTGTCCTGAGAGTGAGGGAACACCGGGACTGTCTGTGTTACTTGAGAGTGAGGGAGTTCCGGGACTGTCTGTTTTACATGTGTCCTGAGAGTGAGAGGAGACACCGGGACTGTCTGTTTTACATGTGTCCTGAGAGTGAGGCGACATCGGGACAGTCTATATTACATGTGCCCTGAGAGTAAGAGGACACCGGGACTGTCTGTATTACATGTCTCCTGAGATTAAGAGGACACCAATACTGTCTGTATTTCATGTGTCCTGAGAGTAAGAGGACACTGGGATTGTCTGTATTGCATGTGTCCTGAGAGTGAGATGACACCGGGACTGTCTGTATTGCATGTGTCCAGAGAATGAGAGGACACCGGGACTGTCTGTATTACATGTGTCCTGAGAGTGAGGAGACACCGGGACTGTCTGTATTGCATGTGTCCTGAGAATGAGGGGACACCGGGACTGTATGTATTACATGTGTCCTGAGAGAGGGGATACTGGGACTGTCTGTATTACATGTGCCCTGAGAGTGAGAGGACACCAGGACCGTCTGTATTACATGTGTCCTGAGTGTGAGAGGACACCGGGACTGTCTGTATTACATGTGTCCTGAGAGTGAGGGGACATTGGGACTGTCTGTAGTACATGTGTCCTCAGAGTGAGGGGACATTGGGACTGTCTGTTTTACATGTGTCCTGAGAGTGAGGGGGCACTGGGACTGTCTGTTTTACATGTGTCCTGAGAGTGAGGGGACATTGGGACTGTCTGTTTTACATGTGTCCTGAGAGTGAGGGTGCACCGGGACTGTCTGTTTTACATGTGTCCTGAGAGTGAGTGGACACCGAGACAGTCTGTATTACATGTGCCCTGAGAGTAAGAGGACACGGGGACTGTCTGTATTACATGTGTCCTGATAGTGAGGGGACACCGGGACTGTCTGTATTACATGTGGTTTGAGAGTGAGAGGACACCGGGACTGTCTGTATTACATGTGTCCTGAGAATAAGAGGACACTGTGACTGTCTGTATTACATGTGTCCAGAGAGTGAGGGGACACCGGGACTGTCTGTATTACATGTGTCCTGAGAGTGAGGGGACCCCGGGACTGTCTGTATTACATGTGTCCTGAGAGTGAGAGGAGACACCGGGACTGTATGTATTACATGTGTCCTGAGAGTGAGGGGACACTGGGACTGTCTGTATTACATGTGTCCTGAGAGTGAGGGAACACCGGGACTGTCTGTGTTACATGAGAGTGAGGGGGTACCGGGACTGTCTGTTTTACATGTGTCCTGAGAGTGAGAGGAGACACCGGGACTGTCTGTTTTACATGTGTCCTGAGAGTGAGGGGACATCGGGACAGTCTATATTACATGTGCCCTGAGAGTAAGAGGACACCGGGACTGTCTGTATTACATGTGTCCTGAGAGTAAGAGGACACCAATACTGTCTGTATTTCATGTGTCCTGAGAGTAAGAGGACATCGGGACTGTCTGTATTACATATGTCCTGAGATTAAGAGGACACCAGGACTGTCTGTATTACATGTGTCCTGAGAGTGAGGGGACCCGGGACTGTCTGTATTACATGTCACCTGAGAGTGAGGGGACATTGGGACTGTCTGTATTACATGTGTCCTGAGAGTAAGGGACATTGGGACTGTCGGTATTACATGTGTCCTGAGAGTGAGAGGAGACACCGGGACTGTATGTATTACATGTGTCCTGAGAGTGAGGGGACACCGGGACTGTCTGTATTACATGTGTCCTGGGAGTGAGGGATCACCGGGACTGTCTGTGTTACATGAGAGTGAGGGGGTTCCGGGACTGTCTGTTTTACATGTGTCCTGAGAGTGAGAGGAGACACCGGGACTGTCTGTTTTACATGTGTCCTGAGAGTGAGGCGACATCAGGACAGTCTATATTACATGTGCCCTGAGAGTAAGAGGACACCAAGACTGTCTGTATTACATGTGTCCTGAGAGTAAGAGGAAAGCAATACTGTCTGTATTTCATGTGTCCTGAGAGTAAGAGGACACCGGGACTGTCTGTATTACATATGTCCTGAGATTAAGAGGACACCAGGACTGTCTGTATAACATGTGTCCTGAGAGTGAGGGGACACTGGGATTGTCTGTATTGCATGTGTCCTGAGAGTGAGATGACTCCGGGACTGTCTGTATTGCATGTGTCCAGAGAATGAGAGGACACCGGGACTGTCTGTATTACATGTGTCCTGAGAGTGAGGAGACACCGGGAGTGTCTGTAATGCATGTGTTCTGAGAATGAGGGGACACCGGGACTGTATGTATTACTTGTGTCCTGAGAGTGAGGGGATACTGGGACTGTCTGTATTACATGTGCCCTGAGAGTGAGAGGACACCAGGACAGTCTGTATTACATGTGTCCTGAGTGTGAGAGGACACCGGGACTGTCTGTATTACATGTGTCCTGAGAGTGAGGGGACATTGGGACTGTCTGTATTACATGTGTCCTGAGAGTGAGGGGACATTGGGACTGTCTGTTTTACATGTGTCCTGAGAGTGAGGGGGCACCGGGACTGTCTGTTTTACATGTGTCCTGAGAGTGAGGAGACATTGGGACTGTCTGTTTTACATGTGTCCTGAGAGTGAGGGTGCACCGGGACTGTCTGTTTTACATGTGTCCTGAGAGTGAGTGGACACCGAGACAGTCTGTATTACATGTGCCTTGAGAGTAAGAGGACACCGGGACTGTCTGTATTATATGTGTCCTGATAGTGAGGGGACACCGGGACGGTCTGTATTACATGTGGTTTGAGAGTGAGAGGACACCGGGACAGTCTGTATTACATGTGTCCTGAGAGTAAGGGGACATTGGGACTGTCTGTATTACATGTTCCCTGAGAGTGAGAGGACAACGGGACAGTCTGTATTACATGTGTCCTGAGAGTGAGAGGACACCGGGACTGTCTGTATTACATGTGTCCTGAGAGTGAGAGCACATCGGGACTGTCTGTATTACATGTGTCCTGAGAGAGTGAGGGGACATTTGGACTGTCTGTATTACATGTGTCCTGAGAGTGAGAGGAGACACCGGGACTGTATGTATTACATGTGACCTGAGAGTGAGGGGACACCGAGACTGTCTGTATTACATGTGTCCTGAGAGTGAGGTGACACCGGGACAGTCTGTATTACATGTGCCCTGAGAGTGAGGAGACACCGGGACTTTCTGTATTGCATGTGTTCTGAATGTGAGGGGACACCGGGATTGTCTGTATTACATGTGTCCTGAGAGTGAGGGGACACCGGGACTGTCTGTATTACATGTGTCCTGATAGTGAGGGGACACCGCGACTGTCTGTATTACATGTGGTTTGAGAGTGAGAGAACACCGGGACAGTCGGTATTACATGTGTCCTGAGAGTGAGGGGACATTGGGACTGTCTGTATTACATGTGCCCTGAGAGTGAGAGGACACCGGGACAGTCTGTATTACATGTGTCCTGAGTGTGAGAGGACACCGGGACTGTCTGTATTACATGAGTCCTGAGAGTGAGAGGACACCGGGACTGTCTGTATTACATGTGTCCTGAGAGTGAGAGGAGACACCGGGACTGTATGTATTACATGTGTCCTGAGAGTGAGAGAACACCGGGACTGTCTGTTTTACATGTGTCCTGAGAGTGAGGGGACATCGGGATAGTCTATGTTACATGTGCCCTGAGAGTAAGAGGACACCGGGACTGTCTGTATTACATGTGTCCTGAGAGTAAGAGGACACCAATACTGTCTGTATTTCATTTTTCCAGAGAGTAAGAGGACACCGGGACTGTCTGTATTACATATGTCCTGAGATTAAGAGGACACCAGGACTGTCTGTATTACATGTGTCCTGAGAGTGTGGGGACCCGGGACTGTCTGTATTACATTTCTCCTGAGAGTGAGGGGACATTCGGACTGTCTGTATTACATGTGTCCTGAGAGTAAGGGGACATTGGGACTGTCGGTATTACATGTGTCCTGAGAGTGAGGGGGCACCGGGACTGTCTGTTTTACATGTGTCCTGAGAGTGAGGGGGCACCGGGACTGTCTGTTTTACATGTGTCCTGAGAGTGAGGGGACACCGGGACAGTCTGTATTACATGTGCCCTGAGAGTAAGAGGACACCGGGACTGTCTGTATTACATGTGTCCTGAGAGTAAGAGGACACCAATACTGTCTGTATTTCATGTGTCCTGAGAGCAAGAGGACACCGGGACTGTCTGTATTACATATGTCCTGAGATTAAGATGACACAAGGACTGTCTGTATTACATGTGTCCTGAGAGTGAGGGGACACCGGGACTGTCTGTATTGCATGTGTCGTGAGAGTGAGAGGACACCAGGACTGTCTGTATTGCATGTGTCCAGAGCGTGAGAGGACACGGGACTGTCTAAATTACATGTGTCCTGAGAGTGACTGGACACCGGGACTGTCTGTATTGCATGTGTCCTGAGAGTGAGGAGACACCGGGACTGTATGTATTACATGTGTCCTGAGAGTGAGAGGACACCGGGACTGTCTGTATTACATGTGTCCTGAGAATAAGAGGACACTGTGACTGTGTGTATTACATGTGTCCAGAGAGTGAGGGGACACCGGTACTGTCTGTATTACATGTGTCCTGAGAGTGAGGGGACCCCGGGACTGTCTGTATTACATGTCTCCTGAGAGTGAGGGGACATTGGGACTGTCTGTATTACATGTGTCCTGAGAGTAAGGGGACATTGGGACTGTCGGTATTACATGTGTCCTGAGAGTGAGAGGAGACACCGGGACTGTATGTATTACATGTGTCCTGAGAGTGACGGGACACCGGGACTGTCTGTATTACATGTGTCCTGAGAGTGAGGGAACACCGGGACTGTCTGTGTTACATGAGAGTGAGGGGACATCGGGACAGTCTATATTACATGTGCCCTGAGAGTAAGAGGACACCGGGACTGTCTGTATTACATGTGTCCTGAGAGTAAGAGGACACCAATACTGTCTGTATTTCATGTGTCCTGAGAGTAAGAGGACACCGGGACTGTCTGTATTACATATGTCCTGAGATTAAGAGGACACCAGGACTGTCTGTATTACATGTGTCCTGAGTGTGAGGGGACACTGTGACTGTATGTATTACATGTGTCCTGAGAGTGAGGGGACACCGGGACTGTATGTATTACATGTGTCCTGAGAGTGAGGTGATAACGGGACTGTCTGTATTACATGTGTCCTGAGAGTGAGGGGATACTGGGACTGTCTGTATTACATGTGTCCTGAGAATAAGAGGACACTGTGATTGTCTGTATTGCATGTGTCCAGAGAGTGAGGTGACCCCGGGACTGTCTGTATTACATGTCTCCTGAGAGTGAGCGGACATTGGGGTGTTTGTATTACATGTGTCCTGAAAGTAAGGGGACATTGGGACTATCGGTATTACTTGTGTCCTGAGAGTGAGAGGAGACACCGGGACTGTATGTATTACATGTGTCCTGAGAGTGAGGGGACACCGGGACTGTCTGTATTACATGTGTCCTGAGAGTGAGGGAACACCGGGACTGTCTGTGTTACATGAGAGTGAGGGGGTACCGGGACTGTCTGTTTTACATGTGTCCTGAGAGTGAGAGAAGACTCCGGGACTGTCTGTTTTACATGTGTCCTGAGAGTGAAGGGACATCGGGACAGTCTATATTACATGTGCCCTGAGAGTAAGAGGACACCAATACTGTCTGTATTTCATGTGTCCTGAGAGTAAGAGGACACAGGGATTGTCTGTATTGCATGTGTCCTGAGAGTGAGATGACACCGGGACTGTCTGTATTGCATGTGTCCAGAGAGTGGGAGGACACCAAGACTGTCTGTATTACATGTGTCCTGAGAGTGAGGAGACACCGGGACTGTCTGTATTGCATGTGTCCTGAGAATGAGGGGACATCGGGACTGTATGTATTACATGTGTCCTGAGAGTGAGGGGATACTGGGACTGTCTGTATTACCTGTGCCCTGAGAGTGAGAGGACACCAGGACAGTCTGTATTACATGTGTCCTGAGTGTGAGAGGACACCGGGACTGTCTGTATTACATGTGTCCTGAGAGTGAGGGGACATTTTGACTGTCTGTATTACATGTGTCCTGAGAGTGAGGGGACATTGGGACTGTCTGTTTTACATGTGTCCTGAGAGTGAGGGTGCACCGGGACTGTCTGTTTTACATGTGTCCTGAGAGTGAGGGGACACCGAGACAGTCTGTATAACATGTGCCCTGAGAGTAAGAGGACACCGGGACTGTCTGTATTACATGTGTCCTGATAGTGAGGGGACACCGGGACTGTCTGTATTACATGTGGTTTGAGAGTGAGAGGACATCGGGACAGTCTGTATTACATGTGTCCTGAGAGTGAGAGGACACCGGGACTGTCTGTATTACATGTGTCCTGAGAGTGAGAGGACACCGGGACTGTCTGTATTACATGTGTCCTGAGAGTGAGGGGACATTGGGACTGTCTGTATTACATGTGTGCTGAGAGTGAGAGAAGACACCGGGACTGTATGTATTATATGTGTCCTGAGAGTGAGGGAACACCGGGACTGTCTGTATTACATGTGACCTGAGAGTGAGGGGACACCGAGACTGTCTGTATTACATGTGTCCTGAGAGTGAGGTGACACCGGGACAGTCTGTATTACATGTGCCCTGAGAGTGAGGAGACACCGGGACTTTCTGCATTGCATGTGTTCTGAATGTGAGGGGACACCGGGATTGTCTGTATTACATGTGTCCTGAGAGTGAGGGGACATTGGGACTGTCTGTATTACATGTGCCCTGAGAGTGAGAGGACACCGGGACAGTCTGTATTACATGTGTCCAGAGAGTGTGAGAGGACACCGGGACTGTCTGTATTACATGAGTCCTGAGAGTGAGAGGACACCAGGACTGTCAGTATTTCATATGTTCAGAGAGTGAGGGGACATTGGGACTGTCTGTATTACATGTGTCCAGAGAGTGAGAGGAGACACCGGGACTGTATGTATTACATGTGTCCTGAGAGTGAGGGAACACCAGGACTGTCTGTGTTACATGAGAGTGAGGGGGCACCGGGACTGTCTGTTTTACATGTGTCCTGAGAGTGTTGATACCGGGACTGTCTGTATTACATGTGTCCTGAGAGTGAGGGGATACTGTGACTGTCTGTATTACATGTGTCCAGAGAGTGAGGGGACACCGGGACTGTCTGTATTACATGTGTCCTGAGAGTGAGGGGACCCCGGGACTGTCTGTATTACATGTCTCCTGAGAGTGAGCGGACATTGGGACTGTTTGTATTACATGTTTCCTGAAAGTAAGGGGACATTGGGACTATCGGTTTTACATGTGTCCTGAGAGTGAGAGGAGACACCGGGACTGTATGTATTACATGTGTCCTTAGAGTGAGGGGACCCCGGGACTGTCTGTATTACATGTGTCCTGAGAGTGAGGGAACACCGGGACTGTCTGTGTTACATGAGAGTGAGGGGGTACCGGGACTGTGTTTTACATGTGTCCTGAGAGTGAGAGAATACATCGGGACTGTCTGTTTTACATGTGTCCTGAGAGTGAAGGGACATCGGGACAGTCTATATTACATGTGCCCTGAGAGTAAGAGGACACTGGGACTGTCTGTATTACATGTGTCCTGAGAGTAAGAGGACACCAATACTGTCTGTATTTCATGTGTCCTGAGAGTAAGAGGACACAGGGCCTGTCTGTATTACATATGTCCTGAGATTAAGAGGACACCAGGACTGTCTGTATTACATGTGTCCTGAGAGTGAGGGGACACTGGGATTGTCTGTATTGCATGTGTCCTGAGAGTGAGATGACACCGGGACTGTCTGTATTGCATGTGTCCAGAGAGTGAGAGGACACCGGGACTGTCTGTATTACATGTGTCCTGAGAGTGAGGAGACACCGGGACTGTCTGTATTGCATGTGTCCAGAGAATGAGGGGACACCGGGACTGTATGTATTACATGTGTCCTGAGAGTGAGGGGATACTGGGACTCTGTATTACCTGTGCCCTGAGAGTGAGAGGACACCGGGACTGTCTGTATTACATATGTCCTGAGACTAAGATGACACAAGGACTGTCTGTATTGCATGTGTCGTGAGAGTGAGAGGACACCAGGACTGTCTGTATTGCATGTGTCCAGAGAGTGAGAGGACACCGGGACTGTCTATATTACATGTGTCCTGAGAGTGACTGGACACCGGGACTGTCTGTATTGCATGTGTCCTGAGAGTGAGGGGACACCGGGACTGTATGTATTACATGTGTCCTGAGAGTGAAAGGATACCGGGACTGTCTGTATTACATGTGTCCTGAGAATAAGAGGACACTGTGACTGTCTGTATTACATATATCCTGAGAGTGAGGGGACACCGGGACTGTCTATATTACATATGTCCTGAGAGTGAGGGGACACAGGGACTGTCTGTATTGCATGTGTCTTGAGAGTGAGGAGACACCGGGACTGTATGTATTACATGTGTCCTGAGAGTGAGAGGACACCGGGACTGTCTGTATTACATGTGTCCTGAGAATAAGAGGACACTGTGACTGTCTGTATTACATGTGTCCAGAGAGTGAGGGGACACCGGGACTGTCTGTATTACATGTTTCCTGAGAGTGAGTGGACCCCGGGACTGTCTGTATTACATGTCTCCTGAGAGTGAGGGGACATTGGGACTGTCTGTATTTCATGTGTCCTGAGAGTAAGGGGACATTGGGACTGTCGGTATTACATGTGTCCTGAGAGTGAGAGGAGACACCGGGACTGTATGTATTACATGTGTCCTGAGAGTGAGGGGACACCGGGACTGTCTGTATTACATGTGTCCTGAGAGTGAGGGAACACCGGGACTGTCTGTGTTACATGAGAGTGAGGGGACATCGGGACAGTCTATATTACATGTGCCCTGAGAGTAAGAGGACACCGGGACTGTCTGTATTACATGTGTCCTGAGAGTAAGATGACACCAGTACTGTCTGTATTTCATGTGTCCTGAGAGTAAGAGGACACCGGGACTGTCTGTATTACATATGTCCTGAGATTAAGAGGACACCAGGACTGTCTGTATTACATGTGTCCTGAGTGTGAGGGGACACTGTGACTGTATGTATTACATGTGTCCTGATAGTGAGGGGACACCGGGACTGTATGTATTACATGTGTCCTGAGAGTGAGGTGATACCGGGACTGTCTGTATTACATGTGTCCTGAGAGTGAGGGGATACTGGGACTGTCTGTATTACATGTGTCCTGAGAATAAGAGGACACTGTGACTGTCTATATTACATGTGTCCAGAGAGTGAGGGGACACCGGGACTGTCTGTATTACATGTGTCCTGAGAGTGAGGGGACCCCGGGACTGTCTGTATTACATGTGTCCTGAGAGTGAGGGGACATTGGGACTGTCTGTATTACATGTGTCCTGAGAGTGAGAGGAGACACCGGGACTGTATGTATTATATGTGTCCTGAGAGTGAGGGAACACCGGGACTGTCTGTATTACATGTGACCTGAGAGTGAGGGGACACCGAGACTGTCTGTATTACATGTGTCCTGAGAGTGAGTTGACACCGGGACAGTCTGTATTACATGTGCCCTGAGAGTGAGGAGACACCGGGACTTTCTGCATTGCATGTGTTCTAATTGTGAGGGGACACCGGTATTGTCTGTGTTACATGAGAGTGAGGGGGCACCGGGACTGTCTGTTTTACATGTGTCCTGAGAGTGAGAGAAGACACCGGGACTGTATGTATTACATGTGTCCTGAGAGTGAGGGAACACCGGGACTGTCTGTGTTACATGAGAGTGAGGGGGCACCGGGACTGTCTGTTTTACATGTGTCCTGAGAGTGAGAGAAGACACCGGGACAGTCTATATTACATGTGTCCTGAGAGTAAGAGGACACCAATACTGTCTGTATTTCATGTGTCCTGAGAGTAAGAGGACACAGGGACTGTCTGTATTACATATGTCCTGAGATTAAGAGGACACCAGGACTGTCTGTATTACATGTGTCCTGAGAGTGAGGGGACACTGGGATTGTCTGTATTGCATGTGTCCTGAGAGTGAGATGACACCGGGACTGTCTGTATTGCATGTGTCCAGAGAGTGAGAGGACACCGGGACTGTCTGTATTACATGTGTCCTGAGAGTGAGGAGACACCGGGACTGTCTGTATTGCATGTGTCCTGAGAATGAGGGGACACCGGGACTGTATGCATTACATGTGTCCTGAGAGTGAGGGGATACTGGGACTGTCTGTATTACCTGTGCCCTGAGAGTGAGAGGACACCGGGACTGTCTGTATTACATGTGGTTTGAGAGTGAGAGGACACCGGGACAGTCTGTATTACATGTGTCCTGAGAGTGAGGGGACATTGGGACTGTCTGTATTACATGTGCCCTGAGAGTGAGAGGACACCGGGACAGTCTGTATTACATGTGTCCTGAGAGTGAGAGGACACCGGACTGTCTGTATTACATGTGTCCTGAGAGTGAGAGGACACCGGGACTATCTGTATTACATGTGACCTGAGAGTGAGGGGACACCGAGACTGTCTGTATTACATGTGTCCTGAGAGTCAGGTGACACCGGGACAGTCTGTATTGCATGTGCCCTGAGAGTGAGGAGACACCGGGACTTTCTGCATTGCATGTGTTCTAATTGTGAGGGGACACCGGGATTGTCTGTATTACATGTGTCCTGAGAGTGAGGGGACACCGGGACTGTCTGTATTACATGTGTCCTGATAGTGAGGGGACACTGGGACTGTCTGTAGTACATGTGGTTTGAGAGTGAGAGGACAACGGGACAGTCGGTATTCCATGTGTCCTGAGAGTGAGGGGACATTGGGACTGTCTGTATTACATGTGCCTTGAGAGTGAGAGGACACCGGGACAGTCTGTATTACATGTGTCCATAGAGTGTGAGAGGACACCGGGACTGTCTGTATTACATGAGTCCTGAGAGTGAGAGGACACCAGGACTGTCTGTATTACATATGTCCTGAGAGTGAGGGGACATTGGGACTGTCTGTATTACATGTGTCCTGAGAGTGAGAGGAGACACCGGGACTGTATGTATTACATGTGTCCTGAGAGTGAGGGAACACCGGGACTGTCTGTGTTACATGAGAGTGAGGGGGTACCGGGACTGTCTGTTTTACATGTGTCCTGAGAGTGAGGTGATACCGGGACTGTCTGTATTACATGTGTCCTGAGAGTGAGGGGATACTGGGACTGTTTGTATTACATGTGTCCTGAAAGTAAGGGGACATTGGTACTATCGGTATTACATGTGTCCTGAGAGTGAGAGGAGACACCGGGACTGTATGTATTACATGTGTCCTGAGAGTGAGGGGACACCGGGACTGTCTGTATTGCATGTGTCGTGAGAGTGAGAGGACACCAGGACTGTCTGTATTGCATGTGTCCAGAGCTTGAGAGGACACCGGGACTGTCTAAATTACATGTGTCCTGAGAGTGACTGGACACCGGGACTGTCTGTATTGCATGTGTCCTGAGAGTGAGGGGACACCGGGACTGTATGTATTACATGTGTCCTGAGAGTGAGAGGACACCGGGACTGTCTGTATTACATGTGTCCTGAGAATAAGAGGACACTGTGACTGTGTGTATTACATGTGTCCAGAGAGTGAGGGGACACCGGTACTGTCTGTATTACATGTGTCCTGAGAGTGAGGGGACCCCGGGACTGTCTGTATTACATGTCTCCTGAGAGTGAGGGGACATTGGGACTGTCTGTATTACATGTGTCCTGAGAGTAAGGGGACATTGGGACTGTCGGTAATACATGTGTCCTGAGAGTGAGAGGAGACACCGGGACTGTATGTATTACATTTGTCCTGAGAGTGACGGGACACCGGGACTGTCTGTATTACATGTGTCCTGAGAGTGAGGGAACACCGGGACTGTCTGTGTTACATGAGAGTGAGGGGACATCGGGACAGTCTATATTACATGTGCCCTGAGAGTAAGAGGACACCGGGACTGTCTGTATTACATGTGTCCTGAGAGTAAGAGGACACCAATACTGTCTGTATTTCATGTGTCCTGAGAGTAAGAGGACACCGGGACTGTCTGTATTAGATATGTCCTGAGATTAAGAGGACACCAGGACTGTCTGT
The DNA here is from genome assembly GCA_031769625.1 of Taudactylus pleione. Classification (NCBI taxonomy): domain Eukaryota; kingdom Metazoa; phylum Chordata; class Amphibia; order Anura; family Myobatrachidae; genus Taudactylus; species Taudactylus pleione. Next base: position 1,153,094 of record JAUIMM010000634.1, read on the forward strand.
ATTACATGTGTCCTGAGTGTGAGGGGACACTGTGACTGTATGTATTACATGTGTCCTGAGAGTGAGGGGACACCGGGACTGTATGTATTACATGTGTCCTGAGAGTGAGGTGATAACGGGACTGTCTGTATTACATGTGTCCTGAGAGTGAGGGGATACTGGGACTGTCTGTATTACATGTGTCCTGAGAATAAGAGGACACTGTGATTGTCTGTATTGCATGTGTCCAGAGAGTGAGGGGACCCCGGGACTGTCTGTATTACATGTGTCCTGAGAGTGAGGGGACACCGGGACTGTCTGTATTACATGTGTCCTGAGAGTGAGGGAACACCGGGACTGTCTGTGTTACATGAGAGTGAGGGGGTACCGGGACTGTCTGTTTTACATGTGTCCTGAGAGTGAGAGAAGACTCCGGGACTGTCTGTTTTACATGTGTCCTGAGAGTGAAGGGACATCGGGACAGTCTATATTACATGTGCCCTGAGAGTAAGAGGACACCAATACTGTCTGTATTTCATGTGTCCTGAGAGTAAGAGGACACAGGGATTGTCTGTATTGCATGTGTCCTGAGAGTGAGATGACACCGGGACTGTCTGTATTGCATGTGTCCAGAGAGTGAGAGGACACCAAGACTGTCTGTATTACATGTGTCCTGAGAGTGAGGAGACACCGGGACTGTCTGTATTGCATGTGTCCTGAGAATGAGGGGACATCGGGACTGTATGTATTACATGTGTCCTGAGAGTGAGGGGATACTGGGACTGTCTGTATTACCTGTGCCCTGAGAGTGAGAGGACACCAGGACAGTCTGTATTACATGTGTCCTGAGTGTGAGAGGACACCGGGACTGTCTGTATTACATGTGTCCTGAGAGTGAGGGGACATTGGGACTGTCTGTATTACATGTGTCCTGAGAGTGAGGGGACATTGGGACTGTCTGTTTTACATGTGTCCTGAGAGTGAGGGGGAACCGGGACTGTCTGTTTTACATGTGTCCTGAGAGTGAGGGGACATTGGGACTGTCTGTTTTACATGTGTCCTGAGAGTGAGGGTGCACCGGGACTGTCTGTTTTACATGTGTCCTGAGAGTGAGGGGACACCGAGACAGTCTGTATTACATGTGCCCTGAGAGTAAGAGGACACCGGGACTGTCTGTATTACATGTGTCCTGATAGTGAGGGGACACCGGGACTGTCTGTATTACATGTGGTTTGAGAGTGAGAGGACACCGGGACAGTCTGTATTACAGGTGTCCTGAGAGTGAGAGGACACCGGGACTGTCTGTATTACATGTGTCCTGAGAGTGAGAGGACACCGGGACTGTCTGTATTACATGTGTCCTGAGAGTGAGGGGACATTGGGACTGTCTGTATTACATGTGTGCTGAGAGTGAGAGAAGACACCGGGACTGTATGTATTATATGTGTCCTGAGAGTGAGGGAACACCGGGACTGTCTGTATTACATGTGACCTGAGAGTGAGGGGACACCGAGACTGTCTGTATTACATGTGTCCTGAGAGTGAGGTGACACCGGGACAGTCTGTATTACATGTGCCCTGAGAGTGAGGAGACACCGGGACTTTCTGCATTGCATGTGTTCTGAATGTGAGGGGACACCGGGATTGTCTGTATTACATGTGTCCTGAGAGTGAGGGGACATTGGGACAGTCTGTATTACATGTGCCCTGAGAGTGAGAGGACACCGGGACTGTCTGTATTACATGTGTCCAGAGAGTGTGAGAGGACACCGGGACTGTCTGTATTACATGAGTCCTGAGAGTGAGAGGACACCAGGACTGTCAGTATTTCATATGTTCAGAGAGTGAGGGGACATTGGGACTGTCTGTATTACATGTGTCCAGAGAGTGAGAGGAGACACCGGGACTGTATGTATTACATGTGTCCTGAGAGTGAGGGAACACCAGGACTGTCTGTGTTACATGAGAGTGAGGGGGCACCGGGACTGTCTGTTTTACATGTGTCCTGAGAGTGAGGTGATACCGGGACTGTCTGTATTACATGTGTCCTGAGAGTGAGGGGATACTGTGACTGTCTGTATTACATGTGTCCAGAGAGTGAGGGGACACCGGGACTGTCTGTATTACATGTGTCCTGAGAGTGAGGGGACCCCGGGACTGTCTGTATTACATGTCTCCTGAGAGTGAGCGGACATTGGGACTGTTTGTATTACATGTTTCCTGAAAGTAAGGGGACATTGGGACTATCGGTTTTACATGTGTCCTGAGAGTGAGAGGAGACACCGGGACTGTATGTATTACATGTGTCCTTAGAGTGAGGGGACCCCGGGACTGTCTGTATTACATGTGTCCTGAGAGTGAGGGAACACCGGGACTGTCTGTGTTACATGAGAGTGAGGGGGTATCGGGACTGTCTGTTTTACATGTGTCCTGAGAGTGAGAGAAGACACCGGGACTGTCTGTTTTACATGTGTCCTGAGAGTGAAGGGACATCGGGACAGTCTATATTACATGTGCCCTGAGAGTAAGAGGACACTGGGACTGTCTGTATTACATGTGTCCTGAGAGTAAGAGGACACCAATACTGTCTGTATTTCATGTGTCCTGAGAGTAAGAGGACACAGGGCCTGTCTGTATTACATATGTCCTGAGATTAAGAGGACACCAGGACTGTCTGTATTACATGTGTCCTGAGAGTGAGGGGACACTGGGATTGTCTGTATTGCATGTGTCCTGAGAGTGAGATGACACCGGGACTGTCTGTATTGCATGTGTCCAGAGAGTGAGAGGACACCGGGACTGTCTGTATTACATGTGTCCTGAGAGTGAGGAGACACCGGGACTGTCTGTATTGCATGTGTCCTGAGAATGAGGGGACACCGGGACTGTATGTATTACATGTGTCCTGAGAGTGAGGGGATACTGGGACTCTGTATTACCTGTGCCCTGAGAGTGAGAGGACACCGGGACTGTCTGTATTACATATGTCCTGAGACTAAGATGACACAAGGACTGTCTGTATTGCATGTGTCGTGAGAGTGAGAGGACACCAGGACTGTCTGTATTGCATGTGTCCAGAGAGTGAGAGGACACCGGGACTGTCTATATTACATGTGTCCTGAGAGTGACTGGACACCGGGACTGTCTGTATTGCATGTGTCCTGAGAGTGAGGGGACACCGGGACTGTATGTATTACATGTGTCCTGAGAGTGAAAGGATACCGGGACTGTCTGTATTACATGTGTCCTGAGAATAAGAGGACACTGTGACTGTATTACATATATCCTGAGAGTGAGGGGACACCGGGACTGTCTATATTACATGTGTCCTGAGAGTGAGGGGACACCGGGACTGTCTGTATTGCATGTGTCCTGAGAGTGAGGAGACACCGGGACTGTATGTATTACATGTGTCCTGAGAGTGAGAGGACACCGGGACTGTCTGTATTACATGTGTCCTGAGAATAAGAGGACACTGTGACTGTCTGTATTACATGTGTCCAGAGAGTGAGGGGACACCGGGACTGTCTGTATTACATGTTTCCTGAGAGTGAGGGGACCCCGGGACTGTCTGTATTACATGTCTCCTGAGAGTGAGGGGACATTGGGACTATCTGTATTTCATGTGTCCTGAGAGTAAGGGGACATTGGGACTGTCGGTATTACATGTGTCCTGAGAGTGAGAGGAGACACCGGGACTGTATGTATTACATGTGTCCTGAGAGTGAGGGGACACCGGGACTGTCTGTATTACATGTGTCCTGAGAGTGAGGGAACACCGGGACTGTCTGTGTTACATGAGAGTGAGGGGACATCGGGACAGTCTATATTACATGTGCCCTGAGAGTAAGAGGACACCGGGACTGTCTGTATTACATGTGTCCTGAGAGTAAGATGACACCAGTACTGTCTGTATTTCATGTGTCCTGAGAGTAAGAGGACACCGGGACTGTCTGTATTACATATGTCCTGAGATTAAGAGGACACCAGGACTGTCTGTATTACATGTGTCCTGAGTGTGAGGGGACACTGTGACTGTATGTATTACATGTGTCCTGATAGTGAGGGGACACCGGGACTGTATGTATTACATGTGTCCTGAGAGTGAGGTGATACCGGGACTGTCTGTATTACATTTGTCCTGAGAGTGAGGGGATACTGGGACTGTCTGTATTACATGTGTCCTGAGAATAAGAGGACACTGTGACTGTCTATATTACATGTGTCCAGAGAGTGAGGGGACACCGGGACTGTCTGTATTACATGTGTCCTGAGAGTGAGGGGACCCCGGGACTGTCTGTATTACATGTGTCCTGAGAGTGAGGGGACATTGGGACTGTCTGTATTACATGTGTCCTGAGAGTGAGAGGAGACACCGGGACTGTATGTATTATATGTGTCCTGAGAGTGAGGGAACACCGGGACTGTCTGTATTACATGTGACCTGAGAGTGAGGGGACACCGAGACTGTCTGTATTACATGTGTCCTGAGAGTGAGTTGACACCGGGACAGTCTGTATTACATGTGCCCTGAGAGTGAGGAGACACCGGGACTTTCTGCATTGCATGTGTTCTAATTGTGAGGGGACACCGGTATTGTCTGTGTTACATGAGAGTGAGGGGGCACCGGGACTGTCTGTTTTACATGTGTCCTGAGAGTGAGAGAAGACACCGGGACTGTATGTATTACATGTGTCCTGAGAGTGAGGGAACACCGGGACTGTCTGTGTTACATGAGAGTGAGGGGGCACCGGGACTGTCTGTTTTACATGTGTCCTGAGAGTGAGAGAAGACACCGGGACTGTCTGTTTTACATGTGTCCTGAGAGTGAAGGGACATCAGGACAGTCTATATTACATGTGCCCTGAGAGTAAGAGGACACTGGGACTGTCTGTATTACATGTGTCCTGAGAGTAAGAGGACACCAATACTGTCTGTATTTCATGTGTCCTGAGAGTAAGAGGACACAGGGACTGTCTGTATTACATATGTCCTGAGATTAAGAGGACACCAGGACTGTCTGTATTACATGTGTCCTGAGAGTGAGGGGACACTGGGATTGTCTGTATTGCATGTGTCCTGAGAGTGAGATGACACCGGGACTGTCTGTATTGCATGTGTCCAGAGAGTGAGAGGACACCGGGACTGTCTGTATTACATGTGTCCTGAGAGTGAGGAGACACCGGGACTGTCTGTATTGCATGTGTCCTGAGAATGAGGGGACACCGGGACTGTATGCATTACATGTGTCCTGAGAGTGAGGGGATACTGGGACTGTCTGTATTACCTGTGCCCTGAGAGTGAGAGGACACCGGGACTGTCTGTATTACATGTGGTTTGAGAGTGAGAGGACACCGGGACAGTCTGTATTACATGTGTCCTGAGAGTGAGGGGACATTGGGACTGTCTGTATTACATGTGCCCTGAGAGTGAGAGGACACCGGGACAGTCTGTATTACATGTGTCCTGAGAGTGAGAGGACACTGGACTGTCTGTATTACATGTGTTCTGAGAGTGAGAAGACACCGGGACTGTCTGTATTACATGTGACCTGAGAGTGAGGGGACACCGAGACTGTCTGTATTACATGTGTCCTGAGAGTCAGGTGACACCGGGACAGTCTGTATTACCTGTGCCCTGAGAGTGAGGAGACACCGGGACTTTCTGCATTGCATGTGTTCTAATTGTGAGGGGACACCGGGATTGTCTGTATTACATGTGTCCTGAGAGTGAGGGGACACCGGGACTGTCTGTATTACATGTGTCCTGATAGTGAGGGGACACTGGGACTGTCTGTAGTACATGTGGTTTGAGAGTGAGAGGACAACGGGACAGTCGGTATTCCATGTGTCCTGAGAGTGAGGGGACATTGGGACTGTCTGTATTACATGTGCCTTGAGAGTGAGAGGACACCGGGACAGTCTGTATTACATGTGTCCATAGAGTGTGAGAGGACACCGGGACTGTCTGTATTACATGAGTCCTGAGAGTGAGAGGACACCAGGACTGTCTGTATTACATATGTCCTGAGAGTGAGGGGACATTGGGACTGTCTGTATTACATGTGTCCTGAGAGTGAGAGGAGACAACGGGACTGTATGTATTACATGTGTCCTGAGAGTGAGGGGACACCGGGACTGTCTGTATTACATGTGTCCTGAGAGTGAGGGGACACTGGGATTGTCTGTATTGCATGTGTCCTGAGAGTGAGATGACACCGGGACTGTCTGTATTACATGTCACCTTCAGGTGAGGGGACATTGGGACTGTCTGTATTACATGTGTCCTGAGAGTAAGGGGACACTGGGATTGTCTGTATTACATATGTCCTGAGATTAAGAGGACACCAGGACTGTCTGTATTACATGTGTCCTGAGAGTGAGGGGACACTGGGATTGTCTGTATTGCATGTGTCCTGAGAGTGAGATGACACCGGGACTGTCTGTATTGCATGTGTCCAGAGAGTGAGAGGACACCGGGACTGTCTGTATTACATGTGTCCTGAGAGTGAGGAAACACCGGGACTGTCTGTATTGCATGTGTCCTGAGAATGAGGGGACACGGGGACTGTATGTATTGCATGTGTCCTGAGAGTGAGGGGATACTGGGACTGTCTGTATTACATGTGCCCTGAGAGTGAGAGGACACCAGGACTGTCTGTATTACATGTGTCCTGAGAGTGAGGGGACATTGGGACTGTCTGTTTTACATGTGTCCTGAAAGTGAGGGGGCACCGGGACTGTCTGTTTTACATGTGTCCTGAGAGTGAGGGGACATTGGGACTGTCTGTTTTACATGTGTCCTGAGAGTGAGGGTGCACCGGGACTGTCTGTTTTACATGTGTCCAGAGAGTGAGGGGACACCGAGACAGTCTGTATTACATGTGCCCTGAGAGTAAGAGGACACCGGGACTGTCTGTGTTACATGAGAGTGAGGGGACATCGGGACAGTCTATATTACATGTGCCCTGAAAGTAAGAGGACACCGGGACTGTCTGTATTACATGTGTCCTGAGAGTAAGATGACACCAATACTGTCTGTATTTCATGTGTCCTGAGTGTAAGAGGACACCGGGACTGTCTCTATTACATATGTCCTGAGATTAAGAGGACACCAGGACTGTCTGTATTACATGTGTCCTGAGAGTGAGGGGACACTGGGATTGTCTGTATTGCATGTGTCCTGAGAGTGAGATGACACCGGGACTGTCTGTATTGCATGTGTCCAGAGAGTGAGAGGACACCGGGACTGTCTGTATTACATGTGTCCTGAGAGTGAGGAAACACCGGGACTGTCTGTATTGCATGTGTCCTGAGAATGAGGGGACACGGGGACTGTATGTATTGCATGTGTCCTGAGAGTGAGGGGATACTGGGACTGTCTGTATTACATGTGCCCTGAGAGTGAGAGGACACCAGGACTGTCTGTATTACATGTGTCCTGAGAGTGAGGGGACATTGGGACTGTCTGTTTTACATGTGTCCTGAAAGTGAGGGGGCACCGGGACTGTCTGTTTTACATGTGTCCTGAGAGTGAGGGGACATTGGGACTGTCTGTTTTACATGTGTCCTGAGAGTGAGGGTGCACCGGGACTGTCTGTTTTACATGTGTCCAGAGAGTGAGGGGACACCGAGACAGTCTGTATTACATGTGCCCTGAGAGTAAGAGGACACCGGGACTGTCTGTGTTACATGAGAGTGAGGGGACATCAGGACAGTCTATATTACATGTGCCCTGAAAGTAAGAGGACACCGGGACTGTCTGTATTACATGTGTCCTGAGAGTAAGATGATACCAATACTGTCTGTATTTCATGTGTCCTGAGTGTAAGAGGACACCGGGACTGTCTGTATTACATATGTCCTGAGATTAAGAGGACACCAGGACTGTCTGTATTACATGTGTCCTGAGTGTGAGTGGACACCGGGACTGTCTGTATTACATGAGTCCTGAGAGTGAAAGGACACCAGGACTGTCTGTATTACATATGTCCTGAGAGTGAGGGGACATTGGGACTGTCTGTATTACATGTGTCCTGAGTGTGAGAGGAGACACCGAGACTGTATGTATTACATGTGTCCTGAGAGTGAGGGAACACCGGGACTGTCTGTGTTACATGAGTGAGGGGGCACCGGGACTGTCTGTTTTACATGTGTCCTGAGAGTGAGGTGATACCGGAACTGTCTGTATTACATGTGTCCTGAGAGTGAGGGGATACTGGGACTGTTTGTATTACATGTGTCCTGAAAGTAAGGGGACATTGGGACTATCGGAATTACATGTGTCCTGAGAGTGAGAGGAGACACCGGGACTGTCTGTATTACATGTGTCCTGAGAGTGAGGGGACACCGGGACTGTCTGTATTACATGTGTCCTGAGAGTGAGGGAACACCGGGACTGTCTGTGTTACATGAGAGTGAGGGGGTACCGGGACTGTCTATTTTACATGTGTCCTGAGAGTGAGAGAAGACACCGGGACTGTCTGTTTTACTTGTGTCCTGAGAGTGAAGGGACATCGGGACAGTCTATATTACATGTGCCCTGAGAGTAAGAGGACACTGGGACTGTCTGTATTTCATGTGTCCTGAGAGTAAGAGGACACCAATACTGTCTGTATTTCATGTGTCCTGAGAGTAAGAGGACACCAGGACTGTCTGTATTACATATGTCCTGAGATTAAGAGGACACCGGGACTGTCTGTATTACATGTGTCCTGAGAGTGAGGGGACACTGGGATTGTCTGTATTGCATGTGTCCTGAGAGTAAGTTGACACCAATACTGTCTGTATTTCATGTGTCCTGAGAGTAAGAGGACACCGGGACTGTCTGTATTACATATGTCCTGAGATTAAGATGACACAAGGACTGTCTGTATTGCATGTGTCCTGAGAGTGAGGGGACACCGGGACTGTCTGTATTGCATGTGTCGTGAGAGTGAGAGGACACCAGGACTGTCTGTATTGCATGTGTCCAGAGAGTGAGAGGACACCGGGACTGTCTATATTACATGTGTCCTGAGAGTGAGGGGACACCGGGACTGTATGTATTACATGTGTCCTGAGAGTGAGAGGACACCGGGACTGTCTGTATTACATGTGTCCTGAGAATAAGAGGACACTGTGACTGTCTGTATTACATGTGTCCAGAGAGTGAGGGGACACCGGGACTGTCTGTATTACATGTTTCCTGAGAGTGAGGGGACCCCGGGACTGTCTGTATTACATGTCTCCTGAGAGTGAGGGGACATTGGGACTGTCTGTATTTCATGTGTCCTGAGAGTAAGGGGACATTGGGACTGTCGGTATTACATGTGTCCTGAGAGTGAGAGGAGACACCGGGACTGTATGTATTACATGTGTCCTGAGAGTGAGGGGACACCGGGACTGTCTGTATTACATGTGTCCTGAGAGTGAGGGAACACCGGGACTGACTGTGTTACATGAGAGTGAGGGGACATCGGGACAGTCTATATTACATGTGCCCTGAGAGTAAGAGGACACCGGGACTGTCTGTATTACATGTGTCCTGAGAGTAAGATGACACCAATACTGTCTGTATTTCATGTGTCCTGAGAGTAAGAGGACACCGGGACTGTCTGTATTACATATGTCCTGAGATTAAGAGGACACCAGGACTGTCTGTATTACATGTGTCCTGAGTGTGAGGGGACACTGTGACTGTATGTATTACATGTGTCCTGATAGTGAGGGGACACCGGGACTGTATGTATTACATGTGTCCTGAGAGTGAGGTGATACCGGGACTGTCTGTATTACATGTGTCCTGAGAGTGAGGGGATACTGGGACTGTCTGTATTACATGTGTCCTGAGAATAAGAGGACACTGTGACTGTCTATATTACATGTGTCCAGAGAGTGAGGGGACACCGGGACTGTCTGTATTACATGTGTCCTGAGAGTGAGGGGACCCCGGGACTGTCTGTATTACATGTGTCCTGAGAGTGAGGGGACATTGGGACTGTCTGTATTACATGTGTCCTGAGAGTGAGAGGAGACACCGGGACTGTATGTATTATATGTGTCCTGAGAGTGAGGGAACACCGGGACTGTCTGTATTACATGTGACCTGAGAGTGAGGGGACACCGAGACTGTCTGTATTACATGTGTCCTGAGAGTGAGGTGACACTGGGACACTCTGTATTACATGTGCCCTGAGAGTGAGGAGACACCGGGACTTTCTGCATTGCATGTGTTCTAATTGTGAGGGGACACCGGTATTGTCTGTATTACATGTGTCCAGAGAGTGAGGGGACACCGGGACTGCCTGTATTACATGTCTCCTGAGAGTGAGCGGACATTGGGACTGTTTGTATTACATGTGTCCTGAAAGTAAGGGGACATTGGGACTATCGGTATTACATGTGTCCTGAGAGTGAGAGGAGACACCGGGACTGTATGTATTACATGTGTCCTGAGAGTGAGGGAACACCGGGACTGTCTGTGTTACATGAGAGTGAGGGGGCACCGGGACTGTCTGTTTTACATGTGTCCTGAGAGTGAGAGAAGACACCGGGACTGTCTGTTTTACATGTGTCCTGAGAGTGAAGGGACATCGGGACAGTCTATATTACATGTGCCCTGAGAGTAAGAGGACACTGGGACTGTCTGTATTACATGTGTCCTGAGAGTAAGAGGACACCAATACTGTCTGTATTTCATGTGTCCTGAGAGTAAGAGGACACAGGGACTGTCTGTATTACATATGTCCTGAGATTAAGAGGACACCAGGACTGTCTGTATTACATGTGTCCTGAGAGTGAGGGGACACTGGGATTGTCTGTATTGCATGTGTCCTGAGAGTGAGATGACACCGGGACTGTCTGTATTGCATGTGTCAAGAGAGTGAGAGGACCCCGGGACTGTCTGTATTACATGTGTCCTGAGAGTGAGGAGACACCGGGACTGTCTGTATTGCATGTGTCCTGAGAGTGAGAGGAGACACCGGGACTGTATGTATTATATGTGTCCTGAGAGTGAGGGAACACCGGGACTGTCTGTATTACATGTGACCTTAGAGTGAGGGGACACCGAGACTGTCTGTATCACATGTGCCCTGAGAGTGAGGAGACACCGGGACTTTCTGCATTGCATGTGTTCTAATTGTGAGGGGACACCGGGACTGTCTGTATTACATGTCTCCTGAGAGTGAGCGGACATTGGGACTGTTTGTATTACATGTGTCCTGAAAGTAAGGGGACATTGGGACTATCGATATTACATGTGTCCTGAGAGTGAGAGGAGACACCGGGACTGTATGTATTACATGTGTCCTGAGAGTGAGGGAACACCGGGACTGTCTGTGTTACATGAGAGTGAGGGGGCACCGGGACTGTCTGTTTTACATGTGTCCTGAGAGTGAGAGAAGACACCGGGACTGTCTGTTTTACATGTGTCCTGAGAGTGAAGGGACATCAGGACAGTCTATATTACATGTGCCCTGAGAGTAAGAGGACACTGGGACTGTCTGTATTACATGTGTCCTGAGAGTAAGAGGACACCAATACTGTCTGTATTTCATGTGTCCTGAGAGTAAGAGGACACAGGGACTGTCTGTATTACATATGTCCTGAGATTAAGAGGACACCAGGACTGTCTGTATTACATGTGTCCTGAGAGTGAGGGGACACTGGGATTGTCTGTATTGCATGTGTCCTGAGAGTGAGATGACACCGGGACTGTCTGTATTGCATGTGTCCAGAGAGTGAGAGGACACCGGGACTGTCTGTATTACATGTGTCCTGAGAGTGAGGAGACACCGGGACTGTCTGTATTGCATGTGTCCTTAGAATGAGGGGACACCGGGACTGTATCCATTACATGTGTCCTGAGAGTGAGGGGATACCGGGACTGTCTGTATTACCTGTGCCCTGAGAGTGAGAGGACACCGGGACTGTCTGTATTACATGTGGTTTGAGAGTGAGAGGACACCGGGACAGTCTGTATTACATGTGTCCTGAGAGTGAGGGGACATTGGGACTGTCTGTATTACATGTGCCCTGAGAGTGAGAGGACACCGGGACAGTCTGTATTACATGTGTCCTGAGAGTGAGAGGACACCGGGACTGTCTGTATTACATGTGACCTGAGAGTGAGGGGACACCGAGACTGTCTGTATTACATGTGTCCTGAGAGTCAGGTGACACCGGGACAGTCTGTATTACCTGTGCCCTGAGAGTGAGGGGACACCGGGACTTTCTGCATTGCATGTGTTCTAATTGTGAGGGGACACCGGGATTGTCTGTATTACATGTGTCCTGAGAGTGAGGGGACACCGGGACTGTCTGTATTACATGTGTCCTGATAGTGAGGGGAAACTGGGACTGTCTGTAGTACATGTGGTTTGAGAGTGAGAGGACAACGGGACAGTCGGTATTACATGTGTCCTGAGAGTGAGGGGACATTGGGACTGTCTGTATTACATGTGCCTTGAGAGTGAGAGGACACCGGGACAGTCTGTATTACATGTGTCCATAGAGTGTGAGAGGACACCGGGACTGTCTGTATTACATGAGTCCTGAGAGTGAGAGGACACCAGGACTGTCTGTATTACATATGTCCTGAGAGTGAGGGGACATTGGGACTGTCTGTATTAGATGTGTCCTGAGAGTGAGAGGAGACACCGGGACTGTATGTATTACATGTGTCCTGAGAGTGAGGGAACACCGGGACTGTCTGTGTTACATGAGAGTGAGGGGGCACCGGGACTGTCTGTTTTACATGTGTCCTGAGAGTGAGGTGATACCGGGACTGTCTGTATTACATGTGTCCTGAGAGTGAGGGGATACTGGGACTGTTTGTATTACATGTGTCCTGAAAGTAAGGGGACATTGGGACTATCGGTATTACATGTGTCCTGAGAGTGAGAGGAGACACCGGGACTGTATGTGTTACATCTGTCCTGAGAGTGAGGGGACACCGGGACTGTCTGTATTACATGTGTCCTGAGAGTGAGGGGACACTGGGATTGTCTGTATTGCATGTGTCCTGAGAGTGAGATGACACCGGGACTGTCTGTATTACATGTCACCTTCTGGTGAGGGGACATTGGGACTGTCTGTATTACATGTGTCCTGAGAGTAAGGGGACACTGGGATTGTCTGTATTACATATGTCCTGAGATTAAGAGGACACCGGGACTGTCTGTATTACATGTGTCCTGAGAGTGAGGGGACACTGGGATTGTCTGTATTGCATGTGTCCTGAGAGTGAGGTGACACCGGGACTGTCTGTATTGCATGTGTCCAGAGAGTGAGAGGACACCGGGACTGTCTGTATTACATGTGTCCTGAGAGTGAGGAAACACCGGGGCTGTCTGTATTGCATGTGTCCTGAGAATGAGGGGACACGGGGACTGTATGTATTGCATGTGTCCTGAGAGTGAGGGGATACTGGGACTGTCTGTATTACATGTGCCCTGAGAGTGAGAGAACACCAGGACAGTCTGTATTACATGTGTCCTGAGAGTGAGGGGACATTGGGACTGTCTGTATTACATGTGTCCTGAGAGTGAGGGGACATTGGGACTGTCTGTTTTACATGTGTCCTGAAAGTGAGGGGGCACCGGGACTGTCTGTTTTACATGTGTCCTGAGAGTGAGGGGACATTGGGACTGTCTGTTTTACATGTGTCCTGAGAGTGAGGGTGCACCGGGACTGTCTGTTTTACATGTGTCCTGAGAGTGAGGGGACACCGAGACAGTCTGTATTACATGTGCCCTGAGAGTAAGAGGACACCGGGACTGTCTGTGTTACATGAGAGTGAGGGGACATCGGGACAGTCTATATTACATGTGCCCTGAAATAAGAGGACACCGGTACTGTCTGTATTACATGTGTCCTGAGAGTAAGATGACACCAATACTGTCTGTATTTCATGTGTCCTGAGAGTAAGAGGACACCGGGACTGTCTGTATTACATATGTCCTGAGATTAAGAGGACACCAGGACTGTCTGTATTACATGTGTCCTGAGTGTGAGTGGACACCGGGACTGTCTGTATTACATGAGTCCTGAGAGTGAAAGGACACCAGGACTGTCTGTATTACATATGTCCTGAGAGTGAGGGGACATTGGGACTGTCTGTATTACATGTGTCCTGAGTGTGAGAGGAGACACCGGGACTGTATGTATTACATGTGTCCTGAGAGTGAGGGAACACCGGGACTGTCTGTGTTACATGAGTGAGGGGGCACCGGGACTGTCTGTTTTACATGTGTCCTGAGAGTGAGGTGATACCGGAACTGTCTGTATTACATGTGTCCTGAGAGTGAGGGGATACTGGGACTGTTTGTATTACATGTGTCCTGAAAGTAAGGGGACATTGGGACTATCGGTATTACATGTGTCCTGAGAGTGAGAGGAGACACCGGGACTGTCTGTATTACATGTGTCCTGAGAGTGAGGGGACACCGGGACTGTCTGTATTACATGTGTCCTGAGAGTGAGGGAACACCGGGACTGTCTGTGTTACATGAGAGTGAGGGGGTACCGGGACTGTCTATTTTACATGTGTCCTGAGAGTGAGAGAAGACACCGGGACTGTCTGTTTTACATGTGTCCTGAGAGTGAAGGGACATCGGGACAGTCTATATTACATGTGCCCTGAGAGTAAGAGGACACTGGGACTGTCTGTATTACATGTGTCCTGAGAGTAAGAGGACACCAATACTGTCTGTATTTCATGTGTCCTGAGAGTAAGAGGACACCAGGACTGTCTGTATTACATATGTCCTGAGATTAAGAGGACACCGGGACTGTCTGTATTACATGTGTCCTGAGAGTGAGGGGACACTGGGATTGTCTGTATTGCATGTGTCCTGAGAGTAAGTTGACACCAATACTGTCTGTATTTCATGTGTCCTGAGAGTAAGAGGACACCGGGACTGTCTGTATTACATATGTCCTGAGATTAAGAAGACACAAGGACTGTCTGTATTGCATGTGTCCTGAGAGTGAGGGGACACCGGGACTGTCTGTATTGCATGTGTCGTGAGAGTGAGAGGACACCAGGACTGTCTGTATTGCATGTGTCCAGAGAGTGAGAGGACACCGGGACTGTCTATATTACATGTGTCCTGAGAGTGAGGGGACACCGGGACTGTATGTATTACATGTGTCCTGAGAGTGAGAGGACACCGGGACTGTCTGTATTACATGTGTCCTGAGAATAAGAGGACACTGTGACTGTCTGTATTACATGTGTCCAGAGAGTGAGGGGACACCGGGACTGTCTGTATTACATGTTTCCTGAGAGTGAGGGGACCCCGGGACTGTCTGTATTACATGTCTCCTGAGAGTGAGGGGACATTGGGACTGTCTGTATTTCATGTGTCCTGAGAGTAAGGGGACATTGGGACTGTCGGTATTACATGTGTCCTGAGAGTGAGAGGAGACACCGGGACTGTATGTATTACATGTGTCCTGAGAGTGAGGGGACACCGGGACTGTCTGTATTACATGTGTCCTGAGAGTGAGGGAACACCGGGACTGTCTGTGTTACATGAGAGTGAGGGGACATCGGGACAGTCTATATTACATGTGCCCTGAGAGTAAGAGGACACCGGGACTGTCTGTATTACATGTGTCCTGAGAGTAAGATGACACCAATACTGTCTGTATTTCATGTGTCCTGAGAGTAAGAGGACACCGGGACTGTCTGTATTACATATGTCCTGAGACTAAGAGGACACCAGGACTGTCTGTATTACATGTGTCCTGAGTGTGAGGGGACACTGTGACTGTATGTATTACATGTGTCCTGATAGTGAGGGGACACCGGGACTGTATGTATTACATGTGTCCTGAGAGTGAGGTGATACCGAGACTGTCTGTATTACATGTGTCCTGAGAGTGAGGGGATACTGGGACTGTCTGTATTACATGTGTCCTGACAGTGAGGGGACACCGGGACTGTATGTATTACATGTGTCCTGATAGTGAGGGGACACCGGGACTGTCTGTATTACATGTGGTTTGAGAGTGAGAGGACACCGGGACAGTCGGTATTACATGTGTCCTGAGAGTGTGGGGACATTGGGACTGTCTGTATTACATGTGCCCTGAGAGTGAGAGGACACCGGACAGTCTGTATAACATGTGTCCTGAGTGTGAGAGGACACCGGGACTGTCTGTATTACATGTGTCCTGGGAGTGAGAGGACACCGGGACTGTCTGTATTACATGTGTCCTGAGTGTGAGGGGACATTGGGACTGTCTGTATTACATGTGTCCTGAGAGTGAGAGGAGACACACCGGGACTGTATGTATTACATGTGTCCTGAGAGTGAGGGAACACCGGGACTGTCTGTGTTACATGAGAGTGAGGGGGCACCGGGACTGTCTGTTTTACATGTGTCCTGAGAGTGAGGGGGCACCGGGACTGTCTGTTTTACATGTGTCCTGAGAGTGAGGGGACACCGGGACAGTCTGTATTACATGTGCCCTGAGAGTAAGAGGACACCAGGACTGTCTGTATTACTTGTGTCCTGAGAGTAAGAGGACACCAATACTGTCTGTATTTCATGTGTCCTGAGAGTAAGAGGACACCGGGACTGTCTGTATTACATATGTCCTGAGATTAAGAGGACACCTGGGCTGTCTGTATTACATGTGTCCTGAGAGTGAGGGGACACTGGGATTGTCTGTATTGCATGTGTCCTGAGAGTGAGATGACACCGTGTCTGTCTGTATTGCATGTGTCCAGAGAGTGAGTGGACACCGGGACTTTCTGTATTACATGTGTCCTGAGATTGAGGAGACACCGGGACTGTATGTACTACATGTGTCCTGAGAGTGAGGGGACACCGGGACTGTCTGTATTACATGTGTCCTGAGAGTGAGGGAACACCGGGACTGTCTGTGTTACATGAGAGTGAGGGGGCACCGGGACTGTCTGTTTTACATGTGTCCTGAGAGTGAGGGGGCACCGGGACTGTCTGTATTACATGTGTCCTGAGAGTGAGAGGACACCGGGACAGTCTTTATTACATGTGTCCTGAGAGTGAGGGGACATAGGGACTGTCTGTATTACATGTGCCCTGAGAGTGAGAGGACACCCGGACAGTCTGTATTACATGTGTCCTGAGAGTGAGAGGACACCGGGACTGTCTGTATTACATGTGTCCTGAGAGTGAGAGGACACCGGGACTGTCTGTATTACATGTGTCCTGAGAGTGAGGGGACATTGGGACCGTCTGTATTACATGTGTCCTGAGAGTGAGAGGAGACACCGGGACTGTATGTATTACATGTGTCCTGAGAGTGAGGGAACACCGGGACTGTCTGTATTACATGTGACCTGAGAGTGAGGGGACACCGAGACTGTCTGTATTACATGTGTCCTGAGAGTGAGGTGACACCGGGACAGTCTGTATTACATGTGCCCTGAGAGTGAGGAGACACCGGGACTGTATGTATTACATGTGTCCTGATAGTGAGGGGACACCGGGACTGTCTGTATTACATGTGGTTTGAGAGTGAGAGGACACCGGGACAGTCGGTATTACATGTGTCCTGAGAGTGTGGGGACATTGGGACTGTCTGTATTACATGTGCCCTGAGAGTGAGAGGACACCGGGACAGTCTGTATAACATGTGTCCTGAGTGTGAGAGGACACCGGGACTGTCTGTATTACATGTGTCCTGGGAGTGAGGGGACATTGGGACTGTCTGTATTACATGTGTCCTGAGAGTGAGAGGAGACACCGGGACTGTATGTATTACATGTGTCCTGAGAGTGAGGGAACATCGGGACTGTCTGTATTACATGTGTCCTGAGAGTGAGAGGAGACACCGGGACTGTATGTATTACATGTGTCCTGAGAGTGAGGGAACATCGGGACTGTCTGTGTTACATGAGAGTGAGGGGGCACCGGGACTGTCTGTTTTACATGTGTCCCGAGAGTGAGGGGGCACCGGGACTGTCTGTTTTACATGTGTCCTGAGAGTGAGGGGACACCGGGACAGTCTGTATTACATGTGCCCTGAGAGTAAGAGGACACCAGGACTGTCTGTATTACTTGTGTCCTGAGAGTAAGAGGACACCAATACTGTCTGTATTTCATGTGTCCTGAGAGTAAGAGGACACCGAGACTGTCTGTATTACATATGTCCTGAGATTAAGATGACACAAGGACTGTCTGTATTACATGTGTCCTGAGAGCGAGGGGATACCGGGACTGTCTGTATTACATGTGTCCTGAGAGTGAGAGGACACCGGGACTGTCTGTATTACATGTGTCCTGAGAATAAGAGGACACTGTGACTGTCTGTATTACATGTGTCCAGAGAGTGAGGGGACTCCGGGACTGTCTGTATTACATGTGTCCTGAGAGTGAGGGGACCCCGGGACTGTCTGTATTACATGTGTCCTGAGAGTGAGAGGAGACACCGGGACTGTATGTATTACATGTGTCCTGAGAGTGAGGGGACACTGGGACTGTCTGTATTACATGTGTCCTGAGAGTGAGGGAACACCGGGACTGTCTGTGTTACATGAGAGTGAGGGAGTACTGGGACTGTCTGTTTTACATGTGTCCTGAGAGTGAGGGGACATCGGGACAGTCTATATTACATGTGCCCTGAGAGTAAGAGGACACCGGGACTGTCTGTATTACATGTGTCCTGAGAGTAAGAGGACACCAATACTGTCTGTATTTCATGTGTCCTGAGAGTAAGAGGACACCAGGACTGTCTGTATTACATATGTCCTGAGATTAAGAGGACACCGGGACTGTCTGTATTACATGTGTCCTGAGAGTGAGGGGACACTGGGATTGTCTGTATTGCATGTGTCCTGAGAGTAAGTTGACACCAATACTGTCTGTATTTCATGTGTCCTGAGAGTAAGAGGACACCGGGACTGTCTGTATTACATATGTCCTGAGATTAAGAAGACACAAGGACTGTCTGTATTGCATGTGTCCTGAGAGTGAGGGGACACCGGGACTGTCTGTATTGCATGTGTCGTGAGAGTGAGAGGACACCAGGACTGTCTGTATTGCATGTGTCCAGAGAGTGAGAGGACACCGGGACTGTCTATATTACATGTGTCCTGAGAGTGAGGGGACACCGGGACTGTATGTATTACATGTGTCCTGAGAGTGAGAGGACACCGGGACTGTCTGTATTACATGTGTCCTGAGAATAAGAGGACACTGTGACTGTCTGTATTACATGTGTCCAGAGAGTGAGGGGACACCGGGACTGTCTGTATTACATGTTTCCTGAGAGTGAGGGGACCCCGGGACTGTCTGTATTACATGTCTCCTGAGAGTGAGGGGACATTGGGACTGTCTGTATTTCATGTGTCCTGAGAGTAAGGGGACATTGGGACTGTCGGTATTACATGTGTCCTGAGAGTGAGAGGAGACACCGGGACTGTATGTATTACATGTGTCCTGAGAGTGAGGGGACACCGGGACTGTCTGTATTACATGTGTCCTGAGAGTGAGGGAACACCGGGACTGTCTGTGTTACATGAGAGTGAGGGGACATCGGGACAGTCTATATTACATGTGCCCTGAGAGTAAGAGGACACCGGGACTGTCTGTATTACATGTGTCCTGAGAGTAAGATGACACCAATACTGTCTGTATTTCATGTGTCCTGAGAGTAAGAGGACACCGGGACTGTCTGTATTACATATGTCCTGAGACTAAGAGGACACCAGGACTGTCTGTATTACATGTGTCCTGAGTGTGAGGGGACACTGTGACTGTATGTATTACATGTGTCCTGATAGTGAGGGGACACCGGGACTGTATGTATTACATGTGTCCTGAGAGTGAGGTGATACCGAGACTGTCTGTATTACATGTGTCCTGAGAGTGAGGGGATACTGGGACTGTCTGTATTACATGTGTCCTGACAGTGAGGGGACACCGGGACTGTATGTATTACATGTGTCCTGATAGTGAGGGGACACCGGGACTGTCTGTATTACATGTGGTTTGAGAGTGAGAGGACACCGGGACAGTCGGTATTACATGTGTCCTGAGAGTGTGGGGACATTGGGACTGTCTGTATTACATGTGCCCTGAGAGTGAGAGGACACCGGACAGTCTGTATAACATGTGTCCTGAGTGTGAGAGGACACCGGGACTGTCTGTATTACATGTGTCCTGGGAGTGAGAGGACACCGGGACTGTCTGTATTACATGTGTCCTGAGTGTGAGGGGACATTGGGACTGTCTGTATTACATGTGTCCTGAGAGTGAGAGGAGACACACCGGGACTGTATGTATTACATGTGTCCTGAGAGTGAGGGAACACCGGGACTGTCTGTGTTACATGAGAGTGAGGGGGCACCGGGACTGTCTGTTTTACATGTGTCCTGAGAGTGAGGGGGCACCGGGACTGTCTGTTTTACATGTGTCCTGAGAGTGAGGGGACACCGGGACAGTCTGTATTACATGTGCCCTGAGAGTAAGAGGACACCAGGACTGTCTGTATTACTTGTGTCCTGAGAGTAAGAGGACACCAATACTGTCTGTATTTCATGTGTCCTGAGAGTAAGAGGACACCGGGACTGTCTGTATTACATATGTCCTGAGATTAAGAGGACACCTGGGCTGTCTGTATTACATGTGTCCTGAGAGTGAGGGGACACTGGGATTGTCTGTATTGCATGTGTCCTGAGAGTGAGATGACACCGTGTCTGTCTGTATTGCATGTGTCCAGAGAGTGAGTGGACACCGGGACTTTCTGTATTACATGTGTCCTGAGATTGAGGAGACACCGGGACTGTATGTACTACATGTGTCCTGAGAGTGAGGGGACACCGGGACTGTCTGTATTACATGTGTCCTGAGAGTGAGGGAACACCGGGACTGTCTGTGTTACATGAGAGTGAGGGGGCACCGGGACTGTCTGTTTTACATGTGTCCTGAGAGTGAGGGGGCACCGGGACTGTCTGTATTACATGTGTCCTGAGAGTGAGAGGACACCGGGACAGTCTTT
Source organism: Taudactylus pleione (assembly GCA_031769625.1). Taxonomy (NCBI): domain Eukaryota; kingdom Metazoa; phylum Chordata; class Amphibia; order Anura; family Myobatrachidae; genus Taudactylus; species Taudactylus pleione. The sequence continues at coordinate 1,174,051 of JAUIMM010000634.1, forward strand.
ATTACATGTGTCCTGAGAGTGAGGGGACATAGGGACTGTCTGTATTACATGTGCCCTGAGAGTGAGAGGACACCCGGACAGTCTGTATTACATGTGTCCTGAGAGTGAGAGGACACCGGGACTGTCTGTATTACATGTGTCCTGAGAGTGAGAGGACACCGGGACTGTCTGTATTACATGTGTCCTGAGAGTGAGGGGACATTGGGACCGTCTGTATTACATGTGTCCTGAGAGTGAGAGGAGACACCGGGACTGTATGTATTACATGTGTCCTGAGAGTGAGGGAACACCGGGACTGTCTGTATTACATGTGACCTGAGAGTGAGGGGACACCGAGACTGTCTGTATTACATGTGTCCTGAGAGTGAGGTGACACCGGGACAGTCTGTATTACATGTGCCCTGAGAGTGAGGAGACACCGGGACTGTATGTATTACATGTGTCCTGATAGTGAGGGGACACCGGGACTGTCTGTATTACATGTGGTTTGAGAGTGAGAGGACACCGGGACAGTCGGTATTACATGTGTCCTGAGAGTGTGGGGACATTGGGACTGTCTGTATTACATGTGCCCTGAGAGTGAGAGGACACCGGGACAGTCTGTATAACATGTGTCCTGAGTGTGAGAGGACACCGGGACTGTCTGTATTACATGTGTCCTGGGAGTGAGGGGACATTGGGACTGTCTGTATTACATGTGTCCTGAGAGTGAGAGGAGACACCGGGACTGTATGTATTACATGTGTCCTGAGAGTGAGGGAACATCGGGACTGTCTGTATTACATGTGTCCTGAGAGTGAGAGGAGACACCGGGACTGTATGTATTACATGTGTCCTGAGAGTGAGGGAACATCGGGACTGTCTGTGTTACATGAGAGTGAGGGGGCACCGGGACTGTCTGTTTTACATGTGTCCCGAGAGTGAGGGGGCACCGGGACTGTCTGTTTTACATGTGTCCTGAGAGTGAGGGGACACCGGGACAGTCTGTATTACATGTGCCCTGAGAGTAAGAGGACACCAGGACTGTCTGTATTACTTGTGTCCTGAGAGTAAGAGGACACCAATACTGTCTGTATTTCATGTGTCCTGAGAGTAAGAGGACACCGAGACTGTCTGTATTACATATGTCCTGAGATTAAGATGACACAAGGACTGTCTGTATTACATGTGTCCTGAGAGCGAGGGGATACCGGGACTGTCTGTATTACATGTGTCCTGAGAGTGAGAGGACACCGGGACTGTCTGTATTACATGTGTCCTGAGAATAAGAGGACACTGTGACTGTCTGTATTACATGTGTCCAGAGAGTGAGGGGACTCCGGGACTGTCTGTATTACATGTGTCCTGAGAGTGAGGGGACCCCGGGACTGTCTGTATTACATGTGTCCTGAGAGTGAGAGGAGACACCGGGACTGTATGTATTACATGTGTCCTGAGAGTGAGGGGACACTGGGACTGTCTGTATTACATGTGTCCTGAGAGTGAGGGAACACCGGGACTGTCTGTGTTACATGAGAGTGAGGGAGTACTGGGACTGTCTGTTTTACATGTGTCCTGAGAGTGAGGGGACATCGGGACAGTCTATATTACATGTGCCCTGAGAGTAAGAGGACACCGGGACTGTCTGTATTACATGTGTCCTGAGAGTAAGAGGACACCAATACTGTCTGTATTTCATGTGTCCTGAGAGTAAGAGGACACCGGAACTGTCTGTATTACATATGTCCTGAGATTAAGAGGACACCTGGGCTGTCTGTATTACATGTGTCCTGAGAGTGAGGGGACACTGGGATTGTCTGTATTGCATGTGTCCTGAGAGTGAGATGACACCGTGTCTGTCTGTATTGCATGTGTCCAGAGAGTGAGTGGACACCGGGACTTTCTGTATTACATGTGTCCTGAGATTGAGGAGACACCGGGACTGTATGTACTACATGTGTCCTGAGAGTGAGGGGACACCGGGACTGTCTGTATTACATGTGTCCTGAGAGTGAGGGAACACCGGGACTGTCTGTGTTACATGAGAGTGAGGGGGCACCGGGACTGTCTGTTTTACATGTGTCCTGAGAGTGAGGGGGCACCGGGACTGTCTGTATTACATGTGTCCTGAGAGTGAGAGGACACCGGGACAGTCTTTATTACATGTGTCCTGAGAGTGAGGGGACATAGGGACTGTCTGTATTACATGTGCCCTGAGAGTGAGAGGACACCCGGACAGTCTGTATTACATGTGTCCTGAGAGTGAGAGGACACCGGGACTGTCTGTATTACATGTGTCCTGAGAGTGAGAGGACACCGGGACTGTCTGTATTACATGTGTCCTGAGAGTGAGGGGACATTGGGACCGTCTGTATTACATGTGTCCTGAGAGTGAGAGGAGACACCGGGACTGTATGTATTACATGTGTCCTGAGAGTGAGGGAACACCGGGACTGTCTGTATTACATGTGACCTGAGAGTGAGGGGACACCGAGACTGTCTGTATTACATGTGTCCTGAGAGTGAGGTGACACCGGGACAGTCTGTATTACATGTGCCCTGAGAGTGAGGAGACACCGGGACTGTATGTATTACATGTGTCCTGATAGTGAGGGGACACCGGGACTGTCTGTATTACATGTGGTTTGAGAGTGAGAGGACACCGGGACAGTCGGTATTACATGTGTCCTGAGAGTGTGGGGACATTGGGACTGTCTGTATTACATGTGCCCTGAGAGTGAGAGGACACCGGGACAGTCTGTATAACATGTGTCCTGAGTGTGAGAGGACACCGGGACTGTCTGTATTACATGTGTCCTGGGAGTGAGGGGACATTGGGACTGTCTGTATTACATGTGTCCTGAGAGTGAGAGGAGACACCGGGACTGTATGTATTACATGTGTCCTGAGAGTGAGGGAACATCGGGACTGTCTGTATTACATGTGTCCTGAGAGTGAGAGGAGACACCGGGACTGTATGTATTACATGTGTCCTGAGAGTGAGGGAACATCGGGACTGTCTGTGTTACATGAGAGTGAGGGGGCACCGGGACTGTCTGTTTTACATGTGTCCCGAGAGTGAGGGGGCACCGGGACTGTCTGTTTTACATGTGTCCTGAGAGTGAGGGGACACCGGGACAGTCTGTATTACATGTGCCCTGAGAGTAAGAGGACACCAGGACTGTCTGTATTACTTGTGTCCTGAGAGTAAGAGGACACCAATACTGTCTGTATTTCATGTGTCCTGAGAGTAAGAGGACACCGAGACTGTCTGTATTACATATGTCCTGAGATTAAGATGACACAAGGACTGTCTGTATTACATGTGTCCTGAGAGCGAGGGGATACCGGGACTGTCTGTATTACATGTGTCCTGAGAGTGAGAGGACACCGGGACTGTCTGTATTACATGTGTCCTGAGAATAAGAGGACACTGTGACTGTCTGTATTACATGTGTCCAGAGAGTGAGGGGACTCCGGGACTGTCTGTATTACATGTGTCCTGAGAGTGAGGGGACCCCGGGACTGTCTGTATTACATGTGTCCTGAGAGTGAGAGGAGACACCGGGACTGTATGTATTACATGTGTCCTGAGAGTGAGGGGACACTGGGACTGTCTGTATTACATGTGTCCTGAGAGTGAGGGAACACCGGGACTGTCTGTGTTACATGAGAGTGAGGGAGTACTGGGACTGTCTGTTTTACATGTGTCCTGAGAGTGAGGGGACATCGGGACAGTCTATATTACATGTGCCCTGAGAGTAAGAGGACACCGGGACTGTCTGTATTACATGTGTCCTGAGAGTAAGAGGACACCAATACTGTCTGTATTTCATGTGTCCTGAGAGTAAGAGGACAGCGGGACTGTCTGTATTACATATGTCCTGAGATTAAGAGGTCACCAGGACTGTCTGTATTACATGTGTCCTGAGAGTGAGGGGACCCGGGACTGTCTGTATTACATGTCACCTGAGAGTGAGGGGACATTGGGACTGTCTGTATTACATGTGTCCTGAGAGTAAGGGACATTGGGACTGTCGGTATTACATGTGTCGTGAGAGTGAGAGGAGACACCGGGACTGTATGTATTACATGTTTCCTGAGAGTGAGGGGACACCGGGACTGTCTGTATTACATGTGTCCTGAGAGTGAGGGAACACCGGGACTGTCTGTGTTACTTGAGAGTGAGGGGGTTCCGGGACTGTCTGTTTTACATGTGTCCTGAGAGTGAGAGGAGACACCGGGACTGTCTGTTTTACATGTGTCCTGAGAGTGAGGCGACATCGGGACAGTCTATATTACATGTGCCCTGAGAGTAAGAGGACACCGGGACTGTCTGTATTACATGTCTCCTGAGATTAAGAGGACACCAATACTGTCTGTATTTCATGTGTCCTGAGAGTAAGAGGACACTGGGATTGTCTGTATTGCATGTGTCCTGAGAGTGAGATGACACCGGGACTGTCTGTATTGCATGTGTCCAGAGAATGAGAGGACACCGGGACTGTCTGTATTACATGTGTCCTGAGAGTGAGGAGAAACCGGGACTGTCTGTATTGCATGTGTCCTGAGAATGAGGGGACACCGGGACTGTATGTATTACATGTGTCCTGAGAGTGAGGGGATACTGGGACTGTCTGTATTACATGTGCCCTGAGAGTGAGAGGACACCAGGACCGTCTGTATTACATGTGTCCTGAGTGTGAGAGGACACCGGGACTGTCTGTATTACATGTGTCCTGAGAGTGAGGGGACATTGGGACTGTCTGTATTACATGTGTCCTCAGAGTGAGGGGACATTGGGACTGTCTGTTTTACATGTGTCCTGAGAGTGAGGGGGCACCGGGACTGTCTGTTTTACATGTGTCCTGAGAGTGAGGGGACATTGGGACTGTCTGTTTTACATGTGTCCTGAGAGTGAGGGTGCACCGGGACTGTCTGTTTTACATGTGTCCTGAGAGTGAGTGGACACCGAGACAGTCTGTATTACATGTGCCCTGAGAGTAAGAGGACACGGGGACTGTCTGTATTACATGTGTCCTGATAGTGAGGGGACACCGGGACTGTCTGTATTACATGTGGTTTGAGAGTGAGAGGACACCGGGACTGTCTGTATTACATGTGTCCTGAGAATAAGAGGACACTGTGACTGTCTGTATTACATGTGTCCAGAGAGTGAGGGGACACCGGGACTGTCTGTATTACATGTGTCCTGAGAGTGAGGGGACCCCGGGACTGTCTGTATTACATGTGTCCTGAGAGTGAGAGGAGACACCGGGACTGTATGTATTACATGTGTCCTGAGAGTGAGGGGACACTGGGACTGTCTGTATTACATGTGTCCTGAGAGTGAGGGAACACCGGGACTGTCTGTGTTACATGAGAGTGAGGGGGTACCGGGACTGTCTGTTTTACATGTGTCCTGAGAGTGAGTGGAGACACCGGGACTGTCTGTTTTACATGTGTCCTGAGAGTGAGGAGAAACCGGGACTGTCTGTATTGCATGTGTCCTGAGAATGAGGGGACACCGGGACTGTATGTATTACATGTGTCCTGAGAGTGAGGGGATACTGGGACTGTCTGTATTACATGTGCCCTGAGAGTGAGAGGACACCAGGACCGTCTGTATTACATGTGTCCTGAGTGTGAGAGGACACCGGGACTGTCTGTATTACATGTGTCCTGAGAGTGAGGGGACATTGGGACTGTCTGTATTACATGTGTCCTCAGAGTGAGGGGACATTGGGACTGTCTGTTTTACATGTGTCCTGAGAGTGAGGGGGCACCGGGACTGTCTGTTTTACATGTGTCCTGAGAGTGAGGGGACATTGGGACTGTCTGTTTTACATGTGTCCTGAGAGTGAGGGTGCACCGGGACTGTCTGTTTTACATGTGTCCTGAGAGTGAGTGGACACCGAGACAGTCTGTATTACATGTGCCCTGAGAGTAAGAGGACACGGGGACTGTCTGTATTACATGTGTCCTGATAGTGAGGGGACACCGGGACTGTCTGTATTACATGTGGTTTGAGAGTGAGAGGACACCGGGACTGTCTGTATTACATGTGTCCTGAGAATAAGAGGACACTGTGACTGTCTGTATTACATGTGTCCAGAGAGTGAGGGGACACCGGGACTGTCTGTATTACATGTGTCCTGAGAGTGAGGGGACCCCGGGACTGTCTGTATTACATGTGTCCTGAGAGTGAGAGGAGACACCGGGACTGTATGTATTACATGTGTCCTGAGAGTGAGGGGACACTGGGACTGTCTGTATTACATGTGTCCTGAGAGTGAGGGAACACCGGGACTGTCTGTGTTACATGAGAGTGAGGGGGTACCGGGACTGTCTGTTTTACATGTGTCCTGAGAGTGAGTGGAGACACCGGGACTGTCTGTTTTACATGTGTCCTGAGAGTGAGGGGACATCGGGACAGTCTATATTACATGTGCCCTGAGAGTAAGAGGACACCGGGACTGTCTGTATTACATGTGTCCTGAGAGTAAGAGGACACCAATACTGTCTGTATTTCATGTGTCCTGAGAGTAAGAGGACATCGGGACTGTCTGTATTACATATGTCCTGAGATTAAGAGGACACCAGGACTGTCTGTATTACATGTGTCCTGAGAGTGAGGGGACCCGGGACTGTCTGTATTACATGTCACCTGAGAGTGAGGAGACATTGGGACTGTCTGTATTACATGTGTCCTGAGAGTAAGGGACATTGGGACTGTCTGTATTTCATGTGTCCTGAGAGTAAGAGGACACCGGGACTGTCTGTATTACATATGTCCTGAGATTAAGAGGACACCAGGACTGTCTGTAAAACATGTGTCCTGAGAGTGAGGGGACACTGGGATTGTCTGTATTGCATGTGTCCTGAGAGTGAGATGACACCGGGACTGTCTGTATTGCATGTGTCCAGAGAATGAGAGGACACCGGGACTGTCTGTATTACATGTGTCCTGAGAGTGAGGAGACACCGGGAGTGTCTGTAATGCATGTGTTCTGAGAATGAGGGGACACCGGGACTGTATGTATAACATGTGTCCTGAGAGTGAGGGGATACTGGGACTGTCTGTATTACATGTGCCCTGAGAGTGAGAGGACACCAGGACAGTCTGTATTACATGTGTCCTGAGTGTGAGAGGACACCGGGACTGTCTGTATTACATGTGTCCTGAGAGTGAGGGAACACCGGGACTGTCTGTGTTACATGAGAGTGAGGTGGTACCGGGACTGTCTGTTTTACATATCTCCTGAGAGTGAGAGGAGACACCGGGACTGTATGTTTTACATGTGTCCTGAGAGTGAGACGACATCGGGACAGTCTATATTACATGTGCTCTGAGAGTAAGAGGACACCGGGACTGTCTGTATTACATGTGTCCTGAGAGTAAGAGGATACCAATACTGTCTGTATTTCATTTGTCCTGAGAGTAAGAGGACACCGGGACTGTCTGTATTACATATGTCCTGAGATTAAGAGGACACCTGGACTGTCTGTAGTACATGTGTCCTGAGAGTGAGGGGACACTGGGATTGTCTGTATTGCATGTGTCCTGAGAGTGAGATGACACCGGGTCTGTCTGTATTGCATGTGTCCAGAGAGTGAGTGGACACCGGGACTGTCTGTATTACATGTGTCCTGAGATTGAGGAGACACCGGGACTGTATGTATTACATGTGTCCTGAGAGTGAGGGGACACCGGGACTGTCTGTATTACATGTGTCCTGAGAGTGAGGGAACACTGGGACTGTCTGTGTTACATGAGAGTGAGGGGGCACCGGGACTGTCTGTTTTACATGTGTCCTGAGAGTGAGGGGGCACCGGGACTGTCTGTATTACATGTGTCCTGAGAGTGAGAGGACACCGGGACTGTCTGTATTACATGTGGTTTGAGAGTGAGAGGACACCGGGACAGTCTTTATTACATGTGTCCTGAGAGTGAGGGGACATTGGGACTGTCTGTATTACATGTGCCCTGAGAGTGAGAGGACACCGGGACAGTCTGTATTACATGTGTCCTGAGAGTGAGAGGACACCGGGACTGTCTGTATTACATGTGTCCTGAGTGTGAGAGGACACTGGGACTGTCTGTATTACATGTGTCCTGAGAGTGAGGGGACATTGGGACTGTCTGTATTACATGTGTCCTGAGAGTGAGAGGAGACACCGGGACTGTATGTATTACATGTGTCCTGAGAGTGAGGGAACACCGGGACTGTCTGTATTACATGTGACCTGAGAGTGAGGGGACACCGAGACTGTCTGTATTACATGTGTCCTGAGAGTGAGGTGACACCGGGACAGTCTGTATTACATGTGCCCTGAGAGTGAGGAGACACCGGGACTTTCTGTATTGAATGTGTTCTGAGAGTGAGGGGACACCGGGATTGTCTGTATTACATGTGTCCTGACAGTGAGGGGACACCGGGACTGTATGTATTACATGTGTCCTGATAGTGAGGGGACACCGGGACTGTCTGTATTACATGTGGTTTGAGAGTGAGAGGACACCGGGACAGTCGGTATTACATGTGTCCTGAGTGTGAGAGGACACCGGGACTGTCTGTATTACATGTGTCCTGGGAGTGAGAGGACACCGGGACTGTCTGTATTACATGTGTCCTGAGTGTGAGGGGACATTGGGACAGTCTGTATTACATGTGTCCTGAGAGTGAGAGGAGACACCGGGACTGTATGTATTACATGTGTCCTGAGAGTGAGGGAACACCGGGACTGTCTGTGTTACATGAGAGTGAGGGGGCACCGGGACTGTCTGTTTTACATGTGTCCTGAGAGTGAGGGGGCACCGGGACTGTCTGTTTTACATGTGTCCTGAGAGTGAGGGGACACCGGGACAGTCTGTATTACATGTGCCCTGAGAGTAAGAGGACACCAGGACTGTCTGTATTACTTGTGTCCTGAGAGTAAGAGGACACCAATACTGTCTGTATTTCATGTGTCCTGAGAGTAAGAGGACACCGGGACTGTCTGTATTACATATGTCCTGAGATTAAGAGGACACCTGGGCTGTCTGTATTACATGTGTCCTGAGAGTGAGGGGACACTGGGATTGTCTGTATTGCATGTGTCCTGAGAGTGAGATGACACCGGGTCTGTCTGTATTGCATGTGTCCAGAGAGTGAGTGGACACCGGGACTTTCTGTATTACATGTGTCCTGAGATTGAGGAGACACCGGGACTGTATGTACTACATGTGTCCTGAGAGTGAGGGGGCACCGGGACTGTCTGTTTTACATGTGTCCTGAGAGTGAGGGGGCACCGGGACTGTCTGTATTACATGTGTCCTGAGAGTGAGAGGACACCGGGACTGTCTGTATTACATGTGGTTTGAGAGTGAGAGGACACCGGGACAGTCTTTATTACATGTGTCCTGAGAGTGAGGGAACATTGGGACTGTCTGTATTACATGTGCCCTGAGAGTGAGAGGACACCGGGACAGTCTGTATTACATGTGTCCTGAGAGTGAGAGGACACCGGGACTGTCTGTATTACATGTGTCCTGAGAGTGAGAGGACACCAGGACTGTCTGTATTACATGTGTCCTGAGAGTGAGGGGACATTGGGACCGTCTGTATTACATGTGTCCTGAGAGTGAGAGGAGACACCGGGACTGTATGTATTACATGTGTCCTGAGAGTGAGGGAACACCGGGACTGTCTGTATTACATGTGACCTGAGAGTGAGGGGACACCGAGACTGTCTGTATTACATGTGTCCTGAGAGTGAGGTGACACCGGGACAGTCTGTATTACATGTGCCCTGAGAGTGAGGAGACACCGGGACTTTCTGTATTGCATGTGTTCTGAGAGTGAGGGGACACCGGGATTGTCTGTATTACATGTGTCCTGACAGTGAGGGGACACCGGGACTGTATGTATTACATGTGTCCTGATAGTGAGGGGACACCGGGACTGTCTGTATTACATGTGGTTTGAGAGTGAGAGGACACCGGGACAGTCGGTATTACATGTGTCCTGAGAGTGTGGGGACATTGGGACTGTCTGTATTACATGTGTCCTGGGAGTGAGAGGACACCGGGACTGTCTGTATTACATGTGTCCTGAGAGTGAGGGGACATTGGGACTGTCTGTATTACATGTGTCCTGAGAGTGAGAGGAGACACCAGGACTGTATGTATTACATGTGTCCTGAGAGTGAGGGAACATCGGGACTGTCTGTGTTACATGAGAGTGAGGGGGCACCGGGACTGTCTGTTTTACATGTGTCCTGAGAGTGAGTGGGCACCGGGACTTTCTGTTTTACATGTGTCTTGAGAGTGAGGGGACACCGGGACAGTCTGTATTACATGTGCCCTGAGAGTAAGAGGACACCAGGACTGTCTGTATTACTTGTGTCCTGAGAGTAAGAGGACACCAATACTGTCTGTATTTCATGTGTCCTGAGAGTAAGAGGACACCAAGACTGTCTGTATTACATATGTCCTGAGATTAAGATGACACAAGGACTGTCTGTATTACATGTGTCCTGAGAGCGAGGGGATACCAGGACTGTCTATATTACATGTGTCCTGAGAGTGAGAGGACACCGGGACTGTCTGTATTACATGTGTCCTGAGATTAAGATGACACAAGGACTGTCTGTATTACATGTGTCCTGAGAGCGAGGGGATACCAGGACTGTCTATATTACATGTGTCCTGAGAGTGAGAGGACACCGGGACTGTCTGTATTACATGTGTCCTGAGAATAAGAGGACACTGTGACTGTCTGTATTACATGTGTCCAGAGAGTGAGGGGACTCCGGGACTGTCTGTATTACATGTGTCCTGAGAGTGAGGGGACCCCGGGACTGTCTGTATTACATGTGTCCTGAGAGTGAGAGGAGACACCGGGACTGTATGTATTACATGTGTCCTGAGAGTGAGGGGACACTGGGACTGTCTGTATTACATGTGTCCTGAGAGTGAGGGAACACCGGGACTGTCTGTGTTACATGAGAGTGAGGGGGTACTGGGACTGTCTGTTTTACATGTGTCCTGAGAGTGAGGGGACATCGGGACAGTCTATATTACATGTGCCCTGAGAGTAAGAGGACACCGGGACTGTCTGTATTACATGTATCCTGAGAGTAAGAGGACACCAATACTGTCTGTATTTCATGTGTCCTGAGAGTAAGAGGACAGCGGGACTGTCTGTATTACATATGTCCTGAGATTAAGAGGACACCAGGACTGTCTGTATTACATGTGTCCTGAGAGTGAGGGGACCCGGGACTGTCTGTATTACATGTCACCTGAGAGTGAGGGGACATTGGGACTGTCTGTATTACATGTGTCCTGAGAGTAAGGGACATTGGGACTGTCGGTATTACATGTGTCCTGAGAGTGAGAGGAGTCACCGGGACTGTATGTATTACATGTTTCCTGAGAGTGAGGGGACACCGGGACTGTCTGTATTACATGTGTCCTGAGAGTGAGGGAACACCGGGACTGTCTGTGTTACTTGAGAGTGAGGGGGTTCCGGGACTGTCTGTTTTACATGTGTCTTGAGAGTGAGAGGAGACACCGGGACTGTCTGTTTTACATGTGTCCTGAGAGTGAGGCGACATCGGGACAGTCTATATTACATGTGCCCTGAGAGTAAGAGGACACCGGGACTGTCTGTATTACATGTCTCCTGAGATTAAGAGGACACCAATACTGTCTGTATTTCATGTGTCCTGAGAGTAAGAGGACACTGGGATTGTCTGTATTGCATGTGTCCTGAGAGTGAGATGACACCGGGACTGTCTGTATTGCATGTGTCCAGAGAATGAGAGGACACCGGGACTGTCTGTATTACATGTGTCCTGAGAGTGAGGAGACACCGGGACTGTCTGTATTGCATGTGTTCTGAGAATGAGGGGACACCGGGACTGTATGTATTACATGTGTCCTGAGAGTGAGGGGATACTGGGACTGTCTGTATTACATGTGCCCTGAGAGTGAGAGGACACCAGGACCGTCTGTATTACATGTGTCCTGAGTGTGAGAGGACACCGGGACTGTCTGTATTACATGTGTCCTGAGAGTGAGGGGACATTGGGACTGTCTGTATTACATGTGTCCTCAGATTGAGGGGACATTCGGACTGTCTGTATTACATGTGTCCTGAGAGTGTGGGGACCCGGGACTGTCTGTATTACATTTCTCCTGAGAGTGAGGGGACATTCGGACTGTCTGTATTACATGTGTCCTGAGAGTAAGGGGACATTGGGACTGTCGGTATTACATGTGTCCTGAGAGTGAGGGGGCACCGGGACTGTCTGTTTTACATGTGTCCTGAGAGTGAGGGGGCACCGGGACTGTCTGTTTTACATGTGTCCTGAGAGTGAGGGGACACCGGGACAGTCTGTATTACATGTGCCCTGAGAGTAAGAGGACACCGGGACTGTCTGTATTACATGTGTCCTGAGAGTAAGAGGACACCAATACTGTCTGTATTTCATGTGTCCTGAGAGCAAGAGGACACCGGGACTGTCTGTATTACATATGTCCTGAGATTAAGATGACACAAGGACTGTCTGTATTACATGTGTCCTGAGAGTGAGGGGACACCGGGACTGTCTGTATTCCATGTGTCGTGAGAGTGAGATGACACCAGGACTGTCTGTATTGCATGTGTCCAGAGCGTGAGAGGACACCGGGACTGTCTAAATTACATGTGTCCTGAGAGTGAGAGGACACCGGGACTGTCTGTATTACATGTGTCCTGAGAATAAGAGGACACTGTGACTGTGTGTATTACATGTGTCCAGAGAGTGAGGGGACACCGGTACTGTCTGTATTACATGTGTCCTGAGAGTGAGGGGACCCCGGGACTGTCTGTATTACATGTCTCCTGAGAGTGAGGGGACATTGGGACTGTCTGTATTACATGTGTCCTGAGAGTAAGGGGACATTGGGACTGTCGGTATTACATGTGTCCTGAGAGTGAGAGGAGACACCGGGACTGTATGTATTACATGTGTCCTGAGAGTGACGGGACACCGGGACTGTCTGTATTACATGTGTCCTGAGAGTGAGGGAACACCGGGACTGTCTGTGTTACATGAGAGTGAGGGGACATCGGGACAGTCTATATTACATGTGCCCTGAGAGTAAGAGGACACCGGGACTGTCTGTATTACATGTGTCCTGAGAGTAAGAGGACACCAATACTGTCTGTATTTCATGTGTCCTGAGAGTAAGAGGACACCGGGACTGTCTGTATTACATATGTCCTGAGATTAAGAGGACACCAGGACTGTCTGTATTACATGTGTCCTGAGTGTGAGGGGACACTGTGACTGTATGTATTACATGTGTCCTGAGAGTGAGGGGACACCGGGACTGTATGTATTACATGTGTCCTGAGAGTGAGGTGATAACGGGACTGTCTGTATTACATGTGTCCTGAGAGTGAGGGGATACTGGGACTGTCTGTATTACATGTGTCCTGAGAATAAGAGGACACTGTGATTGTCTGTATTGCATGTGTCCAGAGAGTGAGGGGACCCCGGGACTGTCTGTATTACATGTCTCCTGAGAGTGAGCGGACATTGGGGTGTTTGTATTACATGTGTCCTGAAAGTAAGGGGACATTGGGACTATCCGTATTACTTGTGTCCTGAGAGTTAGAGGAGACACCGGGACTGTATGTATTACATGTGTCCTGAGAGTGAGGGGACACCGGGACTGTCTGTATTACATGTGTCCTGAGAGTGAGGGAACACCGGGACTGTCTGTGTTACATGAGAGTGAGGGGGTACCGGGACTGTCTGTTTTACATGTGTCCTGAGAGTGAGAGAAGACTCCGGGACTGTCTGTTTTACATGTGTCCTGAGAGTGAAGGGACATCGGGACAGTCTATATTACATGTGCCCTGAGAGTAAGAGGACACCAATTCTGTCTGTATTTCATGTGTCCTGAGAGTAAGAGGACACAGGGATTGTCTGTATTGCATGTGTCCTGAGAGTGAGATGACACCGGGACTGTCTGTATTGCATGTGTCCAGAGAGTGAGAGGACACCAAGACTGTCTGTATTACATGTGTCCTGAGAGTGAGGAGACACCGGGACTGTCTGTATTGCATGTGTCCTGAGAATGAGGGGACATCGGGACTGTATGTATTACATGTGTCCTGAGAGTGAGGGGATACTGGGACTGTCTGTATTACCTGTGCCCTGAGAGTGAGAGGACACCAGGACAGTCTGTATTACATGTGTCCTGAGTGTGAGAGGACACCGGGACTGTCTGTATTACATGTGTCCTGAGAGTGAGGGGACATTGGGACTGTCTGTATTACATGTGTCCTGAGAGTGAGGGGACATTGGGACTGTCTGTTTTACATGTGTCCTGAGAGTGAGGGTGCACCGGGACTGTCTGTTTTACATGTGTCCTGAGAGTGAGGGGACACCGAGACAGTCTGTATAACATGTGCCCTGAGAGTAAGAGGACACCGGGACTGTCTGTATTACATGTGTCCTGAGAGTGAGGGGGCACCGGGACTGTCTGTTTTACATGTGTCCTGAGAGTGAGGGGACACCGGGACAGTCTGTATTACATGTGCCCTGAGAGTAAGAGGACACCAGGACTGTCTGTATTACTTGTGTCCTGAGAGTAAGAGGACACCAATACTGTCTGTATTTCATGTGTCCTGAGAGTAAGAGGACACCGGGACTGTCTGTATTACATATGTCCTGAGATTAAGAGGACACCTGGGCTGTCTGTATTACATGTGTCCTGAGAGTGAGGGGACACTGGGATTGTCTGTATTGCATGTGTCCTGAGAGTGAGATGACACCGTGTCTGTCTGTATTGCATGTGTCCAGAGAGTGAGTGGACACCGGGACTTTCTGTATTACATGTGTCCTGAGATTGAGGAGACACCGGGACTGTATGTACTACATGTGTCCTGAGAGTGAGGGGACACCGGGACTGTCTGTATTACATGTGTCCTGAGAGTGAGGGAACACCGGGACTGTCTGTGTTACATGAGAGTGAGGGGGCACCGGGACTGTCTGTTTTACATGTGTCCTGAGAGTGAGGGGGCACCGGGACTGTCTGTATTACATGTGTCCTGAGAGTGAGAGGACACCGGGACAGTCTTTATTACATGTGTCCTGAGAGTGAGGGGACATAGGGACTGTCTGTATTACATGTGCCCTGAGAGTGAGAGGACACCCGGACAGTCTGTATTACATGTGTCCTGAGAGTGAGAGGACACCGGGACTGTCTGTATTACATGTGTCCTGAGAGTGAGAGGACACCGGGACTGTCTGTATTACATGTGTCCTGAGAGTGAGGGGACATTGGGACCGTCTGTATTACATGTGTCCTGAGAGTGAGAGGAGACACCGGGACTGTATGTATTACATGTGTCCTGAGAGTGAGGGAACACCGGGACTGTCTGTATTACATGTGACCTGAGAGTGAGGGGACACCGAGACTGTCTGTATTACATGTGTCCTGAGAGTGAGGTGACACCGGGACAGTCTGTATTACATGTGCCCTGAGAGTGAGGAGACACCGGGACTGTATGTATTACATGTGTCCTGATAGTGAGGGGACACCGGGACTGTCTGTATTACATGTGGTTTGAGAGTGAGAGGACACCGGGACAGTCGGTATTACATGTGTCCTGAGAGTGTGGGGACATTGGGACTGTCTGTATTACATGTGCCCTGAGAGTGAGAGGACACCGGGACAGTCTGTATAACATGTGTCCTGAGTGTGAGAGGACACCGGGACTGTCTGTATTACATGTGTCCTGGGAGTGAGGGGACATTGGGACTGTCTGTATTACATGTGTCCTGAGAGTGAGAGGAGACACCGGGACTGTATGTATTACATGTGTCCTGAGAGTGAGGGAACATCGGGACTGTCTGTATTACATGTGTCCTGAGAGTGAGAGGAGACACCGGGACTGTATGTATTACATGTGTCCTGAGAGTGAGGGAACATCGGGACTGTCTGTGTTACATGAGAGTGAGGGGGCACCGGGACTGTCTGTTTTACATGTGTCCCGAGAGTGAGGGGGCACCGGGACTGTCTGTTTTACATGTGTCCTGAGAGTGAGGGGACACCGGGACAGTCTGTATTACATGTGCCCTGAGAGTAAGAGGACACCAGGACTGTCTGTATTACTTGTGTCCTGAGAGTAAGAGGACACCAATACTGTCTGTATTTCATGTGTCCTGAGAGTAAGAGGACACCGAGACTGTCTGTATTACATATGTCCTGAGATTAAGATGACACAAGGACTGTCTGTATTACATGTGTCCTGAGAGCGAGGGGATACCGGGACTGTCTGTATTACATGTGTCCTGAGAGTGAGAGGACACCGGGACTGTCTGTATTACATGTGTCCTGAGAATAAGAGGACACTGTGACTGTCTGTATTACATGTGTCCAGAGAGTGAGGGGACTCCGGGACTGTCTGTATTACATGTGTCCTGAGAGTGAGGGGACCCCGGGACTGTCTGTATTACATGTGTCCTGAGAGTGAGAGGAGACACCGGGACTGTATGTATTACATGTGTCCTGAGAGTGAGGGGACACTGGGACTGTCTGTATTACATGTGTCCTGAGAGTGAGGGAACACCGGGACTGTCTGTGTTACATGAGAGTGAGGGAGTACTGGGACTGTCTGTTTTACATGTGTCCTGAGAGTGAGGGGACATCGGGACAGTCTATATTACATGTGCCCTGAGAGTAAGAGGACACCGGGACTGTCTGTATTACATGTGTCCTGAGAGTAAGAGGACACCAATACTGTCTGTATTTCATGTGTCCTGAGAGTAAGAGGACACCAGGACTGTCTGTATTACATATGTCCTGAGATTAAGAGGACACCGGGACTGTCTGTATTACATGTGTCCTGAGAGTGAGGGGACACTGGGATTGTCTGTATTGCATGTGTCCTGAGAGTAAGTTGACACCAATACTGTCTGTATTTCATGTGTCCTGAGAGTAAGAGGACACCGGGACTGTCTGTATTACATATGTCCTGAGATTAAGAAGACACAAGGACTGTCTGTATTGCATGTGTCCTGAGAGTGAGGGGACACCGGGACTGTCTGTATTGCATGTGTCGTGAGAGTGAGAGGACACCAGGACTGTCTGTATTGCATGTGTCCAGAGAGTGAGAGGACACCGGGACTGTCTATATTACATGTGTCCTGAGAGTGAGGGGACACCGGGACTGTATGTATTACATGTGTCCTGAGAGTGAGAGGACACCGGGACTGTCTGTATTACATGTGTCCTGAGAATAAGAGGACACTGTGACTGTCTGTATTACATGTGTCCAGAGAGTGAGGGGACACCGGGACTGTCTGTATTACATGTTTCCTGAGAGTGAGGGGACCCCGGGACTGTCTGTATTACATGTCTCCTGAGAGTGAGGGGACATTGGGACTGTCTGTATTTCATGTGTCCTGAGAGTAAGGGGACATTGGGACTGTCGGTATTACATGTGTCCTGAGAGTGAGAGGAGACACCGGGACTGTATGTATTACATGTGTCCTGAGAGTGAGGGGACACCGGGACTGTCTGTATTACATGTGTCCTGAGAGTGAGGGAACACCGGGACTGTCTGTGTTACATGAGAGTGAGGGGACATCGGGACAGTCTATATTACATGTGCCCTGAGAGTAAGAGGACACCGGGACTGTCTGTATTACATGTGTCCTGAGAGTAAGATGACACCAATACTGTCTGTATTTCATGTGTCCTGAGAGTAAGAGGACACCGGGACTGTCTGTATTACATATGTCCTGAGACTAAGAGGACACCAGGACTGTCTGTATTACATGTGTCCTGAGTGTGAGGGGACACTGTGACTGTATGTATTACATGTGTCCTGATAGTGAGGGGACACCGGGACTGTATGTATTACATGTGTCCTGAGAGTGAGGTGATACCGAGACTGTCTGTATTACATGTGTCCTGAGAGTGAGGGGATACTGGGACTGTCTGTATTACATGTGTCCTGACAGTGAGGGGACACCGGGACTGTATGTATTACATGTGTCCTGATAGTGAGGGGACACCGGGACTGTCTGTATTACATGTGGTTTGAGAGTGAGAGGACACCGGGACAGTCGGTATTACATGTGTCCTGAGAGTGTGGGGACATTGGGACTGTCTGTATTACATGTGCCCTGAGAGTGAGAGGACACCGGACAGTCTGTATAACATGTGTCCTGAGTGTGAGAGGACACCGGGACTGTCTGTATTACATGTGTCCTGGGAGTGAGAGGACACCGGGACTGTCTGTATTACATGTGTCCTGAGTGTGAGGGGACATTGGGACTGTCTGTATTACATGTGTCCTGAGAGTGAGAGGAGACACACCGGGACTGTATGTATTACATGTGTCCTGAGAGTGAGGGAACACCGGGACTGTCTGTGTTACATGAGAGTGAGGGGGCACCGGGACTGTCTGTTTTACATGTGTCCTGAGAGTGAGGGGGCACCGGGACTGTCTGTTTTACATGTGTCCTGAGAGTGAGGGGACACCGGGACAGTCTGTATTACATGTGCCCTGAGAGTAAGAGGACACCAGGACTGTCTGTATTACTTGTGTCCTGAGAGTAAGAGGACACCAATACTGTCTGTATTTCATGTGTCCTGAGAGTAAGAGGACACCGGGACTGTCTGTATTACATATGTCCTGAGATTAAGAGGACACCTGGGCTGTCTGTATTACATGTGTCCTGAGAGTGAGGGGACACTGGGATTGTCTGTATTGCATGTGTCCTGAGAGTGAGATGACACCGTGTCTGTCTGTATTGCATGTGTCCAGAGAGTGAGTGGACACCGGGACTTTCTGTATTACATGTGTCCTGAGATTGAGGAGACACCGGGACTGTATGTACTACATGTGTCCTGAGAGTGAGGGGACACCGGGACTGTCTGTATTACATGTGTCCTGAGAGTGAGGGAACACCGGGACTGTCTGTGTTACATGAGAGTGAGGGGGCACCGGGACTGTCTGTTTTACATGTGTCCTGAGAGTGAGGGGGCACCGGGACTGTCTGTATTACATGTGTCCTGAGAGTGAGAGGACACCGGGACAGTCTTTATTACATGTGTCCTGAGAGTGAGGGGACATAGGGACTGTCTGTATTACATGTGCCCTGAGAGTGAGAGGACACCCGGACAGTCTGTATTACATGTGTCCTGAGAGTGAGAGGACACCGGGACTGTCTGTATTACATGTGTCCTGAGAGTGAGAGGACACCGGGACTGTCTGTATTACATGTGTCCTGAGAGTGAGGGGACATTGGGACCGTCTGTATTACATGTGTCCTGAGAGTGAGAGGAGACACCGGGACTGTATGTATTACATGTGTCCTGAGAGTGAGGGAACACCGGGACTGTCTGTATTACATGTGACCTGAGAGTGAGGGGACACCGAGACTGTCTGTATTACATGTGTCCTGAGAGTGAGGTGACACCGGGACAGTCTGTATTACATGTGCCCTGAGAGTGAGGAGACACCGGGACTGTATGTATTACATGTGTCCTGATAGTGAGGGGACACCGGGACTGTCTGTATTACATGTGGTTTGAGAGTGAGAGGACACCGGGACAGTCGGTATTACATGTGTCCTGAGAGTGTGGGGACATTGGGACTGTCTGTATTACATGTGCCCTGAGAGTGAGAGGACACCGGGACAGTCTGTATAACATGTGTCCTGAGTGTGAGAGGACACCGGGACTGTCTGTATTACATGTGTCCTGGGAGTGAGGGGACATTGGGACTGTCTGTATTACATGTGTCCTGAGAGTGAGAGGAGACACCGGGACTGTATGTATTACATGTGTCCTGAGAGTGAGGGAACATCGGGACTGTCTGTATTACATGTGTCCTGAGAGTGAGAGGAGACACCAGGACTGTATGTATTACATGTGTCCTGAGAGTGAGGGAACATCGGGACTGTCTGTGTTACATGAGAGTGAGGGGGCACCGGGACTGTCTGTTTTACATGTGTCCCGAGAGTGAGGGGGCACCGGGACTGTCTGTTTTACATGTGTCCTGAGAGTGAGGGGACACCGGGACAGTCTGTATTACATGTGCCCTGAGAGTAAGAGGACACCAGGACTGTCTGTATTACTTGTGTCCTGAGAGTAAGAGGACACCAATACTGTCTGTATTTCATGTGTCCTGAGAGTAAGAGGACACCGAGACTGTCTGTATTACATATGTCCTGAGATTAAGATGACACAAGGACTGTCTGTATTACATGTGTCCTGAGAGCGAGGGGATACCGGGACTGTCTGTATTACATGTGTCCTGAGAGTGAGAGGACACCGGGACTGTCTGTATTACATGTGTCCTGAGAATAAGAGGACACTGTGACTGTCTGTATTACATGTGTCCAGAGAGTGAGGGGACTCCGGGACTGTCTGTATTACATGTGTCCTGAGAGTGAGGGGACCCCGGGACTGTCTGTATTACATGTGTCCTGAGAGTGAGAGGAGACACCGGGACTGTATGTATTACATGTGTCCTGAGAGTGAGGGGACACTGGGACTGTCTGTATTACATGTGTCCTGAGAGTGAGGGAACACCGGGACTGTCTGTGTTACATGAGAGTGAGGGAGTACTGGGACTGTCTGTTTTACATGTGTCCTGAGAGTGAGGGGACATCGGGACAGTCTATATTACATGTGCCCTGAGAGTAAGAGGACACCGGGACTGTCTGTATTACATGTGTCCTGAGAGTAAGAGGACACCAATACTGTCTGTATTTCATGTGTCCTGAGAGTAAGAGGACACCGGGACTGTCTGTATTACATATGTCCTGAGATTAAGAGGACACCTGGGCTGTCTGTATTACATGTGTCCTGAGAGTGAGGGGACACTGGGATTGTCTGTATTGCATGTGTCCTGAGAGTGAGATGACACCGTGTCTGTCTGTATTGCATGTGTCCAGAGAGTGAGTGGACACCGGGACTTTCTGTATTACATGTGTCCTGAGATTGAGGAGACACCGGGACTGTATGTACTACATGTGTCCTGAGAGTGAGGGGACACCGGGACTGTCTGTATTACATGTGTCCTGAGAGTGAGGGAACACCGGGACTGTCTGTGTTACATGAGAGTGAGGGGGCACCGGGACTGTCTGTTTTACATGTGTCCTGAGAGTGAGGGGGCACCGGGACTGTCTGTATTACATGTGTCCTGAGAGTGAGAGGACACCGGGACAGTCTTTATTACATGTGTCCTGAGAGTGAGGGGACATAGGGACTGTCTGTATTACATGTGCCCTGAGAGTGAGAGGACACCCGGACAGTCTGTATTACATGTGTCCTGAGAGTGAGAGGACACCGGGACTGTCTGTATTACATGTGTCCTGAGAGTGAGAGGACACCGGGACTGTCTGTATTACATGTGTCCTGAGAGTGAGGGGACATTGGGACCGTCTGTATTACATGTGTCCTGAGAGTGAGAGGAGACACCGGGACTGTATGTATTACATGTGTCCTGAGAGTGAGGGAACACCGGGACTGTCTGTATTACATGTGACCTGAGAGTGAGGGGACACCGAGACTGTCTGTATTACATGTGTCCTGAGAGTGAGGTGACACCGGGACAGTCTGTATTACATGTGCCCTGAGAGTGAGGAGACACCGGGACTGTATGTATTACATGTGTCCTGATAGTGAGGGGACACCGGGACTGTCTGTATTACATGTGGTTTGAGAGTGAGAGGACACCGGGACAGTCGGTATTACATGTGTCCTGAGAGTGTGGGGACATTGGGACTGTCTGTATTACATGTGCCCTGAGAGTGAGAGGACACCGGGACAGTCTGTATAACATGTGTCCTGAGTGTGAGAGGACACCGGGACTGTCTGTATTACATGTGTCCTGGGAGTGAGGGGACATTGGGACTGTCTGTATTACATGTGTCCTGAGAGTGAGAGGAGACACCGGGACTGTATGTATTACATGTGTCCTGAGAGTGAGGGAACATCGGGACTGTCTGTATTACATGTGTCCTGAGAGTGAGAGGAGACACCGGGACTGTATGTATTACATGTGTCCTGAGAGTGAGGGAACATCGGGACTGTCTGTGTTACATGAGAGTGAGGGGGCACCGGGACTGTCTGTTTTACATGTGTCCCGAGAGTGAGGGGGCACCGGGACTGTCTGTTTTACATGTGTCCTGAGAGTGAGGGGACACCGGGACAGTCTGTATTACATGTGCCCTGAGAGTAAGAGGACACCAGGACTGTCTGTATTACTTGTGTCCTGAGAGTAAGAGGACACCAATACTGTCTGTATTTCATGTGTCCTGAGAGTAAGAGGACACCGAGACTGTCTGTATTACATATGTCCTGAGATTAAGATGACACAAGGACTGTCTGTATTACATGTGTCCTGAGAGCGAGGGGATACCGGGACTGTCTGTATTACATGTGTCCTGAGAGTGAGAGGACACCGGGACTGTCTGTATTACATGTGTCCTGAGAATAAGAGGACACTGTGACTGTCTGTATTACATGTGTCCAGAGAGTGAGGGGACTCCGGGACTGTCTGTATTACATGTGTCCTGAGAGTGAGGGGACCCCGGGACTGTCTGTATTACATGTGTCCTGAGAGTGAGAGGAGACACCGGGACTGTATGTATTACATGTGTCCTGAGAGTGAGGGGACACTGGGACTGTCTGTATTACATGTGTCCTGAGAGTGAGGGAACACCGGGACTGTCTGTGTTACATGAGAGTGAGGGAGTACTGGGACTGTCTGTTTTACATGTGTCCTGAGAGTGAGGGGACATCGGGACAGTCTATATTACATGTGCCCTGAGAGTAAGAGGACACCGGGACTGTCTGTATTACATGTGTCCTGAGAGTAAGAGGACACCAATACTGTCTGTATTTCATGTGTCCTGAGAGTAAGAGGACAGCGGGACTGTCTGTATTACATATGTCCTGAGATTAAGAGGTCACCAGGACTGTCTGTATTACATGTGTCCTGAGAGTGAGGGGACCCGGGACTGTCTGTATTACATGTCACCTGAGAGTGAGGGGACATTGGGACTGTCTGTATTACATGTGTCCTGAGAGTAAGGGACATTGGGACTGTCGGTATTACATGTGTCGTGAGAGTGAGAGGAGACACCGGGACTGTATGTATTACATGTTTCCTGAGAGTGAGGGGACACCGGGACTGTCTGTATTACATGTGTCCTGAGAGTGAGGGAACACCGGGACTGTCTGTGTTACTTGAGAGTGAGGGGGTTCCGGGACTGTCTGTTTTACATGTGTCCTGAGAGTGAGAGGAGACACCGGGACTGTCTGTTTTACATGTGTCCTGAGAGTGAGGCGACATCGGGACAGTCTATATTACATGTGCCCTGAGAGTAAGAGGACACCGGGACTGTCTGTATTACATGTCTCCTGAGATTAAGAGGACACCAATACTGTCTGTATTTCATGTGTCCTGAGAGTAAGAGGACACTGGGATTGTCTGTATTGCATGTGTCCTGAGAGTGAGATGACACCGGGACTGTCTGTATTGCATGTGTCCAGAGAATGAGAGGACACCGGGACTGTCTGTATTACATGTGTCCTGAGAGTGAGGAGAAACCGGGACTGTCTGTATTGCATGTGTCCTGAGAATGAGGGGACACCGGGACTGTATGTATTACATGTGTCCTGAGAGTGAGGGGATACTGGGACTGTCTGTATTACATGTGCCCTGAGAGTGAGAGGACACCAGGACCGTGTGTATTACATGTGTCCTGAGTGTGAGAGGACACCGGGACTGTCTGTATTACATGTGTCCTGAGAGTGAGGGGACATTGGGACTGTCTGTATTACATGTGTCCTCAGAGTGAGGGGACATTGGGACTGTCTGTTTTACATGTGTCCTGAGAGTGAGGGGGCACCGGGACTGTCTGTTTTACATGTGTCCTGAGAGTGAGGGGACATTGGGACTGTCTGTTTTACATGTGTCCTGAGAGTGAGGGTGCACCGGGACTGTCTGTTTTACATGTGTCCTGAGAGTGAGTGGACACCGAGACAGTCTGTATTACATGTGCCCTGAGAGTAAGAGGACACGGGGACTGTCTGTATTACATGTGTCCTGATAGTGAGGGGACACCGGGACTGTCTGTATTACATGTGGTTTGAGAGTGAGAGGACACCGGGACTGTCTGTATTACATGTGTCCTGAGAATAAGAGGACACTGTGACTGTCTGTATTACATGTGTCCAGAGAGTGAGGGGACACCGGGACTGTCTGTATTACATGTGTCCTGAGAGTGAGGGGACCCCGGGACTGTCTGTATTACATGTGTCCTGAGAGTGAGAGGAGACACCGGGACTGTATGTATTACATGTGTCCTGAGAGTGAGGGGACACTGGGACTGTCTGTATTACATGTGTCCTGAGAGTGAGGGAACACCGGGACTGTCTGTGTTACATGAGAGTGAGGGGGTACCGGGACTGTCTGTTTTACATGTGTCCTGAGAGTGAGTGGAGACACCGGGACTGTCTGTTTTACATGTGTCCTGAGAGTGAGGGGACATCGGGACAGTCTATATTACATGTGCCCTGAGAGTAAGAGGACACCGGGACTGTCTGTATTACATGTGTCCTGAGAGTAAGAGGACACCAATACTGTCTGTATTTCATGTGTCCTGAGAGTAAGAGGACATCGGGACTGTCT
Source organism: Taudactylus pleione (assembly GCA_031769625.1). Taxonomy (NCBI): domain Eukaryota; kingdom Metazoa; phylum Chordata; class Amphibia; order Anura; family Myobatrachidae; genus Taudactylus; species Taudactylus pleione. The sequence goes on from JAUIMM010000634.1 coordinate 1,198,734, forward strand.
GTATTACATATGTCCTGAGATTAAGAGGACACCAGGACTGTCTGTATTACATGTGTCCTGAGAGTGAGGGGACCCGGGACTGTCTGTATTACATGTCACCTGAGAGTGAGGAGACATTGGGACTGTCTGTATTACATGTGTCCTGAGAGTAAGGGACATTGGGACTGTCTGTATTTCATGTGTCCTGAGAGTAAGAGGACACCGGGACTGTCTGTATTACATATGTCCTGAGATTAAGAGGACACCAGGACTGTCTGTAAAACATGTGTCCTGAGAGTGAGGGGACACTGGGATTGTCTGTATTGCATGTGTCCTGAGAGTGAGATGACACCGGGACTGTCTGTATTGCATGTGTCCAGAGAATGAGAGGACACCGGGACTGTCTGTATTACATGTGTCCTGAGAGTGAGGAGACACCGGGAGTGTCTGTAATGCATGTGTTCTGAGAATGAGGGGACACCGGGACTGTATGTATAACATGTGTCCTGAGAGTGAGGGGATACTGGGACTGTCTGTATTACATGTGCCCTGAGAGTGAGAGGACACCAGGACAGTCTGTATTACATGTGTCCTGAGTGTGAGAGGACACCGGGACTGTCTGTATTACATGTGTCCTGAGAGTGAGGGAACACCGGGACTGTCTGTGTTACATGAGAGTGAGGTGGTACCGGGACTGTCTGTTTTACATATCTCCTGAGAGTGAGAGGAGACACCGGGACTGTATGTTTTACATGTGTCCTGAGAGTGAGACGACATCGGGACAGTCTATATTACATGTGCTCTGAGAGTAAGAGGACACCGGGACTGTCTGTATTACATGTGTCCTGAGAGTAAGAGGATACCAATACTGTCTGTATTTCATTTGTCCTGAGAGTAAGAGGACACCGGGACTGTCTGTATTACATATGTCCTGAGATTAAGAGGACACCTGGACTGTCTGTAGTACATGTGTCCTGAGAGTGAGGGGACACTGGGATTGTCTGTATTGCATGTGTCCTGAGAGTGAGATGACACCGGGTCTGTCTGTATTGCATGTGTCCAGAGAGTGAGTGGACACCGGGACTGTCTGTATTACATGTGTCCTGAGATTGAGGAGACACCGGGACTGTATGTATTACATGTGTCCTGAGAGTGAGGGGACACCGGGACTGTCTGTATTACATGTGTCCTGAGAGTGAGGGAACACTGGGACTGTCTGTGTTACATGAGAGTGAGGGGGCACCGGGACTGTCTGTTTTACATGTGTCCTGAGAGTGAGGGGGCACCG